>CM040171.1:25123428-25740928 GCA_022606695.1 Vaccinium macrocarpon
AAGCTTCAACGAACCTGCCATAGGCTCGCTCAGCGCCAACCAGTTCTAGCAATCATCGACCAATTGTTTTTCCCTCTCCTCTGACACCCCAATATCTTAAGTTTCAGATTTTAGGCAAGACGGTAAGTTTCCAATCGATTTCTATGGCTTTTTAGGGCAAAGGTATATGTTTTAGTTATTAACAATAATCGACATATAGTTATACTGTTATAGGCGCTTCATGTGAGTATTTACATATATCGATGTAAAGAGATGGTGAGGGGCTTACAAGGTTTTTAGCATAAAAAATTGATAGGGGGATCTCGATACACAGTAGGAGTAGTATTTAAATCCAGTCACATGTGGTTTTGTCCAAAAGTTTGATACTAATTATACCTTATTGGTCAAATGGGAACACTAATGTGACTCGAAAGTTGCAATATATCTTATTTAAGAGTTCAAAGTTTTATGGTTTTGGTTTGTTGTCTTTTGTTATGCCTTAATATATCTCACCTCGTGTGTTCTGTATGTAGCTGGCATATTTGAATTTGGGTTAGTAGTAGAACAGTAGACATGTGTTTGGTGATGGGCATGCCTACTGGGGCAGTGTGGTGCCTTTTTTAAGTGGCAAAGTGAAATGTTCAATTGGATATGAGTACAAGTGCAAAGACTAATTCAGATAGTCTTACCACCTGTTACAATTCACTCGAAGGAAACTGCAACTCTTTCACTAGGCTTAAGAATGTCATTAACAACATTCCCACACTCTGGCTAGTAGTTAAGTCAATGAACAGTTAAAACAATTGAAATATAACAGATTTCTTGGCGGATAGAACTAGCCTGGAGGTTGGTTTGGGGTTTACAAAGATGGGTATACTACCATTTAAGCTTGCATAATGGGAATCTTCTAGAGGAGGTATCGTTATACAAATTTGTTATATTTCATAATTTCCCGTGGCTATGTATAGGCCTATAAGCCTTTTTGTTGTTTTGGCCTTTTCTTTTCTAGACGAGTGGGATCCCCAAGAAAAGCAACAGTGTTTAGACTTTCGCCATCCTAATTGCATCACCTCCACACCACGTAGATATCTATTGCTGATACCTTATTGAACAAAAAGCAAAACCATATGTCCTAATATTTAGCATCGAGCTGCAGCAGTTACCCATCATCTTTTACCCTTTGCAATGGGCATGTTTCTTCTCATGAGTGTACACGTATAGTAGTCCATGTGCTATGGGTTAAAGACAGATTATTTGCTGCTGTCCATTTGCTGATGATTAGTCTGTAGGAAAAAAATGGTAAGAGCCTAGACCGCTCTTGTACAGCAGCATTATTATAATTTACATAGCATTTTTGTAGTAAAGGCAACTAGAATGACGATTATGCACTACATAACTCCCTAGACTATTGTTAGTTTCTGGGTTTTGTCGAGGCTTGTTGTGTCCCCTTTTGTTTTGTGTTGCTGGCCTTGATCTCTCGTTTTTGGGTGGTTATAATATACAACTTTCCAAAAAAAAAAAAAAAACCATGGGTAGCTGTTGTTTTTTTGAAATAAATTTCCAAGTTCATGGTTATCATATCTATAGTGAATTTATAACCTTCTTTTTTTCCCCTTAATAAGAGCATTGGCTTGTAAAGTGTAGAAAATACTTGTTATTTGCTGGAAATATGAACCCTGTGCTGAAAACATGAATAATTGGTGCTGAAACTGAGTTTAGAGCTGCTGAAAATAGTGTTTATAGGTGTTGAAAGTGTGAAATAGTTGCTGAAACTGTGCGATTAGGTGCAGATTCTGTTTTCTAGTTGCTGAAAATGCCATTTTAAGCCCTAAAATGTTACTGTGTCTACTGTTTAGATAAAGAAAACTGGTTTCCGGAATGCCGGAATGAGTTTTGGGTCGTTAAAATTGCTAGTTAGTTGCTGGAAAACTGATTTGGATGCTAAAACTGCATCGCTGAGTGCTGAAACTGCACTTTTAAGTGATGAATCTGACTTGTTAAGAGCTGAAACTTGCTGGAATTAAAGCTTAGTTGCTGAAAGTGTTGTTTTTGTCTTGCAAATGACTTTCTTAGCTGCTCTAAATAGGTTTTCACCTTCTTGCTAGAAATACATTCTTCATTGTCAAAAACTGAGTTTTAGGTGCAAGAGAATGGTTCTAAATGCTGAGATAAAGATCTAAGGGCAGGACTACCTTCTCATACATGTTAGAAGTAGGAAATTAGATGCTATTGCTTATAGGAATTGACCTAATCACTCATTTTTAAGAGCATACACCATAAATACTTCTATGTGTGGATTTATGTAGCCAAGAACACATGATTGAAATTAGAAATTGATTGTATTTTTTGTGTCTATCTACAGATTGACCATGGTGAACTTCTACATGTACAGCTCGCGTATACTTTTTGGCATATGGATCCTTTTGTTGGGACGACGACTATTCGGATCTAAATTACCCTACCTGTTACGTTGCAAAGAAGTAGGTTTTTGGCATATTGATGCTTTTTGTTGGGATGCCTAACTAGTTGGATTTAAACCTTACCTATATATTATGTCTCAAGGATTTAGGCTATTTTGAGGGTATGTGTATAAAAAGTGATGTTTATTGCATTATGACTAGGCATATATGAATATTATGTATTATGGTGACTGTAAGGACATCATATGATGATTTTGGACTTCAATAGTTAAAGTTTAGATTGTGATCATTGGCTATATAAAATTCATTCTTGAATGGTTTGGGCCATTAATTTGGAGATGGTATATATGTGTGAATGCATAGCTATATGGAATGCACAGGTTATGGAAAAATTACCCCATCGGTGACCAATTAATTTGATTGCTGAAAACTATTTTCAGTGACCAAATACTTTGATCACAAAAAATGGGCTTTTGATGATCAGAGAAACACCCCATCAGTGACCAATTAATTTGATTGCTAAAAATTGTTTTCAGTGACCAAATACTTTGATCACAAAAAATGGACTTTTTGTGATCAAAGTTTGTTGACTAAAAAGTCAACAGACTACTACTTAGTCACAAAAATTGATCTTCAGTGACCAAAAGTTCTTGCTGCCAAACTTAGTTGGTCAGTGTAGGATACCAACAGTGACTAAAGTTTAGTCACTGAAGAAATGTTTCAGTGACCAAATTAGAATTGATCACCAAAATCTTTCAGTGACCAGGGTTCTGTGACTAAGTTCTGGTTAGTCACTATACATTTTTGGTGACTAAATATGGACTTCTGGTGACTAAATTCTTGATCACTAAAAGTGTAATCTCCTGTAGTGCCTGAAGATTCAGACATGCTTCATGGTGATATCTAGTCTTTTGCCCAAGTAGTACATTTCAAGGATAGAAAAAGAGCAAAAGTAAACAGAGAATCAATACTTTAATCGACTAGTACATTTCAAGGATAGAAAGCAAAAGCATTCCTTCATCTAAGGATCGTCCTCATGCATACGGATATCTAAGGCGAATTTTCCAAAACACTTTAACTGGTTCAAATCCTTTTAAATTTGTTGACCAAAAGCAATTTATTCTATGAAAGCTTAACTCTTTGTTCTTCATCAAATCCAACAAAGACATGCCTGATATGCTGAACCAAATGATCATCTTTTCTTAGGCTTGATATAGAGGGCTGATTGCACCTATGAGTGAAAATGTTGTAAATCCGTAAATAGTAATTTTCACATTTTTTTAATTTGTTCAGGTATTGAAACTTATAAAGGACAATACTACTCTTACAGATGCAGTGTATAAATTTGTTGTGTTGGGCTCACCCCAAGTTTGACACGGATGATCGGAGCAGTTCATATTTTTCAAAATAACATTGAGCAGTAAATGGTCGATCCGATATCGGTAAATGTTCAATTGGTTTATCCAGTTTTTTATTCCACGTTGAAAACTAAACGAACCGATTGATCATTTACCGATATCCTACTGAGCTCATTCTTTACAAGATATTAAACATTATTTTCAAAATACGACTTGACTCTTATCATCCATGTAGAACTTGGAGTGAGCCCAATATGACCAATTTATACAAAATCCGTACATGCAATTTTGTACCCACAGATTTATCCAAACTTGCGTTTATCGCGGTTACCCTTGATTTTCCCCAGTGGTGTGGGGCTCTTTAGATTTTAATTTCTCTAAATAAGGTAGCAGCTAGAAGGTGTGCTATTTGAATTTGCTTTTACTTTTGGAAAATACTGCAATACACACCCCTATTAAAGTTACGAAATTTTTTATAAAAGTTATGTGACACATCAAAATGTTACGAATCATAGAAAATGTTACAAATCATATTGCTGAAAAATTACAAAAAATGAAAAAATGTTACGATTGTTGATGAGGTGCCCAATCTAAACTATACATATTGTGCATATGGTACAATAGGTGCATTTGCGTTCTTCTTCTTATCCTTTAAACAAAAAATTTCCTTCTCCCTTAACAAAAAAAAAAAACTTCCTTCATCAACCGACACAAAAAAGAAAAGAGTGCCGACACTGAATTTGGGATGAAATCCATTTTGGAAGCACAGAAACTGATGTGTCCCAAGGCACAAAATCCCCCGAACTCCAATCATAATCAAGGATCCTGAACGCTTTATGAATCTTCTCAGAGAAATTTGCCAGAAAGGAAAAAAAAAAAAAAAATCGTTGGAATTTGAGATAGGAAGGAAACTTCTGATTTTTTTGAAAATAATTTTTAGAAAAAAAAATTTAAAAATAATTTTTCAAATAGTATAAATTTTTTATAAAAAAAAAACATTTTTTGACAACAATTTCTTTTTTAAAAGCGAAGTATCTGAAAAAATATATTATTTCCAAAATCAAATTTTTTTCAAAAATAACCGCTTTGTTTGGTTGAGAGTTTTTAAAAGAATATTTTGAGAAATATTTTTGAGATAGTGTTTGGATGACTTTTTGGAAAAAGTAATAATTATTGGAAAAGAGGTATGAGTAGAGAGAGAAATGTAATAATTATTAGAAAAAGTAATAATTATTGGAGAAGGGTATGAGTAGAGAAAGAAATGTGATTAATAATTGGAGAGATGAGAGATGGGATAAAAATCTTTTTGGAAATTTTTTTAGAAATTTGAAGTGAACAAAGTGGGAACATTTTTTAAAAATATTATTTCCAAAATATTTTTTAGATATACTTATTTTTCTGAAGAAAAAAAATTGGCAAACAATTTTTAAAAAATGTTAGTTTAGATAAATACCCCCTCCGTCCCTTTTAAATGTATTGTTTCGTAAATTCAACTTATTCAAGAAATACACTGTGTTCACTTCACATTTTCTAAACAAATTTCAAAAAGATTTTTTCCCCATCTCTCATTTCTCCAATCATTAATCATATTTTTCTTTCTACTCATACCCCTCCCTCCAATTATTATTCTCATTTCTCTCTCTCTATCTATCTATCTATCTATCTCTCTCTCTCTCTCTCTCATTATTATTTTTTCCAAACACTATTTCAAAAATATTTTTGAAAAAATTCTTTTCAAAACTCTCAACCAAACAAAGCCATTCACCATTACACCTTTCATATCAACTTTTTACCTCCACTTCCAAAATTATCCTCAACTTTTACCTATTACTGATTTTTCTTTAACTTTTCAAAAGGCCAAAATGATAAGTGTACAAACTTTTATCAATTAATTTTTCAGAACGCACACTTATTAAGGGACAACTCAAAATAGAAATGTCTACTAAAAAAGAACACACACCATTTCGTGTCCGTGTCGTGCCCTTCACACTTCAGTGTCGTGCCTTTGCCGTGTCCGTGCCATTTTTTGCTTTGTGCCCGTGCCTGTGCCCTTGACACTACCATGTCGTGCCTGTGCCATGCCAAACTAAGACCGTGCCATGCCCATGTTGTGCCAGACTAAGACTGTGCCGTGCCTGATTAAGTCCGTGTCGTGTCATGTCGTGCCACACCAGGCCAACTATCATGTCGTGCTCGTGCCGTGCCCGGCTCAAACCGTGTCATGCCATGTTGTGCCAGGCCAACTACTATGTCATGCCCATGCACGTGCCCGTGTCCGCTCAGACCGTGCCATGTCATGTCATGCTCAACTTTTACCATGCCCAAATCATGCCAGTGCCGGAGTTTTTTGTATCGGGCTGTGCCGGCAAGGCCCATTTGACACCTCTACCAACAACAGGGAAATAGCTTCTCAAAACACTACACCACCAAAAAGGGAACGCCACAAGAACTAAGACCTAAGAAAACAGCAACCCCAACACAAAACAACCTAAACACCAAATCTTTATAATCTTATCAAAGGTTAAAATGGTCTTTTGGCTGCTGTAAACAAAACAATTGATTTCCCAGGTGGTTGTGATCAGGGTCTCTAGAAATATTAAATTTCTGTAAATAAGGTTGCAGAAGGTTGGCCAATTTTGCTTTGACGTTTTGGTCATTTGTATTATTCGTGGTGTTCTCTTTTAAACACACAAAATTTTGTTCTCCACCGACACAAAAGGAAAAAAGCGTCCACTCTGAATTTGGCTCATTTTTGTAAAGGTGTTTATGTGGAGGTGGGAAAGATTGGAAATCATCATAACGGGGACATGGGGGACCTCCATGTGCTTCTAATTTTTTGTGCTCACAAGAGTTTAATTTCACCCCAAGTTTAAAAATGTGATCAAGATCGTTTATCTTGTAGAACTTTACAAATAGACTATCAATAACCGCACTCAATAGAATAGGTTATCTAGAAAGTGCATTCATCAAAATACATTTGTTGCTTATTTTCGCAAATATAAATCAACGTCACGTGGTTCGATTTCTAAGTTAATTAACAATGTTTTGATTAACTTAAATTTTATTTTTATGAATAACTGATTACTTATTAGGTGCATGGTCGAAACAATTCGATCCTACCAACACGAGCAAAGTATCAGGCAGAAGGTTGAGGGATACCACAACGATGAAAAGAAGAGTCTACCGGAAGGAAGAAAAGAGGAAGAAAGGAATCATGAACAGAATTGAAAGGGTGGATCGAGCAATATATAATTGCCGATCATGGCATGTAAGTTTATTAGCTAGACAACACCTAAACCAGATGTCTGCAATGTCTGCAATTGAGAAGTACCCATACCCGACGGAATTTAATGTACTAGACTTCGTCCCCAAATTGTTGGGTGTAGCAAACTACGAGAAGTGGGAGACATTGATGCGGTACTTCTAAATGCTGTGAACCGTGCTGGAAATACACCTCTCCATTATGCTGCTTCATTGGGGTCAAGAGAGATGGTTCATTACTTACTGGAAGTCACTAGTGAAGACACTATACTGGCGACGGGTGATGAACTTCTCCTTCGTCTTACAACTGGTGAACTTTATGGTGAGTATTTATTAGTAGGAGGATTATTGTTACTGTGCATTAACGGTGAGTTTGGCCTACATCAATTTTTCTTCAAGTAGAAGGTATTGCTAACTTGTCGTGATTTTCCAAAATATATATATATATATATATATATATATATGATTAATCTTTCTTCTCAACAAGAGAAACCAAAATAATTTAAAAATATGGACCGAGAGAAATCATAGCAATATAAAAATAAAAGAAAATGGATCAGAGTTGACAAAAGTTCATATAGAAGACACTAAAGTCAATAAGCAATGACATCCATAAAAAATTTTATGTCTTTAAAGATCTTTTTCTCTATTACTTGCAAATTATTACTTCCTCCGTGGACCATTTTAAGTGTCTACGATAGGAATACATGTATTTTCAAACTCCCAAAAAATATATTTTGTTATATAATTTGTGTTTTTTCTTTGCACCCAAATAAAGTACTCATTGAGCACTTTAATTTGGTACCATAACATTTATTTTTAAAAAAAAATCTATGGAAATATATTATTTTACGTCCAAAAAAATACGCGTTTCCCAAATGGGACGGAAGGATTACATTTTAGATTCATCTGGTCAAGACAAATGATCCGACCATATTTTATGCAAATTAAAAAAGGACAAAAACATAATATATCGAAGCCAAAATTTAGGACAAACTAGTTGTTATTAATTATTCCCATAGTCTCTTTTTAAATCTCCCCTTGTGAAACGTGTATTTTTATGAACGTTAAAAAATGTACTTTCATAGAATGTATTTAAATTTTTTGCACCAAATTAAAGTTCTCAATCAGAACTAACTTTAATTTTGTACAAAATAAATTAAAAAGTATATAGAAAATATTTGTTTGGATAGTTTGAAATTTCATATATCCTATAGTGGACATTTAAAAAGGGATGGGGAAGTATATGTGTGTGTGTGTGTGTGTGTGTGTGTTTTAAACTTCTCACGATAAATCTATTTTTTGTCTACACTTTTGTGATACATACTTCATTCGATTCAGACAATTAATCCTCTATGAAAACTCATAAAAATTTAGGATAAAAAATAAAGTAATATGTATATAATTTATAAGGATTATTTGTAACAAAATAATGAATAGAAATAAAGTACTTCGGTGCAACAAATTATTTACATTTAAGGTCCATAAGTTCTTTAAATGAAAGATCTTAACATGATTATTGACCATTTTTTTATTGCAAATTCAATATATAAAAAAATCAGATAAGAAACAAAAATATCGAAAACAAAATTTAGGTCAAAGTAGTTCATATTATTTATATATAATATATATATATATATATATATGCACACAGACTACCTCTGTTTGAAATACTTAATCCGTAATGAAAATATGTGTAAATTTTGGATAAAGAATAAAGAACTTAAAGTTTAATAGTCCTTTACAATAATTAAACTAACGACTCAATAAGTTCTACAAGTTAATGCTATAAATTTTTAAAAATTTTAAATATCAAACCGATTTGCTTCTTTATTGACGACTTATCATAGTTGACAAAAAATTAAGAAGGGATGGAGCAGTACGCCCGTGGTGCCCATGCATTGCCCAATAAAATACTATTGAATGTGAAGATTAATTAAAGACAAAAGTTTAAATCTCAAGAGAAGTTTACAGATACCTATGTCTATAAAATGTTTGTCAATTCCGCAAAATGATAATGTAAACATAATACTTTTTCTTTTTCGGAAAAAAAAAAATTCAACAATCAGCTAGATGTGATCAAAGCTCTTTTTATTGATTGAAAAGGTTTAAACTTTTTTCTCAACATACTTTTCATTTTTAAGTTTTCGTTTTATGGTATGGACAAATATTTTGGGACGATTTAATTTTTTCTCTCTTAGGAGTGAGAAACATATTGCGAGAGACAGGAGATGAATATAATATGAGTGCGCCATTTGTGATGCAAATGCACCGTACTTGCATAAGGAAATACTATAAATAGGTCTGATGAATAGGCTACGTCCAAAACATCGTTTGTTTGGACGTAAAAATATTTTTGTAAAAAAAACATTTTACATAATTTTGGTGTTTTATTGTTGAAAATCATAAAAAATTATTTTTTTGGAAATTTTTTTACGCCATTTCCCATAACAACTTTCCATGAAAAAACCAGTAATTTGTTTTCCATCGAGACACTGTACCATGCTCTTCTCTTTCCACATGAATGCCTTTGTAACATGGACATGCTGTTCTCTTTCTTTTTCTTCCCCAAACCCCAAATAGCAACAGCAGAAAACTCTCCCTCTCTACAGTCTACCCACGTGCATTCACGCCAAAAATTTCTTTCATCAACTATTACTCATACTTTTATAGTACTAAAATTGAAAACAATTTTGTTCTTGTAAATTTTTTCAAGTGCAACCAAACACCAGAAAACCAAATTAAAAAAAAAAACTCCTATATAGTTTGCACAAAATTATTTTACCTGAAAAATATTTTTCAACCAAAAATATTTTACATCGAAAAAAAGGAGCCTAATAATCTTACTTTTAAAATATATATATATATATATATATATATATATATATATATATATATATAATCTAACTTTTTGACCTCACCTTCTAAATGACTTTGGCTGTGTTTGGTTAGATAGTTTAGTTTAGTTTAGTTTTAGGATGTCATCAGGTGTAATGAGGGGAGAGAGATAGAGAGAAAAATGAGATAAATGATTATGTCATCAAAACTAAAACTAAAACTAAACTAGGAAACGAGCAAGGTATTTATAGTTTACAACTTTACATGTCTTTTAACTTCATCCTATGTTTTAAAATCCAGATCCCCCAGCCAATTCAACCGGTTGGCCTGTCAACCGATCACAACTATGGTTTGCCGGTTTAGAACTTCAGAATCGGCAAACGGCCGGGTTTCACAGAACCAGATCGGCAGCTTGCAAACAAAACCCAATTCAATAGCCAGCGAGCATTTTTTTAATGCGCCTTGCCACAGTAAATTGACTAAATTTTAAAGTGATTCAACGGACTCTTCAAATTTTTTGTAATATTTTTCTTTTCCTTCTATTGTGCTATTTTAATGCTAGGCTCTAACAGATTTTATGAATAAGAAATCATTTTTTGTAGAATACTGTATAGATTTTATCTAACGTTTCTATTCATATGTTGAATTTTAAGAGAGAAAGAATTTGAAGGTTTAGTTGGAATTTATCTTTGAAGAGCCTGTTGAAAAACTTAAGATTTTCCTATTAAAAAAACATTAGATTTTTTTGACATTAAAACAATTGGATGGGGATGCTCTAAGATATTAACTACAATGGCAAGTGGAGTAATAATTACAACCGACACAGCTTTATCTTTGCTTCAGCGAAAGCCCTGACTTAGCTTGCATGGAACCCAATCCTCTTGGCGTAATTGTCGAAAAGTATTCTTCATTCAAGAGTAGAAATTCCTTTAACTTCTGGCAGAATTTAATTTATTCAGGTCGGCCTCTTCAATCCCTTCTACCTCCTACTTCTATTGCTCTTACGTTATAACTGCTCAGCTCTCCAAAACAATGAATACGTTTCTTACTATTAGGCAAGAGATTTCCACACACACCTTTTTTTTTTTGGTTAAACATACTCCCTTTTTAGTCTTTTAGTAAAAATTTAATGTGTAAAAGTTTCGCTAAAAGACAAAAAAAATGGGTATATTTATCAAAAAAAAAGGGGATGTGAAAATTATTACCCTTCTAATTAATCTTTTTCTTAATATTGTTTGTTCGGTACACTACTTACTTACCTTATTTTCATATTATATACCAACCCACCCAAAAAAGGGAAAAAAGGAAAAGAAATTTTATATGCTATCATGCCTGGTGGGAAAAGATCAAAAATGCCAGGAACACAATTATCTCGACATAACACCGAACAGGTGAAGTGGCAAACACAACCCGACATACATGTGGTGCCACATAATAAATTTTTGTGGGACCTACACGCATGTGGGGTATTGCGCGCCTGCCTGATCTCATTGCGTAAACCTTGCGAGTTCATCGCTTGACATCTCCACCTAAAAACTCCTGGACTTCCTTGTAACATTTGAACGTGTCTGACCCACTTCTCCAACCAGGATATCTGTGCTACTCGTCAAACCATCCTACAAGAAATCAAGCGTTTAATTTGCGAGGAAATAAATTCATGATAGAATTCAAAATTTTCTTCGCAAAAGGGTTTTTGCGACAAAATTTCATTCGTCATCAGTTCCTAGGAAACAAATCCTCGGTGCCTTTGTTCCAATACACTTGTAACCGTTAGATACATGTTAATTTTTTAAACATTGAAATTTTATAACACTATCCAACGGCTCAAAACAAATTGAGAACAGGGGAATAGAGGATTTGGTGACAAAGGACCTAGCACCCAGTTCCGAGCATTTGGGTAGTCTTCAATTCTTTTTTGCAACCAAAATTTTGTTTCCTCCCCAAAAAGTTTCAATTGCAAGGAAATTTAATTCAATACTACTGAGTGAACCATCTTTTGAGGAAATTCATTTAGCCCCAAAAATTTTCCTCACAAAATGGTGCACTCAACAATAACTATTCAAATTTCCTTGCCAAATATATATGTTTCGCTTGTCTTGTGTCCTTAACTTTCACCATTAGATCAGAAAAACAATTGCTAATTTTTTTCATTGTCGACAATTACCCATATTACCTGTCCCACACTTGTCATCAGTTTCGTTTGTCATAACCCTTCTCTACAAGCCTGTATACATCATCTATTAAACCTGAAAATCATCGTTTGATCGACTGAAGATGCAACCCGAATCAGTGCTACACCTCATGACGATAGGATTTCACGATTTGTGTCCACCTATCTACTGCAAATCCGACTAGCAACACCGATCATCATTTTTTTTTCACTTCCTTTCTAGATGCGGGTATGCTATTCGGTGAACTCTAGACCTCTGTCGTATTAACCAGTTAGCCTTCAATTGAACCAGATCATTTTTTTATTGACCTTGATCACATATATATGATCCTTGACCATCCCTAAATTTTAAAATTTGAAATCCACAGATAGAACAGAATTGCGTAGGGGTGAACTATAACTTGATCCAACTTTTTGGACCAAACTGCATAAAATAGAAACTTCATGGGGGCGAAGTATAGTAATCACATTTCTGTAGTGACTAGTCAATGGTTTAACCAGGTTGGATCACCTTCGTTGGTCCTAGTTGTTTCGTCGAGTTGATCAATTGCGTCGGACTGGGTCTAATTTTAACCTACATTTAGAACTCCCCAGGGGTGCTTGGCACACTGAATAATTTTAGATTTGCTTCTCCCCTTTTCACTACCGACAATACAGGTGCTTGTGAGAAAATACAAGGCACTCCCGGGCTTTGCTTCACCCACTATTGTGTGCACCGATATGGTCAGATTTTCGCACTGTTTGCACCATCGAACTCATTTTCAATGGTGTGAAGAAAATTTGGAATCAACCAACTTCGTTTTCAAGCAAATGTTTAAAGAACACCCATTTTTGCTCACTTGAACGCCGATAGCAATTATTGTGCCCCATGTTTACCTACATATATATAACTAGGTGGGCCATGCCAGCTTCCACGCACCTTGACTAATCCAAGGGTCTATGCACACTCCGCCACACACATAACCCAGACAAAACCAATACTGCATGAAAACCATGAGATCTTGTGTAGTTGACCCCTAGAAATTAAGAAGAAATGAACCCAACACCTCTTCTTCCTTAAAAAGAGTTCTTACTTCTTATGGTCTTACCAACTCATCTATCTCCTGGGGTTAAGTTTGCCTATAGTGTTGGATAAGATTAATTAGCCTAAAAGACTTGACTGCTTAAGGAAATTTGAGAACCAAGCTTACAATTAATTGCCGCAGAATTGCTACTTGGGAGAACACGCCGAAATGGGAATAGAGGAGAAGAGCTTCAGAGAGATTTTTTTCCATTCATCTTCTACAGAAGTCTTACAAGTACTTATAGATACAAACATGGGCCTTTAGGCCTCAACTAGAATTTTCTGCTACTAATTAGGGGCCTAACTAAGACATAAACTAACTTAAAACATGACCAAATACAAAAATAACTTGGCCCACTAACATAAATTTAGCCCAAATGAAAAAATACAACAAGAATTTATTTTAACACTCCCGCTTAATGATTTGTTGTGTGATACCCAACATTTCTCAAAAATATTAACTCTTATCCTTTGGAAGCGCTTTGGTGAAGATGTCCGCCACTTGATTTTTGGTCTTGCAATACTTGATTTGAATCCATCATCCTCCATGGCCTCTTGAATGAAATGATGTTTGATGGCAATGTGCTTTGTTGGCTATGGTACACGGGATTTTTTCTCATGGCTATTGATGACTTGTTGTCACATAAAATTGGAGTAGCCTCTCCTTGCTTGTCACCAACATCTTCCAAAATCATCCTTAGCTAAATTTCTTCTGATGTCACCAATGATGCCGAAACATATTCAGCCTCGGCAGAAAATTGTCCCATCATTTGTTGCTTCTTAGATGATCATGAAAAGACACCCGAGCTAAGAGAAAATGCATAACCGGAAGTTCTACTCATATCATCCACACACTGGGCCTAATCACTATCATAAAATCCATTCAACTTTGCATCCAAATTTTTCTCACATGCAATGTCATAATCAATAGTATCATGAGTATATCTCAAAACTCCTTTTGCCACTCCAAAATGAGTTTGGGTTGGATTATGAATAAACCAAGACAATAACATTGTAGCAAGCATTATATCTGGCATTGTATTCGTCAAATACAACTAACTTCTATAAATAAATGCATCAATTTGTTTGTTTCCATCCTCCTTTATCAATTTATGATTCACCACCAAAGGTGTAGCAACCTATTTACAATTCACCATTTTAAACTTCTCAAGAAGAGTTTTAGCATACTTCTTTCGACAAATAAAAATGCCATCTTCATATTGAAAATTTTCAAATCCCTAGAAGTAATACAACAATCCCAAATCACTCACTTCATACTTTTTCATCATAACTCTTTTAAATTCTTCAATCATCTTTGATCATTATCGGTAAAAGCAAGATCATAAACATAAAGAGAAACAATGAAAATACCAGTGTTACCTTGCTTTTTGATGTACAAGGTTTGATCGCTTTTGCTCCATTTAAAGCCTTTGTTGTTGAACTAGGAATCAATCTCACTATACAATGCTCGGAGTGCTTGTTTCAACCCATACAATGCTTTCGTCAACTTGTAAATTTTATCTTCTTTGCCTTTGACTACAAAGCCTTGAGGTTGATCCACGTACACCTTATCCTCCACTACAACAAAATTGGCAAATGCCAACGTACCTTAGTGTATTGGCAAATGCATATTTGCATCAACAAAGAGTTTTAGCGATGAAAGTCCTTGCGTCGGCACCATGTCGCTGTTGCCCAATTGCTAATACATTTTCCGATGCAAACATTCTTCATCGGTAAAAGATAATAGTTTTGGCAACGTGATTTCTCATCGGCAACAGGGTGTTCTATTTGGCAAAATACAACAGCTTTGCCGATGTAACATTACATCGTCAATACTCAAACTATTGGCAAAATGATTTTTACTTGCCAAAACTAATTCCCAATTATTAACTAATAGCTTTTGGATAAAGATATGGGTACAGAAGTAGTGGTACAGAAAATGTACCAAGCTTCTTTGGGGACCCACTTTTGGGTCCCACACGAGTTATCCGAACCGTTAATTGTTCTTCAAACATTTTTCAGAGGGGCTCCACCAAATTTTAGCTCAATCAGACAGTTGGAAGTGCTCCAACCAAAGTCCCACCGTTCCAACCAAAAAAAAATTCGTTGGAATGGAGGGACTTTGGTTGGAGCACTTCCAACCATCTGATTGAGCTAAAATTTGGTGGGGCCCCTCGAAAAAATGTTTTAAGAACAATGAACGGTTCGGATCACTCATGTGGGATCCAAAAGTGGGTCTCTGAAGGAGCTCAGTGCATTTTCTGTGCAAAATGCTCTGTACAGGTAGCACTGTCCATAGCTGTTGGCGATTGACCTCGTGTCGGCAAAAGAATTTCAAACAAAATGCATGATTTTTTTTATAAAAAAAATTCTATTTTTTCCAATAACCTACATTTATCCATTTCATAACTATCATTGACCTAGAAATACATTCATTCCATCAAAACTCATCCACAAAACCAAAAAGCACGTTCATGCTAATACCTTAAACATCAAATCCAAAAACAAATAATCCACTACTTGTCCAAACATTAACAATACAGTCAAAAACATACTTCGCTAGCAATGCATCCAATTTTTCTTAAAAGTAAATCACCAACCAGTTGTATCAAAAGTAATACCCAAAAACAACTTTCAAACTATATCCAAGTCAGCAAATTTGATCTTAGTTTTAACTAGTTGAAGTCTTGCTCTCCACCTAAAGCGTCATCCCCATTTTCGCTACCTTGAATTAACCCCGGAATGGTGGCTAGATCAGCACCTGAAGCCAGCATAAGCATCATCTGTTCAAATTTTTTATCGTAATCAGCTATGACTTTTCCTTGATCGGCCATGATTTTTCCTTGATCAACCACTTGTTGCTTAAGAGCAACTACCTCTAAATTTGGGAGCCCTTGAGACTGTGTACCATATCTGCTCCTGTGAATCCCATATCCCTTCAAGTAGCCCAATCTCTTCCCAAGCACCTCAACAAAAACTTGTTCTTCTGATAGAGGATTAATGACATCAAGTTGTGACTGCTCCGCAATCATTTTGACAATCTAATCCTACATCAATAATATTTAGAGAGTGTAGGACATGTAAGATTAAGATAAAGCACCAACATATAAAAATAGAGGAAAAACAACTCAGTCAACTGAAGCCAAAACATAAACACAAAAGTAGTAGCAATTATCATGCTCGAAGGTGTCATGCTTGCCTGGTTTTTCTTTTTTTTTTTAACGGCAAAAGAGATTTTATTAAAAACCTTGACAATTGGTACATCGAGCATAGAGAATTACATATACAGAAGCTACATGTATAATACTCTAAATATCATCGATTACTACACATTGAGCATAGAGAATTACACACACTTATAGTGCAATGGTACTTGTAAAAGGTAAGAACATGTCAAACTAGCAAGGGCTAGTCCACACTATAAATAACTAATGAGACCGCACAAACAAACCAAGCTTGATTTATGATTCTAGAAATTTAATCTATTTGATTTTGGTTCGATTTCAGCTCGTTTGATAATGGATTGTCGATTAAAATACTGAGCTTGAACATATTTTTCGATTTTGTTAACTTTTCAAACTATCAGATCAGAAAAAAAAAAAAATAATAATAATAATAATATAGAGGGTTTTGAAACTAAGGTTGAGCATTAATTTATCGACTCGTTCGATTAGTACTATAATGGTCATGTCTAGTCGTGGTCCAAACTCATCCAATCAACCAACCATTACAGAAAAGATGCCAAGTCTGTTTAAGCAACGACATACTATAATGGTCATGTTTAGTCGTGGTCCAAACTCATCCAATCAACCAACCATTACAGAAAAGATGCCAAGTTTGTTTAAGCCACGACATACAAGTCAAAGTAAACAGAAACGGCTATTGCAGACAACCATTCTGCCAGCATTTCCCTTTCTCTCCCTATGTTTACCGCCCCATTTAAAAATAAAAAAAGAGCAGTTCCAGACAATAATAGCTTCTGTCATATTAACTTTTGTCAATTGGATCAATTCAGGTGGCTAGTTTCTGTCTAGTGTCACTACCCAGTATTACTAAGATCTATATTCTTAAAGCCAATAACGACAGCACATCAAACAACAAATTTGTAGAGAAAATAGATTACTAAGTACTAAGACTGAATGAAGCTTAGAAGGAAAATTATTGAAAATTATTCAAATCATCTTCTTGAGCTCAGCCTCTAATTTTCAATACTATGCATTCAGATTTGGTTTGTTCAAACTCATACCATCTCCATTTAACAACCAGGGTGTTTTTGTTTTTTGTCTGTGGGAGAGAAAGTGGGGACATGGTTTGTTTGCACAATGGTGACAGCAGAGGGTGAAGTTCCTCGGGGCAACATGGGATCTGCGTGTTGTGATGACATCAAATTCAGTAATACATAAAGTAGCTGTAAAGTACAACAAGAATCTCATATGCATTTATCGAAAAACTATAAAGCACAACCTAGAGATGACATTAGATTCAAAGAGGCAACAAATATCAAAGACTAATAGGAACATATTCAGTAATTCCCAGCAATATTCTGAATCAAAAATTTGGAAGAGTCTTGGCCTCTTACAGACAAATGCTCTATCTAAACAACATAACAAAACCATCCCTATGAACTTTAGTTTATCCCCGGAAAATAAAATGCATGAAGTCAAGAAAAGGTCAATATGTTCATATGTACATGATGTTTTTAGCCTTGTCACTTATCCAGACATCCTTTCCCTCTTGATGACGTATGTGCGTCTCCTTGAACCTTTCCAGAAAAGACTTCTTCTTTCCATCTTTCACCTGTAATTTCATTTGCATTTTTTTCTTTGTAAGATTAGAATAAGAAGTTTATAGCTTTTCAAATTAGAACTACAAAAGTCATATATACTCTTACATGCATGGATGCTCGTGCTACAAATGATTGGGAGCCGCTAGTATGATTATATTTCGAACCTTTCCGTGCTTTTTTCCCTCTCTTAGACTTCTTCTGCGAAACACATAAAACAAGACATGTTGATAAAAGAAATCCTAACATAGACCAATTGGATCTTACATATCCAATTGCTTCCACATTTAGGCATAGTAATGCCTACTATATACTTAAAAAAACAAAACAAAACCAAAAAAAAAAAAACCTAACCCTCCAAACTCTTTTCTCCCACACATTATCAATCATGAGTACCCAATCGGCTAGATTACAAGGATATAATGGACAGGTTTTGAGGTTAGGCCCCCCTTTTTTTTTGTACTTCTTTTTCAGCTTTTTGTATTGCGTGTACAACCTGGACTTCCAATTTCCAAATAAAGATTGGCACTTAACGTCAACAATACGCCTAATAACCATATCATTCTTATAGCCACCAAGTCCAAAAGTTTGTTGTAAGGAAACAACCGAGTTTAATATAAGTCAGTAGGTGTTTGAATTAGATGATGATGCATTAAACAAATACGAAAAAATTCATATTACCCCAACACGCAGAACAATGGATTCTCTAATTCCAAACTTAACTGCACCCCACCCAATATCTCGAACCAGAGCATGAGCTCGAATACTCTCTCCAATAGCATTAGCCACAGGAGTTGCATAATCCCCAACTATTGCCATTGCTTCATGATCTATTTCAATGGAAATGGGATGACCAAGCTTTTTCCTTAACTTATCCACATTAACCCCTTGTGTTGGACCTCGTTGACGTTGTGTATATGGAAATGAGGTGGACCCTACAAAAATCATAATTTGACTTCAATTTAGTTGAATAAAATGAGTTTTTAGCATCCATGAACAATTAGGTTGGCACTGTAAAGCACATTGATTAAGAGTTAGTGAAATACCAAAGTTAGTGAAATTTAGTGAAACGCAAGTTGGTGAAGTTCAAAATTAGTGACATGCAAAGTTAGTGAAGTTCAAAATTAGCGAAATTCTAAGTGCATGAAATTTAGTGAAATGCAAAGTTAATAAAGTTCAAAATTAGTGAAATTTAGTGAGATGCAAAGTTAGTGAAATTTAGTGACATGCAAAGTTAGTGACGTTCAAAGTTCATGACAAGCTGGATTAATGATCCAGATTACAGAAAGTATCCTATAGCAAATCTGAACTACTTAAGTCCATGACAAGCTGGATTCATTTCGAATAACAAGTTGATAACTTACATTAACTTTTGTTTGTTCATTTATCCACACTGCAGATAAGATAGTTTGGATATCGGTTGCCATTTTAGTCCTCTTGTATATGGTCCAAAGATTTGGAACTGATAAAGTCTGCTACAGTTTTGCTCCAATACTAAGTCTTTGGTTCCTATTTATTGGTACTATTGGCTTCTACAATTTCATCAAGTTCGATCCAATAGTAATGAAAGCCATAAATCCTTGGTACATCGTCTAATATTTCAAGAGGGACAAAAAACAAGCATGGATTTCCCTTGGTGGCATTGTCCTTTCCATAACAGGTTACCAATTAATCTTTAGCGTTACCTCTCTAAAACACTTCTTTGTTTTGAAAAAGAACATCATGTAGATATATATCATTATAAACAGAACAATCTAATGTAGCCAATCAAAAACCTTCGCACAAGTAACAAAGCCCACCACAAAGACACACATATCAGCATCCACAGCTTAAACTACTATTATAAAACACAAGAGATAAGACATGATATATAAATTTTGTACCCATGCTGCCCACAATGTTACATGGGCTAGAAAGTTGATTGGTCTCTGTAGTAGTTGAGGTGGGGAGCTGTGAGGGTTGGGCAACCATCAGAGGCATGCCTTCAGCATCATTAGTTGTAGGTTCAGTTGGCAAAGTTGAGGTTGATCCATTGTGGTTGCACCCCTCTTCATGAATCCTTAGTGAATTTCTCAAAACCTGAGTACTAGAACCACTTTTTTTCCCCCTGGACCCATACTTCTTACCTGAAATCAATGATGCATTGTTATTCAATGAAATCCAATAGTATACTATATCAGCTTACAATGTACTAGTTAATTCAGTTAAAATTAGATTAGAGCTGCCCGTGTTTCTCTATCAGCTTGTTACTTGGATAAAATAAGTTTGAAGGGACAAATTTCAGTTAGTGTTAGTCAATGGAATCAAAAAAAATTGAACTATAAGACTCATCACGTGCAAGTATCACTTTTTTCACCGGAGGCCTAGAAGACTCGTCATCATCACTGCATGAACTAAGACTTTCTTCAACTTTCGGTGGCATATATTTAGGATCAGCACCATGCCCCACTTTGTTCTTTCCATCTTTAGTCCTTTTACCCTTAGCATTCTGATTTGAAGGAAACAATGAATTTGCCATGGGCTGTATCCCAAGAGCCTTCATTTTCTCTCAGTTTTCTTGGATAGTTTGTCGCCTCTCAATTTCAATTTTTGTCACTTGTTTGGATAGGGACCCTGGCTTGATGAACATATTGCTGAATGCATGGAAAAAAAAGAGCAAACTATATAAAACACAAAGAATAAATTGAAATGAATATATTGTAGGAAACATAACATGATAACACATAAAGGTCCAACTTTATTAACTACTATCTAAATGTAAAAAAGTGAAAGAGAAAGATACCTTGAATGTATGATGCCAACAGAGGACACTGCTAGCAACCAGTTGTAGAGAACTTCTGTCCATAACAAATTTAGGATCGATTAGCATTGTAATTCATGTGTCCCTTTAATAATAAAGCTTAAGGCAGATACGTCAGAAGTTTATTCAGTTTATTCATCTATCAAGTTACATTTCTGTTTGTGCACTGGGAAGTGCAAGTTGCAAATGTTAGTGTCAAGTGGTGGCCAAGTAGCTTGCAAGAGAAAGTAGTTAGAAAAGAGCAAGATGTGTGTATAGAAATTATTGAGTTGCAGTACAAAAAATGGAAGTTTGATCCTTGGTAGTACAAAAACAACAAGAATCAACTCGAATCACAATTAAAAACCTATTGGACTTTTCAAGCATTTCCACAAATCATGACATCTGATGCACTTTTAGATGTCTGAAACCTTCCACAGTTTAAAGACATCAGTAGTTTGATTTTAACCCAAGCACATCAATAACCCCAATTCATCAAAACTAGTAGCATGTCTAGTTGTCTACTGATTGGAATTAGCCATTTACCCCAAGTAATCTTAGAGAAATCGGGTTAATAAAGTAAACCCAAAAAGTGAATATGACATCATGTTGTATCTAACTTCCTTCTTTTTTATAACTGTAAAATCTCATGTTCTCCTATAGTTTGATCCAAGCCAAACATGCTTAAAGAAGCGTATGGCAATACTCTTTCATTCCCATCTGTCAAATGATCTATTGCAACTCAATTCAAGCCAATAAAATGCAATATTACCTAATTCTTAACATTCTAGTTCGAAGGTCCATCAAATTTCTGAACCAACTGCTACAAGTTCATATCACGACAGGAAAATGGAACAATTGCAAATACTAGTTACCACCTTAAGTTCCTACTAACTTGCCTTATCATATTAAACCTTTCAAAATTCAAAGATGCAAGTTTTTGAACGGAAATCATCCAATTTAATATTCCATATCAGCAACCCAGGACAACAACTGGAACCAGCCAATCCATAATAAAACCTAAGGACATTCAAAATTCAGCCCACCAACTACTAAAACAGAGATATGTTACTTAAGTCCTTCATTTGTGACAAAATACTAGTTACATGTGTAAGTTACATTTCTGTTTGTGCACGTGGGAAGTGCACAGTTAGAAAACACGTGCAATGCAAGAGGGAAGTGCAAGTTGTATCTCTTTTCTATACCTCTCTTTCCCTCTCTTGTGTTTCTCTAGTGTATATATAGTTAAGGAAAGTTAGTTTGCAAAGGCAAGAAAGAGATAACAGATCCAAACATTTCTCCCATGAATTTCATTTTCACGAAAGATTTAGTTTTTTTTTTTTTTTTTGATCAGCAAAGTAGAAATTTTATTAATCATTGAAAACCAATTACAATGATTAAAAGGAACCAAGCTTAGGCAAAAACATAACGGACATCCCACCAAGAATGGCATCCTTGAAAATGAATCCCACGCCAAGCAAGGACCAAAGGGAAAAATAACAAAAGTTGGCAAGGGACGAACATTAGAACACAACAAACTACCAAAAATACATCACTAAAAACAAAGAGGAGGTAGCAGATTTTGACACCACTGAGAATTCAATCCAGTTTCCAAACATTAAAACCCTTGAACAGGACCCCATTCCAGATTATGAACCCCGATTTATCAAGAGCTTCCAAAAACCAGCGGAACAAGAAAACCATCTTAACTACTTCAAAATCACATTAGCAGCTATGCATACCAAAAAGAACCCTTGCTTTATAAACACACAAAACATGGCATCACTTCATAAAGGCATCTGTAGTGATGACACTCCATTTACCAAACTCCAAAACCGAACAACAAAACCCCATTCCAGATTAGGCCTCTCTATGAAAGCTTCAGTTTTTCATTTCTAGGGCTAGATTTCAAATTTTTCCACAGTGGAGAGCATATGGAATCATGCAATGGCCGAAGTCCAAACCCATTCCAAGTCATCCCCAAATTTGGATCATGCAATGACCGAAACAAGGAAGATGAGAAGAATAAATTGAAGGAAAACAAAGATCAAAAGTATCTATAATTTCAAAAACCACACAAAAAATCTGCACCATGCAAATTCGGCATATAATATTTGTGTTAAACCTTCA
Organism: Vaccinium macrocarpon; assembly: GCA_022606695.1. NCBI lineage: Eukaryota > Viridiplantae > Streptophyta > Magnoliopsida > Ericales > Ericaceae > Vaccinium > Vaccinium macrocarpon. The sequence goes on from CM040171.1 coordinate 25,146,210, forward strand.
TGGATCTAATGCAGCCCCACTTGCCCAATACGATGACCAAAACACCTTAGTAAGCTTGTTACTTTTCGATGGTAGAGGTATATTTGATGTTATGTCTTCGTGTGTGCATTAGAGCTTCTATATCTCTGGTCAAGTGTAGTCCTCTCACCGCCTACTTTATTACTTTTTGGAAGAACTGAGGCAATCTTTCCGCATTGGTTCCGTACTCCACGGTAGGGTGAACGTAACTAGCACCGTAGGGAACCGACCAAAGGCAATGATACTTAATTACTAGTGAAACCGACTTCCAGAAAGTCTTTCGAGAAGAAGACATTGATTGGAGGAAAGGGGATTTACAAAAACCCTAAAATATCTTCAAACAATACAAATGGGATGAAGATGTATTGAGAGAGAGGGAGAGATAGAGACCTGGTATAGAGAAAGAGAGACCGGCCTGGTAAGGAGAGGGAGAGGGCTGCAACATCGATCGCTGGATGAAGATGTATGGTGGAGGAGGAAATAAGCTGTGATTGTCAAAAAGTAGCTAGAGAAGGATATAAGACTAAAGGAGCTAGGATTTGACTAAACTACGCCATTTAGTTTGGGAATAAGTGCCAAAATCATTTGGAACAAGCGCCAAAACAAATAATGAGGCATGCCAAGTCCCTGCCCAAAATTAAAGTACCTTTTAACGATGTAAATTACCTCGCCAAATGTGAGACTTTTCGACAACAAAATTTCTCATTGCTGATAGTAGCTGAAACATACTCAGCGCCGACGCGTTTTTTGGTGCGTCGCTATTCTTGTCGCCAATTGTCACGCCAAAAATCCCGCCACATAAAGTACCTTTTGGCGATGTGAATTGCCTTACAAATGTGAGACTTTTTGGCGAGAAAATGTCTCATCGCTGAAAGTACCCGATACATATTCAACGCCGACGCATTTTTTGGTGTGTCACTATTCTGGCCGCCAATTGTCCAATTTGTTGTAGTGCTCCATGGCTCCATTCAATAATGCGAACTTCACATAATGTTGGTATAAGAACCACCCTTTTTGAGCTGCCAAAGCAATAAGTGCTCTGATTGTATCAAGCCGAGCCTCCAATGCTAATGTTTCTTAATAATCTATCCCTGGTTGTCGAGAATACCCCTTGACAAGCTTTGCTTTATTCTTTTGAATCGACCCATCTGGATTGAGCTTCATTTTACAGATCCACACACCAACCACTTATTTTTCTTTGGGTTTCTCCACCAACTCCCACTTCTTGATCTTTTCAATCACTCGAATTTCATCTTCCATTGTTTTCTTACAAACTTCTTCTTTAATTACTTCTTCAAAGTTCTGTAGTTCTACCACACAAAAGTTGCACTTTGCCTACACATCACTAACTTCTCATTTTTCTTAGAGATGTGGAACTTGAGTTTGATGGAGATGATTGTGGACTAGCAATTGGAATATCAAAATCCTCTTGACTCTATAATTCATCATAGATGGGAGATACTTTATTTTGCTCTTTTTTTCATTTCCAATCCCAAGAAACCTTTTTATCGAACAGAACATCTCTTGAAATAACCAACTTACTTGTCTTAAAATTTTAGAGCATATAGCCTTTTGATTGAGTGACAAAGATACATTTTTCGCTAACTTATCAAGCTTATGCCTCAATTGTTTACAACATGTGTATAACAAATGTACCCAAACATTTTCAAGTGATTATTCTTTTATTCCAAGCTTCAAATGGAGTTTTGTTTGCAAGGGTTTTTGTCAGAGATATATTCAACAAGTAAACCGTTGTGTTAACAACCTCACCCCAAAAAAATTTGGGTAATCATTTCTCATGAAGCATTGATTTTGACATTTATTCAATGAGTCTATTTTTCCTCTTCGCTACTTCATTTTGTTGTGGAGTATATCCAACCGTCAATTGCCTTTCCATACCAATATCTTCACAAAACTTCATAAATTCATTTGAGTTATACTTACCAACTTTATCATTTCTCTGGTCACACTCGTTGAAGTTCAATGAATCAATCCTTATTTCATGGTCTAGCTTTGTTCCTTGGGTCTTCTATGATCCAGCATTTCATCTTCTCGATGTTTGCACAGATCAATTTTTGACGTTTACATGTGGTGGCTCTTCTCTAATCAGCTATTGTTCTTTGGATCATTTAAGATCCATCACTCACGCTAGTGTCATAATTCTTCTCGGCGTTTCGATTAGAATTAAAGCTTTCATTTTGTTTTTTTTTAATATGTAATCCGTTATCTTTGAACGATCTCCAATTCTGTTGTACAATTACTTTGGAATATCAAGGTCATTTTTCTTGCCAACAAAAAGACAGAAGTAGTTGAATACTAAGTGAAAAATTCACTTACAAGGGTACAAATGTATTTTTTTTCACCAGACCATCCTTAGAGGTAAATAAGAAACATTTGTATCCTTTCTGGTACTACCTCCGTCCTAAATTGTTGGTCCTGTCAGATTCCAATGCAATTTTATAACTATTCATATCTTCCAATCTGAGACATATTTTATGTGCAATATAGATGGGTCTTATTTGATAGATCTCAATTAGTTCATACAAAAAATTTAAAATCTCTAAAAGTATGATAAATTGAAAGATATGAACAATTAAAATTGCATCAAAATCGGAACAGGTCAAACAATTTGGGATAGAGGGAGTAAATAAGGGTGCATCTTCTATACTGACCCTTAATTTTCTGTTATTACATGTAGAATGGGTCTTGTCCACGTTTCTTGACAGTTTGGACCATTCACGGGCCAAACGATTGATTGAAAATGGGATTCTATATAATACTCATCCCATTCTGGCAATGATTGACGATGTTTTTCAGTCGTTCGATGTTATTTAGGCCTTCAAAAGGGGATTTTTCCGTTTCAAATAATAATAAATTTACTTATAATTTTTAGTAGGAAATTTTGTTTTAGTTGTCTTCTTCAACATTGTTTGTTCGAAGGAGCAACTATGGCTTAAATTTGCTTAAATTTGTTCATGTTTAGCACTTGTGATTTAGTTTCATAAAGGAAGGCTTTTGTACGTCACTAACAATTTCTTATACATAATTTGTGTTACATGTAGGAGTTCCAAATAAATCAAGAAGTATTGCAAAGCATTACAACGGAGGAGGAGACATAGAAGATCCTCTCAAGTGCTGCATCTCTGGTTTGGCTATCACAATATCTATATGAGTTATTTATTTTTCTTGAATAGCCACGATAATTTTAAGTTGCGTCAAATAATTACAAAGATATTATACTAAGAAATGACAATAAATTGGCATAACTGTTTGAAAGATTGTAACGCCCTAATTTCATGAACGTTAATTTATTAATTAAAAATAATAAAAGTCTTACAACAATATTCTGCCATGGGAATTATATTAATTTCATTGCCAATACAATTATTCTGTACTAGGTAATTTAGGGTTATCTCTATTCATCGGCACGGCCGTCAGTCCAGCGGTGTCCTACAACTCCTTAAGCTCCCAAGTTGTAGAACTCCTCATGTTCGTCTCTAAAGCCTAACATAATAAGTCAGTGTCGCAAAATAACATTATGGTATTATGTCAAGGTCACACAAGTGCAACACGGTGAGCGATAACACTCAGCAATTAACTCCTACCCCAATATCCTTACACTAACAGTTCATAAATGATTCCAATGTAAATAAATAACGAAAGTTAACAGTTCAAATAGTAAGCATGAGGGGATGCTCGTATCAATGCAAAAAAGGTGCATTGCACGTATAGTTCTACGTCTCGTATTATCTTTTAGTGTCAGAGTTCTTCTTCAAATATCAACTAGGCTCGGGACTGCTTCTAACCTCTAGGCCTACAATCTAGTCACTCCACTCTATGGCACTGCTTCCAACCACCGGTCCTATAGTCCATCACTTGAAAGTATTGGTCCGTTTACATCTTTTTCAACTGACGATTGCCAAACTTTCTAATCACACCCACACAAACATGGTCCCGGCTAGTATGTCATCACTGAACGCACCAACGTGATACAAGGTTCGTTCACCATGTTGTTGTACACGTTTAGCCCTAACCACCATGTTCTCTCCACGAAGTTAGGGCAACACTTAAGCAGCACTACCGCAACCCATTTTCTACTATTCAATTCATATTCATCTCTTATTTCGTATCTCGTCATTTCTCATAGACCTGTCATATTGATCTTATGTCAAGTTGTCACGCCCTGGGATTTTAATCATAAAGAATACACATTTCCAACGATAAATCACAATACTTCATTCATATGTCCTTTCTCAAATACATTTGACAAGTCAAAAGTCAAACAAAGTCTAAGTCAACGAGCATCTGTACCCCATAAAGACATAAGTGATTAAGTTCCTAAGTCAAAAGATACATGAATGGAATTGCAAGACCATCTTACAAAATAAAGGGTTTTAATTTGATGGAATGACTCCTCCTATATAAGCTTTCGAAAGTATGTGTTACACGCAATGCACCTCATCTCATGCTCCTGGCTAATTAGCTGAAATGATAGGGTGAGCTCATTAGCCATTAGAAAAATCCTCTACTATCACTATATGCATGTGGAATGATATGAGCACATGAATGTAACAAGGTACAAGTAGGAATGAACATGTGTAGTTAATTAACTCATAACATATAAGAAAGTGTCCCTGTTCTTAAAACTCTCTTTAGTAAATGAAAAACCTTTTTAACAATTTGTATGTCCACCTAGCATCTTTCCATCGTAGGTCCCACTCATCACGTTCATTGAATAAATCAACAGTCTAGCTTTTATAACCTGACAACAAGAATCTTATTCACGTCAGTTTAGAATTTACAACACCCTCAATGTCCATTATCTAATTTTTCAACCTTTCGTATTCTCCTTATACACCGATTGGCGATACCATAGTCTGTGTTTTGTGATCCATGGGCTATTACCTTTCAAAACCAACTAAGTATTCATCAATTTCATTTCAACATAACCCGTTTTGTTTCAGACATGACCATCATTCCATTACCCAACCCCCATTATCTTTAAACCAGTTCCAAGTGTTTACACATTCAATCAAACACAACTCATTTACCCACCCAAAGTCTTCGTCCGCCCACTCGTTAGCTCCATGTCAACCACACACACACCCCAATAAAAGTCACTATGCCCAAAGTGTATTCATCCTGTCCATTTGAATTAAGTCAAGTGATAATCCTTTGGGTCTCGAGAGGCAAATAATTTGTTGTTTCCCACTTGTCCCGTTTAATCTTGTATCTCTGATATTTGATTAAAAAAATCTTTTCCTTTCAAAAATAAAGTCAAGTGATGATCAAGTTAATTTAGAGTCAGCACAGCCAAGGTCAGCATTTCTACGTAAAAATTATGATCGGAGGTCAAAGGAGTACCCAATGAGTGACCAAGAGCAACAAAACACAACAAAGGGAAAAATTGCCAAACCCGCCTGGAAACTCACCCAGGTGAAATTTCCAAACAGATAGGGTAAAACGTAGATTTTGTAGATTTTTCCCAAACTCAACAAATTTGGTCCAAACTCAGAAATTTAAGCAACAAGTGGACTAGAAACACATGGGGAATGAATAATCTTCAACTAAACACAAGATTAAGCAACAATCGTCAAGAATCAACATGAAGTTCAATTCAAAATCAAAGAGCTAGATGGGTTTTCTCAAAATCAAAGAAAGAGCAAGATAGAACATGAATGTAGGCTTTCAATCAACCAAATGAAGATAGAAATAGAAGAGGAAGTCCCTACCTTAAGCGTATGAGCTCCAATCAAGCCAAAATGCAAAAATCCTAGCTCCAAAATGCTTGATCTACCCGAAAATGACCATTCTAAGGCAAATGCATGCAGTTCCCAGCTCAAATGATGCGTACATAGGTGATGGATCTATGATGGGATTGTGTGTAGTTGAAGTGAGGGAGGTGAATTTGTGAGTGGGTGTGAGAGATTTTTTAGTGAGAGAGGAGGGAGGAGCCGGCCTTGGGGATGGGGGGAGAAATGTGATTTTCTCTCTCCTCACTCCTATTTATACCCACAACACATATTACACTACACACCCTAGCATTGTCAATGTGCTACCAATAGGTCCAAAACTTCCAATTCCCTCACATTAATCCTCCATTTTGCCATTAAAACAAAACCTCACATTTCCCCAATTCTATTTTTTTTTTTTAAAAGGATTTGAAATTATGGGTTCTTACACCCGTGAATATGCAACTTTCTCGAAAACGTGTCTCATGATTACGCAATTTTTCCTGTAAAACGTGTCATGTAAAAACATTATATTTTTAACACGAACTTCCTGAAAATTAATCTAGTACTACTTTGTAGAAAACAAGCATTATAATGACAACGAAGTTATACTTAGGTACATAAGTTGGAAGTAACTTTTCTCGAAAATATAAACTTTCCTTAAAGACGTTATGACTATTTCTTAAAAAGACGGTCAACTAACTATGATGTTCCAGAAAATAATCAAGCATTATAACAATGCAAAGTAATATACTTAAGAGCTTAGCATAACTACTATTGTAAAAATTATTTTCCCTGAACACAACGTATAAATGTTTTTATTTTTCCTGATCAAAATACTTTATTTTTTTCAGAAACTAAATAGTCATTATAATAACATATAAAATATAAGTAGGGAAATAGGGTCGGGTAACTACACTAATTCCAATGATAAGTCTGAAGACGCTAAGCTAGTCGGATGCTTCGTCGGGCGGAGTAATGGCTCCTCGGTTTGTTTTGAAAGGAAAAGAAAATGACTTATTTTCCTAGAAACAAAATGTCTACTTTCTACCTACTTTGGATCGTAGGATGGTCTTTAGTGGTGGTCGAGTGGTGGCTACTAAATGAAACTCAACTTGAATTTTTGAAGAACAAGTTGTAGCATATGATCTTTCATCCTTCCAAGCACAGTAGTAGTCGTTAAAAGCACTTTGGGAGGAAAGGTGGGATCAATTCACTCAAGAAACAATTAGATACTCTCACAAACAAAAGAAATAATTAGACCCCATATGAAAAAAAAAAAAATCACTAGACACTTGGGCTAAATTTTTTCCATGGCGGAGACTTGAGCTATTTCATTAAAAGCTTGATAATGTAACTTTCGAAACCTTGTTTCTCTCCTACAAATGTAACGCGTTACATGAGTAACATATATAAAAATATCACGAAATTTAAGTTAAAATCTTTTTTAGCAACTTATATTCCTCGATACTGATGAACTTTGAAGAATTCACTGGCCTTTTATAGAAACATGAATGCAAATATCATGAAATGTTTATAAAATGTAGTATGACTTTTATGTTTATGAAAATATTATGACTTTGTATTAAACTTTATGACTTTAAAATGGCGGGGGTCTGCGTATTGTATCACTTCACTTATCAACACTAACAAGTCCTCGTTTTGAAATTAAAGTCTTAATAAATAGGGTCTTGTTAATGAGTGCCCTTAGGGCATATGATAAAAAAAAAAAAAAAAATGCCCAAGGTACATGATAATGTTCATTAAATGAGACCATAGTACCCCTTAATTTTTCCCTCCACTCCATTTCATTTGGGCTCCCTCCATCCATACCAGAAGTTCTTGCTCCCTTCATTGCCTTTTCACCCTCCGGACTTTTGACATCTACGAGAAGAATATTAAAGCTTCCTCTTCTATAAGTCCTCATATACTGCCATTAGTAAGAAGAAAAATATTGGAAAAAAAAAAAAAAAGATGATCTCTACAGGTTGATGAACTAAAATTGCGGTGAAATTTTACTTTGAATTTGCGGAGGAAAAAAACAAGGTACTTTCAATTTAATGAAGGAACCTTTTTTATTTATCCAATGAGTTTCTGAATAATTATTGTGTTTGCTAAGTAATGTTTATTTTTAATATGAGATTCCCTCCATCCCAAAATGATATTGCACTATGAAGCAAAGTGCTATTTTCGGATTGAAAAATAAAATATGAGATTCCCTCCATCCCAAAATGATATTGCGCTATGAAGTGAAGTGCTATTTTCGGATTGAAGGAACCTTTTTTATTTGTCCAACGAGTTTCTGAATAATTATTGTGTTTGCTAAGTAATGTTTATTTTTAATATGAGATTCCCTCCATCCCAAAATGATATTGCACCATGAAGCGAAGTGCTATTTTTGGATTAAAAAATAAAATACTTCTCTACATGATTTTTTGAGTTTTTTCATACTAAATTAAAGCTCTCGATTAGTTGCTTATTTTGGTGCCAAAAATGTTTTAAAAACTTATGAACCGAAGTATTTTGTTTTTTATTTGAAAATTGCACATCTTTTCGTAGAGTACTACAAAATGGAAATGGAAAGGAGGGAGTATGAGTTTTTTCAATTTTCCAAAGAATTTCCAATTATGCTCAAGGGTTAAATTATGCATGTGCTGATGAGTGCTTGGGATGAAAAGTGTTAGGTAGCTGTGTCATTGGTGGAATCATGGAAGGTAGCATGTGGGATTCTCAAAGGATAAAAAATTTAATGTGTTGAGAATGGGGGTACTTTTGTCCTAAATGCAAAAATCTACTTGTACAACCATTTTCGGCTCCAACCATTTACAACATTCTCACATATACGTGGGGCCTACACCCATAATTGTCTGATCTCCACTTGTATGTGAGTGAATTGTAAATGGTTAGAGCTAAAATGGTTGTACATTTAGCATGATTCTTAACAAAACCTCATATATATTAGTATGTATAGTAGTTGCTATAACCCAATTTTGTCAAGAGAGACTATGTGATGAGTAATACTCGGAAGTAAATTATATTTGATGTAAATTTTGATTCGTGCTAGATGTGATACTTGATCAATTGAGTACTCATTAATTCTTATTATGTAGGGAGGCAAAGATTGCATTTTATGTTTTGGAGAGTCGCTGAAAGCCTTGGTAAGTATTGGTACGAATTGTGACCTGGTGTTTTTGGAAAAATAATCTGGAGCCAAATTATTTTTGTACTTTTTATTTAAAAAAATTTAGCATTTTTTAGTTTTACGTCAATTTGTTTTATGGATTATTGGTTCTTCTCGACAAGAGGAATCTCATAAATTATTAGCCAAACTAAAAAATTTTTGAATTAAAACAAAAATAATCAAATAATGAACAAAAATTTAGATTATTTTTTGTTCTCTCGTCGAGATGAATCAATAATCTACAAAAATCGACACAAAACTAACAAATGTGAAACAAGTTTGAATAAGACTACGTATTCATGCAAGTGTGATTATTGCATTCTTAAAAGAAGTAAATGATTTTGCAGTCCCATGTATCAAGCACATCCGAGAAATAAAAGAGAAACAACATCATGCACTTGAGCTTGTCGAAATCCTCTGCATGGAAATCGCAAAATCAAATCCCTCAAAAATCAATAAGATATTTATGCCAGTGCTGCGTAGAGCGATATATTATGGGGTACGTGAAATTGTTGAAGAGATTATAGCGTCATACCCTATGGCGATGAATATGAAAGTTCACGATAATTATAGCGTCATCCAATATGCAATTCAGTGTCGACGTGAACGTGTGTTCAACCTCATATATCAACATGAGTATGGTTCGATAATTATAGCTGAGCCGGACAATTCGAATAATAATGGTTTGCATTTGGCTGCAAGTTTGAAACACGAACAACAAATCATTGTCAGAGCTGGTGCAGCTGGCCCAGTTTTACAGATGCAACGGGAATTACAATGGTTCAAGGTAAGTTTTCCCTTCCACGCCATGTATAGGAAATTTTTAAAAATACCATACAAAATTGCTTGGTTGTCACCAAATTTTTATTTCGCCTTATAACATTAAGTTGGATGCACGTGATTGTTTTCATATTTGGTTTAAGTATATTTTGTTTTATTCCAGTACTCCGAATTAATCTCCACCACCATTTCATCATTGTTCATTGTTCTAATAATTAGCATTCTAACTCCTCATTATAAAAAAAAAAAAAAAATAAAAACTCCCGATTCCCCTTTTATCCTTTCCAAAACTTCTATTTCATTAATTTTACAAAAAATTGCTTTGTATATTATATTGATCAAAGCGTAATTGCCCTTATCAGTGCTAAACAACCTTAGCAACAATTAAGTACACGAAAGAAAGGTGATAAGGCAGGGATCCTTAGCCTTACCCACTTTTTCATGGAATGATGTTTTTGCAGGTGAATCATTTAGAATAATTAAGATTATCTTGCTAATCCATAACTTAATTAGGGAATCCCAGTTTCTTAATCATAACCAGTAAAAAAATTCCAAATTTCCAATTGCGCGCTTTTGTTAATATATATGCCCTAAGGGCTCAGGTTAATGATAATAAATGGGAATAACTAATCCACTTGTATAGGACGTTGTACAAGAAATTAATGCATGAGAGAAACCACTTGACCGAAATACCTCCCTTAATTCTCGTGTGTCATTTCTGATCTACCCAAAGCACGAGAAATTTTTCAGTGTTGAGTAGGTATTGCCTACGTGGTGTCCCATTCAACAATCTCACCATCCATAATGCGATCCAAATGCTCGGATTTTGGAGAGAAAAAATGAGAGAGTATTTGGGTGAAAGAGGAGAGAGAGAGAGAATCAATCTGGGCCGCCCAAATCACATTTGGACAGCTTGGATCATGCTTGGGTATCAAGTGGCAATATCCACTTGACACCCAAAAATTTTCTTGAAACACATGACTTGTCCAAAGCAGCTTTGTCTCAGCCGACAGGCCGTATCCTGAATCCTGAGTCATCAAGCCAAAACATTCTCAGTCTTCACTCGGCATTGGTCTTGGTCCAGCCCAACAATTCCGGTCCGTTTTGATCTTCCCTTGATGCCGGGCCACTATCCCGAGCCTTATTAGACTCTATAATATATTCGGCCTATCACAATAGTCCCTCAATTTCTGCAAAAGCGGTTTCGAAAGGGAGGAGTTGGCATTAATTTTGGCCAAACTATTTTGATGTAACTGAGGGTATGATCCGAGGGAACATTATGCCGAGAAGCTAGAGACTCGGTCTCCTCGGAACCCTTTTACATGCACAGATGTGCATGCACGGATGGTGCACAGATAGGTCTTGGGAATCCACTTTTGGGTCCCACAAGGCCAATCCGAGCCGTTCTTTCATTTCAAAATCAAATTCCGACGGGCTTGCACGAAGATCAATTCAATCGGATGTCCCTAAGTGCTCGATCCAAAATCACCACATTTCTTTCAAAAAGTTTTGAACGAATTCGATTTTGAGATGAATGAACGGCTCGGATCGGCCTTGTGAGAACAATAAGTGGCTTGGTTTTCTATTTACTAAAATGGACATTTGCTAAAATTAAGTGGCTGATTTTAACAAATAAAGTGGGAAGGTGATTAAGTGGTTGGTTGTTAAAACCAACTACCTAATTTTATGAGATTTTCATTTTAGCAAATGGAAAACCAAGTATCTGTTAGTTATCTATGAACTGCAACAACATCCATGACTGAAGTGGAAGTAATTAGGATGTCATATCATGAAACAAGTAGTCATCATGATATAAAAGACTAGCTACATAGAAAAGAAAAATGTAATTTTTGTTCGGGTTGTAAAACCGAATTACTCAGGGTGAATATAAAAAATTATAAGAAACTTGTCACCTTGCGGGAACTGACAATATGCTCATTAAAATCACCTTTGGGCAAAAATTGAAGTAACATATTGCTCACTCATGACTGCACATACCATGCACATAGACCTAGGGAAAGTTTTCCAATAGATTATTTGATTTTATCATCTTCAATTTTATCATTATCTTTTACAAATAGATAAAAAGAAAGTGATTGTATCACACTATGTTATCCATAACTATTATCACACTAGATTTTATCTATTAAGAAAACAAGGTGATTTATCACCCCTGCATAAAACACCAACTAAAATCAAATTTCTCATTTTATCTCATAAAATCCATTCAAAAACTCTCCCTAGTTGATTTTGTTTTTGAAAAATTGCTAAATACTCTCACTACGCTTTGGGCCTTTTGGCAAGAGGCTTTGGGCCTTTTGGCAAGAGGCGTATCTAGTTCCAATTCAAATAGTCATAACTGATATATCCATTCACATGCATTAGACGCTTAAATTATCTTTAGGCAGAAATAAAAACCCAATACAAATAAGTGCACAACATAACCTTTAAAAAAAAAAACTCCATGAGTGATGAGTTAGTCACTTTTGGGTAGACAAAACTCGCAAGTTTTCCTTAACACGGTAACTATTTTTTTTAATGATCTTCCTAAACCCCAAGGAAAAATCTAAAACTTTCGTTTACATTATCCATGATCTAGGGAATTGGATTTCAGAAACACTAATAAACATTAAGGAGGTCCATGGATCATAAGATTCTTTCGTTATTATAATGATTAGAATACATTGTTTTGTTAAAGGTTAATTAACTATTGGATTTACATTACAAATTAATTAATTATTGGATTTATCTAATTAAAAAAATACATAACTAATATGGATATGCACAAGGGCAAATAAGTCTCTTGACAACTTTTACATCATTCACTCAACCTAATCCTCCATTTTTTACAAAATCATCCAAACTAAGTACTAATTTATGCACCCTCATAAACATCATATCATTGTAGGTTCACCCTACCCTCCATAACTCATACTCCCGACTATTTTACCCCCCAAAACCATTCCGGCATCCAATCGGCCCCTATGTTAAGGAATTAGCTCCAAAAAGACGAACGTAGGGCTGGGCTTGTGGAGGGCCAGTGTCACCCCAATTTGGAAAACTCCAAAATTATCTAGTAAACTAGATATGGTGTTTCTGTATGATATATTTAAATGGTTTAGATTTTTGAACTTTCAAATTCTCAAATCTTGTTCCATGTTCATGTTGTGGCCTCCTCATTTATGGAAATCATGGTTCTGACCTGTTTAGTGCAACTATTTACTTAGGCGTGCATCAGGAGCCAAGATGAGTTAATTGTTGTGGTAACCGTCTAGCATGGACAAAATATAATTTGTTCTATAACTTCTACGGTAACCATGTATGCACAATTTTAACCACTACCATTTACAAGTTATTTGTCCCAGGGCATCCTCTAGAAGTCTTTGATCATTCTGTTTTTATAATGTAGAAACTTGGTTTCTCATTCCAAATCACCTGATTGATACAGGAAGTGGAAAAATTTGCATCACCTGGAATCAAGGAAAGAAGGAACAAAGGATGGAATGACACCGCAGTAAGTATTTTCTCAAAACACACCAAAACTTGGTAAAGGATGGTGAAAAATGGATGAAAGATACAGCCACATCGCGGCACCATAGTTGCTTTGCCCTTATCGCCACTTTGTGGTTTTTGCAAAATTGCTATTACAATTACACAGTGGAAACAATAGCACTGACGGCCATCCGATACTCTCAAAACAAAAAGCGTTTGTAATCTTTGGCATATCTGACGCGCTTGCCCTATTCTCATCCATAACTTCTGTATTGATGTTCTTGCTTATCCTGACTTCTCGATACGCAGAGGAAGATTTCCTACATACCTTACCGAATAGGTTAGTTATCGGTCTCATAACCCTATTTGTCTCCATTTTATCCACGATGGTGGCCTTCGGAGCTATACTCTATCTTGTGTTCGAGATAATCAGGGAATGGGTTCTTATCCCTATAATCGCATTGGCTAGTATTCCTGCAACCTTGTTCGGTGTTTTGCAGCTTCCTCTCCTTGTAGAGATGAGCCAATCCACATATGTGAAGAAAAGAAAAAATAAACTTGAGTGAAACAAGTGGGTTCTCAGCAGCCCAAACAAAAAACGTGGGTTACTATTCACTATCACGATTGAAGACTTTTGCATTTCCGTGATTCGTTTTGTGATTTGCATTAAATATGAGTTTATCTTGTATTTGTTTTTTCTGCTTGTTAAGCCTATAAATAGGCGTGTAATTTGTTAGTTTGATATCAAGTGTGGAGTAAGAAAAACATCAATAAAATTAGAGTGTGTTTGTTCAATTTCTTTGTGAGTTTCATACATGAAAAGTGTGTGATCTATACTCCTCCACTCAACAAATTGGTATCAGAGCCAATCGGTCTGAATATAGTCCAAATTGTTGAAAGAAATTATTTTCATTCACAGCTGAATTTTTCGGAGTGAACAAAAATCAATTTTTTTTTTAGTTGAAGGTCAGAGCTCAGGAGGAGTCGAAGGATTTCTTGTTTGTTCACAAAATTTGGCAAACAGAGTGAGTTAACTCAGAATGAGTTAACCCAGTGAAGCTGAGACCAAATTCAGTTTCAGAGAAGAAAAATCAGTGGGCTAAGAAACCCACCTCACTACCGACATAGAAATTACCTAAGAGAAAATAATTCTCCAGATCCGGTGTCGCCGCTGTCTTCTAGGAGAAAGCTAAAGAAGCCGCTGATCCAACTTCTCCTCGCCGTTAGCCATCAGTGCCGCAGCTACCTCACGGTTGCAAGCCATCAACTCTGGTTCAACCATCAATTGGTGCAGCGCCCGAAGTAATTTAGCTCACGGCAGAAAAAAAAAAATTCCCGAAAAGAATTGTGATAGTTCTTTCTTCTCTTTAAACAAGTAAAAAAGAGAGGGGCAGTTGGGTTTCTTGCCATTTGACATACCTTGCCAAGGTCAATTAAAGGTGTACTGCTTGTATATAAAAAAAGGTGCGCCATTCAATTCAAGGAAAGTATTTGTTGTTGTCGGCGAACCGGGGAGTAGTTTGAGCTCAGAATTAATTCACCGGGGCTACTTTCAAAAGTGGGGTCCATTCCATTGAGTTTATCAGCAGAGCAGTTGGAGAAAATTAAAGGGCACCGAATTATCATTCTTTGGATCATTTCAGATTCAATTTTTGGTATTTGAAATTTTCAAATCTCAACTCAAAGCCAGGTGGTTTAAATATTTCAAGACGAGATGTCCAACGGAAGTGCACCAGCATTAATTCCAAAACTCACCAAGGACAATTATGATAATTGGTCCATCCAAATGAAAGCACTATTAGGTGCTCAAGAAGTCATGGAGATAGTCGAAAACGGGTACGAGGAGCCTGCCTCAAAAGAAGCAGAAGCAGCTTTGAAGGAGGAACAGAAAACAACGCTCCGTGCTGAGCGAAAGAAGGATTGCAAAGCCAGGTCCATCATCTACCAAGGACTTGATGAGATGACGTTCGAGATCATCGCCTCCGCTACATCTTCCAAAGAAATTTGGGAGATGCTGCAGAAAACATACAAAGGTGCTGACAAAGTAAAGAGGATTCGCCTTCAATCTCTACGAGGAGAATTCGAGTCTTTACGGATGAAACCCTCAGAATCTATTTCTGAGTATTATAGTCGAATTATGACGATTGCAAACCAGATGAGAAGAAACGGAGAAGCTCTCACAGATATGAGAGTTATAGAGAAGATTCTTCGATCGTTGGATCCAAGATTCAACTTCATTGTTGTTACGCTGGAAGAACTTAAAGACGTAACAACCATATCTATCGAAGAACTTGTGGGCTCGCTACAAGCCCATGAACAGAAGTTGCACAGAGATGATGATAGAGCTGTGGAGCAGGCTCTACAAACGAAGTTGTCCCTCAATGAAAACAAGCACGAACAAGGGGGGACATCACAGAAAGGACGAAGCTATAGTTCTCATGGAAGAGGCTCTGAAAGTTCAAATTTCAGAGGTAAAGGAGGCAGAGGATTTTCAAAAGGAGCAAATCAAAACCATATTCCAAAAGGAAGTGGTCATGGACCACAAAGCAGCAGAGGCGGAGGACAAGCAAAAAGAGGTGGTTACAACAACCGACCGAACAATGACAAAAGCAACATTCAATGTTACAATTGCCAGAAGTATGGTCACTACATGAAAGAATGTAGAGCAAGGCCAACATCAAATCAAGTTGGTGAAACAGCAAACTATGTAGACAAGGAGCCAGCAGGAGGAGATTCAATGAGTCTCATGGCGCCGCTTCCACCAACATGATCAAGGTACATGGTTTCTTGATTACGAGCCAAGAATCACATGACCGTTCAAGGCGCTTTTTATCAACTTGATGAAAAGGTTCAGGGAGATATCTCTTTTAGCGACCTCTCCAAAGTCCCAGTCCAAGGGAGAGGAAATATTGTGATCAAACGGAAGAATGGAGATCATGCATTCATCTCCAATGTCTACTATGTTCCAGACATGAAGACTAATATTCTTAGTCTTGGACAACTCCTGGAGAAAGGCTATCAAATTAGCTTGAAGGATATGTAGCTGATGATCACAGATGCTCGAGGGAAGTTGGTTACTCGAGTAAAGATGGCGAAGAACAGGATGTTTCCGATAACTGTTCTTCATGACACGCCAAAGTGCCTCAATGCCATTATCAATGATAAAGACTGGATATGGCATCTCAGATATGGACATCTCAACTTTGAAAGCTTGAAGATGTTGGCGAATAAGAAGATGGTCAAAGGCCTACCTTATATCCAACATCCAAATGAGGTATGCGAAAATTGTGTTCTTGGCAAGCAACACCGCAACAGTTTTGGGAAGCAAGTTGATTGGAGAGCAAGCATGCCGCTCGAGCTAGTACACACAGATGTGTGTGGTCCGTTGAAGACAATCTCAAACAGACAGAACAAATACTTCCTCACGTTCACCGATGACTATAGCAGGAAGACGTGGGTATACTTTCTCAAACGGAAGTCAGAAGTATTCGAGAAGTTTATAGACTTCAAAGCTCTTGTGGAGAAAGAAAGCGGCTACTACATCAAAATGTTCTAGGGACCAAGGAGGAGAGAATACACCGAGATCGGGTTCGATGGATTCCTTAGACGGCAAAGGAATCGCACACCGCAGTACACCGACCTTACACTCCTCAAAAATGGTGTATCCGAAAAGGAAGAATCGCACCATCCTCAACATGGCGAAGCATGTCAAGGATAAAGATCTGCCCAAGAGATTTTGGGCTGAAGCAGTTCAATGTGCGGTCTATCTACTCAACAGATGTCCTACGAGGAGTCTAAAGTCAAAAACACCACAAGAAGCATGGACCACTTACAAGCCAGGTGTGGCTCATCTCAAAGTGTTTGGTTGTATTGCTTACGCAAAAGTTCCAGAGGCAAACAGAACCAAACTTGAAGACAAAGGAGTGAAGTGTATCCTTATTGGATATGGTGACTGGACGATGGGATACAAGTTATACAATCCCATCACTCAGAAGGTGATATACAGCAGAGATGTCATTTTCAAGGAAAATGAATCCTGGAGTTTGGGATCGCATGAAACTACCGTGAATATGGAGTCGACCGCTGAAGATGAAGAAACGTGTACAAACTAAGGAGGTACCTAGAAGATTAGAAGAGCAGCCATCACCGTCTCATGGTATTCCTTCACCACAAAGAGGTGAACCATCCTCACCAGCTACAGAAGAGCTTTCCGACATGAGGCCTAGAGGAACGCTGAAGCCCCAATGATCTATATCGTAAATACTGCATCCATTGGATGCGAGACTTCACCATGTTCTCGTGCAAGAAATGACTTGTGATCCAGTTAACTTCGATGAGGCTAACCAAGAAGACAAATGGAGGAAGGCTATGGATGAAGAGATTCAGTCCATAGAGAAAAACAAAACCTGGGAGTTGACAAATCTTCCAGAAGGCTATAAGACCATTGGAGTGAAATGGGTCTATAAAGAAAAGAAGAATGCTCAAGGAGAAGTTCAGAGATACAAGGCTAGGCTCGTAGCTAAAGGCTATAAACAAAGAGAAGGCATAGACTATGGCGAAGTCTTTGTCCCAGTTGCTAGGATGGAGACGATCAGAATGATGATCTCATTAGTCGCCAAAGACAAATGGAAGATCTATCAATTAGATGTCAAGATCAAGTTTTCTCAATGGATTTCTAGAGGAGGAAATCTATGTCGAGCAGCCACCTGGATATGTGAAGGAAGGACACTATGACAAAGTGTACAAGTTGAAGAAGGCGCTATATGGATTGAAACAAGCGCCACGTGCATGGAATACAAGGATCGATGCATACTTCCAGAAGAATGGATTTGAGAAGTGCCCTTACGAGCATGCACTCTATATGAAGAAGGAAGCTGATGGAAGCTTACTGTATGTATGCCTGTATGTTGATGACTTGATTTTCACAGGCAACAATCCAGCTATGTTTAATTCTTTCAAACAAAGTATGGTTCGAGAGTTCGAGATGACAGATATCGGACTGATGGCACACTTTCTTGGAATAGAAGTGATGCAGGGGGATGACGGCATTTTCATCTCTCAAGCTGGATACGCCAAAAGCATTCTCAAGCGTTTTGGCATGGAGAAAAGTAATCCAGTAACTACTCCAGTTGAAAGTGGAGTGGAACTCAGAAAGAGCGAAGTCGGTAACCTTGATCCGACATATTTCAAGAGTCTGGTAGGAAGCCTTCGCTACCTGACGTGCATAAGACCAGACATACTATATGGCGTTGGTCTTATCAGCCGATACATGGAGATACCTGACCAATCCCATCTGAATGCAGCCAAGCGGATTTTGCGCTATGTCAAGGGTACAGTCAATGATGGACTGTTTTACACAAGTACTGAAA
Source organism: Vaccinium macrocarpon (assembly GCA_022606695.1). NCBI lineage: Eukaryota > Viridiplantae > Streptophyta > Magnoliopsida > Ericales > Ericaceae > Vaccinium > Vaccinium macrocarpon. The sequence goes on from CM040171.1 coordinate 25,164,782, forward strand.
ACTTCAAACTTGTCGGCTATTCAGATAGTGATTGGGGAAGAGACTTGGATGAAAGAAAGAGTACTACCGGATTTACTTTCTTTCTCGGAGAGACAGCCTTCACATGGTCATCGAAGAAACAAGCGATAGTGACACTATCATCTTGTGAAGCTGAGTATGTAGCAGCTAGCTCAGCTGTTTGTCATGCTATATGGGTCCGGAATATGCTGAATCACTTGGGAATTTCTCAAGAAAATCCCACGGAGATCTATGTCGATAATCGCTCCGCAATCCACTAGCAAAGAATCCAGTGCATCATGAAAGAAGCAAGCATATCGACACACGCTACCATTTCATCAGAGAGCGTGTGAAAGCAAAAGAAGTGGAGCTAGTTTCTTGCAGGACATATGATCAGGCTGCTGATATTTTCACGAAGCCCCTCAAGCATGAAACCTTCATCAAAATGAAAACAATGCTTGGAATGAAGAAACCCCCAGACTCAAGTTTAAGGGGGGATGAAGAAAAGAAAAAATAAACTTGAGTGAAACAAGTGGGTTCTCAGCAGCCCAAACAAAAAACGTGGGTTACTATTCACTATCACGATTGAAGACTTTTGCATTTCCGTGATTCGTTTTGTGATTTGCATTAAATATGAGTTTATCTTGTATTTGTTTTTTCTGCTTGTTAAGCCTATAAATAGGCGTGTAATTTGTTAGTTTGATATCAAGTGTGGAGTAAGAAAAACATCAATAAAATTAGAGTGTGTTTGTTCAATTTCTTTGTGAGTTTCATACATGAAAAGTGTGTGATCTATACTCCTCCACTCAACAATATGGCCGAAGCATTTTGGGCAAGCAGAGTGATCGTGTGCTCCGTTAAGTTAAACATCAAAATCTGGTAGTGTTTCAACCATAGTTTGGTAATCTGCTATATGTATTCAATCGTATTTCACAATACACAAACACGCATATATACGATTAGTTGGTTTGTAAAGTTTGATACCTCATTGAGATCTTTCGTATCTGCTTGATTTTTATGTACGTCTTAATTATACTCCCTACCGACTGGCATGCATGGTATTGTTGATCAATAATTGTACTTCTTATTGCGAGGTCATAGAACTAATCTTCGCCCAGTAATGATTTAAGACATTTCCTCTACTCAGGGCAATGATATTGTATCGGTTGCTTCTCTTCATCATGACAATCCTCTTTCTCGGGCTTGTAGTACGCATGGTTGTGGGCATATGGTATTCGATCAACTTTCTGATAATGTAACAATTATGACTACATTCTTCTACCAATTGGGTAAGATGAGAAAGCTAGCTAGTGCTCCCAGTGTATAATACTAGTGCATGCGGTGTCCGTGCCTAAAGGCACGAATTGAGCAATCTATGCACGTGCCCATGCCTGGCTGTGCCTATACCCATGTTTTATGGTCTTCGAATTTCAGAGAGGGGGAAGGAGAGGAGGTAGTGAGAGACAACATGATATGAATTTCGAAAATGAGAGAGAGAGAGAGAGAGAGAGAGAGAGAGAGAATTTGATTTGAAATTTTGGATGTGATGGGCCGGTGGAGGAAAATAATTGAGAGAGAGGGAGAGGAATGACTTGGCAGGGAGAGAGATAAAATTTAAGATAATGACTAAAACAAAAAATATGATTGGGGCAAAAATCGCTCACCGTTATAATATAGATTATACGGTGTTTGTAAATATTTACTCCCTCCGTCCCTTTTTAAATGTGTAGCCTTGTAATTCTAACTTATTTTCTCACTTCAACTTTTTCAATTTTTACATCTACTTTCCACTACTTACCCTTATTAATATAATAATACCCATTAATTTTTCAAAAAGAAATCTACTTTTAAGGGCAAAATAGAAAATTTACCCACTACTTTTTCAAAACACACACTTATTAACTCAAACTAACATTTTCCGAACAATTACGCAAAATAACACTTTCCGAACAATTACGCAAAATAACATTTTCCGAACAATTACGTGACAATTATTGGTCACGGAATGTTTAAAATAAACTCAAACTCCTGGAGTAATACAATTATAAAATTTAAAAAGCTACACTTGTGGAAATTGGATTAAAAGCTGACCAATTCAAAGAATATCGGAGCCATTAAGACTAATTGAAACATGTTTTCTAGCCATTCCATTCACTCTATGTTTCATTCAGTACAAGCATCCCTAGATTTAAGTTAATCCTGTGGAAATTTTATATCCAACTCAAAATCAATTGACAATTAGTGGAGAGGTCCCAGCATACATTAAATGATCACTCATTCTACTCCTAAGCAATGTGGGATAATATTTCTTAACATCCCCCTTACGTGTGGCCGCATTTTAGGTCTATCATGTGTGGCCACTTTTAGGGTCCTATTATCGTGCTACCTTTTTTGCTGGATCTGTCATTGTGGGGTATGGATTGTATTTTTTAAATGTAAGATGGAATGGGCCCTGCTCGATCTAATAACATGTGAAAACTTTATATCCAACCCAAAATCAATTGGCAATGAGTAAAGAAGTTTCAACATATATTATCACCCATTCTACTTCTAAGCAATGTGGGATAATATTTCTTAACAAATCCTTCATTCCTTTAAAGTTCTACAAAATTCTTAATGTACTTTGTCAAATCATACATAAACTGCTTCATTGTGTCAATGTTAGAATTTGGTAATGTTGAGGAAATTATACCCACTATCATGTGGTATATGTTTTGTGTCGTCATTGTGTTAATGTTAGTGTTCGATAATGTTGAGGTAATTACAGCCAGTATCATATGATTTGTGTCTTCATTGCGTTAATGTTTGAATTTGGTAAAAATGAGGTAGTTACACGTATCATTTGCATCTGTAAATTCTTTGAGCTGGTTGTATATTCTGGATTTTTTAGAGATGTTAGGCGCCTTCTGCCCTTTACTTGGGCTTTGTCCCAAATGATGTCCTCGATTGGTTTTTTGCCAATCGTTGATTTGGGTCTCGGATTGGACAAATGATTTACTCCTTGAATATAATGTTGTTTCCTTGCCCCGATTAGTCTTGTAAAAATTTCAAAATTAATGAAATTTTTTTGCCATTCAGAAAAAAAATTCCCGTCTGTAATTCGTATCGTTTCCTTTGTTCATTGCTTTAGGACGACACATGAACTGCCAGCTTAGTTGAGACGTTTTCCGTATCAACTCACGGACATCACTGTGAATTCTATCTCGTAATTTACTAAACAGAATTAAAGCAAAAAAAAAAATCCATTCTCATTGTTGTTCATAAGACCGGTCTTAAGATCTAGACTATGTATCGCAGTACTGTACATATTTTCTTCATTATCATGCATTTGATTAGTATCATTAAGGCTCTGTTTGTTTTGACGTAAAATATTTTTCAGGGTAAAATGTTTTTCAGGTAAAATAATCGTGTCAAAAATAGCTTTTTTCGTTTTTATCTTCTGTAATATTAGCCTAACACAATTTCCTAAAGCAACCACCACCGATGCAACTTCAATTCAATTAATACTAATTAACATGGTTATTTGAGATGCAAAGTGGAGTTTATGTGTCGAAATTGAGGATCAAGTAAATTAGCCAGATATTGTATGTATGTAGGTATGTATGCATGTATGTATATACAAGTACCTGCATCTAAAAAGTGGAGCTCTCGATCAAGAGAGAGACAGAGAGAGCGAGGAGAAGAGGGAAAAAACAAAGAGGTGGTTAAAGGAAAAATCAAATTCGTCCTTTGTGTGCAGAGAATCATGTTCTTCATGAGAGAGAGAGAGAGAGAGATCAAAGGAAACGAAAATGTAGGGGAGATGAACCGAATAAAAGGATGAAATTCTTGAGAAATCCAGTGGAATTGGGATTGCATTCATTCATGTGATTTGATAAATGAATAGACAACACAATAACAGAGTATTTTACTGAATCTGAATTCAGGTGAAGAGAGAGAGAGAGAGAGAGAGAGAGAGAGAGTGATTGAGGAAAATAACTTACGGAAGTTTTAGATAGAAGTTATTTTACGCTAATTAGCTGAAAATGTTTTCCTGTGTAAAGTATTTTCCTCCTGTTTTTTGAAAACAAACAATGGAAAATAATGAAAACATTTTACAAGAAAATATTTTATGTCCAAACAAGTGGAGCCTAAGATCATAATTACGATATGCTTGATTTCTAATCGAAGAATAAAATAAAATAAAAGGGATGGGGCTACTTGGCTATCCATTTGATTAACTAGAATGTTAGCATTAAAAAAAATTAAGGGATACATACTTCAATTAATGATTCTTTATCTTGATTTTCTTTTGTTGCCCCTTCCTAGCGAGAAGAATTTGGGTGCATGTAGGGTATCACGTGACATTTTGCATGTACCAGAAACGTCCTCTGACAGCTGTTCATCTCAATAATCAATAATTTGAATTTTAAATAAACTTTTCTAGGAAAGAGTTAAAATCCGAATTGTCCAAAACATTTTTAGAATGTCAGAATGTGTGTCGTGTACTGCCATGCATGTAGTACACTACATGCGCCGAAATTCTTTTCCTTCCTAACAGTCCCTTTCTTGGGTGCATAGTTAAGCAATGATGTTTTTTTCTCATTTGCCTTTATCTTCATCAATTTCTCACTTCAAGTTTGCACAAATCTCTTTTTGTTCAACAAAAAAAAAAAGGATACCTCACGGTACCAGCAAATGATTCCTTGTGCGATATGGAACAATAGATGCAAACGAATCAAAGAATTAAGAAAAGTAGTGATAAGATAAGTAAGAATTGGTTCTAATTTTGGTGGAGAATATGGAACAAAAACGTTAGAGTACTAAGTGATTCTTGATCCGGTTGGTGGTTGCGTGATGATCAATGCTTGGGAGTTAGAGGTTTGCTCTCTCCAAAATTTCAAATCAGAAATTTCTTACGTGCTATCTACTCTTGTGGAATTAGTTTATTCCGGGTACCTCGTCTCAGTTTTTTATATCGTAATTTTCCATTAAATAATTGAGTTGCAATGTGAGTTGTGTAAACTGTCTCGAATACCCTAAGTTATCTTTTTTAAAGAAAAGTAACGTGGTTCTTTTGGTACTTGTATAAAATGTCCTTCATGCTTAATCTCACAATATAGGCACAAGAAGAAATCAGTTGAGAGAGAAAGAGAGGTAGACAAATGTCGAGGCCACAAGGTGCCACTAGGCAGCCGGCGGAAGAAGCGCCGCCACGTGTTCTTAGGGTTGAAAAGAGGCTTGTTGGTTTTGAGAAGAGGCTGGAAACCATAGAAGAAGAGAGTGAGATAACTGGTCACATTAACAGCTGCAAAACCAAACCACCCACCTTTGAATCTTCTAAATCCAGGGCTAATACTTACACCAAACAATCTCCTTTGTTGGCTGGGTGATAAGTCCTACCTTTTTCTTTTTCTTGTACTTTTCTTACCTTTGTGTCCTAACTTCTGCGTGTAGTTTTTCTTTGCTTTTTGAGGAATAGTACTGTACAGGAAAAGAAACCGAGAAAAAGAACAAGAAAGTGCATCGGACGACTATTTAAAACAGTGCACCGAATGGATCTCAGTCGTCCGATGCACTTTTCTGTACTTTTTCTTTGTTTCTTTTCTTGTTTCCTACACTTTTCCTTGCTTTTTCTATCTTTTTTCTTAACATGTTGCTGTGTCTACGGTCCTGAATGACAAATGACTTGGATCTTCAGCTCTTTATACATGTAATTTCTCCATCATAAGTTATCAAGCTTCAACAATCTATACTTTTGTGATTTTTATGTCTGATGGGTTGACAGTTTTGGTGTCAATGACCGCACAATTTTGTTCACTCGTGTAAGAAAATGGCACTGCCCACTTTTAGTACGAGGCCTATATAAAGTGTAACATCAATGATCAATTATTTTCTTCTTTTCTTGAAAGGCATGAATCTTTAGCAAATCTTAGAAAAAGAAATCATCGATCTCATTAATCGGTCTCATATCATATCGATAAATATTATTTTATGAAATTTACTTGTCTTGATTTAGAATTTTAGGTGTGAATTATAGACTATGAATTGAATACTTGGATCTACCACTTATAATAATCCAATAATTAACTTGATTTTTTTAAAAAAATAGAAAAGAGAACCCTACAAAATAAACAGGACTGGTCATCCAGATTGCATACACTACACAACGTGAGGTTGGCAGAATAAAATTGCACTTTTTTTATTGTGTCGTCCATGTTCGCTTCAATTTAGGTGTAAGGTATCTCTAGTTAAATAGATTCGCTTTAGACTGAATAAATTTCTCTACTATTTGCGGCCTCTGTTTTCGTGGCATTTTTTCTTTGCTTATTTGATCGGAAAATTATTGGGTTTAAACTTTTGCGATCATGGAATTTAACCAGAAACACAAAGTACATCGAAATAAACAGATGAAGACAAAAGCATTAAAATAAGAATGATATGCCCCACAATGTGGGAACGCACCACCCATCTTTTGCAAAACCACAAATCAATGGGGTCTGGTGTTGGTGTTGTGTACCGTGCACGATCCTCGTCATCCGTTCCGCGATCCAATGGCCCATATTGAAACTTGCAATGAACGGCTCAGATGTTGCAAGGCTTGGATTCAATCTGAACCATTGAATCGCTGAACGGACGGCGAGGATCGTGCACAGCACGCATGCTGTGCACCCGTGCACAGCACCAACTCCGAACCCAAATCAATGATATTTCTATGGTGCCCCAATGTTGTATTGGGGCACCGGTGCCCCACTAAATCTAAGCTATTAGATCAAAAATAGATGAATCTAAGTCATTAGACGAAAACCACCACGAGAAGGAGGGAGGTTTTGCTCTTTTCCCGTGCAATTATACTACTGTGACCACAAGTTTTACTTACCACAAATACAGGATTTGCTTCCCATATATACTATAGGCCATAAATTGTAATAAGTAAATCTTGTGTTTATGGTAAGTGTGATCTATTTTTATAATTTGTAGACTCAATATTTGTGGTAAGTAAAATTAGGCACTGGTGCCTTAATACCACTTTGGGGCACCACGGCCGGACCCCGGAGTGCCACCCCCAATTGCCCAGCCGTCATTTTCCCTCAAATTTCAACACAAGTCACAACTAACACCATGTTTTCCATAAAATTTCCACACACCTGGAATTTCAAAATTGCGCCTCTTCTCTATTCTTCAAAGCCCAACCTATGATAATATCCAACCACCATTTCTGGTTTCTGTTCTTCGTGAATTTATATTACGTTGTGTTTATGTGTAAATGTATATAACTATTCATGAAACAATTTAGGCCGTGGAATGCCAACTACCCACAAAGTGAGGAATTCTCACGCCATATAATTAAGTTCTTCTTCTTCTCAACCGCTATTACATTTTGAGATGTCCCAAGTTGTTCTCTTTAATAAAAAAAAATCAAGAAAAAGTACAGATTTTTGCAAAAAAAAGGGATTGGTTGTGAGGAAGAAGCGCTCATAGTTGAATCGGTTCAATCCTGTGCTATGGACAGGCAATAAAGAATTTGGGTTTTGGGTGAGCTAGTTTTAAAATCGAGTAAGGATGATTCCAAATCTTTTAATGTACATGTGGAAAATAAGTGCCACACATTTGACTTAATAAACTTGCTCTTCCAACTCAGCATAATCCGTCACCAAATTGACACAAAATTTATCTATTTATCAAGAGGTAGTTGATTTTTACATTCCTTTTTTATAACCACTCTTTTTGTCTTCTTGTGATTCAAATGTACAAAATTATCCTTCATTTGTATAGTTTCACACTTAGAATGATAATATCACAAAGCCAAATCACAATAACAAAAAAAACAAAAAGAGCCCATGTGTAAAATAGTGGAGCGTGAAAATCATTACCCTTGTTTTGTTCTTTTCAACTTAAGCAATTTTGACGACACCATCCCAAAATAAATAAATAAAATGATTTCGATTCTGATTTGTCGTCTTCTGCAGAGAGATGATAAACATGTTTCGCTCTTTGTCAAAAAAATCGGTGACAGAACTGAAACACCTACGTGTGTCTCGAAATGCAAGCACCACGGATAGAAGTCTGGATATGAAATAAGATCTGTTCAACTTGATCATAAAAATGTAATGAATGAGCAAGTGAGCAAAAGGGAATTCTTTTAACCATCTCCTCTGTCCCACTGAATCAACTCAATTCTGAAGCGAAGGATGAACAACCTAAAACCACTTCAAGCAATGCACTAGCTATTTACTAAGAAAATCTTTGTTTCCGCCAACAATTCGAGGGGAGCAAGAAGGATAAGTAAAACAAAAATACTATAATAGAAATTCTGGCTTGCACATCCATTCATAATTTCGCAGTCTCTATGACAGTTTCTTTGCCTCGAGTCAACTTCCTTTACTCCTTTAAGAATATCTGGAGTTCTTTCTATGGCAATTACTTGTGTGTAGTACCAAAATCTGTACAAGCGTCACAGAGAAAACTCGTCACTATTTATAAAAGCGTTTTGTATATGTATACTAGTAATTGCCCGTGCCTTGATGCAACACGTTCTCAGCACGACTAAAGTGAAATGCCCTTTCCTACTTGTGACCAACTCAACTTTTTCGAGAAATCTTTGCAACTAAAAATAGGCTTCAAACAGGATCCATCTAATCAACTAAAAGTACGTGAATTCAAGAAAAACACATCAGTTCACAACATAAAGGCACTTTGCACGGGCAAAATATAGTCACAAACATAACATATGGAGTTCTCCCAGGTCATCAAAGTCCCATAGAATTGCTCACATCAACAAATAAGATTCCAAAGCTATATGCAAATGATGCAGGACAAGATATAGACCTCTATTATTTATGGAAACATTATTTTAGTAATAATTTTTATTTACGATTAGTATTAGGATATTTTATTTGTGTTGCCTGTTTTGCACGTTTTTAGTTTAGTTTTGGTTAGATTTTATTTTATTTCCTTTTAGCAAATAGTCTAGGTTTTCAAGTAATTCTTTTCTTGGTCACCACTCTAAGTAATTTCTTTTTAGTTAGGATCCCTACAAACTCATGCCAAAGCAAACAGTACAGCCATAAATTGAACAGTCCCATAGTGTACCACAGCTCGCAACATTTCTTCTATTAAGGCAAAAATTAAAGAAGACCATATGAAAAAGGCATTTTTCTATAAAGACCCTTTCTAAAAAATAGAAAAAAAGGCATGGAATGGCTTGGTCCACATTCCTCTACCCCGGACCAACCCCCACACTCCTGCAATTGTACCTCTATATAAGTCAAAAGTATCCCTCTTTTGATTTTGCTGTAAGTCCAAATGCAGATGACAAAATAGGCATGATGTGCTCCCTTATGCTTCATAAGAGTTACCACTGATAAATGTATCAAAAGAAAGATACAAAGGACCGAATCCAAATATTCAAAAGAATTGATGATAGGAACTGAAGGAAACTATACTTTGAAGCACAGAAGCAGGTAGGGGTGCACACCGGTTTAGTAGCCCGTCCAACCCAACTCAGTTTTTTTAGGATTTGGGATAAATATTCAGACACATATATAGGGCCGGGCTAGGTTAAGGTTTTAAGCCCGTTTACTAAATGGGTTGGGTTTGAGAAACTCCTCTGAAACCCAGCCCAACCATAAATGAAGCCCAATTATGGTTGGTTATTTGCACCATAAGGGTAATGAATCTTCAATCCTTTCACATTGTATTGCCTATGGTCTCTGTTTTTGTAAGTCCTACTGTATTACTCCTCTTTAAAAGAATGAAATTTCTTGCTTCTTCCTAAAGAAAAACCCCAAATTAGGTATTTGCACCATAAGGGCAACAACAAAGAAAAATTGATAATCTATGTTGTTGGGACTTGGGTGTGGATACGAATCTAGGTGCCGAATGCATCAAGTCAAAAAATAGAGAATATGGTGATATGGATCCAGATTTGGACACAGGTACAGGGATACACCATCTAATACTTTTTTAAAAAATATTTTTTTATATTTTTTGGGAGTGATTTTCACACCCCTTTGTCTTCTAATGGAATTTTTTATGTATAAAACTTTCACAAAAAGACGAAAAAGGGAGTGTGGATAACTTCTTTTTTTTTTTATATTACCATATTTTTTAACATTTTACATAATTTTTAGAAGTTTTTCAATTTAAAAAAAAAATTAGTATTTTTGTACTTTGTAGACATGGTAATAAACCCATGACCAGAGTTTTCTCTAGGGCTAGCCTAGTCATGGTTCTGCCTTAGCACGGTTTGGAGGTCTCATCCACCTCTGACCCCGAGTTCCATTTGTGTTGTACTGTTTTCATTATAGGGGGCACTTTTGGATTTATTCCATTATCACATTTTATGGTTCTATTTTCTCCTAGTTAATTGTGGTGTACGTTTGGAGTTTGCTTTGAAGTGACGGGCCAAGTTTTTGTGGGTTGGGGTTCTTCAAAGGGAACGGAGTTTACTCTAGGGCTGACCCTAGTCATGGTTCTACCTTAGCACGATTCGGAGGTCTCATCCACCTCCGAACCCGAGCTCTTTCTGCGTGTACTACTTTCATTACAGGGGGCACTGTTACATTTACTGGGTGTGGGTTACTTGGATTAGGATAGTTGCGCCGTTTGGTTGATTGTGTTTGTTTAGAGCCCAATGGCGGAGATTACCATTAGATGTGTTCTACATAGTGGTGACTTGGTTTTCTTTGATCCAGGGTTTATTCCTTGGGGCTGACTCTGTCAATCCTGATCTTTAGCCTGGTTGGGGAACTCACCTACCTCTAGCCCTATCCTTGATATTATGATGCATCGCGGGTTATCCTTTTACTTTTATGATCTTGCTCTATCTCTCTGGGGTGATTGCGACGACTGTGGTACTTGGATGAGGGTGTTTGCAGTTTTGGGTGGACCCATACCCTTGGCGCCGAGTTTTCTGTTGTTGTTGCAACCGTTGTGGAGGTCAGGTAGATCTTGAGCATATGAGTACTTCCCTTACTTAGGTGAAGTATTTGACACTATCACCACTTGGTTATGTTCGTCCGCAAAGTCCATCCTCATGTCCTTGATGCCTCCCTTTCCTTTGCAATGGCTAGGCTAATGGGACGCGAGCACGGGCTAATCACATTCCATACATGTTATTCATTTATATGCATGCTTTTCACGTTATCCTAGCCTTGCGGGTTGTGCACGGCATTACGGTTACTACATTTTTGCTTTTTTGCTTTTTTACACCTATGCTGGCGGGATGTGCCAGTACTACTCATTTTCTCACCCCGGCGGGTTGTGCTGGGGACCACGAACTTTTTGTTTTTTTTTCTTGTCTTTCTTTCTTTCTTTTCATTTTGTCCTCCCTGGGGTACGCCCCTTGTAGGCTGTACATTCGCTTAACCCCTTTTTAATTTCAAGCTAATTTACCCAAAAAAAAATAAACCCATGACTAGTTCAATTGAAAAAAGAGGCCCACGAATACAAACTCATTAACTTCAATTTAATAAAGAGGCTCAATAACATTATAAACCCTACGGCCTTGTTCGGTTTATAGAGTTGAAAACCAGTTTCCAAAACTTTTTGAAATTATTAATATTCTACCATCTTACCCGGGCCCCAAACCCACCCCTTCCACTCTGTACCCACTTCACTTTTGACCGGCAAAAATTGAGTCAGTGGGCCCCCCTCACCCCAAAACCCAACGTGTAATGCAATTGTCCTCTCTCCCTCTCTCTCTCTCACCCCCAAAACCCAACGTGTAATGGAATATTTTAGTACAATGCAACAATTACCCCTTCAAGACTTTGAAAAGTCAAGGGGTGAAGGTGGAACCCATTTTTTACTTTTTGCCAAAAAAATTAGGCCTAGGCAGCCAACCAAACAAGGCCTACATCATTCTTTCTTCTTTTTTGTCTGTCTATTGCAGCAGTAGCTCCTGTGATCTGCAATCTTCATCGGTGTCATCTAGCAGTAGAGCTCTCTCTGTCTATCTGTAAGCTCCCTTCCTTTCTCTCCTCCTTTCTTCATCTTCTTCATCTATACTTCCACAGATATACTTTGATCTCCTCCTCTTCCTTTAATCTGCTACTGCTCGATCCTCTCTCCCTCCCTCCCCCCAACGTGAACATCATACTTAGCCGTGTCCAAATTCAATGCACCACACCCGACACTAATCCTGCACCCGCACCCGTGTCAGATCCTGTCGAGAAGGGTACTCCATTGAAAATGACGAGTCCGCTTAACATAGCTGATAATCATAAACCCAAATGAACGCTTTAATATTTGTATTACGCTTACAACATAGCAAAACTAATAATCTTAATACTAACATATTAAAAACCAAGAACAAAGTAAGTAGGCAAAAGAAATCTAAAGGAGTTTATATTATGCTTACAAATTAAAGCGTACAAGGCAGGAATGTATTAGGCTTACAAATTTGTTGGGTGGTTAGAAGAAACACCATGTTCTTTTCCACATTGAATGTACTAATCATCTATCACGCCCGAAACCCTTCCCAGAATCCCAATAGATCGATGGACTATAAAGAGAGATGTGAGCGGGTGGCCGGACTACGGATATGTGCAGAAGGGGGGAAAATACAGGTAACCTTACACGGGAGAAGTGGCAAACAGATGCAAGTGGATGTGTGCAATAGGGTGAAAAAAACAAAAAAAAAAAACACTTTGCTGGAAGGAAAAAAATATGATTAGCTCAAAGTCAGCACCTAAAAAGTTGTTAACCTCACTGAATGGAATAACTAAAACATGGCAAAGTGTTATGCTAATAATCAAGAGACCTCTTGGAAGGTAAAATACAGAAGAGTTAGCCTCCGGGGGCGAATCACAGCCCCTCAGTTCTGGGCACAATGGAAGAACACAAACCAAAATAAATCAACCATAACGTTTCAAATATCAAACTATGGAAGTGTAAACCTTTGGCCAAATCAATCATAAAAAAACTAAGGTGAGATTCCATAGAGACCCCCTCATCAATTCCTCCGGGACAAAGACACCCGTAACGTTTAAAAACACCCAAGCACACCCCCTCTTCTATAACTGTTACCCACCTTCACCCCTTCTGTTAAAAAATCTTTCGTTAAAAAAGCCCAATCACTTATTTACATAATTTCCAGACAAAAATGCCCTCAAAAGCAATATATAATACATGTCCCAGCCTCCATAGCTCTAGTAACCAATCTTATTTTGCCGAGAGAGAGAGAGAGAGAGAGAAAGAGAGAGATCATGAATGGGTGGTAGGAGAGAGATGGAGGATTGGTTACTAGGGCTATGGAGGTTGGGACATGTATTATATATTGCTCTTAAGGGCATTTTTTCTAGAAATTATGTAAATAAGTGATTGTGCTTTTTTAACGGAAGGTTTTTTAACAGAAGGGGTGAAGGTGGGTAACGGTTATAGATGAGGGGGTGTGCTTGGGTGTTTTTCAACATTAAGGAGTGTTTGTGTCCCAGAGGAATATATGAGGGGGTCTCTATGAAATTTCACCAAAAACTAAACCACAATTACTTTAAATCCACAAATTCTACTCTGAAATTTATGCCAATGATGAAAATAACCCTTGCAAGTAAACAATCCAAGAGTTGCTTCCAAAAAGCTCAAATAGCTATTATAGGAGTATAAGTTTTCTAGGAGTATACGTTATCTGGTTTAGAAGAGAGATATAGCGTGAGACCTTACCAATACCGACCGAAGCACTGTAAGGGATGTCCAACCTAACATAGGAAAAAATGGAAAATTGGTAAAAGAAACAAATGGTAAAAACATACACAGGATGGGTCTAAATCACTTACCTTCAATTATCATCTACTTTTCAAACCCTAGAATTAACTAAATTAAGAGCACTTAGAAAGCATCGAGTTAGCTGCTTTGAGTTGGGGCCCATGTGACGAGGCAACGGAATGGACATCTCATAACCAGCACATACAAGACATCGAGCGGCCGCAAACCCTTTGGGGTCGGGGCTTCTTGTCCCAAAAATGATAGGTATATAACTAGCTCCAACAAGTCTCCAAAAATGATAGTTTGAAGTGTGTGTGTGTGATCCACACACCATGTGAATTTGTTGGAGATTTTTGTTGTGCATGTATCATTGTTGTGGAAGTGGTTGGAATCCACATAATGACGACACCCAAACAACAACCGAAGAAGGGCAAAAGATCACTGCCATTCTGGTTTTAGGGTTCAAAGAATCACTACTTGCATGTTACAAATAAGGAGGTTTTAGGGTGGGATCGATCTAAACAATCGTATCACCTGAAACCCCAAGATTTCTAACCCCAATCTTACTTTTTTTTCTCAAGATTTGGGTTGATTTTCTTGGGAGGGGGTTTAACGATGGCGAATAGAACAATAGTACAATCAAAATGGCAGGAGAATCACAAACAATAATGGTAGGGACACACAACTCCACTACACCACCAACTACACAAGCCTACGTGACATTGCATGATTGATTGTTGCAAAATAGTTTCAAAGTGTTTGTTCTCACATTACTAATGCAGTGCCATGTAAACTTGTGTGGTTGGTGGTGTGTCCCTAGCATTATTGCTAAATAAAAGCAGAGGGTGCTTATTTTCAATCATGGGGATTGAGGGTGGTCAAATTACTTGGGTACCCCAGATTCCGTCTTTTTCTTCTCTTTTTGGTAACAGATACTTTAAAACTCAACAAAAAAAAAATTATGCCTTTATCAAAATTTTCAGATCAAGGAATTTTAAAAGATACAAACAATCAAGGGAAAAAACATATATGGGTGAGGGATTTGACTGGGTAATCACTGACCACCGCTATCACCATTGTTGTCGTTGAACCACCACCGTCATTTTCATCAGACCAATCACAAGGGTTTCGTGGGGTTGGAGTTGCAGAGAGAGATAGAGAGGTACACGAGGAAGAAGAAGAAAGAAGAAAAAGATCTCTCTCTCTCTCTCTCTCTCTCTCTCTCTCTCTCTCTCTCTCTCTCATGCCCTCGATTTTATAACCAAAATATAAATATTATCCACGTACACAGATAACAAAGGTTTATAGTTATTACATATACCAAGTTTTGTCAAAAATTGAAGAATTAGAAGATACAAGATCATCTCTCAAAAATATAGTAAACTATGGAGAGGATGAAGTAACTCCATGCAAAATAAGCTTCATGCTATGCATCCACACGTCAAGCATCCCAATCATGCAGCTTGTCGAGTACCTGAAAATGATAGGTTGAGCTCACTAACCGAATAGGAATCTTATCTACCAATGCTAAAGGTATAGAGAATGAAATTTGCATGTGGAAACAATGATTAGGAATGCGAAGAGCAAAGTATACAATTTATAACTAGATCAAGTGCCAAGTGCGCAAATAATATCTAAGTGTTCATCCAAGTACCCAAGTACCTCATAAGTGTCCACATTCAATCATGTCCCCATCAAACTCATTAGTTCATTAACTTTAAGATTATGAGTATTGAAATTCTCTTCCGAGTCTTTTGGGCCCCGTGGAACCCATGTCTGAGTCTTATGGGCCTCGTAGAACCCTTGTCTGAATCTTACGAGCCTTGTGGAACCCTTCCTAGCGACTCACCAAGTGGTGGTCCTAGTGTTTCAATTTACATTTCATTCAAGTTCTCTTTATTCATATAAACCATCAACGTAACTCTCATGTGTCCAAAATGTGAATGTAACCCATTTTGTTCAAAAACACGTGCTTTGTCGTTTACCACAAGGTTTACACATGTCACACGTAAGTGGAAAAATCAAAATGATTGACTAAATATACAAGGATATGCTAGGGAGGGGTATTTCAGTCATTAATGAAGTGTACGACATGGATATGTCAAGTATGAAACCAAACAAGTCAATCAGAAACCAATGGAAAATTTTCGGAAGTTTTGAGAAAGGTATGGATACCCCCCAGAATTGGTATGGATACCAATGCACAACCAACGAACAGAATGATTGGTATCCATACCTCAAGAAGTTGGTATGGATACCAAAGACTATGAACAATTTTTGAGAAAGGTATAGATACTCCCGAAATTGGTACGTATACAAATTCACATTTAGCGAACAGACAGATTGGTATCCATACCTCACGAAATTGGTATGGATACCAAAGGCTACTAAAATTGAAATTTTGACGGCTTTTCCCAAATGAATGGGGGTTCCAATCCAAGTCAATTTTGAAACTTCAATCATCAACTAAGCATGGAGTAAGAATTTATCAACCACCAATTCAAAGATTTAACAACCAAATGAGTGGGAACCAAACTCAAACAAAACTAAACTTATTTCCATGGAGTTTTCCAAATGTGATTTGAGAAGGTGGGTGAACCAAGTCAAGAAGCATGCAACAAATCAACAATATACCATTAGAAAGAGTAGAAATCGGACCCCTACCTCAATGAATGAGCTCCAAGTGTGAAGAAGATGAAAACCCAAGCTCTTGCTTCCAATTCCAAACGAAAAGAGCTTTCCCAAAGTGATTCCAAAGCAAACCAGGCTCCAAACTTCGCGTAGATTACAAATATGAGGTTAGATCTTGATGGGTTTGAGTGTAAAAGGTGGATTTGTAGTGGAAAGTGAAGGGTTTTTTAGAGGGGAAGGAGAGAGAGAGAGAGAGAGAGAGAGAGAGAAAGGGTTGGTGTAGAGGGAGAGGGAGAGAAGTGTGTTTTGTTTTGTCCCCAAATTTTTCTCCTAATAAGTGTGTAAACAGCCCCTATATTACACACACACACACACACACCACTCATGTTCATGTGCATCCTAAAGACACCCAAATGCATTTCATTAACTCCACATTTATCCCACTTTATTTTAATTTCATTTCCTCACATTTCCTCAATAAGATTTCCAAAATAATGAATAAAAATATGGGTAATAATTACACTTCATCTCCCTTTATTTAATTAAGCAATTCCCTCAAGCCCTAGACTATGACCTATATGATAAAAATAATAATAATATCTAGTAGCTAATAAAACAAATCTTTTGTTTATTAGAAACAAAAAAACAAAAAACTCCATCCGCCTTCCAACTTATTTTCTCTCAAATAAACTTTTACATCTATTGTCCACTATTTACCCTTATTTTATCAATATAATAATATCCACTAACTTTTCAAAAAGGAACATATTTTTAAGGGCAAAATAAAAAATGTACCCATTAACTTTTCAAAACACACACATAATAAAGGACAACCAAAAATAAAAAGTTAAATACTATAAAATGGACGGAGGGAGTATATAATTTTAATATTTAATGTTCTTAATTTATATTAAAATGAAGTATTATAATTTAATTGTTGACAAATATACCAAAAAAATTAATTTTTTATTGATATAATTATTTAAATGCATGATCTAATATGGACATTCACAAGGGCAAAATAGTCATTTAATAGATTTTTATTTACATTATCTATCCTCCTTATCTCCCTTTTTAATAATTCATCCAAACCATCGATTTATTTAATCCCATTTTCTTATATGTCACATCAGTGTGGAGTCACCATTTTTATTTAATCTCCCTTTACTATTTTATCCCAAAACTAATACGTATCTAAATGGGCTCTTAGGGTTTTTACTTTCAACAAAGCGGAAAAGGAATTTTTTTTTTTAGAAATAATCCCTGTAATTTAGAACAATACAATAATTGCCTCTGTAAATGGCTCCAAGTTCAACCTTTTATTTTTCTATTTTTTGTCCCTCAAAAAACTTCAATAATTTGGGGAAATTCACCATACAATTACAGGGACGAAAATAGAACTTGTATGTTAACTATGAGAGCGTCTCCAAACTTTTCTCTAGCATTTTGCTTTGGATTTTTAAATTCGTTTTTTTTTATAAAAAAAAAAAGTCCTTTATGAGTTTGTGTAATACCTTCTTTCCTTTTAAGTTGCGGAAAACATAAGGGGACCGACAGGTTTGCACCAACCATATACCGATGGCGCCGGCGACGTTGCGGGTCCCAAACAATCGATCCGAGCCGTTCATCATTCTCAAAATCGACTTCCAAGTGGGCCCACTCGGGAATCGAGGCAATCGGAATTTGAATCGAGCTCATATAGCTGTCCGATTGCCTCGATTTCCGAGGAGGCCCACTTGGAATTCAATTTTGAGAATGATGAACGGCTCGGATGGATCATTTGGGATCCAAAACTGTTTGCTGGCGCCGTCGGTGGAAACCCATCAGTGCATATAGGAGGGTTCTTTAAGTTGTTTGCTCAACGAGAACTTTCCAATTTATTGAGTCAAACTCAAATCCTTTGAAAGTGTACATGTTTCATACCTTGCAAATGTGAAAAATAAGTACTTGCTCCAATTCAAAAGTGAAAAGGAGGAAAAAGAATTGTGCCAAGTCTTTGTTGCCATTTTTAGAAAGTGTGCCAACATTTTAGATAGCTCAAAATAAAATATCGAACAAACAAATTGGACGGAAACAGTATTTTATAATATAAAAAAATAGTCTGTAGTCCTGTATGCATATTTTGATACCCATAATTGCAAATGGCCAGGATACAGCATTTATTTGAGTGTACCATATGCAACTATTGTACGGTCTAGATTGTGTCACCTCATCGGCAATCGTAACATTTTTTAATTTTTCGCAACTTTTCAGCAATATAATTCGTAACATTTTGTATGAGTCATAACATTTTGGTGTGTCTCATAACTTTTACAAAAAAATTCGTAATTTTTGCAAAAAAATCGTAACTTTTATAGGGTTCTGTATGATACACACCTAAATAAGGAGTGTAAATTATAGCCTTTTCCCCCATAATTTAGAGCCACCTACTTTGAAACCCACTAGGTGGGTCATTCTAAAAGTAAAAAAAAATTTAGTAAAAAAGGTCATAAATTACAAAATCTCCCCCTTTTTTATCGGCAAAATCTCTCTTTGATATGTTACTTATGTTCTTCATTTTAAAGGAAAGAGCTTGGGTTGGAGATGCTCTAAATGGGGTAAAGGACGGCTGAATTCCCTTTATAAACTGTCCGTAGCTGCCACATTGTATCATTTGTGGAGAGAAGGAAACCTCAGAATTTTTCAAAGCAAGAAGGAAGATCCACTTTGAGGTGGTGCAAAAAATTATCTCTGTGTTGAGATTTGGCATGAGTGCTTGGAAGAACTTGTAAATATCCCCTATGAACCGACACACATGTCTGGTTTGAAATGTCTCCTGCAATATTTTTGCTAATATTGTGGTTTCTGGTGTTTATGTATAGATGGGCCTAGTATGGCTGTAGCTTGGATGTTTTTGTTTCTTGTTAGTTTGTGCAAATAGGAAGTTGCTTGCTTTGCTTTTAGTTCGTTTTAGGGGTATGCCCTGTTGGACATGTCCTCTGCTTTGGTAATAAAATTTTAACCTTACCTGAAAGAAAAAAAAAAAAAAAAAGAGAAAAGTATAGCTCCCAATTGTGTTCCAAAGTTGTGTTCCTTGACATTTTGTTTTCAATAACCTAAGTAATGAAGATTCCTTTGATATAATTGTTCCTTTTACAATTTCTAAAATTCTAAGGTTGTGTACAATAACAAGTTATGTTATGTAAACCATTTAGGTAAAGAATTTATTTCGTGTCCTGTGGTGTCCTAGAACTCTCTAGCACCATATTTTTATTCAATATTGTATACAACAGTGGGGGTTAGAGGGAATTTTGTGAGTTAATAACCAAAAGTAGTGATGGGCATCATGTTGTGTCATCTTGGGTTCGTGTCATAATTCTCTCCACCCTAACCCGACTTGTTTAGTTTTTTGTGTTATTGTGTCATGTCATATTTGTATTTCATGTCAGAAATAACCGACCTTAACACACTAACTTCACGTCATTTCATGTCATATTATTGTGTCTGTAAAGACCAAGTTCCAGAGTTCTTTGTTTTGGTAATTCCGTTTGACAAAACACACATTTAAATCGAGTTGTAATTTTATTTTTTAGAGTGTCTATTTAGGTGTGGAAAGGAATCATCTCTTTATGTATTTTTATTCGAGTGTGGTAGTTTTTAGTCAAGACGAATTGCGTAACATTCTGATGGAGTTTGCTGGATGTTTTGCTCGAGCAAAATAGTCAGCAAAAAATGCACAAGGCAAAAGGTAGATGCCACACGTTTTGCTCAAGCATTTCAAGGCCCTTTTATTAGCAAAACATTCTGTTTGTTTTTGCTGGATATTTGGCTTGAGCAAAACAGTCGGCAAAAATGCCCAATTTTGCAATTATAAACACCGATGTGCTAGGGATTTTTGGGCATCTCTCATAACATATAGCAACCGACTTTTGGAAGAAAAGAGAGAGAAGTTCTTTGATCTTTTGAGTGATTACCTTGGAGCTTCAATGCAATCGAACGATCGTACAATTACATAATCATTTCCCAGAAGTTCTCTACAATCTAGGAGTGATTTTTAGGGAATACTTTTGGTGGGATTCCGAAAGTATCCAAGGAAGGCTTGTGCGATTCAAGGCGTTGGCGATCAAGATCATTGGGTGCGGTGTACGTGTGACTCGGCAAGTGATACTTAGAACGTTGTGAGAATTTACATCGTTTGGATAGGTATATCTGTAACTGTACAATGAGTATAGTGATTTTGATTCTTTCCCGTGATTTTTTACCCATTTAGGGTTTTCCACGTATATCTCTGTGTTGTGAGTTTTGACTGCTTGCGTGAATCTTTGCTAGTAGTATTAACTAGTAATTCGCATTCATACTGTTAGGGTTTTTACGAATTTTTTAGGTAACCCTGATTTTTCAATGTCCTTTCATAAATTATCGTGTCATATCATGTTCATGTCGTCTCATTTCGTGTTTGCGTCAGAATCTCTCATCTATAACCGGAACTGTTTAGATTTACGTACTATTGTGTCGTGTCATATTCGTGTTTCGTGTCAAAAATAGCTAACCCTAACCTACTAACTTCATATCAGGTTCATGTCGTGTAGAAAATTTTCACCCCTAACCAATAGGGGTTAGACATCTCTCCAAATACTCGAACTCCACACCTCCCCATTAGAAGCTTAGGGATACAACTAGATGGATTACAAGCCACATCTAACAATACTACATACTCCTTCCATCCCAAAAAGGATGTCCAAAATCACTATTCACCACCCTCAAAAAACTATCTACATCTTGCAATTTATAATGCTTTTTGTGATTTTAAAAACATTGTTTAATAGAATTAAGTGAGATCTATCAATTGAGATCCATATTGCATACGTAAATCATTATACGTTGAAAAATATAGATAATATTTTGAGAGGTGTGAATAGTGATTTTGGACATCCTTTTCGGACGGAAGGAGTATTTGTTTTGGGTCCCATGACTAATTGTATGGACCCATTTAAATGTTCGTTGTGGAAGGGCTATGGGACACTGTGGCACTCATAGCTTTCGGGAATTGAAAACTTTTGAATGTTGAGGTTGTGTTTCTTAAACTAATCCAACCTACAAGTAGGTGCCAAAAACAAACTCATTTCCCTATAAAAGGCCCTGCCATGGAATTTTTTTTGTATACCGAGTGGATAAGTGGTTGAGCCTATGTGGTACCTAAACGCTACATCCAAGCCATCCAAAAGTATATTGGATGGCTCAGATCGAAACCCTCTCTCTTCCTTTTCTTTCTCTTGTTTCTCTCCAGAATCCAGATTGTCCAAAACTGAATTGGACGATTGGATGCGCCAAGCGCAGCTACCACATGGTACCTGCTCGACACTGAAAACTCATTTCCCGCCATGACGGCTTAATTTTCCTCCACCCTAACTTTTAGCCCTCTCGGTTCGGGAAAGAACTTGACTTTTTTTTTCAAACAAATAATGGCTGTGTTTGGATGGGTTTTGAAAAGAATTTTTTAGATAGTATTTGGATGGATTTTTGAAAATGAGAATAACGAGATAATGATTGGAGAGAGATAGAGAGAAATAAGAATAATAAGTAGAGAAATAATGTTTTTGAAAAGAAAGAATCTTTTTGAATTTTTTTTTTAAATGGGAAGAAAAGAGAAGTGAACCAGGCCGCTTTTAGTGCTTTTACGGCACCGTTTGATACAAGATTTTTATTTGGAGGGATTGGTAATGAGGTAGAATTGGGATTGGAATTGATAATGTGATGGGATTATTAATGAGGAGATAAATCTTTCCCACATGTTTGTTTTGCTTAGAATAAGATTGGGTAAAAATTATTTGTTTTCAATTCTACCGTTCCATTGAAACACCATTTTTATCACAGGAAAACCATGAAATGCCACTTGAGTTCAAGTGACCGTTTATTACATATTCATTCGGAAGCATTTTTGTTTGGCAATTTTTTTTTCCCCAAATTTCCAATTAATATTTCAAATGCAAATTTTTATGTTACTCCCAAATAAAAGCATCTTGATTGTGTCATTTTCCATTTTCTATTCCAATGGTACATTCTGGCAAAAGCCAAGTCCATATCAAGATTTGGAGCCAAATAAATAAAGGAGAAAAGCCAACATTAATATAACATAGAAGTGGAGAAAAAGATCAAGTGGTGTGGTGTAAGGTTTTTGTTACGTTATATGCTGCAAGGTATTTGTGGGAAAAGATAAAAAGGGTGAGGTCAAATATGTCATTATCAACTGAATCCTTTGGAACAGGATTCACAATACCAACCTCCCTTCGGTTAGTGAATCCAGGTAATTGAGGGATTTCAAAATCTCAAAGGATTATCAATTCCAAACCTAAAAAACAAACTAAACAATAATTTAAAGGGTCCACCATCTTTATAATCCTAATCCCACCCCGGAACCTGGTGCCAAACATGGCCTTAGCACATGTGAGAAATTAAGCTTGAAAGGGTTAATAAGGGTTAAGGATGGGCATGGGGACGGATCGGGGCCAGAAACTACTATCTCCACCCCCATTCCCCAAACCCTTTACTCATATTCATCCCCTATCCAATCTCCAACGGGGATTTATTTTTATCCTCCATCCTCGCTCCAAACGGGGAACGGGGATACCCACGGGGATTTCGGGAATCCAATCATTTTTCCTAGAGTAACAAGTAAATAGTTATAGAAGCCCAATTACAAATCATTTTACCTAAAATCCAAGCAGTGAGCAAACCCTGAGCGTGTAAAACTACATGTGTTTGTAGAACAACATAAAGAGTGCAGAAAAATAGAAATTATGTAGAGTTCTTATGTATATTCATGACATTAATTAAAATTGATTAAATGCAACATGAGTTGTTTAGTAGATAGCATACATAATTGTTTCACAGGAAAAGAGACTATAAGTCTACAATTTACTATTGATATGCCCAGGAAACATTTTTAAAGATTGTACTACTAGATATTTTTTGTGTAATCAATCACATGAATGGTCATTTTGATTGCAACATATATGTTTAAATGTCATTGCATTGGATGAAAATACTTCAATTACCAAACCAACCTTACGCACGTGGAAGGAAATTTTGGTGTAACCCCATATATATTGCAGAAAATTCAGTGAGACCCCAAAGTTTCATAATTCATGAATAGACCCCTATATTTCGGGCATTCGGGGACGAGGCGGATTGGGGACGGAGCGGAGCGGCGCGGGGACGGATCAAGGAACGGATTCGGGGCGAAGACATGCCTATCTCCACCCCCTATCCAATCCCCAAATATTTTCAAAAAAAATCTCTCTATCCTATCCAATTTTCAAACAGATTTCCACATTGCCGATCCGTTCGGATTGGAGATCGAATCGGATTCGGACGGGCGGATGAAATGACCAACCCTAATAAGGGTAAGCAATAAAAGTCATCTATCAGAGGGATCCAAACTGTCAAAATTTTTAATTACCGGGCTATGCCCATAAATTTTCGTACGAAACGGAGGAACCTTTTGGAGTAGAATCCACGCCAAAATCCCACCAAAAATCGCCGCTAGGGATTCTGAGCAAAGCACTCACATTGCACTCTCTCCGTCTCTCTCTCTCCTAACCCGGAAAAATGCCAGCCCCTCCAGCGCCGCCAGTAGTTGAAATCTCCTCCCTATCCCTCGCCACAGCCGTGGAAGAATCCGAATTCTCACAGCGCGTCCTAATCCGGTCCATCATATCCCGGCCCGACGGCGGCGCCGGTCTAGCCGGCCAGACGGTCCGGGTCGGCGGCTGGGTCAAGACGGGCAGGGAGCAAGGCAAGGGCGCCTTCGCCTTCCTCGAGCTCAACGACGGCTCCTGCCCTGCCAATCTGCAGGTATGATCGCGGGCCCAGCCCCTAAAGAGAGACGAAGTGGGTTCACTTCAGCACAAGTTTTTCAAATAAAGAAATTTTTCATCTTGCATCTAGCTATTTGATCCTAACCCGTCCTCAACTGTTTCTGTATTCTAGTTTTTGGTCTTATATATATCGGAAATTCTGAGAATCTTTCCTAAATTTTCTATTATGTTTTGTGCCCAGGATTTTCTATTTGACCCCACATTAGAGCTCGTGGCATCTCCAATCCTTACCTTTTTCTTAAACCAAATTGGAATGAAAAACTCCAATGTTATACCCATTTTTTAAAAGCCAAATCTTGTGTTTTTCAGGCTTTTCCTCCAAAGTTTAAGTCAAAATTGCATATTAGTAAATATCAAAAGAGGTGCTGAGAAAAAATGGGTCTGGATTTGGGTCTCCCCAGATTCGTGCGAGGAAAAGGGTAAAACGCAAAATGAGTATGGGACTGGGTATAATTGGAGATGAGTTTAGTGTTTTTACTCAAATTTTGGGTTTGTGTAGAAAGGGTTGGAGATGCCTAAGAGCATCTCCAGCCCTATACCCTTTTTTTCCCTCAAATTTGAGTGAAAATCTGAGTAAAAGCTCCATTTGATACCACCCTCTCCAACCCTTGACTCAGATTTTGAACCTCTTCCGCCACCCGCCGCCACAAAACTCTTGAAAAATCACATCTAGACCTTGAAAATCAGGTGCGCCGCCGTCCTGTGTTCGACTGTGGTGGATCGACTCAAAAATCAACTGAAAAATCGACTGTGGTGGATCTAGATCTGGAAAATCGATTGGAAAATCGACAACTTTGGTGACGACGACGACGGTGATGGTGGTGGAAGGTGGTCCGACGAAGACAAGGGCGGTGGTGGAAGGTGGTCCAAGGAAGACGAGGACGGTGGTAGAAGTTGGTCCAACGGTGGTGGAAATTTGGTTCAAAGTTCAAACCCTTTTTTCTTCCCAAATTTGCGGAAAATTTTGAGTAAAGTTTGATTTGGTATGGGTTTGGTTCAAAGAGTGGAGTGAGTTTTGGGGGGTTTTGACTCAGATTTTGGTTTTGGGTTTGAGTTTGAGTTTGAGTCTAGGGTGGAGTTGCTCTAACTGCTTCTATATTCTAGTTTGTGGTCTTATACGTCAGAAATTCTGAAATTGTCATCATTTTCCTTTTATTCCTCAGTAAGAAAGATTATATTTTGCACCTTCATTTGACCCCACAATAAGCTCATAGCATCTCTATCCTTACATCTTTTCTACCCAAACCCAAAGGCCTTGTTTGGTTTGGTTTCTAAAAACCAGTCTTTGCTTTTTCCAGTGGGTCCCTTTGACCCAAGTACCACTTTAATGCCATTTTCTTTCTCATTCCTCTTTTAGAAGACAATATCCTAGTGCAAAAATTGTGCACAAATAGATCAGTGGAGTCCACTTCGTGTCCCCTGAAAGGCAAAAGAGAAAGTCAAAAACATAAAGTTGTCATTGGGTCAGAGGTACCCACTGGAAAAAAGGCAAAACAGGGTTTCCAAGACCAAACCGAACACAACGAAAATTTATATTACATCTCCAGTGCCATTCCCGTTTACCTACCCATTTTGAGTTTTACCCTTTTCCTTACACAAATTTGTGAACACCCAAATCGGTACCTGTTTTTCTCAACGCCTCTTTTCACTCGTTAACATTTACGATCGTGCGATTCCAACTTGAATTTTGGAGGGAAAGAGGCTAAAAACACTAGATTTGGTTTCTTAAAAAATGGGTGTAGCATTGGACCAAATAGTTTTTTCAACCAAATTTCACTCAAAGTTGGGTTATAAAAAGGGTCAGGATTGGTGATGCTCTCTTAATTGCTGCTATTATTTAAGTTTTTGATCTCGTATATCTAATATTCTGAATCTGTCCTGATTTTCCTTTGATTTTCAATAAGAAAGATGTATTTTTGCACCCAATATTTGCTATTTGACCCGGCAATGGAGCTCGTAATCTGTCCTAGGTTGCTATTATTATTCAAGTTCCTTTTATTTCAATCAGAAAAATGAGATATTGCAACCGATGGTTGCTATTTTTGACCCACTATAGAGCCTGTATAATATGTCCTACATTGCTGCTACTATTATTTCTAGTTTATTTGATTTCCCAATAAGTAAGATTATATTCTGCACCCAATCCTTTGATTTCCCAATAAGCAAGATTATATTCTGCACCCAATATTTGCTATTTAACAGTTTTAACCCCACAATAGAACTCGTAGTCTGTCCCAAATTGCTACTGTTATTGTAGTTTTTGACCCCATAAAATTCTGGCAGGTAATTGTCGATGCCGCTGTGGGGCAGCTGAGCCAGCTGGTGGCGACAGGCACGTGTGTGCACGTGGAGGGAGAGCTGAAGGTGCCGCCGGAAGGGACGAAGCAGAGAGTTGAGCTTAGGGTTCATAAGATTCTCGATTTGGGGACTGTGGATCCGGCTAAGTACCCGTTGCCTAAGACTAGGCTTACTCTTGAGTTTCTTAGGGATTATGTTCACCTTCGACCTAGAACCAACACGGTATTTACAAATTTACATTTCCTTTATAGAGTGCTATTGCCGAGTAATAAAAGTTTTGTAGGAAAATGCTAAACAACTCCTCGTTTAAAAAGCGTACCGATAAACGGAATTATTGTATTGAGATCCATGATATCTGTTTTGATATTTGTGAGATGTGCATGTATGCATATTATTCACCCAGCAAGCCTCATTTTTAGAAGTTAAGTTATTTAGTCCGAAAAATGTGGTATTGATGTGATTGGAATTTGATATTGATATCATGATTAATTAAGTGGAATTGATATCACGGTGAACCAACATTGTATTTACAAATTGAGTAATGCAATGGATGTACATGTCCATGCATAGAGTGTAATGTGTCAAGGGCCGTTAGATGCACATGGATCTCACATGGTAAACGGGGGTCAACATACATTAGACGGTTTAGGCACATTTATGTTGGGAGATGGATGTGTGCAGAGATCTGTGCCCCTGCCTTTTTTTTTTATACATTTTCCCTTGTATGTATGGTAAAGCCAATTCCTTTATTGATCAATATTGCTGAGTAATACAAATTTTTGGACGTGTTCTTTTGGCTTAAAAATGTGGTATTTAACTTGTGCGAATTAGGAGTGGATATCGTGATTGATAAATTGGAGTTTATCTCATGATGAACCAACATGTTATATAAAAATGTCATAGGATAGGGCGGAGTGGTAAGATTTTTGAGAATTGGTGTTTCTTTCGGGAAATGTGGTGTTGAATTAATTGGTGTGGTGCGGGTACAGTTAACTTCATCTTTGCCAAACCAACACAGCAACATTATATATGCAAATTTTCCCTTGGGTTTATACGTAAATCAACATATCTGTATGCGTGTGTATAAAAATTATGTTTAGCTGAACATTTTTATAGGTTTGATAGCTTTGAGTTATACAAATCTTGGAAAATTGTGTTTTTTTTTTCCCCTGAAAAGTTGGTATTGAGTCTATTGGAATTGACATTGTAAAGTACTTGACCGAATTTGATAGCAACTATGAAATTCAAAGTTACCAGATTGTGGATGCTGGTAACGAATTTACAAATAACTGCTGCTAAGAACTTGGGTAGAAATTGGTTGTTTCATCTCATTCACTGACACATGTGCGTTCTCTCATGTAAAATCATCAGATGTTCCCTCTCTTGCCTCTGTCTTATTGAACTTAGCTTATGGTGACCATAACATTTTGTCTGCGTAGATTTCTGCAATTGCTCGCATCCGCAATGCTTTGGCTTATGCAACCCATACATTCTTCCAAAAGCACGGGTTTCTCTACGTTCACACACCTATAATCTCCACCAGTGACTGTGAAGGTGCAGGAGAAATGTTTCAAGTCACAACCTTGATTAGTGACACTGAAAAGTTGGAGAAGGATT
This sequence comes from Vaccinium macrocarpon, assembly GCA_022606695.1. Classification (NCBI taxonomy): domain Eukaryota; kingdom Viridiplantae; phylum Streptophyta; class Magnoliopsida; order Ericales; family Ericaceae; genus Vaccinium; species Vaccinium macrocarpon. The sequence goes on from CM040171.1 coordinate 25,192,867, forward strand.
TGATTAAGAATCCTCCTCCATCTGAAGCCGATGTGGAAGCGGCTAAGCTACTTGTCATGGAGAAAGGAGAGGCTGTTGCTCAACAGAAATCTGCCAAGGCCAATAAGGAAACAATAAGTGCTGCTGTCACGGAGCTAACAAAAGCTAAAGAGAATCTCTCAAAGCTGGAGGAGAGATTTAAGCTGAAACCTGGTATACCTAACAAGGATGGGAAGATTGATTATTCCCAAGATTTCTTTGCCCGACAAGCATTTTTGACTGTTTCTGGACAGCTTCAAGTTGAAACTTTTGCATGTGCCCTCAGTAGTGTCTATACATTTGGTCCAACTTTTCGAGCAGAACACTCGCATACCTCAAGGCATCTGGCAGAGTTCTGGATGGTGGAGCCTGAAATAGCATTTGCAGATATTCAGGTAAGAGATGAATTATTTATTTATTACATTGGGAAGTAAAATGTTTAGGTTTTTGAGAAGTGTTCCGAATGGTGGAGCCTCCTAGAATATGTCAACTTGTTCAACATGTTCACAAAGAAGTTTTGTTCTTACTTATTGTAGGATGACATGAACTGTGCAGAGGCGTATGTTAGATTCTTGTGTCAATGGTTACTTGACAATTGCCTTGATGATATGGAATTTATGGTTAAGAACTTTGACAAAAGTGCAATTGATCGTCTAAGAATGGTTTCTTCGACCAAATTTATCTGCATTTCTTACACGGAAGCAGTGGCAATTCTTGAGGAAGCATCGAAAGAGAGGCAGTTTGAGAATAAAGTAGAATGGGGGATTGATTTAGCTTCTGAACACGAAAGGTAGCATGGGTTCTGGATCTTTTATGTGTTCATTTAAATGTCCTTTTGCTGCTGATGACATGGTTTTGTAATCTTGCAGATACTTGACTGAAGTGAAATTTAAATCCCCTGTTATTGTTTATAATTACCCAAAAGGGATTAAAGCATTCTATATGAAGGTCAACTCTGACAACAAAACAGTTGCTGCTATGGATGTGCTTGTTCCGAAGGTGTGATCTTTTGCTACCAATGTCTGAGACGCTTACTTTCTTGCTTCTGCTTTAAAGATCTCTTGCAACCATACAGCAGTTGTAAATTGCTGGGAGCAGGAGAAAACTCAGAGGATCTTTTTGCAAACATTGTTGGCTATTGTGTTTACCTAAGATGAACATCTTTTGGCCCCCTTTTCAGGTTGGAGAACTAATTGGAGGAAGCCAAAGGGAAGAGCGTTACGAGGTCATCAAGGAAAGGTAGGAAAAGCGATTACTCGGTCTTTCCTTTATGGTAATGCAGCTTTGACTCGTTTCACTGAATTGTTGCCCTCCTTGTAATCTAGTTCATATGTTATAATCTTTTGTTCAAAGTTTCCTTGGCTGTCAATTGTTTTGTGCTTTGTACGGACTCGGGCTTTAAGTTGTAAATTAAACAAGTAATCACTAGATTCAGTACTGTATTGATGGAGAAATTTGTCACTCATTTCAGGATATTGGAGATGGGGCTTCCTCTGGAGCCCTATGAGTGGTACCTTGACCTTCGTCGCTATGGCACTGTCAAACACAGCGGTTTTGGTTTAGGCTTTGAAAGGATGATTCTCTTTGCCACTGGGCTTGAAAATATCAGAGATGTGATTCCCTTCCCCAGATACCCAGGAAGAGCAGATCTGTGATTTATTACAAGGTTATTCAGATGCAAGGATTTTGCTTTAGCAATAGCTTCTGAGTATATTGATCTGGTGAGTATCGTCACGTTAAACAGCACTGAAAACAGTAACTACGATAATGAATGTTGTTTGTGAATTTCTGTTTGCAGTTTAGGGGCAGGCAGTATTTGCTGTGGATTCTTTTGCCTTTGAATTTGGTATTCGTTGTTTGATTTTCCAGGAATCATTGCGCAGAGAATCGCTTATTGACCCTATTTGATTCAAGGATGTCGATGTCAGATTGCTACGATAGATTTGAAAACATTTACATCGACAGCCACAGGGTCTTCTGCTGCCACAAATTTGTACTGTGGTTCCCAACAACTTATATGCAAATTCATCGAGTCTCTTCTGTTTCTGAACTTCCACTATAAAGAAATGTGAAAGGGTGAGTACTGAAACTAGTTACTGTATAGAACAAGTGATGCGTTTTCTTGTGCTCTACTAAATGGTCATTTTTGTTTGGCTGATTTGTTTATTTTGGTGAATCTTGTTTCGGAACTTCTACGCGGTGCATCTATAAGGTAGACTGATGATTGGAAAGGGAAAAACTGAAATCCAACGTCTCCTTTTTCATTATGATGAACATCAATCTTTCACCAATGGTTCTCAGTACACAAAAACAAAAATACCGTCATGTTATAGCTACTAGAACTATTAAACAGTAACCCAGACTCCAGGCTATTGGATCTCCATTTCCTGATCCAAAATTTGTTGTATAGAAGAATCAGGGATGGGCATGGACGGTATAGTTCGGTTTTATAGTAAATCAAGAAGCAAACCATTACATATGGATTATGAATTTGGAGAACTAAACTACTCCTATTTGGCAAAAAAAACTGAAAACTGGTTTTTAGGTTTTTTTGTTGTCCTTGTTCAAATTTTTTTTGCATTTGTTAGTTTTGCGTCAAGTTTTCGTGGTTTATGGAGACACAGAGTATAAAATTATGGTCAAAGGTAATATTTTTTGAATAAAGCAAAAAATGAATCAAAATATTCCAGTTTGTTGGTTTAATTTTGGCTTTATTCAAAAAAAATAGTTTCAACCATAATTTTATACTCTATGGATTCGTCTCGTCGAGATGAATCCATAAACCACGAAAAATTGATGCAAAACTAACAAAGACAAAAAAAATTGAATAAGGACAACCAAAAAATCAAAAAACCAATTTTTGGTTTTTTTGTCAAAGCACCCCTAACCCATAAAATGCATTGAACCAACCCAATCCAAACCCTTAAAATATAGATTGGCCATTGGTCTATATTTTGATCATTTAGCTGGAAATTAAAATATTCCCTCCGTCCCATTTTTAAAAGTGAGTCCATTGGAATACGTTCAATTTTAAACCCCTAAAAAACGTATTTCTTTATATATTTTTTTATACTAAATTAAAGAGCTATTAAAATTAAATGTTATGCGGAATTATATTTTTTAACGTCCACAAAAATACACATTTTCCAAAAAATCACTTTAAAAGGGACAGGGAGAGAATCATTTTCTGCTCAATTTGAATGGCAGGAATTTTGTAGATGAATGAGAATAGATATGTGATTCCTTATAATTACTTTGGGCATTATCTTTTCGTGTATTTAATTCCTGTTAATCAATTATTGTCATTCCAAGGGCAGAATGCAGATTACTGGCATCCAAATATAGCCTTACGATCAATTAGGGGGTGTTCTACTAACAAAAAACTGTTTTTTCTAAAAACCGAGACAGGTTATTCTCTCACAATACATCACATAAAAAACTGTGAAAAACCAGTTTTTTCAAAAAACACCTTAGTGGAACACTCCCTTAGAGCAAATCCAATGGAGGATGCAAATCCAGTTGCATTGCTATTATACAACCAAAAAATGAAAATTTGCAATCCAGTGCATAGCTATTTTCAGTTGCAAAATGCATCAGTTGGATAATTGGTTGCAAATATACAACCAAGGAATAGCCATCCTTGCCACATCATCAATCTCAACTACCATCTTCAAGTTTAGGGTCCAGAGACTACTTGAATCATGCCGGAAAGTCGTCGGAACCTGCTGCTCTCGCTGGGAAGTCGCCGGAATCCTCTACGGTCGACGGAAACTCGTGCTATCACCATCACTGGAGCACCAGAGTCACCAGATTTTGACCGTGGGGCACCAAAATCTTGCAACCATGGCCGATCGGTGCACCAAAATTTGGGGTTTTGATGAGATCTACTTTGAGGGTTTTCACCGAACCGACGGTGGAGAGACAGAGGAGGGGGCTTTGATTGAGAGAGAGAGAGAGAGAGAGAGAGAGGAGGGGGTTTGATCGGTGAAGGAGAGAGAGAGTGGTCATCCGATCCAAGAGAGAGAGGAGGGGGGTTGGGTCGATTTTAGAGAGAGAGGGAGAACCCATCGTTTTTAGACAGAGAGAGGGAGAACCCCCAAGTGGTTATTGGTATTTTTTAAAAATCTATTAATGTAATTAATTAATTGATTATTGTATTTTTTAAAATCTATTAATGTAGTAATTGATTAATTGAATGTTGTATTTTTTAAAATCTATTAATGTAGTAATTGATTAATTGAATGTTGTATTTTTAAAAATCTATTAATGTAATTGATTAATTGATTATTGTATTTAAAAAAAATCTATTAATGGAATTGATTAATTGATTATTGTATTTTTTTAAAATCTATTAATGTAATACTCAAACTCAAATTATTACAACACTGAAACTCAAATTATTTAGAATGATGGTTGAAACAGTGGAGAACAAAAAAGAATAATTAAAAAATATTTTCGAATGGGGGTTAAAAATTAGATCACAACGGAGTTGAAAATAACGTACATAGTTGAATTGGGGTTAAAAACGTAATTAAAAGTGAGGTGGTGAGAAAGTTAGTTAAATTTGGAACTGTTTGGTTCTATTTTACAACCAAGCATTGGAGACTGAGTTGCATTTTAGCACCAAAAACCAACTTTTGGTGCCAAATTATAGCAATGGCTATAGCCATTTTCCATTTAGCATTGGATTTACTCTTAGTCATTGAAAGAACCAATGGTAAAGAGAGAGAAGTTAAAAGCATATATTCGACCCTTGAAAAGCATCTACCAACTCAACAATACCAATTAACAGCATCAATTCACTCATTATATAGGTTCGTTAATTACAATTTTCCGTGGTTTGATTTTTTTTAACTTTTACTGAATTTGCTTTTTATTTGCCCAATAATCAATTATGATGGGTCATTCAATCTAATATAGGCACGTTTGCGATAGCTATACAACCAGATTTCATATTACAACTTCAAATTTTGCTCCATCTTATGGATATATTTTAACAGCAATAAAGGAACATTTGATTAATCTATGAACGAGATAGATTCAGATTATAGATTTTGACTTCTAATAAAATCACACAACCATATTTACTACGGAGTATATCTGTGAAATTATGCTTAATTTATGGTAAAAGCACGTACCCAGTACTTAAAAAAAAAAAATTGAAGATCAGAATTTCTATTACATAAAACGTAAAATTTGCTCCGAAAAGCACTCAAAATCTAGCTCCCCTAGACTCAGATTTTGACTCTCTTTTTTCGGTTTCTAGGAATCGCTAAAATTCCAAGAGTTGTTGATAAGAATTTTCGACAAACGCTGAAGATAACGCGCAATGTGATTAATAATAGAGTTGGAGGTGGAGAGAATGTTGGAGGGCGGAATAAACAGCATGCCAACCTTGGTGAGAAGGGTGTATCATGTCCCAGAAAAATGAAAGCTGGGGTTTCTCGCATACTGTGTACTTCTTCGCCCCGCTCATCTTGTCTATGCTCCCGCATGAATACTCTCTCTCCACACCCACGCAGCATGGCTTCAATGGACTCTCAAACTTTGAATTCCCTGCACCCATGCACGTACGAAATTGTGACTTTCATGTTTTTTTTGCTTTCGGAAATTGAGCGTGTGTGTGTATGTCAGTGTGTGCGCGCGCTCTGCTAGAGATATACAATTAGTAGCGGAAGCAGAATTTGAGATTGTGTGCGGACAGTGGCGGAGCCACTTATGGACTAGTATGGACCTGTGTCCGCACTAGATTTTTTGGAGGATTATATTTTTTTTCATAGAAAAATATAAAATGGTAAATCACTTTTTTTTTAAGTGAAAAAAAAAAAAACACTATTAGCACTCTTGGAGCGCCATTACTTAGTGTTATAATATCATTCTCTTGCACATATGTATGCGTATTCAAGACTAAATATATGAGTTTTAGCTGAATATGTTATGAAGGCAGATAAAAAAAATGATGGAGAAGGGTGTTAGGGCACCACGTGACGATACCTCAGAACCACTAAATAACTAACTACTCACAAACCGACCTCAATTCACTGAATTTTGCCTCGAAACTATAAATGCGTTTATGAAACCACATAGCTTCACGGACTCAAACCCCATACCTCTCCCTTGGAAGCCAAGCGGTATAACTAAATAGGTTAAGAGTCACATCTATCCATAACATATAAGTCAAGCGATACTCATTTCAAATGAAAATCAAAACGTGCCATATTCTGAAACAAGGGATTTACGAATTGTGCCCTCACTAGAACGATTTCTAGTTACACCACTAGGTGCGGTCCAAAAATTTGTCCGGTAAGGATCGCACGTCCTCACCCAATGTGATTTCTCCACAAATTTTGTATATTCATATAATTGTCATGTAAAAATAATTTTTCTTAAAATTTTTACGTAGATGGAATTGGCGATTAATGTTTAAAATTGCTGATAAAAAAATTCATATATATATAGGGAAATTTTCTTATCCACACTCCCAGAAAAAAGAAAAAAAAAATGGGATTTTTTTGTGTTGCAAATTTTTTTTGAAAATCCGATCCGTCCAATATGTTCAAAAGGTGTTTTCAAGGGTCCACGTGGAAAATCTTCAAAAAAAAATACCGAGAAGGGCTTGATCCAAGCAATTGTCGCAAAAACCGTATTTATATATTTTTTCGAAAATTGCTTGGATCAAGCCCTTCCCGGTATTTTTTTTTTTTTGAAGATTTTTCGCGAAGACCCTTGGAAAGACCTTCTGAACACATTAGACGGATCAGATCGTTAAAAAAAAATTGGATAAAAAGTTCGAAAATGAAAAGTCCGGATGTGAAGCTTAACCTATATATATTCTACCTGTATGGTTTCCTCGCAACTTCAATGAAGACATGAAAGCACGGTGGAGATCGATGATTCCAAACGCCGCGTTGCCAGTTTCGTTGTTCAAATTTTCCACGGTTTTCATCAGCATTTGGTTGTGGAATTCAGTTAGGGAATTTTCAGTTTCGCTGCAATTTCGATGCGATGTTGAGGCAGTGATTGCTGGCAAGCACCCGAGGGGCTCCATTGTAGTAACGGCCACCTTTCGCACTCCCAAGCCACGAATCCGCTTTATGTTCGTGGCAAGCTGGTTGATCACGGATTCAGTGAAGGCTTTAAAACCCTACCACAAAATCAGATACTGCGAGTCATATCAGTCCAAGCCGCTAGGCTCTGCTTCCCTTAGATGCGAATCCGATCTAAAGAAGAAAGACGTGTGGGGTAATACCCCTTTTTCTAAATAAATAAAAAATTATATTATATATATAGCATAATTACGTAATATAATGCTATATTTAACATATACACTCGTATATATCTCAAAAATAAAAAAATGTAAAGTTAATTTTATTCTTCAACTTATGTTGGCTGGTTCATTTGTAATTATTGGTTATAAATTGCTTGTTTATTTGAAGATTTATCTTTTAATTTTCTTAATTTTTAACTATCGTGGGAAAATATTTTTGAAAGTTGTTAATAAAATCATCTCAATCATTTTAAAGACTTGTCAATGTCAAGGTAAAACATACTCTAAAAGTTTTGTCCAAGATTGTGTGCTCATTTTTTTACCCTTTTTTTTTATAAAAAGAGTGCATTATAAACTTCTAGTCCATAATGACTATCTTAATTTAGCAAGATCATTAACTAAGAAAAATTTCACAATTATAATAACAAGATGCCTCCACTAGGGTGAATTCCTAGATCCGTCCCTGCTTAGAGATGCTTTGGCAAAGAAGTTGCATTTGTTAATTTTGCGTCTTTTTTTTTTGAATTATTAATTTGTCTCAGCTAGAGAAAAATATAAAGAGTAAAAAATTATTAACTAAAATTTTTGTGAATAAAGACAAAAATAATCCAATAATCCCAAAAAAAATTGAATTATTTTCATTTTAGTAAACTTTTTAAATATTTTTATAATTTTTCTTTACTTTTTAGATTTCTCTCGTTGTGACAAACCAACAATCTAAAATATATATATATATATATATCTCACAGCCAAGACAGATATTAGACCACCAACTATGGTATAGATAAATTAGATTAACAACTCACCTGTAGGCTGCCATTAGTTGCCATATATGTAGCATAGTCATTGCCCCCAACAGACACCACAGCAATGGAGGAATTTAGGTCTTGTTTGGTGTACACATTTTCTTCAACAAGTTGTTGAAATAAATCGATTTGGGTTGTCATGTTTGGCTCTTTGGCCAATGTGTTGAAGACACCTGTCCCTCCATATGCAAAATTCATACCAAAGCCAAATGATTCCTTGCCAGTTTTTCTCAATTGGTAAGGCAATGGGGATGGTATACCAAGAAATGAAGCTGCATATCATGAAGTCCAAAAGAACCGTTAACTAATTAATTGCCAAAAAAAAAACTTCAAATAACTTTAGGTAAAACAAGAGTAGCATGTCCTGGTGCACTCATCATATAAGTCCCATTCTGAGCTCAAAAACACATTTAACCCTTCATGTTATTTGGCTCATCGATTTTATCCTCCGTGGCAATTTGGAAGGCTGGGATTGAATCGCTTACCCAATTTTAAGGCTTAGATTGTTTCCTAAAAAGAACTTTGCAATGAAAAAATGACAATTACTATTTTTTGGTAATGAAAAAGGATAATTACTTTGTTCAACCATAGATTAACTTTGCTTCACAATCTTGGCCTTCAGTCGAAAAGTTGAAATTAGACGAAGGGTTCAAATTTCAAAAGCCAAGATTTATTAAATTGGGTTAATTCTTTTGATATGGCCAATATTTATTTGATATTGGTTTCGGTCCTATCTACGAACTTCTTGTTACTTTCGAGTCCTACATTTGCTACACCATGGAGTTTTTTGATAGGCCAATTCGAGAGGACATAGAATGAGCTGCTTGGTTTGGTCAATTTTCGATCATGCTCCAAAGGGCCGGGGAGGTTCAGATAAGAATTATCTACAAATTAACTTTTATTTATGATAGTTTGCTAGATTTTTTTTCATCTATATTGTACGAGAGTGTTTAATATTTTCTAAAGTAAAATTTTATTTGCAAGTGCCTTCACGCACGGGCATCCTACTAGTACTACTACAACGGAAAACAAGATACGGGGATTTGAACTTCAAAGCAATTTTAGTTAATTTCGTATTAAAGCAGTTTCCAACCTAAATTAAATTTACAATAAAAAAACAAGAACAAGAGAGGAGAGGAGATACGAGAGGGAGGGAGGGAGAACCTATATAATCAGTTAGGACTCGACCGTTGGAGAACCGGCCGGCGGGTTCACCGGGAAAAGTTATCCCGTACGGTTCCTTCCACGAGCTTGCCAAAGACTGGGGACAATTCCCTGTATCAGCATACGAGTCTCCAAACACAAAAAGCTTCACATTTTCTAACCGACGTCGTTTCGATCCCCCTGTCTCATCTCGAGCCCCTGCCATAAACAAGAAACCTCGTACGGTCAAGAAATTTCCCGATATAATTTTTGTACGTAAAGTATGATTCATTCGAAATATAGAAAATGCTACATCAGACTACGATAATCTAAATGTTGATCGACGATCATTGATCCCTCTCATAATTTTCATTAACACTCGCATACGTATCAGATGAAGAAAACCGGCCGGCTTGACTAACCTGATGGAATGGCCAAGGAAATGCAGAGCAGCAAAGACACGAGATATGGGAGTGGCTTTGCCATAAAAGAGTTAAGATTTTGTTTTGGAGGTTTTAGAAGAAAGAGAAGTTCACGTAGCTAGGGAGGAAGCGCATGTATGAGATAATAAGGAATTGCAAAATGAGAACATATTGAAGTGTTCCTCACGAAACCATAGTAAAATTTTCCCAGCTTTGGTGAGAAGACATGCGTGCTGGTGAATAGGGGCATTACTAAAATTGCCTCGTTACAATTTGCGGGCAATTTATGTCATTAAAATTTCGAAAACATTCTTTATCTTGCATCATCTAGAGAAGAGGGTCAAATGGGAGAAAGAAGATTTACGATCGATGCCCGTTCCTAGAAAAGGCTTCTAATTCATCTATTTTCTTAAAAAAAACTAAAATGTGTCAGAAGTTCCATATAGATTGCTTTTCAAAGCGATTTCTTTGAAAATTTCATTGGCGGATTCTTGAATACCTACTATAGTAGAGTATCCGTTTGTTACTTTCACAAATTTTGTGCGTTTGATACACGTTCCTTCTATATCTCCAAGCAAAGCTCTCCGCATTGCAATGTCTATGGTTTCGGCTGCACCTTTTCTTAGTGGAAACGAGCTAAAGCGCCAATATTTTTCTTATATTTTTGCAATTGCAGAGAGAGAGAGAGAGAGAGAGAGAGAGAGAGAGAGTTTTTCTTACCTACTAGACTATGCTTGTTCCAAAAATTTCACATTTCTTGCCATTCTAACTTTGTTTCCAATTCTTTTCTTTTTGTAACTTGTTTGAACAGGCAGCTTTTGTCTTGCAAAAATCTTGATGCCCTCAATGCCATCACCAATTGACCACACCACGTTCAAGTCATTGGGTTGAAGTCGGTGGGTCCCACTGCGAGTACTGATCATTTTGAATTTGGAGAACCACGTGTTATTTCTTGGAGCACCCAACCACTTTCCAGTTATTGCTAGATTTGTCAAATTTTCAAAAATATGTTGACAATCAAACCTGACTCTCCACAGATGTAGAATCCTCCAAATAAATTACTCCTACAACACTAAACAAGTCCGAAAGGTTTGAGAGTGTTCAAGACTATTCTGAAACAGTGAAGAACTCTCTAGAAGATTGAAAAATAATCTTTAGACTATTCTAGAACGGTCTCGAATGTTTTTTAATTTTTTTGATCGGCGAAAGAGATAAATTAGAAACTTGATAACAAGTGCATTGAGAAGCAGCAAGCCTCCAACAAAACGAAAAAAGAAAACTGGCAAAACGCGGAGTAGGAAGAAAGTGGCAGAGGAAAGTAAAAAAAATACAAAGTTGAAGAAAAAACACAGGTCGGATAAAGAAACCAAAAAGACCCCAGGAAGAGCAAAACACTGCAAATATGCTCCAACATTCCCAGCACCATTTTACCATATAACCAAAAGTCCAAAACTCTATTAGAGGTGTCAAGTTTATTAGGTGGGCAGAACCACCGCCCCCCACCAGTTTAGAAATGCAGCCCAGATTTTCCAGACAAAGTTGCAATGAGACAAAAGGTGAAAAGGGGTTTCAGATACCTGAGAGCCACAAAGGGCAGAGGTTGAGATCCTCATTGATAATGCTTACTCTAGCAAGAATGGACCTGGTGGCAATCTTTCTTATTTTGGACATCCTGTCAAACAAAACATCTCCACTTGAAGAGGGCTTGAGTTTTTTCCAAATAGAATCCACAAGCGGCTCCGCTAAAAAGTTCCTCCCACTGAGAATTTGCAGATTTAATTGTAAACATACTATAAAGAGTCCCGTGCCATAGCAGTATATCCACCAGCTGGTCTTAAGACATCCAATCCACACAGAAGGCTCTTGGATAAATTGATTTTGAGGCCAGAAAAGAGCCGAAAACACCTTAAGACTTCGACTCAAATCATTGTTACAGGACAAGATTGTGTCATTGCCAAACTGCAAATGAGACGCAACCTCTCCATTTTGGCCAACTTGCACCCATCTGATCATCCCCAACAGCCTTGCTCTTTCGAACATTGAATCTAAAGATTCTACCACCACGGTGAACAGAAAAGGGGATAAGGGATCTCGTTGTCTCAAACCCCTCTGAGGCTTAAATTCAGTTGCAGGTGAGCCATTTATAAGGATGGATAGTGAGGCGGATGAAACACATTCCAAAATCCACTAAAACCTCTTCACCCCACAGCCCAGGCTGCTGAGCATGCTAATCAAGAACTTCAAGTTTACACAATCATATGCTTTTTGAAAATCAAGCCTCCAGAGCCACTACTTTTCCAAAAATGAATGAGTTCATTTCCAACAAGAGTTCCATCCAAGATTTGTTTACCCTTATAAACGCAGCCTAGGCCTCATCAATGATTGAAGGAAGAGCACTTTTAAACCTATTGGCTCGGGCACCACTCTCATAACAGCCACGCAGTACCCCAATAACACAAATCAACATCTCTCCCCACACAAGTGACACCACAAACGCAACCCAAGAAATTAAGTTAATAGTGCCCAATCCAAGGCGCCAATCGCTCTGTGAAATGGTATATCAAAACGAAACAAGAGAGATGGAAAATAATATTACCCCAAAGAAAATCATCTCTGAACAACCTTCGGTTGCTGCTCTCTTTCTCAAAACGGTTCTCAAAATACAACCCTAATCAACTTATGAGTATCTGTCCAAGTGCAACACTACTTAACTACCCACCAGATCATGATACATCCCAAATAATAGCCAAATAACTAATTAAAAGATTTAAATGAGATACAAAACTAATGAAAATATCGTCAACCTGTATATAAAATTAAAACGACCTAATAAATGTCATCTGCTAAAATTGGACTTGTACACTAGAAACTATAGTAATGCCGTTAATAGTTATATCATGCGGAAAAGAAAATATTTATTAGGAATAAAATCATTGAAACAAATGTATACACAGACAAAAATAATTATTAGGAAAAAGAAAAGTTGGGTGTAACACATAAGTTAAGAATCTCTAAAACATACAATAGCAAAATAAAGTTATTTTTCTATATTTTTTGAACAGCTGCAAAATAGAGTTACTAAGTCTCGGTTGTCAAACTTAAACCAATAACTACAGAAGTTGTGTAGCATTAGTTTTACTTGAAAATTTGCATTGGTACCTTACCACAAACATCTTATAGGCAGAAGATAACAAACTTCACTTAATCAACCACAAAATCATAAGGTTAAATCCTGCAAACCACTACTCTACACACCAAACATATATGCCTTTCATTACTAATTTCATAAAGAAATATCAAAAACTAAACCAGAATCAGTCTAGGGCTTCTCAGGTAAAAAAAAGAAAAGAAAATGGGCTAATAAATCACAAAAAGGGAGAATTTGATTCTCAATCTCTAATAACAGTACATATTGAGATAAAGATGCGAAATTGAGAGGGAGAGGAGGGGTGGGTTGCGGGGAACCAATTAGAATGCCTTCACCAAGAGATAAGGTTCAGAATTGTAAAGCAATGAGAGAGAGAGAGAGAGAGAGAGAGAGAGAGAGAGAGAGAGAGAGAGAGAGCTAATAAGGGAAAAAGAATCAGGTTTTGGTGCCGGATTACACTCTGTTTTTTGGCACAAGATTAAGTTCCAGAGTGGATGGGATTTTCTCACTAGTTTCGTGTAAAGTAGAGAAATTTGTGTAAGCCTGTTTGTTTGATAACATATGAACAGCATCAAATTATATATCTAGTGTGACCATCTGGTGTTCGATTGTATATTTACAACCCAAACTAAACATGTCTTGGATCTATAACTCCACAAAGTCTGAAATATATAACACCACGAGGAGTGGGAAATATTAATCAGATCAATATTGATCCGGTAAAATCATATATCCAGTGCAATTATATGTCCTTGTCCCGTGAAACAAACAGGGTTGTATTCCCAACAAAACCCAAGCAGTATTGAATTGGCTCTTTTGACTCTAATAGAAGTGGAGGAGTTTATTGATATGACTAGAGAGGAAGGATGCCAAAAAAAGATGCACTAAAAAATGGACAAGGGAAAAAAAACATGCATGCCAATAGAGTCTACAATTCATCGCTAGAAAACAATTTCATACAACTATCAAGCTATACAAAACTACAGTTTAGAGTTCGGCCCTCTGCTTGCTGATATTTAGTCTCTCTCTAATTAGACAGCCGGTCTGTGCTGGCCCCTGCTGAGCGTTGGTGGATTTGTCCTGGGCCTCCTGGCAACATCAACGGTTATCATCCAGCCATTGATGATCTGAAACCACCATGCACAAAACAGGCTTAGTTTCTTTCTTTCATGTTGTTGGATCACCAAGAGAAACTTCAAACAAATGGCTCAAGTAAAATAGAGATTCATGTCTGCATTCTTAATTTACCTTGCCATTCATCTCTTTGAGAGCTGCAGCTGCAGCCTCTTTAGTGGTATACTCAACGAAGGCATACCCTTTGGACCTTTTCGAAATCTTGTCCATTATAACTTTAACTGTAAATAAAAAGTCCGCAATAACAGAATTTATGCAATTGCCTACTGCTTAGGTGGTGGAACTTGTATCGTTATATTGCACAAGGTACCTTGAACAAGCTCACCAAATCCCTCAAATGCTGCACGCAAGGTTTTCTCAGATGTATAAAATGACAAACCTGTGCGGATAATGAAGAAGGAGAAAAAAGTCACTACTTGTGAGGAAATATTCAACAGGAGAAATAAACAACCCAAAAAGAAAAATGACAAAATCCGAAAATATAGATCTGAGGAAAGAATGTAAAGCAATGATGATGTTTTCTGGCATTGCAAATCCCCAATGAGATAGGTAGAGTTATATTTCATCACAGTCCAACACAGGAATTCAGGAACTGTCATTTTGGTCAAACCAAAGTGAAACTTCAGTTCACAATTGCAGTCAGAGTTTGTCGCATATCAGACTTCCATCATCAATCAGAAGCCTTTGAAGAAATTCTGCTTTATTTTACCCAACCCATGCATTGTGGTATATTAACATTTTTATTCAGGGCCGGCCCTGAGATTTGGAGGGTTAAAGCGAAACTAAAAAATTCGGCCCCAGGTTGTTGTAAAAAAAAAATACTACAGGTGGGTATATGGGGCTGGTGTGTATATCGGGTTGTTTCAATTTAAATTACTTTGGTTTATTTACTTGTGAATTTGATTTTAAAAGATTAAAATAAACTACAGAAAATTTTTATAAAAAATCATCAAAATGTTTATTGTGTGCAAAGGATTTGAATTTTGGACTTGAGTAGCATCCATAACTGCTAAAGCATAAATTGCGTGGTGCAAGAGTTTTATTTTACAATAGATCCAATAAAAAAAATATGGCAAAATAACATTTGGCCAAAAGGGTCTCCAAAGAGTTGAACCTAGGACAACTAGCTCAAACATACACCAATAAACCACTTGAGCTAGCTCCCATCATGAGCAAAACACATAATAGTTTATATACAATATATGTACGAGTTCTATGGAAAATGGGCCCCTAATTTTTGCTTAATTTTTTGGGCCTAAAGCAGCTGCACCTCCCACTTTAGGTCAGGGCCGGTATTACGTATTTTTCTGATGCTCACAGGACTGCAAATAGTTCTAATACTATTGAGTCTATAACTCATCAGGAGACATATATAGATGGCATGGTTAATAGTGTTGCAGTCTTGAAGCAGTAATTGATTGCCCGTATTATTTTTGGCCAAATAAGCTGTTATCCTAGAGCTCAGCTTATTTGCTCTGTCCTATTCAATATCCAGGTTTATTGGTCTTCTCTCTTTATCTTTCCTAGGAAGATTATCAAAGAAGTTGGGGGGGTGGGGGGTGGGGTCCTTATTTCTTTTCTTTGGAGGGGTGTATCCTTAAAATCCTCTGGAGATAAGATCAGCTGGTACAATGTTTGTACTACTTTGAAGAAAGGGGGGGGGGTCCTTATTGCTTTTCTTTTGAATGTCAATTCTCTTTCGCAGTCTGGGGCCAGATCCTGAAAAAGTGTGGGCCGACTTAGTCTCTTGGGACATTGAGAATGAGATTTCTAAGTGCTCGACCTTGGGGGCTAGAGCTTCCATTTCGGCCACAGTGCTCAAGCTTGGTCTACCTGCTACAATATATCACTTTTGGAGAGAGAGGAATTGTCGTATTTTCCAGGCTATGGGCAACCATTCCGACGTGGTAGTGCTTCGTTGTTCAGAAGACCTTAGGGCTTGTCTTCGCTCCTGGACACCAGTCAAGCCCTCTGTTAAAGCGTTGCAGATTAGAGATGTTTGGAATAGGACTTTTGTGTTGGGGATTGTTGTCTCCTTTTTGTGTTCCATATGTGGCCCCGAGGGGAGAAAAAGTTTCATTTCAATCAGAGAACATATGGTGCAGACCGGACTTCCACCATGCCTCCCCGCCAAGCCCTTGTGTCTGTATTTGATTTGGGGTTTCAAGGCTATCCCCTTGATCTCCCTATTGTTTTCCATATGTGGCACGGTGCAGAGAAAAGGTTCCATTTCAATCAGAGAACATATGATGCAGGCTGGACTTCCACCATGCCTTCCCGCCACACCCTCATGTCTGTATTTGATTTGGGGTTTCAAGGCTATCCCATTGATCTCTTTTTTGGGTGGCTATAATATACAACTTCCCAAAAAAAACAATGCATATAATTGGCTAAAAACAGGTCAACATACAAGTGCAATAAAACTTGAGTAGTCTCAGTATTCTGCAGGTAGTATATCATGATTCAAATTCCACCAAAAAGGAAAGAGATTTAGAGTTAATAAATCAATACAAAAATAACACCGTACCAGCCACAAAAAGCTTCTTTGTTTCGATTTTGGCTGTTACACTTTCTGCTGAAGAATCTGTTGAATCACTCAACTGCTGCAAATTTTCACCTGGAAATCCCAAGATAACAACATTATAAGAAAACAATCAGAATAAATTATCTCACTTGAATAATCACAACAAAACTTGTTTGGACAAATAAAGTAACTCCTTGGATTGCAGAATGACCAGCTAGAAGTACGGTGTCATCTGAGTAAAGACCACCTGTCCTCAATTAACCGAAAACCTCATAAACAATCCCAAGAAGTTGAGTATCAAAAAGAAACCAAGTATATAATATAATTACGATTTAACGGTACGGAGGATTCCAGCAGCCCTTTGAAGATGGATAATAAAATTCCTGCAAAGCACTCAAACTTCCCAACCAGTAATTTGGAGTTGGTTACACTGGCACTTTTTCATTGAGGACACAGGCTTAAAAGTTCAATGGTTTTACATTAGTCAAACTGTATAACACGTCCTCACATAATCCCTGCAGGCCTTGAAAAGACACAAGGTCACCCAAACAGTACAATTAATAGAATACTGCAACTTTTAGCGTAAAGATTTTCGTAGGAATAGGAAACACAAAAGTAAAAAGACCATATACTAACAAAATATCTTCAGCTCAATCTCGATCTTCACATTTACTTTCTCCCTCATTCTCGTAACTTAGACCCACAGAAATAGTACCCACAAAACAATTGCTTCAACCAATCGAACCACTAGGGGATTTCAATCAAGTGCAAAATCATGCAGTAGAATCACGCAATGTGAAAGTAATGATACAAGCATGGGTCAGTCGTATAGCGGTAAATGTGATTCAGACATCTTCACTATTGAGAAGAAGAAAAAAAAAAAGGCCCGGTATCGGAAAACCTTCAGAAAGGTTACATTCAGACATCTTGGAAGCCTAGACTGCTTTAGAATACACAGTATAGAACTGACACAGTAAAGAATATTCTATCCTCCTTTTGGTCTCAACCTTCTTCTATCACTACACGCCAAAATATGGAAGTAAAGAAATGCACCTAGGGCTTCACTGTCTCGCACAAAAGAGATTAAACCTTCTCCTTTTTTTGGGTAAGCAAGCCTTTTATTACCAAAAAACCATGAAAACCTAGCCAAAACACGTACAAAAGACAGGTACACACAGGTATAAACCACATGGGGAAAAAAAAAACGAAAACCTGGCAAAAAAAGACAAACCAATCACAACCCGACTGGCGAGGCCAGAATAAATTTTCAAAACAAAACGGCACATAAGTTTATAACTCAAAGCATTGCCACTGCCCACAGGGGATTCCATCCAGAATCAGTGGCATCCGCAAAAACTTGCAAAATAGATGGCTGGCAGGCCAGCAAAAGTGCTTCAGATCAAACCCAAACCAGAACAGTTCAACACACTTATTCCATAAAAGAATACTAGCCGTGGAGCACAAAAATAATTTAGAGAGAGAGAGAGAGAGAGAGAGAGAGAGAGAGAGAAGATGTCAAACCTCCGGTAGATATAGGGACACGTATTGGACAGACAACGAGACCTCTGGGCAAATCTACCCTTTACTTGCCCCTTGCACTAAAGTCACAGTTGAATTATCTCAAAACTCACAAAAGACCAGAACTATATTCCCAATAATCAATGGAGACAAAATCCCACACACTGCCAACAAAGCTGATAAACAGACTCCAACCACCGACCCGACATCAGTGCAGCAACATTGGCCCATGGTGGTGTTGGACATTGCAATAATGCTCACCCTTGACCAAAAATCAAGAGGGAAAACGGAGAAAAGAGGAGACTTTTCGTATAACCACAATTTATTTTTTTCGCAACAATGACTGGCCCATAGAAAAAAGTGACCAGAGCAGCCAATCAAAAAAAAAGAAGTGACTAGAGCAAGAGAATACCCGATGTCAAAATGAGACAATAGGGCTCGAAGGTATACAACCACAAAAGATAAAAAGAGTGAGAATGCACTGGTGAGGAGCGTGTACAAAGATATAAGGACAAAGAATGGACAAAACTGCATGCCCTGTTCCCAGTGACACCACAATCTCAGTAAAGAGACTCCAGTTTGAGTCCATCTTATGGCCTTACCTATCAAAAAAATCAGCATTCAACTATTTCAAAAGGTGCATAGCAGGTGCAAGTTTGCAATTGTTCACTAATAAGCTCAAAAACACTCAAAGACAAGGCACTTCTCGCCAGATATGATGTTTATATGACCACTGCCTGACTTCATCTATCCTAGAGCTTCCCAAGTTTCAATTACGTCACTCTTTGATTCGGTAACAGATATCCCTAATGAAATTGTTTTGCCAAGCAGAAAAAAACAGATATCCCTAATGAATGCCAGTCATTGTGCAATATCATGAGACATTAAGCTCACTATGAATTCGATCTTACGCTTGAGCCATCCATTTGATCTCAAAAGCAAAACTCCAAACGTCAGAGGAAGAAAGGTGATTCATGAATTCAGCAGAAGGTTATCAATTCAGACCTCGCGTTGCTTTCCATGAGTTTAGCAATGAAACTATTTCATAAGCAATTACCAACAAAATAATAGCGTACATCTATCAAAAATAACATGCTGACAAACCTCCATAATCCTTGTTATCTGAATCAAAATTGTCATCGGGCCAAATAGATAACACACCAGGCACACCTGCACCAAACCAATTCATGTGTGGTTACCATACCAACACGCACATCCAACATGTATGTTCAAATGTGAAATAGCACCGTATACCAACCAGCAAGCTCTTGTGCACATTCCTCATCTAGTTCACAACAGAATCCATAGTTGGAATGCCTCGAAATGTGGTATATGCACATTTGAGCATCCTTCTTGCTATAGAAAAATTTTCAATCCAACTTTAGGAAACAGAAACAGAAGTGGTGAAAGAAGCAAAATAAAACACTTAAATATTAATACCTACTTCCCCATCACCTTGGTCAGTAATTGAGCACAGTAGTCAACGATTTGGGCCTTTGTGACAACTCCTATTGCCGGCTTGTCTAATCGAACTACCCAATGCTTGGAATTTCCCAATGGAAATAACGAAGTACTTTCAGGTAATGTGTTTGACAAAAGACCCAACTGAACATCTGGAATGCTATACTCTTTCTGTGAATTGCTAAAGTCTGGGTCAGGCCTAATAGATAGTACCCCTGGTAAACCTACAAAGTATGAATGTAGCAGAAATGAGTCAATGGCACACATAATAGTACATTCATTCTGCAGAATCTCTTTGACATAGTAATAACTTTCAAAGAAAAACAAAGAGAAATTCTATGTGCGCAGATCCGTACAAAGATGTGTTCATTACTGTACAATGCACATTGACCTCACAAATGCGTCTAGATATGTGCATATAAGTGAGCAAGTAGCATTGCTCATTAACAAGACATTTAATTCTCAATCAGATTAGAAAATATTAGACCAAGCACAAGATTGTGTATTTCTGTATTTGTTCTCATGCAAACAGCTCGCAAATGCACAAGCAAGGGCAAAGCTACCTTGATACAGGTGGGGTCACTTGACCCCGCTGAGTTTGATTTCTCACTAAGATATTTTAAATTTTGCACATACATTATTTAATTTCAATTCCACAAAAAAAATTAAATTGCTTCAACTTGATTGTAACATTATACGCAACCCAAATGCTCAAGAGGTTCTCTTCTCTTCCCAAGTTAATAGCACTACAAATGATGGTATCTGACTATCGTGATTGTTTTCAACCTCGAAAATTTGTTGGGGTCAATTTTAAGGCACTAATTACATTTAGTAATTTATATCAACTTTTTTCTTTTTTAGCTTACTCTAAATTCAAAATTAAACAATTTCTCCCAGTTAGTAACAAAAAAAATAAGTTCCAGATAGTTCTAGTTTTTTTACCCCACTAATTGAAAATCCTTGCTTCGCCCCTGCAGCACAAGGATACCGAGGATTGAATATTTGAACCATAACAAGAAATAACAAGAACGAGAAACTCACGGGCAAGCTCAAGGGATGTTTCTTCATCAATGTCGCAGCAGAAACCGAAATGGGTATCCCAAGAAGCATGATATATACACATCTGAGCATCTTTTTCACTGTTTCAAATAACAAACAAGACTCTAATCAGACTCAAACCGGTAACTTATTTACTGGGCCAAAAAAATTGAAACTTTTCCTCCTTGGGAATTTTTACAGACAGAGATATGTATGTATTGAAGGGATTGGAGAATACCCACTTGCCCAGAACACTCTTTAAGGTTTTGACGTAGTAATCGAGGACTTGGGGTCTGGAATTGACCCCTGTGGAGGGAGTTTCCATGGACACTATCCAATGGTGGTTGTGACTAATGGTAGTGGAAGGTGGAGTAGTAAGAGTTGAAGGTGTAGATGTTGCTGATGCTGCGTTTGTTCTAATTGGTGAAGATACAGTAGATACCGAAGAAAAAGAATTGAGGGATAGGTTCTTCTTCCTGGAATGGAGTTTGATAGATATTGGGCAGAAATTGCACGTTTGGATAAGGATTTTTCGAAGCTTAATGGAGAAATTCGGGGTAGTGTTGAAGGTGGTGATGGTGGATGAGGGGGAGAGAGCTACAACTTCCATGGCTCATGCCAAAACAGAAAATCCCCGAAAGCCAGAAAAAAAAAGTCTTATCCCTAAAATGTCCAAAAGGTCCCACCCAACCAAAAAAAAATAAATTTGCAACAACAAAACACCCGGGACACGACTATGGGTACATCTATGATACATACCCGGAAAAATACTTCGAAAATGACCAAGAAAATACATTCAAGGGATGAGATTCACCCAATACACTGTTTGATTCCCTTGGATGTGTTTTCTTGGTCATTTCAGAGTCATTTTTCTGAGTATGTAGACTTATTGCTATGGTAACCCAGTACCCACCCACCTATACGTACGGAAAATGTTTAAAGCGGTTTACGGAATTCATTTTGGGTTACATCAGAATAATTTGAACAATTTAATAATTTAAAATAATTTTTACAGTGTCAGCAAAACATCATCTCAATTAGATATGTGTAAGCGAGTGACCCAATATTTTAATTTCTCATTCAAAATTTTGAATTTTGAATTTTGAATAAAAACTTGAAATTTGAATCAGTTACTTGTGTATATCCAATTAAACTGATTTTTTTGCAATGAAGTACAAAAAATTATAAAATTTGTGGAATGTCTCTGCAAAACATCATCTCAAGTAAAATAAAAGTGCTTGAGCACTTTGCTTGGACCAATGTATTTAGCTTGAAACACTCTATAATCTTGGATTACATCGAAGCATAGACACACTAGAACATAAATAATTGATTTCCTTCTACAATCTTAAACAGACGCATCTAAAAATAATAAAAATAAAAAGTACAACTTGATAATAGGGATACACGTAAATGTGTATTTTGTCGTGAGATTTGCGAACACAGACAGACTGTGGCCTACGATCCTAACATCATTATGGTGAGATTGTGAGTGAGTGTGTAACAAAAAAGACTCGGATTTTCTCCGGATTATAGTGAAATCCCCCTCCCCGTGGAAGTAGGTCTAATTTGGCCGAACCACGTATATTGTGTGTCGCGCTTTCTCTTGTTTTTAGCTTCCAATCAGGACTCCTTGATAGGCTTCCCATTAGGAAGCCCTCCAATTCCCGATCAAATTTTCATAATCCGAATCATCCAATGTGTTTAAAAGGTATTTTTAAGGGTCTGCGCAAGAAATCAGAGAAAAAAATACCGGGAAGGGCTTGATCCAATTAGTTTTTGATAAAAATCTCACTAGGGCCCTTAAAAACACCTTTTAAACACATTGGACGGTTCGGATTGTGAAAATTTGATCGAAAAATAGGAGTCATTGATGGGAAGCCCATTAGGTATATCTGATGAGAACGATTTGGTATATATATAAATATATATATATATATATATATAGAGAGAGAGAGAGAGAGAGAGAGAGAATCAAAGTTATTTTTTCATATGACCTCACATGAGTGGAATTGTTGATGGCTTTACATTGATAATTTATTAGTTTTCAAAATTTATTTATTTGAGTAGTTGAACCGTTCATCGTAAATATTTCAACAAAAATCACATTCTTCTTGATATTTTATATCAGCATTCATTTGCATTTGTACACTTTTTATAAGCACTATAAAGTGGGCACACATTCTTCTTGATATTTTATGATATGTTCGATTTCTAGCTTAAGTCGAGAATTGACTCAAAATCAGTTTTTAAATCGATGCATTGTGAGTCAATAATCTATCTCATAAAACGTCATAAATTAGTTTTGAATTTAAGTCAAGATATTGTTTATGACCTATCTTATAAATAAATTAATTTTGAATTTAAGTCAAGAAAACATTTTTAAAATCAACCCATTTTTATGAAACGGGTGAAAAGGGTAGCAAGGTGGATGAATTTTCTCTGAAACCTAACGAGCTCGTTTGAGAATGAGACATGCATAGGTAACACCAGTGTTAGCACCTAGTCCGGACGGCGGTGGTCCAAGAATGCACTCCGATAGTCTAGTAAGTCACCGGCAGTGGAAAGTAAAGTTGGAATTGTGTGAAATGTTTTAGAGAGAGAGAGAGAGAAGAGGAGAGGATCTTGGACCAATTGGGCAAGTTTCCTTCTTATAGGCCAAGGGAAACTTGTCCACTAAGTTTTCTATCACCCTCGTGCATTGTTCGTACCTGACTAAGCACATGGACGAGAAATGATTGTTTCGCCGCTTCGGCTGACGTCACAATCTAGCATGCTTGATAAGTAAATAATTCTGGGGATAATCTCTGGTCCGTCACATGGTCCATCAGATGCCTTAGCACGTCGTTCAGACGCCGTCTGACACCACTTAAATCACACTTGTCATGTGTCACATCACTTGTCCTCTTAGTAAAGAGTCCCCGAAACCTAGAACCTTCGGTTCAATGTCTTCCCGTGCCAAACTGCGCTTCTTCTGGTCCGGCGGGGAAGGTTGTCTCAGCCTCGTTCGACTGGCTTGCTCTAAGACTCCGCCGACCTCAATGAGTCTAGTGAAGGCCTTTATCGAGACGCCCCTTCGCTCGGTAGCTCGTCGACGAGCTCGACTAACTCAAAGTAGCCTCCAACCGCCCAGCAAGGGGAGATGTCGTACGTGTAATGGGTTCATAACAGGAGGCCCATCCGCCGAAGGATATTCTAGCTAGGTGCCTTACTTGTCAAGAGATAACCAAATGTACCCCAAGTGCTTCCGACCGCTCAGTCAGGATTGGGGATGAGCGGTTGGGCTGTCTCGACAAGTCGGAGGAGATCATGACCCTAATGGACCTTTTGGGCCCCTTGGAGACCTCGGCTGCTACAGGTATTTCCAATGCATCAATTTAGACCATCATCAAGGTGAGGATCATTTTTTTTGCCCCCTACTTTGCAATTTTTCGCCTTCAACGAAAGTTGTAAGTCGGCTCTACAATGCTGTATCCGAATCATCGGATTTAACGATTTTAATTTTATCTTAGGCCTTATTCTCCAATAGATTTTAGGTAGATTTTATAAAAATCTCATAAAATAGACATTTTACGGAATGGTGATAAATGAAGTTATTTTCCCAACTCATAAAATGTAGTGGTTTTCCTATAGATTTTAAAAAGATTTTATGAGAATTTCATAAAATCACTTTTACATTTTATGTGTTGAAATTGAAGTGTCATAAAATGTAAAATTTTATATACCTAAAATTTATTGAAGAAGAAGGAACTCAAACCGCCTATTACCAATCCAAACTGCCGAGATTCAATGGCTCAGAACGGCTCGAATGCCGCCCAACTGGACCCATACACGAGCGTTTGCAGTTAACAAACGAAAAAACTCCAAAAGTAAAAGTGAAAAGCAAAAGCCAACCAAATCCCGACCACAACAACAGAAACACAAATTCGATGCATCATAATGTTATTGCAGAAGAAAGTAAACGTAAATTATATTCATTAAATTTTACATGTTCTAAATAAAAGAAAAAGAAAAAGAAAAAGAAAAAAACTCCACCACCAACCAATCCCCTAATTTCCACCAAACCACCCCCCAACCGACAATCAAACCACCGCCGTCCGATCCAATCAATCCCAAACACACACGCGACCACCACCATCATCACCACCAACACCAAATCCCCTTCACCAACATCAAATCAACGGTCCAGATCACATCTTATCATATCTTCTCCAGCTTCTCCGCCTTCACCACCGGATTAGCCTTGGCGATCTCCTCCTTCCCCATCGCCTTGAAATCGAACGTGCATCCGTGTTGCTCCGGGTACCTGTGGGTCCCACAGAACGTCGTCCCGCACCTGCAGTTAAACCCCGTCAGCCCCACGCGCCGCCTACACGTCGCGCACCGATTCGCCTGCTTCGTCTCGACCTTCACCGGCGTCTCCTCCCCCGCCGGCAGCGACGGAAAATTAACCACGATTTGCTGAGAAACCGCGAGATCGGACGACGGAAAAGAGGAAGAGGAGGAGGCGGGAGCGAGAGATTTCTCGACGGCGAGTTTGGCGGTGGAGGCCTGTTGTTCCTTGAGGCAGTGGTCCTTGTAGCACTTGGAACAGAGGTCGAGAGTCGTCGGGCTTCCGAAGAACCCGCAGTTGTTGGCGCACAGCCTGTATCCTTCTGGTTCCTGCCACTTTTGTTCCTCGGCCATCTTCAGATTAAATTTTAGACGGAATCGGATGGGGATATATGGATGTATAGGAGCGATCGATATGGTCAATCGCTCAAAGATTAAAGGAAGACGGTGTAACCAAGATCATATCAGGGTAGAGGAGGATAGATATAAGATTGTTTTAGAGAGAGAGGGATCGGAGAGATCGCGAAAAGGAAGGTGGGAGAGGTGGAGGTTGCGAGCTTGAAGGGGCGGTGGCGGAGAGATCGGGGTGAAGTTTTAGAGAGAGAAGGAGGAGAGAGGTGGGGGACAGGTTGGAGGAGAGATGGAGGAAATGGATGGGGCACGAAATTATGGATGGGTGTTCAAATAAGAGAAGGAATCCTAAAAAATAAAAAAAACAATGGGGAAAAAGGTTGGGTGCGGTCAAGTTCGTGGTACCATGGGCTTTCGTTTGAGTTGGGAAACGTAGCAACGTGGACAGTTTACACCGACCGTTGAGGTTCGTGTGGGACCAAGTGACTCATAATTTTCGTTCGTTCGTTCTTTATCGAATTAATTACAGTAACATTTAAAAATAAAGTTACTCATAATTGTTGTTTTGTTGGTTATTTTAACATTTAAAAAATCGGTTTTTTAGATTATTTTTTTTATTCACATAACTTTAAATTTGGTTAATAATTTTATATTTTTTAGATTCCTCTCACCGAGATAAGCAAAAAATCACAAAAAAATCAACTTAAAACTAACAAAATCAAAAAAAAAAATTTGAATAAGGACAAAAGATAAAACCAATTTATTTTTTTTATCCTAACGAGGCCTACTCCCATTTTGTGAGGACCACAACGTGGCTGTTTTCCGATGAGGTACTTATCGAGTTGATTGTACACTAGTAATACTCGACGAGCTCTACGCGATAAACAACTCCGATCATTAAAAAGATGCCAACGGCCGCGCCGTGGGGTTACACAGCACCCCTGGATCCCATATGTGGTTTGTTGGTTAATTATGTTGTATTACCGTGCATTTTCACATCTAAAAAAATTAATGTATTAACACAATTTTTTAAAAACTTTAACACTAATTTAAAGATCTAGTTGAGGGAAAAAAATGGTATAAATTTTGAGTAAATTTTTTTGAAACAAATCTGGTTGGTGCATTTTTTTGCAGGATTATCCAAAAAGGTCAAGTAATTTGGGATAGAGTAAGTATTTAGTTAAATAAATATAGAATATTATCAGTTAAGGTGGAGTTTCGGGAAAAAAAAATTTGGTAGGTAGTTAATACTATAAATTATTTAATTTTTCTGTGGAATAATAAATTAATTAACTCTTCTTTAATTCAAGTTATTAGTACATTATATTTTAAATATTTAGCTGGAGGAATGAATGGTGCAGGAAAATGGGATTCGGGGATCCCGTACTGCACCTCCGCTACGGAGTTGTAGCGGCCAAAACTACGTCATTTGGGTGTGCAAAGGTTTAAAAGCACAACATTTTCTCTCTCTTGGGATTATAACAAGTTTAGCATTCATATTTTAATTTTTTTGTGGGCCTTTTAAAAATCTAGAAAATTGTTTGTGACTTTAAATTTGTACATGACAACATTAGCTAATAAAATTTATATATTTTGTAGAAATAAGTTTTACAAAGTGTCTTTAGACACAGACATTCACTAGTACTATTATAGATGTGTTTTTGTGAGAAGCCTCCTAAATGTAACAAGTGGCACCATTTAGAATTTCTAAACACAATTGACAATTTACACATCTTGACTCTTATTCCTATACATTGTAACCCTTTTTATCTCGATCGGCCATTAGTTTTACAAAACCGAAGGAAGCCCAAAAATTAAGAAGTTTACAAATGTATTTAATTGTAGACTTTTGTTTTGAGAACCAGGTTTTAGGGGAAAAACTTATACTCCTCTAATAATAATAATAATAAACAACCCCAATCTAAAATAAGTGACTTTTATGTTCACATATAGAAGAAATAAAAAATCAAATTTGATTTTGAAGAAAATAAACACCCTCTTAAAAATGTTCACATTATGAAAATCAACAAATAAAATTAGGTTAAAATACGTAGTTTTGACCGTCCTATAATCCTATAGTGCGGAGGCGTACTACGGAATCCCTGGATCAAGGAAAATGAGGGAATCGGGAAAATCATGGAGAAAAGGTTGGAATGCGGTCAAGTTCATGGTAGTTACCAGAGTTTTTTCCTTTGATTGGGTCATCTTCTATGAAGTCACTTTTTGTATTTGATTTTTTATTTCGAAATAATAAAAGTAGGAGTAATTTTATAAAGTAACTTGAATCTTGAAAAAGCGACTTTTTTGAAGATAATTTTAAATCATGGATTATTGATTGGATGTAGAAGTAAGGAATACATGGGAAGCTAAACGAAGGCAAAGACTTGGGTAGTAATCCAAAGAAAGATATAATAATAGGTGGCTATTTGGTTTTGGTATTACGTGGGTGTGGGGGAAGATTCTAGTAGAGAGGGTGATTGGACGCACTCGTGTTCTTTCCAATATGCCGGCATGGTATTTTGATTTAAAAGTCAACTTAATACATTTTTTTTTGTTTTTATTCGATTTTTTTTTTTTGCGTTTGTTAGTTTTGCATCTATTTTTTTTAGTATTATTGGTTCGTCTTAGTGAGAAGAATCCAAAAAGGTAAATGATTATAGTAGAACTCTTAATTTTTTGAATAAGATCGAAAAAAGTGTAAAAAAACTGTTCTTTTTTTTATACTTATTTTTTGTCTTTATTTAAAAAAATTATGCCTCGATCATAATTTTTTACCTTTTTAATTCCTCTAGCCGAGACGAACTAATAATGCACAAAAAAATCGATGCCAAACTAAAAAACACCAAAAATTTTCAAATGAAAAAGAAAAATAAGTCAACTAACTTTTTAAACCAAAACACATTCATCCAATTTAGTCCACTTATGATTTTTGTGGTATCATTTCAGGCTTACAATAATGATTGAAATTGCTCAATTTTATAGAGTTTGATAATTGCTTCAAGTCGTGAGTTGATACAAATGAATTACATATCGGAATACAATATCTTGAAATAAATGGGTCCGATTCAATGTGTATAAGGCATTTGTTGAAGATAAATTAAATACACACGTGATTTTGGATTTTTGTGATTAGTTAAGGGGTGATTGGACGGACTCGGGTCCAGTCCAGTATGCCTTTCGTCCTATTTAATTCAGCTTTGATTTTTGTGGTCTAATTTTGAGCTCAAATAATGATTGGAATTGTCATTCTTCGGTGTTTGGTAACATTTTTGTTTTCACATTTTTTTTCAAAAATTCGAAATTTTTGAAAATTTTCAAGACACAAAAAAGGTGATTTGCCTTGTTTTTAAAATAGGATCGTTTAAAGTTTTGAATCATTCTTGGCACTCTCTTTGGACAGGGGGTTGTTGCATAGGAGTGTCCGATCCGCACTGCTTAAGCTACTTTGGATGGACAACCCGGATTTCAAAACAAAATAAAAAACTATTCAAGGCTAAAAATTTTTTGTCTGAACCGGATTGAAAAACACTTCATGTGACGACCCAAATCAGCACACAACCGATGCCATGTCTTGTGCTCTCCATAAAGAATAACCCCAAAGCCTCACTCTCCTTTTATCTATTGACACTCTCATTTTCTCTATTCATAAAATGTAAGAGTAACTTTACTTAATAGAGATTAAAAAAAAGCGTGCCAACAAAAAAAAGTATTTTGCCAATATCACTTTCCTAATTAAAATGCTCAATAAACTTTAGAAAACGAATTTTGATCATTGTCGGGAGTCGAGGATGGAGACCCAAATTGATTCGGGACCAGAGTTGATGAATGGGTTCTCGGATGGGGACAGTGATGGAGTTTGGGGTAATTGCTTGTTCCTATCAAATTGCTATCGGACCTCATCCTTACGCGGATTGTCATCCACTTTTGAACATTACTTATCTGTTTTATCAAAACACTTTGACAGCCGCCCGGATCAGAAAAAATCTCTTGACAGCCGGCCTCCACCCAATGTGAGATGTGACCTACAAACATCCCGGACAAAGGTTGGGTAAATTTTCCTGGAATCCAGTCTGGTCCAGTTTGGATTTCCAGAGCATCTTCAATGCCCTGCTTAAAATTAGATAACCCACGTCAGTTTTTGGTAAAATTAATAATGTCAAATCCAGCATTTGTTGTTTTTTGTGCAAAACAAAAAATGGTGGATCCTCGTCACTTTTTTAGACTTGAATAAACAAAACGTAACACATCAGTTTTTCAAGCTTAAAAAAAATAGTTTTTGAAACTTTTTAAAATATTTTTTAATTTTTTTTTAGTAAGAGAGTATTTTTTTTTTAATAACGGTTTCCAAAGAAAAACAGTATTTTGAATAATTATACAATTTTCTATAAACAAAAAAAAAACAGTTTTTGAATAAAAAATTGCTTTTGAGAAGAATATTTTAAAAAATATTTTGAGATAGTGTTTGGATGGATTTTTTGAAAAAATAATAATTAGAGAGAGTTGTAATAATTGGAGAGAGATAGAGAGAGAAATGAAAATAGTAATTAGAGAGAGAATTGTGATTAATGATTGAAAATATGAGAGATGAGGAAAGAATCTTTTTGGGAAAAAATTTGGAAATGGGAAGTGAACACAATGCTAGTTTTTCAAATTTTTGAAAAATTGTTGAGAGAGAGAAGGGGAGAGGGAAAAGATTTTTGTCATTTTGTGCAATAATGGGTATGTTTAATTGAGTAGATGTAGTGTCCACTCGATTTAGTTATGGGAAAAAGATTGCTAGTTTATGGTTATCAAAAAGCCAAAATTTGGTTAGTTCTAACTTTCAGTAATTCTAACATGAATACTTTTTTGAACAAACATTGCTAACATAGCAACCTTTTGTTTTGTTCGGCTATTGAGGATGCTCTTATGTGTCTAAGATATCCCATATAATACAAACAAACAACAAGTAATAACATAACTCACTTAGTCCCCAATAATTGGAGGTATGGGCAGGGGATGGATATGGGACAGACTTAACCTTTGGCAATAAATGCACAAAATGGCTGCTCCAAGAATACCGCTGAAATAGATACATTTGAGACAAACCTAACATTTGGCAATTAATGCACAAAGTGGTTGCTCACAAAATACCACTAAAACAATGATCCCCCTATATTGTCGAGTTTGTTCATGGAATCAATGTTTCTCAAATCAAAATCAAAAGCGCATCGAGAGGAGGGCGGACTCGACGGAGGTATAGGGGGTCGCTTCAGCCAGATGGTAGATACATGAACCACTTTGTGCATTTATCAATAAAAGTTAGGTCCCGCCCCAAATCCATCCGCTTCAATAGTATTCTCGGAAAGCCACTTTTAATAATTTATCACAAAAGGTTAGGCCCGTCCTCATATCCATCCCCCGCCTATACCCTCAATTATTGGAGACTAAATGGGTTATGTTGTTGTTGTGTGCACATTACCATACTTCTTTCATTCAGCATCCAGAGCATTGTTGTTGCACAATAGATATCTCATATAATGAATGATCAAAATCTTATTTGTAGAATCCGTCAATTAAAATTTTCACATAAAAAATTGGTTTGATCGAATATTGATTGTTGCATATGCATCACAAAGTTGTGCACCAAAAAAGAAAATTATTTGGATCTTAAAATGCAAGCACAAATTTGTCTTGTAAGGGCATATACAGTGAGATCTTAAAAAAACGCTTAGATGAGACTCCTATGGGCTCCCCCGTAGAAGCTCCTCAGGATAGCTCTAGCATGGCTCCTACCACACTAATTAAGTTTAGGGAAGGAGTTGGGAGTGAGGAGAAGAGAGAAAAGTAGAAGAGGGTGCCATTTACATTTTTTGTGTCCATAAATAATCTTAGGACATAATCTAGGAACTAATTTTAGAGAGTTCATTGGAGTGCTCTCACACTCCTAAATTAACAAGTCCTAACAAACAAAATTGGACCCCACTTTTGCTTATGTGTCAACTTTAAGAGTCATTTTAGGAGCCAAATATAGAGAACCCACTTTGTATATCCTAACTCTTGTATATTTAGAATTTGATGTCAATAGAGCTTCTTTTGTACGTAAATAATGTGCTTGACGATATTTACAAAATGAATGGTTCCAGCCAATGTTGATCCCACGAATGATGTGTTTACTTGGTATGTCAAAGTTATTTTTTATTTTTCCGTGGTACTAAAAAGTAGTAAAATAATAACGTTATTTAATCGATTTAATATTGTTTAGACACAATCCCAAATTTAGAGCATTGATTTTTAAAAGAGTGGATAGGATAGCTTTGGGTAGAAACTTGAGGAGGAGGGAGAAGACTCAAATTGACTTTAGATCTTGAATACGCAAAAAATCTAAGATATCTTGAATTTAAGCGATGGAGTAGAATTTGTGACAGAAATTATGGAGAAAAAAGATTAACGTGGCCATAACCGATTAATTGGGACATAAGACTTTTTTTTTTTTTTTTTGATCCATACATAAGACTTGGTTTGATTTAGTTTATTTTTAAACATGTCTTTATTTTCTGGTACAAGTCAAATGACTCGGACAGTCAAACTTGTCATTCAAGTTTGACAATAAGAATAGCAGCGATGAGAGTTTTACCATATTTAGAATGAGTTTCCACTATCATACGTAAACAGTGTTCTTAATAACTATTGTTGTATTCACATTCCAAGTTATTTCAATCCTAGTTCTCTTATACTAGGTTTTTTCTCAGGGCACTTGGGTGCTGCCTCAGTTGTTCTAACTAGGGGTGAAAATCGGTCAGTTCAGTTCGGTTTTCGGGGTGTCCGGAACCGAACTGATCAGTTCGGGGTGATTTTGCTGGGAACCGATCCCGACCGAAAAAAACAATGGACCGATCGGTTCGGGATGGTTCGGTTTTTTTGGTTTTTTTCGAATTTTTTCGGTCCAGCGTTAAGATTGAGATGGACGGCTAGGATTTGTTATTTTTGGGGGGCAAGATCGTTTTTTTTGGTTTTCGGTTCATATAGGGGTTGTTTCGGGATATTTCAGTCCAAATTGACATGATTTCGGTTCAATTCGGTTTGGTCCAAACCAATTTCCAAGAAACCGAGACCGAACCAATAATTTTTCGATTCGGTTTGGTTCGGTCTGAAGTCAATCGACACAGCTTTTCCCCTACCGAAAACCAAACCGATCGGTCGGTTTTTTTTGGTTTTTCTTTCACCCCTAGTTCTAACTTACCTAGTAGAGTTATGTCATTTTCTGTTATCTGCAATATAGAAGCATTTCTATTTATTTTCTGCCTTGGTTTTGTTACGGCAGATAACTGTTTGATAATTTTCTTAGGCTACAACTTGATTGGTTTCATATTTGTTGTGCGTTTTGCTGGTCCATATAATACTGGGACATTGACGCTAAAAATTCAAGGAAGTTAAAAACCAACATAAAGAATACCTCATGCTGTGATATTTGGAACTCTCATGCATACACAACAGACTGAAAAGAGCACACACAGAAGGATATGCATCATAGCAGTGCCTTGCCACAACATTAGGATTGGCTGTCTGACAAGAATAGCACTGCTCTTACGTCATCTCCAATGGTTATGACAAAAATGTAGTATATGACACAAAAGTATAAGAAGTAAGTCTCATTTTTGTGTTATTATGACAAAATATATTGTTAAAATAAAAAGAGTGTTGCAGTAGTATTGTTAGAGTGTTGTTAAAATGTACAAAAAGTATACATGCATATATAAATACAAATAGGGTAAATTACGTTGACCTCCCCTGAGGTTCCTGACTTGTACACTGACCACCCCTACTTTATCTAAAATAACACTGACCTTTCCTAAGTTTTATATTTTAGTATCAAAAACACCCTTCAACAGTATTGACTGGTATCAACGGCGCCGGGGACTCCTTTGTAGGTCCCCAACGGTCAATCCGAGCCGTCCATTTATTCCATAATTGAATTCGGAGTGGGTCCACTCGGGAATCATCTCAATCGGACAGTCCTAAGTGCTCAATCCATAATCACCCCATTTCGTTCAAAAATTTTGGATCGAGCACTTAAGATTGTTCGATTGAGGTGATTCCCGCATTGACCCACTCGGAATTCAATTTTGGAATGAATGGACGGCTTGGATCGACCGTTGGAGACCCACAAGGGGGGTCATCGGCATTGTCGGTACTGTTGATACTAAAATATAAAACTCAAGGAAGGTCAGTGTTATTTCAAATACAATAGGGGTGGTCAGTGTACAAGTTAAAAACCTCAGGGTAGGTCAGTGTAATTTAACCCATACAAATAAAGATGGACCCCAGATTTTTACCTTTTATCAACTTTCCCTCTCCTCTCTCTCTTTTGATCAGATGTCCTCGCTCTCTGTCTCTCCTCCCTTTCAACATTTTCTCATTTTTTTAATTGCGGGCCCCAGTTAATGTTTCTTTAACCGTACCACCGCAATTATATACTACCTGCCTATTTCCATCACCATTTTTCCTACCTTAACTTTTCCCTAATCATACCATTGGGTGCAAACAAAAAACAAATGTTAACTACTCCGTACCTGACCTTATTTTTCTTACACAAATCAGAGCTCAACTACAGTGTTGGATTGATAAAAAAAAAAAAAAAAAAACTACAGTATTGGAGATGCCCTAATCGAAAAACCTACTTCGCCTGGCCCCTTTTTTGTATGCCGAAAATGACTTCATGCAGGGGGGCCACTTTGGGTTTACATTGTCCGAGATCCGGAATCATTATTATTTAAAACACTATTCCAAGGGGCCCAAAATAATAAGCCATCGGGCGGTTAGAAGTCTTTTGAACTAAAATTACCCGCTTCAAACCAAAACTTTTGCTTTGAAACGGTGATAATTTGGCTTTTAAGATTGCTAACCGTCCGATTGAAATTGATTTTGTGGCCCCTCAAATAAATGTTTTAAGAACAACGGATTCCTGATCACCTGCGAAGGAAACAAAGTGATCCTCCAACCGTGTATGCATTTTCAAGAAAAAAGGGTTGGTGCAAATAGCAGGTTCATGCCCTAATTAAGTTGTACACAAATCCCTTTTCAGGAAGCTCCTCAAGGAACCTGGTAAAGTACTTCCCTCACCTCTCCCCAGCGAACCATTTTTTTGCCCTTTTCCAAATACAGCGAAATTCTATTTAAAAAATATTATTCTATCGGCTATCTTTAAGTTTAAGCTACTGTTAATGCAACAATGGCACCCAAAAAGGACGATGAGAAGGAAGGTAGAGGGAAAAATTTTAGGTGGTCAAAACTCATGCAATCCTTGTTACTTGAGATACTTGCTGATGAAGCCATAAAATGAAATAAACTATCTCAACACATTTAGGCCCGGAAAATTTGCCAGAGTAGCCAAAGAAATTACAGAGAAATATGAGGTTGAATGCCAATCTAAACACATGGTGCTGTCAATTTAATATTCCATGAAACATACTAGCAATCAGTTCGTACTTTCACGTTTCCCAAAATATGCTCTCCTTTTTTCATGTTCCTAAAATAAATAAATTTGCTCAATAAATACACAGGCTTTTTCTTTTGGGGATAAGAACAATAAGTTGATACACTCACTCACTCCCCGTAAACGGGTTATTCAGAGTCATGTAGGTCACTATATTCAGGAGTGGCTCAAAACACAATAACAGAAAACCAAAAACTAAATTTCTAAATCTAACCAGGTAAAGTTGCCGCTTCATCTTCGTCGTCAAGTTCCTGCTCCACGCTTTTAACCTGCACAGTAATTTCAGGTATGGGTAACTAAATTCGATAATGTTAGAGACAAATGTAAACTAAAATTGCTTAGTCCAATTGTCCTTAACATTTGATAATGAAAGCTAGTTGGTGAACAATATGAACTACAAGAAGCCAGACAGTTTTACACTTTACATTACATTTCAAAAACGTTTCCGACTATTTGAACTTTTTACATTAATAGTATTTCCCAGTTTCCAATATGAAATTCTCGAAATCTGCCGAACTGAAGACAGTCTGAACAAAAAATCAAGGATGGTAATCTTCAGTACATCAAACCGCAACATCCCATTATGATCACGTGCACCCAAGCATCTGGAAGCCTACATTCAATTGACAACACAATAGGACTGCATTCTTCAAACATTAAGAGATGCGTATCCTCCTATATTAGCGGTTCGTAAGCATTCTACCGTAGTTCTTATAAACTTCAACAGAGAATGGTTGATTGATGTTTACCCTCATTATCGTATCTCCGTCTACAAAGCTAAATCCATGTTATTTACTAGGTAAGAAGAAGAAAAAAAGAAAGAAGAAGAGTTCAACCCATGGTTCTACTTAGTGTGGGCACATTGAGAAACCGAAAGATGTTAATATTGACTATTACCTCAGGTACATAATGCATCAACATATTCTCGATGCCAGATTTTAGGGTAACAGATGAGCTGGGGCACCCACTACATGCTCCTTGCATTCTGAGTTTCACTATTCCAGTATCTCTGAGGAAAGCGAAAAATATGAATAAGAAATAAATTATTGTGTCTTACAAATATAAGGTTCTGTTATACTCATTTATCATCATGCAAAAGTTCTAATGAACAAGAAACATACAGATCAAACCCTCGATACTCAATGTCTCCACCATCATCTTGTACAGCAGGTCGGATACGAGTCTCCAACAGTTCTTTAATCATTGCAACAGTTTCTGAATCATCCTGAAATAACAAGCATGAGAACAACCGTAACTTCTGGACTAACAACCATTAAACAGCTGGACATAATCATATCATAAATTAGCGATGGCATCCACCGATTATAACCGGAGCTGTAGCTTTTCTTTAAAACCCATTTTTCTATGTTCCAAACTGTAACAGGAAGCCACACCGATGAACTCTGCACACATTTTTAATAAATCTTTAAACTGCAACATGAACGAACAGTGCTCAACACACCAGTCGTATCGCTTTTATTATGCTTAATTGACTATAGAGACGCGATATGGCTTCAAAACTATCTGCACATACTAAATTTGCTGACCAATCTACCTAGTAATTGATATCTCCATATAACTCAAAATGTCATGACACCTAGAAACACTTCCAATTCATATCACACTAACCTAGTGAACTTTTGATGAAAGAGCCAAAAAAGTTTGTTTTGATTACTCTTAGCTATATAGTAGAGTACCATTGACACAAAATCAGAGAAAAACCCTCTCTTTTAATTACCTTCAGTATTATACCAGAGTCCAATTGGCAACATTTTGCTGAAAGGAGTCAGCAAAGGTTGTTTTCAACAAAATAGCCAATTGGTTTCTTGGTATACTAAAACCAAGAGAAGCAACACCTTCACTCACAAGTCCAATACAACAGACTTTGGAAAACTTCCCATAACTTCATTTCGGTGAAAGGAGCCACCAACTTTGATTGTTGCATATTGTAGCATGTACAACATGATAGAAATTCATGCTCAAACTAACTGCCGTACGCTCTTTTTATCAATTTTCCAAATTGAAATTTTCACGTGCCTGCTGGTATTAAGTCATAATGTTCAGAATACCGACTTCAGCAAAAGAAGTTATAGTTCCAAAGAGCAAGAGACAAGTAAAACTTAACCTTTAAGGATGAAAAAAAGTGCCTTTTTACTTTTGGTTTATTTAAATACAGTATCAAGCAAAACTAAAGACAACAACGTGGAGAATCAGAGTGGGAAAGAGAAGGTAGATTCTACAATGTTTCCACTATTTGTCCTGAGGCAGAAAGTTTCTGATATTATTCTTTAGTAGTGTACAACCACCATGGCACGGGCTACCCATGGCAGAGTATCTTGAAGTATTTGGTGTGTCAACCCCCAAACAAAACAGCACAGGTACCCATAGACACAGGCATGACAGGTATACAATTATTTTGTCACATCAAGAGTTGTAAAGAAGTTGTTTGTGCGTGTAGGAAATGTGTGCGAGGGAAAGAGATGCATTTGCAACATGCATAGCATATTATCTAAAGGATTCATCTGGATGTATTCGTTCTACAGGGTGCGCCTATCTAGTTACTCAGTTGGTCCTTCATGAGTAGCTCAGAATATCTATTGCTTGCCACAAGGAGTACTGTGATAGACAATAAAACTTAAAATTTGACTCCAAAAAACAACACTAAACTTAAAATTTGTCTCAAAAAGAGTTGTTCCTTTGGTCTTCTTGAAGCTCATTCTGAAAGTGAGAGCCAATTCATCCAGCCATATATTAAGAATTCAAGTCAATAACACAAACACATACTCACTGAAAAAAAAAAAAAAAAACCTTATATATTTCTGCTAAAATGACCTATAAATAGAAAGATAATTGTAACAAAGAGGGCTACCCTGTTTCGGGTAATCATAAGTACTGTCACCAAGAGTATTACACCCATGGTTTTTTTCAAAGTTGAAAAAACTTTTTAGAGTGCTGTTGTCATTTGGGATACTTTTCCTTCTTTGGTGTGGCATTACCTTTGCTTTTACATAATGCGACATATGTAGTTGTAGCAAGAACCCATGGGTTCAGTAGAGTATAAATGGCACATTTCCGTCACAAAGGTGCAACTTAGGCATGATATTTGTAAACCCAAACCTTGAGACATGAACCTGGAGCAATTAAGCCACAGAGACATGCCTAAAGGTGTTCTCTTGAAGACTCTTCAGACGTAGTCAGAGAACTCTCGCAGCAAGACTGGGAATCCATAAGCATCAAGAAATTCAGAAGAACAAGAATCAACTTACTTCATGGATGGCCGTGTCCATGGAAGCCGCAGTATTTGAGTCCA
The DNA here is from genome assembly GCA_022606695.1 of Vaccinium macrocarpon. Taxonomy (NCBI): domain Eukaryota; kingdom Viridiplantae; phylum Streptophyta; class Magnoliopsida; order Ericales; family Ericaceae; genus Vaccinium; species Vaccinium macrocarpon. The sequence goes on from CM040171.1 coordinate 25,230,814, forward strand.
GAAAGAGTGGCTTCCCAGAAGAGTAGAAGTCCATAATTGCAGCAAATATTTCAGGCTTCAGAATATCCCATGAAATATCATCTGATTTCGTAACAGTTATAAAATCTGACCCAAAGAAAACCCGAGTAATTCCTGTATTAGCAAAGGAATTAGTCTAGCTTGTCAATCCCCAAATACATGTAATTTTAAGAACACATAGGTAGCACCATCTAGACATTATGAAAACAAATTGATGACTTGCATGAGCAAGGCAAAACTGGCCAAACTACTAACCCAAAACGACCGCACAAGAGAAAAAAGTATTAGATTGCATGCTTGCTAAGAGTTCAAGAAACAACCAAGTGCCAAAGACATGTTTATGGTATAAGTAATCAATATTAGGCTCATCCGACAACCCATATCCAAAGCAAGAAAACAATATTTTAAGGCATAATATCATCTGGGATCTCTAGGTGAGTCTGACAATCAAGGGTAACTTTTCCTCAAGTTTTTGGAGGTAGATTACGGTGCTTAAAAAAAATCATCTACCTCTCAGTCATCAGAGCCTTATTACCTCGAATACATAATGAAAAAAAATAGGGAAATGGAAAAGTAGAATCGATTATACACAAAACCATGGTTAAATTCTGCACCCCTTGCAGCAATTAGACAAATCAGGAGTTGAACAGCCACACGAGCTGATTGGAGTTAATCCATGGACTCAAAAGCATCAAACATCTCTTATGCAGAAGAATGGATATAAATTGATGATCTCAATAAATACTAATCATAAAGAAAGTCCCTAGATGCCACATCGGACACTTTTTTGTGGGCCAAAAAGTCTCTTAACTAAAACGAGGCCCATATCCCATTTGGGCTTCCAAAACATAAGATAAGACAAAAGCTTAGCCATTAGAATGATAGCACGAACTCCATTCAAAACCAGTTAACTTTGGTGCATCACTGGCGGTAATATCAGCACATTTAGAAAAGTAAAGTAAGCTAACCATCAACCGCATAAAGGGCCTTTGCTAGTGGTGAGTTCATCGCTGAACGAGCATTTGGAAAGTCTGCACTCCCAACTTCCATAACTGACTTTCCAGGATAAAACATGAGGGATGAAGGATTAGGAGTGGATTGTGTTTGGATAAACATGGTCCTCCTCTGCCCTAATCAAAATAAGATAATAACAACACCATAAGATAGAGACGAAACACATATATGCAGCTCCTCAACGCACCAACGATATTAATGTTTGCAATACTTTTGATGTTTTGAAAGGAAAAATGAGAGTCATTAGACACTCAAAGCAAATAAAAATATAAAGAGAAATGGAATTGGTGGATAGGTAGTATGAGCAGAATTGTTTTACCATAACCTATTTCCCTCTACTTGCCAATACTTCCTATTTGGTTAAAGGGAACAGAAATCAAAACTTCAACCGTCTTATATTATGATAGTCAGGACATGAGCAAAGATGGCAAGCATCCTCGAAACAAATTCATCTATTAGGTCTATCACAGTAAGTTTTCCTCCATTCCATGTTTTTTCAATCATAATGTAAGGAATTCCCAGTAAGAAAAGGAAGTGACCTACCTACTTTCAAGGAGTGAATCCCTACCAATTTGCCTGTATGATGCCCTTTTGTTTAAGATGCAATGCTTAACACTAACTCTCATTTGATATCTTCGAAAGGTAAGTTTTTAAATGGACTAATTCAGGTTCACAAATTTGCGCAGCTCATCGCTGTTCTCCAATTCTCTGCAGGCAAACTTAAAGAGATGTAAGAGCACACTAGTTGCCAAGGAAACCATAGCAGCCAAAAAGGCATGAACAAATACCAGTTCCTCTGCTTTTCTATAGGTTTTGGACAAATCCCATCAAATGCTCGCCAAATGTCAACTGGTTTTAAGCATTGTATACTCATTTCAACAATCTCTGCACCTCCATTACCAGTAGCCAATTTCTTCTTGTTATAGACCCCATCTTCAGCATCTAGCTTCTTTTTTTTTTTTTTTTTTGTTGCTTAAAACGTATATGCAAATATGCTAATCCACATATTCCCAAAGAGTATTACTCTTAGCACCACATAGCCATCTGCAGAGACCTCACCTCACCAATGTCTAGGACAAAACTAAGGTCCAACAGCGTGCTACAGGCTCTAAACAATATCTTTAGTCGTACTAAGCGGCTATGGAGTCTTGAACCCAAGCATTAAGTAAGGATTACAGCCCCTTTGGATTGAGGGGTTTCGTAAGATAATAAAATAAACTAAGAGAATGAGATTCTATCCCACGTTTGGATGGCTAAACAGGTGAGAAATGGTTGGTGAGGGTGAGAATAAAATCAAATACACGAGACATTTTCCAGACTTTTTCACCATTCCTTCCTCTTCCATTCACCTTCCAGTTTTTCCCTCCACCACTGATATATATTGGTAGATGACTTCCTTGATCCGTATATCTTGGGAACAAAATAAGAAAGGTTATTTTTGTTAAAACATGTGACACGTTCTTTTCTTTACTCTAATGCGGTCTAGCCAAACAAGATTAGTAAGAAAAGGTTGTTCATTCTCTCTTTTACTTTGTCTATCCAAATGAGATGATGAGAGAATATAATCCTTTCTTTTCTTTTCTCCTGAATGTGTGAATCCATAATCCCTTATTTGCATTTCTCGCCTAGCAAGTCAATGGGGCTATAAATTCAACACAGTTACCGGCTCTCCTCTGCTTAGGCGAGTAGCTTCTTTTTCAGCCTCTGTGGCTTGCAGTGACAGAAAGTAGAGTTTCCTGGATGAGAAACTTCATCCGTAGCTCGTCTAACTGGTAAACTAACTTGCTTTCAATGGTTTTCGCGGATAACGGACTACGATTCTTGCAAATTGGTCTAGAAAAACAGTAAATATGCCTGACGGAAGAAGAGAAAGATGACTGTCCAACCAATTAGTGGTATCTTCAGCCCCTAATGCCCATTAAAGTTTTACAAAATCAAGATGAAATCTCAATTCACCAATATTATTGTGAATCAGTAAAGTATGAATCAAAAGCCTCATCACCAACGAACTCACGGAAAGACAATACTATTTTTCCATGTGGTACATGAAATATAGACCAACTTTCATTGCCGCACCCCCCGTTTCCTATATCTATATTTTTTTTTTCTGTTTCCCTGTTTCTTTGTTCCCAGGTAGTGATATTACTCAATTTAGTTCTAGTTGCAACATAATTCACTTCAAATTCAAAGCAACAAACTAACTTCAACACAACTTTTATAAATAAAATTACGGAGACAACCCAATTGTGTTAGAGTTTCCTTTCGTGTCGTGTGCTAAAATAAAAAACAACATGTATATTCAAACAGGTAACATTTCAATAGTTCTATTACCATTTCCTAATTTTGTTCCCCATCAACCGAACGGAGGGAAATAATAAACATATTCCCCACAAATAAGTATACATCTATGAAGGTAAACGAACCTCCAAGAAGGTCCCATTTTGAGGAGCGGGATGAAGGAAGAGAGGTAGATTTGAACGATGTGAAAGCGGATGAAACCGTGCGGTTTTGTGAGGTTGAAGAATCGAGCAAGAGGCGGCGAGCGCCAATTCCAGTGTATAGTTCCGTTCTTCTGCATACAAGCCCCCGACCTAACAATCTTCTGAAGCCGTGCATCGTTGCTTCTTCTAAGACCTCTCTCTCTCTCTCTCTCCCCCCACAAGAAACAACCTATGTACACCGGTCACGGACTCACGGGGGTGGTTTGGCCTAAGGCATATTTAGCTCTGATTAGTATTTTTTTTATTATAAATCTTGAAAATATAGTTCTATTTTTGACAAATATCTTCAATGTAAGTATTGATTTATTACGTCATTGCTATTGTTTGGACATTTGAAAACTATAGTCTATACTCTATACATGAGAGCATCTCATGTGGCTTGCTATTTTGCCAAAATGGTTATTTTGTTGAGTCCAAGTGGTAAAAACACCCCAAAATCAGCCTCGATAAACATTTGGCTAATTTGCAAACATTTTATTTTTCTTCAAGAACTTCCCAGACGGGATAAATGACCGCTTTGTTCATGGGCTAAGATATCGCTTTCCGCGACAACACACAAAGTCATCTCCGGACAAAACCTAGTAGACAATCTTATTGTTCATGCATTACACTGCCGACATGTATACGTGTCAGGTGGGGGTGTTTACATCTAAAATCAACCAATTCAATGATTAATTGACACGTAATCAAGAGTGACAAACGTTGGCAATTACTCGTCGATATAGACACACTGGATTAAAAGAACAAATTTGTGCAAATACGATGTCGTATCGTGTTCAAAATATAAAAACGGTTATTAGCAGTTACGAACCATCATTGAAAAGAATTGACCTCAAAGCTATGGGATTAACTGTGAAGTATATAAGTTCTACGTCTTGAACTTGAGGAACAAGGCAAATTGGCGGTTATAACACGCGGGAATACTTATAGAAAGGCGGTTATTCATCTCAACGCTTTAATCATTTGAATTTGTTTTAAACAATGTATGATTCAAAATCAAAGCTTTTAGAGGAAGATTTAGAAGAATTCAAATTGGGCGCGTGGAAGAAGGAGCAAATCGCCAACTTAAGGAGTGAAAGTTAGAGTTGAAACAAGCCGATGTTCAAATTCATTGAGCTGGGAAGTTGAATCGCATAGCAAAAGATCTATAAATAGAAGAAATCAAAGAGTGAAATGCCCCCTGACAAATCTTGAACAAAACAGTACTATCAAAAAAACCGATGCTTGGATTGTTCATTGGCAAAAGTAGTTTAGGATTTCGAACTTCGGTTAAGTAGATTAGGAAGTAGATTGGGATTTAGACTAGGATTAAACTCGATTGTTCTTATAACAATCACCCCTATCCCGATTGTTTTCGCAACAATCACCTGTTCGAAGTTCTGTATTTGAAGTTGGAGACAATTTCGAAGTAAGTTTATCTTTGATTCATTAATCGAAGTGTCTTGTTTCTTTGTTGTTCTTCGATTTCCTAAGTTTGTTGGTTTACATTTCTTCACTTGTTGAAAAAATCCTCTTAATTGAGGTAATTGAACCAATAAAACACAATCGCCTGATTAGATTTGGTTTTTCCAAAGTTAATCTGAGGGAGGAGATTTAAACTCCCTCTGGCACGCTCGCACACAATTATTTTCCATTTGCAAAGAAGTAAAAGAACCAAACAGGGGGAAATCAATGGGCCTGCACTACACTGACGAAAAAGTGTATTTTATGGGGAAGTTTTTTTATATAGATTTGAGGGGAATAGTTTAATATAGTGAAATTATAATAGAGAGTCTAACTTTGTGAGTTTTTTAAAAAGTGACTTGCTAAATTATAAAAGGTGTTTTGAGGTTAAATTTGGTATTTTTTTTGTCGAGTCTGATAAGGATGCTCTAAGATGATAAGACTTACAGTAGAAATGCACGTGGCATACTATATAGTATATAAGTATATAAGTATATATATATATATATATAACTTTTTAAAAAAACTATAAGTACATGTTACTGTATATGTAAGTATATAGAGTCCGAATCTAGTTCGGGATCCTTAGGTCCAGGATTCGTAATTCCGGATCAAATTTTCATAATCCGAACCGTCCAATGTGTTTAATACGTGTTTTCAAGAGTCCTCAAGAAAAATTAACTAAAAAAATATCAGGAAGGGTTTGATCTAAGTAGTTTTTAATAACGACATGGAAGTCACATTTTCCAAAATGGTTTCTCAGGTGACTGTACGCAAACCCAGGTGGCGACTGGCGACTAAAAAACAAATCAAATTTTTAATCGGCAAAGTCGAGAGCCCTATGACAGCGCTCACACCACTTGGCCTACAATGAGTCAAACTTCTTGCTAAGAGCCCATAAGTTCCTTGACATGGTTGCCTTATCCCATTTTGTAAGAGGCTTGAACCCTAACCCCCTTTTTTCTTTAGGATCATAGACCCATTCCCATTTAATTTTAACACCACCCTACTTGAGTTGAACCCTAGACCATAAGAACGCCTTAAGCAAACTCTCAATTTCCTTTAACATCTTCTAAGGAAGGATAAAGATTGAGCACCAATAGACTTGCATGTTCCACAAAACATAACTTATTAGCTGAGTCCCTCCACCAAAAGACATAAACTTTGTCGATCAACTCTGAATTCTTTGAGTAATTTTATCCTTGAGCTGAACATGATCATTATAAGAAATCTTGGAGGAAAACGAAGGAACCCCTAAATAACATACAGGGAGAAGGCCTTCAGGGATGGGAAGGATATCAATCAATTGGGCTCTGAGAGCACTATCAACATCAGAATATATATACATATATATATATATGTGTGTGTGTGTGTGTGTGTGTGTGTGTGTGTGTGTGTGTGTATGTATGTATAACACTTTTTTGGAGATTAGGAGAAAGACCAAAATAAGAGCGGAACTCACCTAAAACAGCTTTAACAGTGTTAACTCTGATTAACTCCACAGAGGACAAAGAGATCATCAACAAAGGGTAAGTGATGAATTTGCAAGGTTTTGCATTTAGGGTGGAAAAGTGAACTCGCCTTCCATAGCTTTATGTTGCAGAATATAGAAGAAACCCTCTATAACTATAAGAAACAAATAAGGGGACATCGGATCACCTTGTTTCAAACCCCTCTCTGCATTAAAATAACCTTCAAGACTCCCACTAAATGCAACAAAAAAATCTAGCATTTGAAACACAGCACTGAACCCATTTGATGAACAGATTAGGGAAGTGCATGACCACCATCATCTCAAATAAGAATTCCCAAGATGGAAAATCATTCGCTTTCATGATGTCTATTTTAAAGGCACACTTCGAAGGCCCCACATCTCTATGATAGTTTCTAACAAGATCCTGCATAAGTAGAATATTATCTGCAATAGATCTCCCCTTCACAAGCATTGACTGACCATGATTGATGATAAGGGATAAAATACCTCGCATTCTATTGGCTAAGAATTTTGTAATGCATTTATACAACACATTACAACAAGCAATGGAGGACAAAGTTATTTCATGCTCCATACAATTTCTCTAAAATTGAGGATGAGTTGATCACTTTTTTTCTCCAAAGTGAAAGAATCAATGTCAAAATACCTCTTGAAGTATGGAGTGAATTTTTTTGGGTGATTCTATTTGCAACCCTTTCTTTTTTCTCCATACAACCTAGGAAAATGTCCTCAATTTTCATTGTTGGCTAACGACCTAAATGCCCCAACAAAAACCTCCCCTTCTTATTCTTATTCTTCTTTCCTATTCCCTTTCTTCTTCTTTCATGTTCCTCTTTTTCTTATTCTTTCTTGTTGAAACTCCTGTAAACACTGAAAAATCCCTCCACCTCCACCACCACCCCTTTTCCCCCCTGTAAATTTATTGTTCTTCTCACTCTCAATGGAGAATGAAAGAGTAGACATCCAATCAATGGTGGATTCCCCATTCAAACATTCAAACACCAAGAACAAATCTGAAAAACTATGGGTTTTTTTTCGACATTCATACTCCGAAATATATAAATTTTTTCAACATATCAATGTTGAAACTTTTCACTTAATCGAAATTATGGAAGACAAAGTTCAGTAATAAATTATTGACTTAAATTACTTTTTCACCATCATAATATCGAATTATATACATTACATCAACATTTGCATTCTGAAAACGATACCTTATAAATTCCATATATTGTTTCGACAATATAATGTTGAAATTTATAGATATTGGTATCGAAATATGTATTTGTAAAATTTTGTAATTTGTCAACATACGTTTCGACAATATAATGTTAAAATTATTACTTTATTTTGACATTTTGATGCTGAAGTTTATACTTGTAAATTTTTGAAAATTCGACATTCAATATAAATTGACATATGGTTGTAAAAAATTAGTGTGTATTTTGACATTCAAAGTACGAATGGGTTGATGTCGGTGTATAGGAGAAGATTTAGGATTTAGGGCTTTTTTTAAGGTGAAGGGTACTTTGGGAAGTTTAAGTGTATTTAGTGGGTTATATAGAGTAAATTGGTTTGAGGAATTTTAGTTGTGGGTTGGATGAAGAAAATGGGTTGCATGGGAAAAAAAAAAAGGTTGCAATAGAATTATTTTTTCCTTCAAAATGGAGAAATGAAGGGTAGGTAGGGTATATTTCTATGGTGTTCCAATGTGGTACTGAGGCACCAATGTTCCACTAAATCTATGCAGTTAGATGAAAAAATAAATGAATCTGAGTCATTAGATGGAAACCACCACAAGAATAAGGATGGTTTTACTCTTTTCTCATGCAATTGTACGTATTATGACCACATGATTTGCTTAAGGCCTGGTCTGGGTAAATTGAAAAAATTGATTTTTTGGTTTTTTTGATTTTGTCCTTATTCGATTTTTTTTTGCATTTGTTAGTTTTCGGTTGATTTTTTGTGATTTTTTGGCTTGTCTCTATGAGAGGAATCTAAAAAGTATAAAATTATTAGCGAAACTTAAAGTTATGTGAATAAAGACGAATGTGATATCCAAAAAATCGATTTTTTAAATTATTTTTTGTTTTTATACATAAAACTTTAAGTGTAACTAATACTTTTATATTTTTACTCATTATTACTAATATTCCTCTCAAGTCTCCCCGCTTGTCATCCCAACAGACACGCCATTTGGCCTTGTTTGGTGACACTTCTATTTTTTGTTTTTTGTTTCTGTTTTCAAAATTTTCATAATTTAAAGGAAGAAATGTTGTTTGTGTGTCACTTCTACTTTCAAATTCTACTTCTTACTTCCACTATTTATGAAATTTGGGGAAGTTGAAAATCACAACTTTCACTTTTTGTTTTTGTTTTCCCACTCCTAGCCACCACCTCCAGCCACCACCTCAGCCACCATCACCGCCACCACCCACCACCCCACCACCACCTCCACCCACAACGATCATCACCACCCACCATCACCGCCACCATCCCCCACCACCACCCACCCCTAACCACCACCTCCAAACCATCACGCATCACCACCACCCACCACCACCTTTTTAGCCACCACGCACCACCACCTTTAGCCACCACGCACCACCACCACCTCCAATCTCCCACTAGAACACCTCCAAGCGACTCATAATTATGTTTTTACTTTTTTTTTTTTGAAAATAATTTCACACAAATATATTTTTTGTTTTTACTTCTTTTTACGAAAAATAGAAAATAAAAAGGGAGAATTGTTATAGGGTCCACTATAGCTATTTCCTAACACTTCTAGTCCACACCATAATTTCCTAAGAGAAGCAGTCCACACACGCGAGAAAAAGACCAAAAAACCCTCGGTTAAAAGCGAAATCTTGAGGGGTGATGGTGACGTGCGCATTAGTCCTTTAAAGTGTTTTCAGTCCCTTCACGCATCAAAAAATTAAGAGAGAGAGAAGTCAAAGAATTTCAAAATGGGTTTGAAAACCCAATTGGACATGCCCTTACCTACTGTACCCTCTCACCCCACACGTCGCCATCATCCCACATGTCGCCATCATCCCCCAGTGCATTTTCCTGCCTTAGGATACTTGATTATTTCGAGTCAACCTAGTACCCTCGATGAAAATACCTAAAACCGTAGGATACCCTATGAAAGTAGCTAAAACCCTAAAGTACTATATGAAAGTGCCTAAATCACTAAAACTCTATAATTTGAAAGTGCACCATAAACCTAAATCCTAGGGTACCATGTGAAAGTGCCTAAACCTAAACCCTAAGGTACCCTATGAAAGTGCCTAAAATCTTAGGATACCCTATGAAAGTGCCTAAATCACTAAAAATCCTATAATAAGAAAGTGCACCCTAAACCCTATGGTACCCTATGAAAGTTCTTAAAATTCTAGGGTACCCTATAAAACTATATTATGTATTAAATTTAATATGAGGATACATTTGTCTATTAAAAATGGTGAGTGGACCTTACACCTTAGAAATTGCAAAAAGATGGATTAGAGGAGTTATGAAACTAAGAGGTGGACTAGAGATGTTACAAAAAGCTATAATGGACCTTAGAGTAATTGTTTAAAATAAAAAAATAGAAACAAAAAACAGAAAACAGGAGTCTTACCAAACATAATTGCCACTAGTCCCCCGTCAATCAGATTCCCCAGCTGCGCCAATCCAAACTGACACGTGCGACAGCGAAAAGAACAGGATTTTTAGCTGATATATACCAAATTTCAAAACAATTTATCAAAATATACCTTTTTCCAAACTATTTTTAAAAATATGTCATGCCGCATGTCCAACATGCGGCATTATATGTGGCTCGCGAGCCCCCATCCGACGTGGCGTGATCGTCCACCTAAGCAAATGCCGCATGTTGGAAATGCGGCATTACGCTTTTGAAATTTGAACACAACAGATCTGAAGTGTACCGCGTACGCCATTTTCGTTTTTCCTTTTCTTCCCGTCAGAGCTCTGGGAAAGTGGCGAATCAGACGACCACGACACCGCCGATGAAAAATACCATTGTCGCCAGTCTTTCTCTGGATTTTCTTTTGGTTAGCATTTGATTTCCGTGCACTATGCTGTGTGTTCATCGAAATGGAGGTTGCAATACGTGTTGAGTGAGCACCAAGATCCCCCTGTCACCGCCGACCGCCGTCTACGACGATCCGCACCACCGCCGCCGACCTCACTGCCTCCACCTCCAATACCTATCTCATTCATCAATATCCGCTACCGACGACAGTGCAAATCGTGTTCCCATACTTGGAGCTCGAGAGAGAGACTTTCGGGGTGGCTCGATTTACTCTTCAAGGTACGGAGTTTTCTCACCAGTCTTCATTAAAATCTGTTGTTAGTGTAAGATTGTTTGGTTACTGTTTTAGCACTGGGGTCAGATGAACCCATTGATCTGCAGAAACGAAAATTTTACAGAGGTGGACTTTTCTCCTTATTAGAAGTAATTGATTTTGATTATGATCTGATAGCAAAATTGATTTCATAAAAATACTTTGTTAAAATATGTTATTATTATTTTTACGATGAACACATGATCAGCTCTTGGGAAATTGATTTTGTCTAAGTATATTTTGATCCATATTTATGCATGTGTGCAACCAGTGTACAAGAGAAAATTATCTCTTTTGATCAAAACATGAACAGCTCTTGGAAAATTGATTTTCTCTAATTATCTTTTTATCCATATTTACACATGTGTGCAACTAGTGTACAAGAGAATTTTTAACGTGACCCATTAAGGAATTTTTTAAACATTGGCCCACATAAGCATTTCATGCCTTGGCACTTGCACATTAACATCACATGGTCTTCTAATTTCCAGCGGTGGAAAGGAAAGAAATTTATTTACTGGAAGCTACATGGTTTGTCCGCTGAGACAATTTAGTTACTAGAGCTACCCAAAGGAGTAGCCGAAGTACTTTTAGTAGCAATTGCTGAGACAAGTTATTTGTAATTGCTAATTTGTTGTTGTTTACTGCAGGTTATATATATGATGGAGGTAGAAGATATACACCAGGGGCCCATTGATGACACACTCCTTGTGCTACAGCAAGGCCATCGCTCTCGTGCAGTTTGGCAAGCCAATGTAAGTGCCAATTGCCCTTTTTAGAGTAAATATTGTGTTGCCGTGTACATGTTTTAATAAGAATTCATAATTTCAGGGGAGGGGTCCACGCGAGTCTGATACGATCACCATTTGGCGTTGCGAACGGGAGTTGCGTTCATTGGATCCTCCCCCGTCAGCGCCTATTGTAGAGTTGGTTACACAGGCAGGATTTGGTGGCCTTCTCAACATGCAGTACATGCAGTTAGATCTTGCGTTGTTGACAGCGCTAGTGGAACGTTGGAGGCCAGAGACTCACACTTTCCATTTCCCTTCGGGTGAGGCGACGGTGACGCTCCAAGATGTTGAAATAATAACTGGTCTCCCGGTTGATGGTAGACCGGTGACAGGGAGTACAAATTTGAATTGGGAGCAAATGGTGCAGGACCTATTGGGTCTCGAGCTTCGACATGCAACGAGACGAGGGAACAAGGTAACACTGCAATGGTTGCTGGGTCACTTTAATGGACAAGTTGAAGAGACAGATACACAAGTTCAGATTGAGCAGAAGGCACGGGGATACATTATGCAGCTAATAGGGGGTGTGTTAGTGCCCGACGAATCATTAGCCCGCGTGCATTTATGTTATTTGGAACTTCTTCGGGACCTTAGAGCTGCAGGGCAGTACAGTTGGGGTAGCGCAGGGCTAGGTTCCTTGTACAAAGGCCTATGCCATCTTTCGAAGTCAAATAGTAAAGACGCAGGAGGTTTGTTTGTCTTGCTTCAAGTGTGGGCTTGGGAGAGGCTACCACATCTTGCCCCTGGACGTGTTGGGGACCGGCCCCCTCGCCATGGAGCAGCCTTAATTGGACGGTAAATTTTTTTCATACATTCACATTGTTGCATTTACATGTATATGTGAAGTGAAATATTGATTTATTGTATTTTCCATTTTTTACAAATGGTATCACTTATTTATGTTCGTATGGTTTCATTGCAAGTGGGATGACAAATTCCACTCCCCCGACCTAGCGACCCACGTTGTTGGCCATTATAGGCACTCGCTGGATATGCAAAAGCCTGATGAGGTTAGTAGCATGTGTTCTCTTGCTCATAACACGAGTTGAACACTTTTGGTTGTTGTTTCTAGTAGGCATGTATTATGGTTTTAACTTCAAAGATTGGATCCATTCTTCTTCCAATAAACTTTGAATATCCAATTATTGTGTGTGCAGGTTATTTGGCAGCCCTACAAAGACGGGTTGATTGAGTTGTTGCCCCCATTCTGCTCTGCTGGGAGGAATATTTGGAGGGCAAAGGTGCCCCTTATAAATTTCAATATCATAGAGATGCATCAACCCGAGAGAGTCATGCGACAATTTGGATATCGACAATTGCCTCCAGAACCCTCTTCTGCTCGAGACCGTTCGCATGGTATGGAAATGAAGAAACATTCCCATAATTGGGCAGAGGAGCATAGAGTACACATACAAAGGTGGGAAGATAGGCTCCAATACATTGTAAAAGAAGGTGAGCCCGACATTGTAGGAGCATACCCCGATGACGATGAGTACGTCACTTGGTACAACAGAATAACTGTGCCATTTGTTAGTCAAATGAGTGCATCATTGGACAAACTGGTGAGAGTGTATGAAGAAGTTTTTTTCCCTTTTTTGTACTACACTTAATCCGGATTTTAATTAATATATATATATATAGTTACTTATATATTAAAAAATTAATTTTTTGATTTTTTATTCAAATTCTAGGAATTTGATTTCCGAACGAAAACTTTAAATCTTGAACTGAAAATAATTTCACATGTTCTTAAAGTACTTAATGACGATCAGCTGGACACGAGAACTCTCTCCTCGTTCTAACTTTCTTCCAAATGGATGCGGTATGGATTAAATGAATAATAAAAAATAATAACTAAATATTTTAATTTTAGATATAACTAATAAAATGAATTATTTATTGAAAAGTATAATTAATTTAATTAGTATTGTTTTATGTATTTATTTTATCATAAAATCTAATATGACTATACAAGGGCAAATAAGTCATTTATTCGGGGTGCTAGAAATTACCCTAAAAATAATTCGAAACGGCATCGTTTTATTATTATTGTTTTTAACTTAATTACCTCTACGTAGCATAAGAAATGAGTTTTTTTCACTGAAAGGGATACCAAAAAAATCACTCAAAACTACGTCATTGAGTCCAAGGACCATAAGAGATGGGTTTTTTTTAATTTTATTTTAGATATAACTAAAATTTAAAATGAATAATAAAAATAATAACTAAATATTTTAATTTTAGATAAAACTAATAAAATGAATTATTTATTGAAAAGTATAATTAATTTAATTAGTATTGTCTTATGTATTTATTTTATCATAAAATCTAATATGACTATATAAGGGCAAATAAGTCATTTATTCGGGGTGCTAGAAATTACCCTAAAGATAATTCAAAACGACATCGTTTTATTATTATTGTTTTTAACTTAATTACATCTACGTAGCATAAGAAATGGGTTTTTTTCACTGAAAGGGATACCAAAAAAATCACTCAAAACTACGTCATTGAGTCCAAGGACCATAAGAGATGGGTTTTTTTATTTTATTTTATTTTAGATATAAATAAAATTTAAAATGAATAATAAAAATAATAACTAAATATTTTAATTTTGGATATAATTAATAAAAGGAATTATTTATTGAAAAGTATAATTAATTTAATTAGTATTGTTTTTATGTATTTATTTTATCATCAAATCTAATATGATTTTACAAAGGCAAATAAGTCATCTATTCGGGGTGCTCGAGATCAGCCTCTAGAAATTACCCTAAAAAATAATTCGAAACGGCGTTGCTTTATTATTATTATTTTTAACTTAATTACTCTATGTACCATAAGAAATGAGTTTTTTTGACTAAAAGGCATTCCAAAAAAGATCACTCAAAACTACGTCATCGAGTATGGGTTTTTTTTTAAAACTTAATTATCTCCAAGGAGCATAAGAAATGAGTTTTCTTTTTAATGATCAAATCCATTCGTTTTGCAGAAATTATGGAGAACAATAACCCTGTTATTCTAATCCTCCTCATTGGATTGACACCAGGCCAAATTTAAATTAAGACATAGTTGGGAAACGACAGCATAATACCGCATTTCCAAATGCGCGGCGTTAACACACGCCAAGCGTTGTTACGCCGCATGTTGGAAATGCGGCGTGATTAACACAACGCCGCATGCTCGGCGGCGTTTTCTTTAGGTGGCGGTCGGTCGCCACGCTAGAAAGGGTTAGCGCCATACAAGCGTAGAATCGCCAAGACGTCCAATATGCAGCATGACATATTTTTAAAAATAGTTTGCTAAAAGGTATATTTTGATGAATTGTTTGGAAATTTGGTATATATCGGGAAAAAAACCCCAAAAGAACACGCTCCAGCCATCCCTCCCTCCCTCCCTCATCGTCGTCAAACCCGAACCCCACCCTCTCTTCATCTCATTGCTTTCCTGACCTACTAATCTCAGCCCCGCCGCCTTCATGACTTCCATCAGATTGTACAGGCCTAGGGCTTCCAATCCCATCCCAAACTGGAGGCGGTCGTTTTGACGGTTGATTCGATACAAGCCATGGAGGGCTCTGTGGAGAATCTTGGAGCTTCTCCAGATTCGTGGGAGGTGGCGGATTTGGAGGCCGCCGTTGGCAGGTTGATGCTCTCTTCTTCCAACAAGGACTCTTCTGCTTCCTATTCGAATACGGCATCGTCGTCTTCTGCTTCTTCGTCGAGCTCTGCTTCTCGTGATCTCGCTGATGGGTCGGCTCAGAGAATTGGGGGTGTTTCCGATGACGTCATCAACTTGGTGGATCAGTTTCTTCGCGAAGCTTTGCAGAATCCCCGCGAGAGGCTTTCTGGTATAGTCTTTACTTGGGTAATCGGTCATTCGTATTCCTTTTTTTTTTTTTTTTTAAAAAAAAAAAAAACTTTACTGGACTTAGGTTTTGTTCAACATGGTTGGTTATTTGTGTCACGAGATTACGGAATGTTGGTGGTCTACCGTATGTGCTGGTTACTTGGTAGTGAATTTAAATGGTGTTTTTTTCCCCCCACAATTCTAGTTGGCTGGTTCCTCAGCGGTTCGTTTTTATTTTTTTCATTTGCTTTTCTCCTTTTTACTTTGGATGGAAGTGGGTTAGATAGTTAGATTACTCAGGGGATATTGACGTTGCTCTGTCAGCTCGAATTCATTCTCATGACCTCGTACCATGAAGTGGTGCCACTCACCATCGAGCCGACTGTCACAAGAAGTGGTGATAGGAGACTACTTCGCAAACTTTCTTGGTCTACAGTAGTTCGGTTTACCTGTTACTGTTGGCTGTAAGAAGATATGGCCATAGTCACACAGTCATCCAACCAGTTTGATGAATCAATAGCGAATGTGCTGTTAATTTACCTGTTTGAATTTGGGATTCACTAGACTCAACTGCCGATGTGCTTCAACGCCTGTCAGATCCTGCATAAATGATCCTTTGTGCTACTTTATATCTATGTTATATGGATCCTTCATTTTTCCTGAAGTACTTGTGTCGATGTGTCTAACACATGTACCCATTTTGACACTCGGATCCTCTAATTGCTATGATATTTACAGAAAAAGAATATCATATTAGCTAGAAAAGTGATATTTCTAGTTTCATATGGACAGGAAATAACAAAACATATTTTTCTTAACCCCGTCTTGTTTTAATACATTTGTAAATATGATTTACGATACATAAACTGAAAAAATTATGCAATATCTACTGCAAACAAGGGTTCAAGACATGTCCCGCATACAAAATTTGGGAACACGTATTCAATATCCTAAGATTTAAGATTGGGAAGGTCCGACTCTTGGTCTTGCACCCACACCCGATACTTGTACTAGAGTCCATGTAACATAGCTTTATACATGAAAAGTGAATGGGACAATTATGCAATTGGCTGTCATGGTACATAGGATTTTAATTCCAATATGACGTAATATATCCATGCTTGGCATATACCTGCATAAATAGTTATGATAAAAAAACTAAAGACAGCTCCCCTTAGATGTTTGATGTGCAAGAATATATTGGTCTTTGTATAGAAATAAATGGAAGGTGTATTGAGGTTCTGTAGCATCATGTATGTCTTATTCACGGGGCCGCCCAAGGTATTTGGAGGCCCTGGGCCTAATTGTCAAGTTGGGACCTATATATTTTTAGAATTAAATGATAATAATGAAATAATTTATGGTATATAGTTATTTTTGTTCATATTCAACAATGATTATGGTTTGGTTTGAGTGGCACAGATGTCTTCTTTTGGTTAACTTTTTTTTGATCCGAAATTCATGATTGTATTCAATGAATGCCATCCGGCATTACAAAGATCTCCATCCAAATACAAAGAGAGGAATTATACAATAAAAGCATCAAGGACGACTAATGCCTACCATCCTAACACGAGCCTAAAGCTCTCTTCTCACCGACAACAAGGTTCGGGGCACGAGGAGTCATGTTTTTGACGAGCACTGATGGAGATCTTGACTCCCAGAATAAGTCATCAAATAGCCTGCGTCGGCATTTCGCGACACAAGAGAACGGTATGCAAAGGGCGCCAGAGAAATCTCATAGCCACGAGCTAGACGCCACTCCTTTGCAGGCTCTTGCTGGCACGACGAGTTCTGTGTGTGGTAAAGCAAACACCCACAAACCACGTATCCACGATAGGCCAAACGGAGTCAAAACATGTAACCATAATCAAAAATTTATTTTGCCACCACGAGGGGTGTAATCAAGCCAAGCTACAAGATGTTTAGGCTCGGCTCGACCAAAAATATGTTGGCTCGAGCTCGAATCGAGCTGCAAAAACTAGGCTCGAGCTTCGGCTCGAGTTGACTCAGTAAAGGAGTTGCAAGACGTAGCAAAGCTAGACGGGGAAGTAGTGCTCCACTTATAAGAGTCTCTTTGGAGGAATATTTCATAAAGAGCTGATGTGGGACAACAACAAAGAAGAGTGGGAAATTGGAATCTCTTCTTTCGCCTTTACTCCTTACCTTCACAGTCCCACGTCGCCTATTTAGGCTTCTAAAGACCATTCCTCTTCTATAAATAATCCTCTACGTACTAGGCAATGGGCTTGTGCACTCATGAGCTGCCACATGTCACATGTGAAAGCATATATGTATGTTGTATGTATATGTGTCCTGGCTTGCGAGCTCACTCGATCCGAGCATTACTTAGCTCGGGCTCGGCTTGTTTATTTAACAAGCCAAAAATCTTAGCTCGAGCTCATTCATATAACTCTCGAGTCGAGCTTGAACAAGCTCAAGTCGAGCCGAGCCTCGAGCTACTCGTGAATGGCTCGGCTCATTTACAGCCCTACCCACCACCATAACCCACCGAATCTAACCAAAATAAAAAATTTATTTACCCACCACCATAACCCACCAAATCTGGGGACCAGACTGGGAACAAACTAGAACAGATCTAGAGAACATCAAAAAGAGAGAAAAAATTAGTCTTCATCCTCCTCACCTGTTATTGGCTACACCGTCAGCCGTCGCTCTCTGAATCACCACTCGCCCCTCCACTGCGCCGATCTGAAACCAGATACGCCGGATCAACCCCTCTGGTGGGTGCTGTTGAAAACCCTAGGTAGCTGTAGCAATAGACTTATTTATTTATAATCAGCGAAATTCTTTCTTTGGTTATTTTTTACATAGTTTCATTACATGGTATCTCCAAATTCCTACAATGGAAGTATGTTTTAAGAAATAACACTTGAAAAGAAAGCGTTAGGAACAAGATTTGAACTCAAACACGTAGGGTGGACTACAATCAACTTATCATCAAACCAAGAAGAACACATCTATTTGCTATATAGAAAAACTAATATTTATAACCACTTGTAATAGGGGTCCATTTTTTGCCCAAAGTCTGAGGCCCTGAGTCCCGGGCCTCTTGGGCCTTGCACTAGTTACGATCCTCTACATACCTAAACTTTGCACTCCTGCTCCTAGTTTTGCACCCAGATTATATATCGTAATATGAAAATGGTTTATGAGTTGTGTAAATTTCAAACCTATGTGATTTATGGTATTTGGTAGTGTACAAGGGCTATCATAGAAGATGGGAGGAAACATGACATCCCATTGGTGAATTGCAACATTTGAGGTTCCCCCAAATCATGGATTCTCATTGTAGGGAGCTTGTTTTGGTATTTACCCTCCTCTTCCATCCACATTTTGGAGCTAAAAAAAGCAACTGCTTTTTTTCAAGTGAATAAGTAGTTTGCAATGGCATAAAGGGAACACCACCCATATACATTAGGTAGCCAATGGCATGAGGCGCTGTACACCGTCATGTATCAAAGAGACCAATCATACGGCACTCACTTAGCTTCAAAAAGCAATTATGTATCTAGGCTTTTTTTTAAACCAAATTTCAACCTACCGAAGGTTACGTACTTTGTGATTCCATAACTTCAAAGTGGTGCTAGCTCAGGAAACGTCTTTATTCTTTAGAGCCCTCCATCCATTAGAGTGGAAGTTGGTAGTATGAGCTTCTGGAGCTAGTGAATTTTTAGTAGGAAAGGCCTTGTGTATGTAGTTGTGCTGGCCTTGGTTGGAGAGACTCTGTTAAGGGATATACCACAACTGTGAATGGTTAGGTTGGTTTTGTTGTGTTTGGATAAGTGTTAGGGTTGAATCTGAGATTTGAAAGGGTGGGCACAGGCATTTTTGACGGAAAATTTGAGGTTGTCCTCTACTATTATATACTCGTCTATGAACCTCATGCCAGTAGTACTTCATGAGTTCATGACACAATGACAATATAGCAGCTCTTGAACGAACCACAATACTCTAGCTCAATTGTCTCTTTCTCTATCAAACAATTACCCAAGGACAACTCCTAAAGGTTTGTTATGTAAAAAAGTCAACCATGAATATATTTCTTAGTTTATTACTTTTTTCTGCTCGGCTCACATGCTGTAGGTTGCATGCACTGTAGAATGAAGCTACTTGACCTTGACTATTGACCGGCTTGATGGAAGCTATTTTCAGATATGTTAGAAGGATAAACAAGCCAATATGAACACATTGTTGCTTGCCGAGTTAAATTAAGTAATTGTTCCATATATCAAGTTTCTTATGACTGGTATTTACTGTTAGTAGTAATTCATATTATGAAAATATTACTTTTTGGTGGTTGCAAGTCAACTAACTTTTGTTGATTAGAATGGTACATTTTAATGAATTGATTATATTTCAGATTGATGGATGGGTAGACTATCGCATTAATTGGTAATGAAGTGGAACTGTTGCTGCTTGAAAAGTACAATTTCCAACTTTCCATGCTTCATGCTCGGACTCATTGTTTTGTCACTTTGTGTGGTGTTTTTATATGTATCTTCTCTCGCTCAACTACTTTTCTGTAATATCTTGTATTTAGTTTTAAGAAATCTTTATTTTCCCTATTTTGTCTATCGCGGTGTAATAAGGTCTAAGATGAATTAGGTAATCTTAATCAAAACAGCTTGGAAAAGAATATATTTTCTTAATGACTATTTGGGGAGAGAATTTAACGCAATGGAATATTCTCTTAGTTAAAAGCCTTAACGGTTGTGAATTAAAAGGTGGTAAAAGTTTTTTTTTAAGGCTGTGAGAGAGGAAGATATGGTATTGATTTCAGGTGAAGTTTACTTGAGGCTCTGGTCAGTTGTGTGTTGTATAAGGTTCTTGTCAATTTTTTTGGTGCTGCTACAGCAATGTTACTTGAAAAGTATTTTTGGAAGAGGAATGAGGAAACAGGCTATGTATTCAAAATTGAGCCTTTTTCTATCAGTATATTCTTAGTTATGGAGCTAATTGAATTTGTTGGAGGGGTGAAGATCATCATGTAGTTTCGGATCAAGGGATCACTAAATATTATTGTGAACTTTTTTTCCTATTGAAGATTAGTGAGAGGTATTTTTGTGGTTTTGCTAAGTAATATGGATACTTATATAATATTTGTCATTATTTTTTCTAAGAAACGGTGTGTTTTTTTATTTCATGTCACTTCTTCTGATCAGGAGGAAACAGGAAAGGTTGTAGAATGTATGGATCTCTAGATTAGCTTTGGCCCTTTCGAATGAAAATGTACCATGATTGGAATGAACATTCGAAAATTTAAAGCTAGTTTGAGGATTTAGTATTGTTCCGGTAACTGTAGGTGCCTTGTAGGAATATTCTTACCAGAGTGTCATTCGATTTTCCTAATTGTTTATCAATTTTGCTTATTCTCTTGGAGGATGTGAATAGTGAACGTTTTTTCCTGTAGAAGTGGCATTTCTGTTGTTACTCATTGATTCAATTTTGGGTTATCTCTCAACTTTCTATCAACTTCATTGTTTCAGAGTTGGACCATTTGGCTGTGAGTGTCTAATTGAGCTTTCTTTCTGAGTGTTCAGTTCTAAGGATTGAGCAAGACGTTGAAAAATTTATTTCGGATCCCACTCAACAGCAAATGGAGTTCCAGCAACTTCCAACGTCCTATCTACGGTTGGCTGTACACCGTGTGGCCCAACACTACTCGCTGCAGTCTATGGTTTTATTGGACAATAATTTACCTGATGGTTCTGGTTCCAGAATTATTGTTCGCAAGACTTCTGAGTGCCGGCTTCCTTCAATTCGTTTGGCAGACATCCCTGTGAGCTTGCCATCAGAAGAGAAGGGTGCCATCAAGGTTGCTATTAAGCAGAGACCACAGAAACGATCAGCAGCTGTTAGCAGCACAAATTCGCATTCCGTAAAGGCCAATAACTCGAGAAATGTGGAGGAGAGGAAAGAGGAATACAATAAGGCACGTGCTCGGATATTTAACTCTAGTAGTTTTAGTGGGGTTAGTAGTGGGGCAACAGAAAATGTTACACGGTCAATGGATAATTTTCAGAATAATGCGTTGGTGATAACAAAGGTGGAAGGGAAATCTGCTCCAGGAGGACCTGATATTAACAGTGGCAAGGGTTTGATAGATTTTTCAACCAGTAGCAGTAGATTAGCTAGAAGTAGGACAGAAGAGCCAGTTGGTACATCCAAAACAAACAATAGGGTGGCTATTTTCCGGGACCGCGAAGTTGAACGGAAGGACCCTGATTATGATCGAAACTATGATAGGTATGCTTTCGTTATTCTCTTCCTCCTGGCTCCATCTCTCCTCTTTTCTCCCCAGTATTGAGTAGCATCAGTATATTCAATGTTACGTTATTTGTTTTACTTATTGGAGTGGAAATTGTTAATCTTTTGTTGAGCTAAAACGTATATGTTTTTTTCGTCATTTTCTATTCAATTTGGATCTGGGATCATTATTGTCATCAGTGGTGGCAGGAAGTCTCCTCGTACGGAAAGAAAAGAGACATTTTAGTTTGGATAGAGAAGATAGATACGCCTATTCAGGTTTTTTTTTTTTTTACTACGACATGGTAATAGGCATACAGTGATGCAGATACGTGGGGACAGATACGGTGTAGGCCCTGTAGGGTAACATATGTTCGTGTGTAATGTACGTTTACATGGATTGCAAGGTTCATGTGATATTATCTAGGTGTTTAGGCATTTATGAAGTGTAGAGTTTCACAGAAAGCAATTATTGTTTAACGTTTATATGGTTAGGTAACCTCAAGACTAATTGGGTTTTATGCAAGCCTGCAAGGCCTTGTTTGGTTTAATATGCTGATTTCCGGATGGGAAACCATCGGCTATTTGCTTGAGCGGTATCTCTCGTTATCCCCAAATGCTTTCACATGCTGTTTGTAGATGTTTGTGTTGATCCTACTAATCGTTACAAGTACGCGACTAGATATTTCTAGTGAGGGACAAAATGTAGCTGGGAAATGAATTTCAGAAGGTAAATAAACAACATTGGTAAAAGGAGGAGAACAACATTGGGAAGAGGAGGAGAGCAACAATCACAAGTTGAAACTTCTGAAATTTAGTTTTATCTCAGTGCTGGGAGCTAGCTTAGCTGGTAAAATCTCTTGGTGGTGGTTCTAAAGACCTAGGATTGAGTCTCACCGTCATGGCATCATCTAATTTGGCTTGTTATGGGATGGGGAACTGGTTCCTTCCTTGTTTAGTCCACTACCTGCCTGCAACAAAATGATAATAAAAAAACATAGAAGTATCTGTTTTTTCACACATTGTGAAATCATGAATTGCTGACTGCTTTATCAGATACATGCAAAGATTTGACCCTGGATTTGGATTCAATGGAGGACCATACACCATTCAACCTATGTACTCCCCTGCAGTGAACTACAACACGGAATTCCCACAACTTGGATCTGGTCATCAGCCTTCTATATCTTCTGAACACCAACCTCGGCCCATCCCTCAACATCTACCTGGTTTATGGGCTCCACAGTCAACCCCTGCTGGAATTAGTTATGGTCATCCTGATGCCATGATGACCCAGTACAGTCATAATCACATTGGTGCACGCTCTACCTCTGCCTTATATTTCCATTCAGCTCAATATCCTTGCCAGCACCAGGGGATGCCGTTCATCCATCCACGTGAACAGTTTCACCAATCCTTCTCACAGGTATGGCCATATTTTGTCCCTTTTCTCCCTTTCACTGTCAGCATGAATTTCTTTGGAATTATGACACAAAATTAGTGTAATATTGAGATAGTACAAGGTTTTATAGTCAACATTAAATGCTTATACCACTTGATTGACGTACTGAAATATCATACACCTCCATTCCTAACTGTTAATCTAAAGATCCAAAGTTAGCCCCGAACCTTTTCCTAATTTTTCCTCAACACTTTCCCATCTGAGGAAAAAGATAATTGTTATAATCTAAAAAGTTGGGGTAATGTTGTTGAAGTTTATCTCTTAGAGGAAGGAAGTACATCGTGCTGCTTGTAATCTACACAAGCATACTCCTATTGTATCCCAACTCAATTCATGTGGTGCACTGTGTTCCCTTTCCAGTCCTCGTAATGTAACAAGTAGAACATGATATAGAAATATAATCTTATCGATAGACAGAGACATTTTTATCCCTAGCTGCAGTTTTTTAGGTTTTCAGCTAAACAGAAAGCTACTGCCACTATGTCGAAATGTTACTCCTGACTTCTCAAATGAATGAAATGATCATAATTTTTTTTTTTTTGTTGCATGTTCCCATGTAGTCTCATCAGCAGCAACCTGATGCAAGTTTTGGATTAGCCCGGCCCCGGTAAGGGGCGGGCCATGCCTGCACCTTGCCAGCACCTCCCGAGCTTGAATAGTGGACCAACTTGATGGAGTGCAACCGTGTGTAATCCCAGCTGGCAGGTGTGCAGGCATATGCAGCCGAGGTGGACCGGAATGGACAGATCTTAAAAGTATGTTCCACCTCTCCGATCTAATTCCACCAATCTCGGTTTTAGTGTGGGCTTCGGCAGTTCCTTGATGAGAGCTCCCAAAGAGCTTTGTTAGACCATTGATGATGATGAAGAATTAGGACAAGAATTGACCCGAGCTGAGAAAGCATGTCTTCAATTTGGACGAAGGTATGATGCCCATTTGCCCTGCTTCTATTCCCTCCATTCCCATTCTTGGCCTTTATTCGGTTCGGGTCAGCATATAATGTATTTTTGTGCAGGGAAATATCACTGTTTTCCCGCCAGTTAAAAGATCTCAACTACTACTCGTAGTCTGTAGACAGCTTTCAAAATCATCAAACACTGAAAAACTTCAGAATTTTAGACTGCATTTTTCAGATGTCAGACTAGTAAAATGGACAAACAAATGGGGAAGGAGTTATCATTTATGCTATTTATATCCTTAAATTCAAGTTCCGTTTATTTTATCCTGTTACAGCTCAATAAATTGCAAAAAGCTAGTGCGGGTGAAAAACATTTCAAGGGAATGGGCTCTTAGTTTCAAGCCTTTTGACACTGCGGCGCAATCCTGCTTTCTTCTTTCGACAAAGCTTTGCTCGGGTCGTCGCTCTTTACTGGTTAATCGCAAAAAACCACATGAGAAAGTAAAAACTGCAAAACAACATAATGTGCACTCTGTATATATTGTACTTGTCTTTGCTGCTGTTCACTGTTTATCTGGACTAGTACTCTTTATATGGTTTTGCTGTTGGAACGTAATAGAAAGTTGCAGTAGAATCTGGCTTTTGGTCAGGCATTGCTTTGTTTTACATGGATGTTACTTGTATTATTTGTTAGTTGTGGATTTTCTGTTGCCTTAGCTTGATTTCACCTAAAAAAAGTAACGAGGACTCTCCGTAAATCCAAACCCGCAAGTACCGTTAAAAAGCATCAGGGGCCTAGAATTTGTGTGATTCATATTTTACCATAAATTTTGCATGGGCTTTAAGACTGCAACCGTCCAAAGGAGGCTGTTGATCCTGTTGCACCCCGGTATACATATAAACATGAACGTGTGGTATGTACATACATGCAAGTAATTTGGGCATATATTTACTAACAGAGGTGGTTATGAAGCTGCCCTGTTCTCTTCAGGTGTTTTTCGTGTTAGAGCCTATACAAAATGCATGGGCTACTGGCAAAAGTGGCATTGTCTGCCCTTTCCCTCTCATTCTCACGTCTCTCTTGGTTCACATACATTCCCACTGTAACCCTTTTTTTGTTCTCTCTCTCTCTCTCTCTCATATAGTAGCTTGTAGCATCACATGGAAGCATTTTCCACGTGCGGAGGGTATAAAAGGTTGTCTTTTCTCTTCAAAGCCAAGCTCTTTGTACAAATGGTGACGGTTAAAGTCATGAATATGCACAAGATCCTTTAGGAGGAAAGACAGACAAGGAGGCTTTGCATTTTTGGGTGCTTGTTGTTTTGGATGAATCACGGGGGTGCTGGTGGTTTTGGGGTGCTTGCCATCTCTCTCTCTCTCTCTCTCTCTCTCTCTCTCTCTCTCTCTCTATATATATATATATATATATATATATATATATATATATATAGAAACATATATATACGGGTATAACTAGCTTAACTCCACCAGTGTTGCCCATTTGGGTCTTCTGATTCGAAAGCTTGGAAGCTTGGTTCTCCATCAGTCAATTTTTCCCGTATTGATGAGGTTATCCTACTTCTTATCTAGGAATCTACTATATGGGATCTGAAGATTCTGTAGTCTGGCATTCGAGCTATTGATCTCGGTAATCAATGGCTCGGATTTCATCTCGGCAACGAATAGCTCGGATAATGCAAGTGCCAAGATGAAATCAGGACCATTGATTGTGTGATTAACAACTCTGATGCCGCACTTTAGGATCCCCAAATTCATTTACTCCATATGAGTTCATGATATTCCTTTTTCCATCTGAAGTTATCTCTTTTCTTTTCCTGACCATAAATTTCATTCGCTTTCCTATTTCAAATTTTCAATGTCCAACAAAGATCTTGAATTTTCTTTAATCCAAATTAAAAGTGTGGCGTGGGAAACGGATTTGTTTTGCTAACATGGTTCGTTAATGGGATTTTGCAGTATGCTATATGCCCATTTTGTTAGATTCTTTAAAAATTTATTTATGTCATTGAAATATATTGAGAAAGCTTCAGTATCGCTAAGGATTGTTCAAGTCACGTTTTGGACCAATTATTCCATGGTGCCTCTAACACCCTTATCCACCACATATTGTACCGGACCCACAAAAATATGCGGTGGATAAGGGTGTTAGGACACTGCATGACTTGTGGTAATCTGTTGTCTTCTTCTCTAGTTTTTCCTTTCTCAAGGCAAATATCATTCACCTGGCCACAACTAATTTTTCCCATGTATGGTTTCAACTTTCATGCAGGGAGCAATTCAAGCATCATATAATAAGCATGGAGAAGCTGAACTCTCAGCTATATTTACAGAACTGTCACATAATCCAAGAAAATGAAAAGCTAAGGAAAAAGGCTCAACGGCTCAACCAAGAGAACCAGGCCCTGTTATCTGAACTGAAGCAGAAACTCAACAACAAAGCCATGTCCAACCCAAAGCCCAAATCAGAACACAACACTAGCTCCACTTCCACTTCAAACCCAATGAGTTCCAACAAATTCTAAAATCACATGCTTGGATAACAAGACCCAGTGCCCGGGTTTTGTGCAAAAATATACTATTAAAACTCTTTGGTTCGACAGAAAGTATTTGTTACTATGGAATACTCTATAGTGTTTTTTTTTTCATCTTTGTTTTTGGAGGCAACATGAAGATATGAGCTACAGCCTACAGACGATTGTATGAGGAATAAATGGAATGTGTTTTTTTGGGTCTCTATCGCGATCTTGAATGTTAACTTGGGCTAGATGCAGAATTTGCCAATCCAGTTTGGTTTCTGGGGATCTGACAGGCTGCCCCTATTTTGTGACCTCTCTCCTATCGAAACCCACCACGCGTCAAACCTTTCCCGCCTAGCCCCTTTCCCCACCCGTCTAATCCCTTTCCCCATGCGTGCGCTATTTTACTTTGTTTTTCTGTGTTTTATTATGTAGCTTTTCTGTTTATCGGAGACTTTTTGGGAACTCGGGAGGAGTCCTAGTCAAACGTACAACTAAAAATGTACTGGAATGGTCAAACACATTTTAGTGTGACCAAAAAAAGAAAAAGAAAAAAGTAAAAAAAGGTGTGATACATCAATTCACACCCGTGTGGGTACCCAGTATATTTTTTTTTCACTTTTTACGGTATGGTTTTGTCTATTTGTTTTTGATGATGCAAAGATGCAAACAGTTGTCCCATGCTCTGCCTCTCTCTCTCTTTGCTCTTGTAGGATTTTTCGGTTCTCCGCCCATGGGTAGAAGTTATATCGCATTACATCCCTTGTAAACAATTCACACCCGCCAAAATGAAGAATTCACACCTCTCAAATTTAAAATTCACACATCATAACTCACTCTCCAACATAATTCATAACTTAGAAAAAATTCAAACCCATCAAATGCAAAATTCACACCCTGCAAAAGAAAGAATTCACACATCCTCTACACAACTTACTCACCAAAATACACAAATGCGGAATTCAAATCCTCCAAAATGAAAGAATTCACACCCTGAAATGCAATTCACATATCATAACTTTCTATACTACACAATTCACACAAAAAATAAAAGAATTCACCCCCCTCAATTTAACATTCACACCTTCCAAAATAAAAGAATTCACACCCTTTTTGAACAATCCAAACCCCTTAAATGCAGAATTCACACATTATCTACACAAGTCACACCCTTTTTTTTCGGCAAATAATTTTATATTCAATATGGGTCTTATTTGATAGATTTCGTCGAGTAGGTTCTAAACATATAAATTTTACAAAATACGGATATATATATATATATATAATATTAAAATTTAAAGTCTTAAAAAGATAATAAAAAAGAGAGAGAGAAGAGAGAGATAAGAGACTGGGACGGAAAAGGCAAGAGAGAGAGAGAGAGAGAGAGAGAGAGAGAGAGAGTAAGAAGCCAATTAAGGGGTGGGGCTCGCGCTTAGGGGCTAGGTGGGAGAGAAATTCATGAAAGGGCCCGGAGGAAACAAATCTCCAAAAATAAGGCCGGCTTGTAATTTCTCTTGGTTTCTTGTAGAGGTGGCAATTTTCAACCCAACTCATGAACCCACCCAAATCCACCCATCTAAAACCCAACCCAACCTGCCCATATTATAGTGTGGGTTGTAAATGGGTGAACCCATGTTTACCCATATTTAGATGAATTTACATGGGTTCAAACTTGCCCATATTTGAAGTTGAACCCAAACTCCCATAGTATCAATGGGACTGATACCTTGGTTACAGGTTTCCTAGTTGCATCTTGGAATTGCCAATGACCATGGAAGTATGTTTCATACACAAGATGATCCAACGCCAGTCCTACCTAAACCCAAAATCAATTATGGACAAGTCCAGTAATGTGAGGGAAACCTATGATTCATTCCAATGAATGAATCATCTTGAAAATCAATTGATATTTAAGCAGAGATGACAATTTTAAGTCCCATCATGGCAGTTGGCACGGCGTTCTCGATTCGCACCGTGAAAATCAATTTTAGGCTTCTCTCTCTTCAATTGTTGATTAAAGTTATTTGGTAGAGTACATCTATTTGCAAAAATATTACTCCTATATATACATATATATACATCTATCTTTATGAGAAATAGAAAGAATTCAATATTATATCTCTTTGGTTTCTAGATTGAGAGTATTCAGAAACGAACCTGAGGAAAAAAAATCAAAAGTATTGATTACAAAAAACAATACTATTAATTAATTCAAAATGTATTTAGCAAACTCAAGTTCATGTAGTCTGGGAATTAATTAGAAGGCCTCGATTTAATTGATGATTCATTAAATTGGTTAATTGGCGGTGCCGACGTCGTACCCCTTCAACGCATTTGGGCCATCCAACTAATTGATATTCATTCTCTCATTTCATACTTTGCAACATAATTCCAAATATAACCATATCCAACCCAACCCACCCCACCCATTGCCACCTCTAGTTTCTTGTGATTAATGCTCGAAAATGTCTAGTAGAATGCACTAGCTAACTGCTCCTAACAATTTAAGCAGGTCTTGTTCGCCGGTGCATCTACCAGTTTTATCATCTTCATTGTTTTCAATAGAGGCGATTGGTGTTTTATTCCATATCTCATATTTATATGCAATAGGACATAGGTTAGATTTGCAATCAACCTATTGTGATGGCTGCAAACGGTGAGTGTTTCGATTGTAATTTCATTAGTGTGACTTTGTTGTCATTCTGTTTAAAATACACAGCCTCGTAATTCTTTTTGGTCCGCATTTGCCACGTGTACGGTCAACATTTGACCGAATTAGAAGATGACACACAACACCATCAAGGCATGACAAATGGCAGACTCCTGCAGACATGTGGCAAAATTGCGAGGGGAGTGGCCCCGCAAGATCTTAGAGGCGTGAGCCCCACTTTACCTATATGACGCCTTTGGGCCTTCTGAATAGGGAACTAAGGCCGAGAGCTATATTGTGTCTATGAGAGGAGAGACCCATCCCTAAGAAGGAGGAACACGACCTAGAGAAGGGGATACGACGCAAGCAACCACTAGTACACTCGTTACCCAGAAGTTTGTGTCTCCTCTGGTCACGAGGTAGGACCCAAGGAGCATTTGAGGTTTAGTCGTGGTATTGACATTGGTTGGGAGTTAAAGCCTCACTTTGTATATGAACACCTACCAAAGGCTATATATACTTCATTAAGTTTACCTTTAAAATGGGTTAAATATCTATTTATACTATCAAAATTTTTAATTTTTTTTTTACTTCTCCCTTCACCTACCATGTTCTTCTTTATTAAGGACATAATCACATTTTTCATCCAAATTTTGTGACGGAAACCATTCACCTAAGCTTGTCTATTTTTTAAACGCCAAACAAGTGGGTAATAAGTACATTTCATAAACCTAAAACAATGCCTTGCAACAAGATCGAATACATGTCCCTTATGCAAGGTTGGTGTCTGTGGTGAAAGAAGGTTTGTTCGCCTTTGTTGTTCTCGAATGAATACTAGCTTCAATGAATAGATCTCCTGAGAAAGAATTCGGAGAAGCAGCAGAAGTACCAAAAGTAGAGAGGAGAGAGGAAGGGGCTTGATTTGTCACCAAAGCTAGGGTTTTCAATCAGATTCATGTATGATTAAGTATGGCATGGATCTTCAAGGTTCCCACTCGAAGAATATCAACATGTAAGTTGTTTTATACTGCAATGGAAGGAGTTGGAATTGAGTTATTTTACCCCTATGAAATTTTGCATAATATGTGCATCATGGTGCATGTCTGATTATGAAGGAAGGAAAAAGAAACAAAACTTGTTTCCAACTGTTCACACCCAAATTTGACAAATTTATCTAAAGGCCAAAATATGTGACTCTGATGGATAAATTAGGCCTCGTAGGCCTACGTAATGGTGTTTGGGAGACCGAATTAACACAAATTGGGCTGTGTTGGTGTTGAAGGCCTAATTAGTATTGGAATAGGGCTAACCCGCCTACTCTAATTCAGTTTATTTTAAATAAAGATAAATCCATTTGAATTAAAAATGGATGAATGATAAAGATAATTGTAAGGTTGTTTGAGGAGTCTTATCTTCAACTCCCACAAAACTCGGAAACACAGTTGTAGTTGTTTCTTGGCTTTTTCCATATAGATGAAGGGATATAATGTTTGTGAGTCCAGTCCAAATGTGTGTGCCTTTCTTCCTTTGTATGATGGCAAAGGGGTTTAGGCTGTCTAAGGTTTTTTGAAGAAGTTGTGTCGCTTCTCCAAGGAGGCTAAAGCCATTTGAATTAAAAACGGATGAATAACCAAACCAAGCCTTATGTCCCAATCAATTGGGGTCAGCTACATGAATCCTTTTTCTCCATTGAGCTCTGTCAAGTGATGTTACATCACTTAAACCCAGTATACTCAGATCTTTGCGTACTATCGCATCTAATGTCAATTTGGGTCTTCCCCTCCCTTGTGCGTTTCTACCTAAAGCTATCTTATCCACTCTCTTAACTACTGCATCCGCTGGCCTACGATAGACATGCCCAAACCACCTTAGCCTATTTTCCCTTAACTTCTCCTCTATAGGTGCTACACCTACCACCTCGTGAATTGTTTCATTTCTAATCCTATCTCATCTAGTCTAACCACACATCCACCTCAACATTCTCATTTCCGCTACACTTATCTTGTTCACTTGCTGCTTCTTAATAGGCCAGCATTATATCCCGCAAAGCATCGCTGGTCTAATGGCAGTTCTATAAAATTTTCCTTTCAATTTTGTTGGTACCCTCTTGTCACATAGTACTCTAGTAGTGCTTCTCCACTTGAGCCATCCCACTTAGATCCTATAAGTCACATCATCTGCAATCTCTCTATCTTGACTAATAATAGAGCCTAAATACCTAAAATGGTCCTTCTTTGATATCTCCTGATCTTGGATCATCACTCTTTCCTCATATGCACTTTTGGTATCACTAAACTTGTAGATCATATACTTAATTTTACTCCTACTTATCCGAAATCCCTTAGACTCTAATGCTTCTCACCAAATTTCTAATTTAGTATTAACACCACTAGCCGTTTCATCTACAAAGACAATATCATTTGCAAACAACATACACCATGGGATATCCTCCTGAATCTGCCTAGTCAATTCATCCATAACTAACGCGAAAAGGTATGGGCTCAACGTTGACCCTTGGTGCAATCCTACTGTGATGGAAAATTCATTTGTTTCTCCTGCTAGTGATCTAATGGCAGTTACTGCACCTTCATACATGTCTCTGACCACGTCAATATAGCCTTTGGTCACTCCCTTTCTCTCTAGAACCCACCATATAATGTCTCTAGGCACCTTATCATAAGCCTTTTCTAGGTCTATGAAAATCATATGAAGATCCTTCTTTGTTGACCTATCTTTCTACCAATCTCCTTAATAGGTAAATAGCTTCCATAGTTGATCTCCGAGGCATGAACCCAAATTGTTTCTCCGACACCGTAGTCACCATCCTCAATCGATTCTCAATAACTTTTTCCCGCAACTTCATCGTATGACTCATCAACTTAATACCTCTATAGTTGTTGCAACTTTGAATATCCCCTTTATTCTTGTAGATAGGTACTAAGGTACTCCTTCTCCATTTGTCGGGCATCCTCCTAGATAAAATAATCTTGTTGAACAATTTTGTCAACCAAGTCACCTAGGCTTCTCCACACTTCAATGGGGATACCATATGGTCCTAAGGCCTTACCCGGTTTCATCCTCTTTAAAGCCTTGGCCACTTCAAACTTTTGTATCCTCCGATAGAACTCGTATTCTATTTTCTTGCTAGAGACATCAACTTCCTCCTCACCAAAGCTTCCTTCATGTTTCTCATTTAACAACTTCTCGAAATACATATTCCATCTACCCTTGATCTCCTCATCTTTCACCAACACCTCTGAATCACTACCTTTTATACACTCAACTTGAGAGAAGTCTTTAGCTTTCTTTTCTCTTAGTTTGACGAGTTTATATATATTCTTTTCTCCATCCTTACTATCAAGCCAAGCATAAAAATCATTGTAGGCTTTCAACTTAGCCTCACTAACGGCCTTCTTAGCTTCCCTATTAGCCCGCTTGTACCTCTGAAAATTTTTCACATTCCGCACTTTTGCCACTTTTTTAAAGCAATCCTTCTTGGTTTTTTTACCATGGTTTGAACCCTGTCATTCCACCACCATGTCTCTTTAGATCTTGGACATTTCCCCTTTGACTCTCCAAGAACTTCTTTTGATATTCTTCTAATCCCGTTAGCCATTGTATTCCACATACTATCACTATCACCTTCTCCTCCCCACTCCATCTCTTAGCTCATATGCTCCTTGAACACCTCTAGTTTCTCTCCTCTTAAGAGCCACCATCTAGTTCGTGGGCTTTTAGTTTCTTTTCTCGGTCTATTATTCCCTTTGAGACCAATATCTAACACCAAAAGTCTATGTTGTGCCACTAGACACTCTCTGGGAATGACCTTACAATCTTTACATAACAAGCGATTTGCGCCTCTAGCAAGGAAGCGGTCGATCTGGCTTCTATTAGCTCCACTCTTAAAGGTAATTAAATGTTCCTCACACTTCTTATAGAGAGTATTTCCAACTATCAGGTCGCCAGCTACCGCAAAATCCAAAATCCTCCTACCACTATCATTTAGGTCACCAAATCCAAATCCACCATGTACTTTCTCATACCCTTTCCTCTGCACTCCCGCATGACCATTGAAATCTCCTTCTATAAAAAGTTTCTCTCCGCAATGTATCTTTTGAACCACATCATCCATCTGTTCCCAAAATTGCTCTTTAGTGAGATCATCTAAGCCTACTTGGGGCTCGTAAGCACTGGCAATATTCACTATGCTCTCTCTAATCACAAGCTTAACTAAAATAATCCGATCTCCTTTTCTCATAATTGTGACTACCGAGTCCTTAAGGTGCTTATCTACTATGATGCCTACCCTATTTCTATGCCTATCCTTACCCGTATAATAAAGTTTATACCCAGTGTCTTCTATCTCTCTAGCCTTCTCCCTTACCCACTTAGTCTTCTGAAGGCAAGCTATTCTAATTCTCCTCCTAATCATGGTATCAACTAGCTCCCTAGTCTTACCCGTTAAAGTCCCTATATTCCAAGTTGCTAAGCGGATCCTATAATCCTGGGCTAGCTTCTTTACCCGCACTTGTCCAGGCACACGCGGGAACCCTTGCTCACTTATCACCACACCCGGACGCTGATATGACGCCCCTTGCCCATTTTTTGAAGCACCCGAAGGCAAGCACAATGCGTTGCTTAAATGGAACGCCCTAGCATGTCTCGTTGTATGATTACGGTCATGTCATAAGGTTTTGACGGGTCTTTTATGTGGTTGGCTGTCGGCTACCTAACGCACAACCCTCCTCTTTTATCCGAGCTTGGGACCGACTGAGATCCAAAGATAAGGCTTTAAAAACAGATGAATGATAAAGATAAAGATAAGTGTAAGGCTGTTTGAGGAGTCTTACCTTGAACTGCCCACAAAACTAGGAAACATAGTTGTCGTTGTTTCCCACTTTTTTCCATATAGAAGAAGGGATATAGTGTTTGTGAGTCCAAACCCATTGTCGCCTTTCTTCTTTTTGTATGATGGCGAAGGGGTTTTGCTTGCGACCTTAACTTGCGTTGTAAATTAGGATGCCCGAAGCGTAGGGCTAGGTTCCGTGAAGCATAGTATCCTATAAGACCGAAGTCGAATCCACAGAGGTCAAATGCGACTTATGTGATGGTTGACATGTGAGTAAGTTTACACAATATGACGTTTTAACCCAACCACAAATACCCCCCTTAATCTCTTGAAATCCCCCACTCCTCTTTCAACAGAGGTTGGCGGCTTATGGCCACACAGCTCCTCAGTGATTATCGCCTCTAATTTTCTCACATGCAACGCCCTGCCACGAAAGATTACACAATATGACGTTTTAAACCCACCACAAATCTGATAGACACACAACATTGCATATTTGGGTGCCTAACTCCCTTTGTTTTGGCACACTTGCTCACGTATAATCTCAGTTTTATCTTGATTTTGTGTGAAAGGTGTTTTTGTTGAGTTATAGGAAAATGGAGCAAATGGAGTAGCCGAACGCTTTCAATAATCCCCGGAAGAACCCAAGTGCATTCAAGGCTGAGATGAATCCTGCCTAAGTCCAATTTGAGATGTTCAAGACCTTGGAGGAAGGCCCAAAATGACCAAAAGCTGAGAGAAGGCCAAAAAGTCAATCATGAGTCGAACACTCTGGGTATCAATACCCCAAAATTGGGTATCAATACCCAGCCTTCTCAGCGAATGCAAAGAAAATGCAGACTCTCTGGGTATCAATACCCCAAAACTAGGTATCAATACCTGGCATCCTCAATAAATGCAGAAAATCACAGATCTTCTGGGTATCAATACCTCAACGCTGGGGTATCAATACCCTGCTTCTCCAGACAAATTTTGTGCGAGTGGGTCGGCACTGTTTGTAACTTTATGGGAGCCCTATAAATATTACTTTAAGTAAGATTTTAGGGCATTCTTCACCAGTCACTTTCTCTCTCTATCTCCCTTTCATTTTATTTTAGTTTTTTCTCCAACTTCTCTAGAGGGTTCACGGTATTCTACTTGATTCAAGGAATTTGCTCTTTATTAATGTTGTAGTACTCTCTCTAATCTTTATAAATTCGTATTTTATTTTCATTTTCGTCATGATTTTCATTTCTCTACGTTTTTCTTCAATGTCTAGCTTAATCACGAGTGAGTAGTTTATTAGGCTTGGCATGGGGTGATCTCTACCCCATGGCTTAGGGGATTTCACGGTTTCTCATCATTTTGGGCTAAATAGGGGTTTGTGAATGTATAGCTCTCTCTTATTTATGATCAAAACATGGTGTTGTTTATCTCTTTGATTGGGTGTAGACAAAATATTGGCACACACAATGCTTAAAACCATGGCACACTAGGTGTTTGATAAAATGGCTCAATGAGATTGCTTTCCATTACAAACCCCATCTTTTGTCAAACTTGATTTTCATTGTTAAATAACGAATGTGAGCGAGGAAATCGACTCTCATTTGAGTTATCTTTGAGAAATATGAAATAAACTAGGTCATGGGTAGTTTGAACCCCTAATCGAGCCATTGTTTAATTTTCTAGTCAAATCCCATTTTCACTAAATTAGGAGGTAAAGAGAGAACCCCACAAACATCCCAAACCAACAAGTTGGCCGTCTTAACGCCGAAAATTCTCAACGCAAGTCACTCTCTGACTCTCATGCCGGTTGCATTTGGTCCCTGTGGAAATCAACCCTAGTCTTGCCGGGTTACTATGCTTTCAACGACCTAGCCCTACGCTTGGGGCGACGGTAACTGCAACAAAACTTTTGGAAGAAGATTAACAAGAATTCAAATTCAGACGTGAATGAGGGAAGAAACTACCAATTCAAATTATAAAAGATGGAGCTCGAAGCAAGCCAAATTCAAATTTATTAAGTGGGAAGTTCAACTAACAAGCAGTGTCTATAAATAGAAGAGATTGAAGAGTAAAAAGTCCCCAAACAAATCTTCAACAAACAGCTATCAAACAAATGATGCTTGGTTTGTTCATTGGCAAGTAGTTTTAGGATTTTGAACCCAGTTCGAAGTAGTGTAGGAAGTAGAGTAGGAAGTAGTTAGGATTAATTTCGGTTGTTCTTGTAACAATCATCTATTCGAAGTTCTCATTACCTTGTATTGAAATTGAAGGCAATCTCGAAGTAAGTTTACCTTTGATTTGTTAATCGAAGTATCTTGTTTCTTAGTTTGTTCTTTAATTTCCTAAGTAGATTGGTTTGCATTTCTTCATTTTTGAAAGAAAAAATCCTCTTAATTGAGGTAATTGAACCATTAAAACAAAATCGCTTGATTATATTTGGTTTTTCCAAAGTTAATCTAAGGGAGGAGATTGAAACTCTCTCTGGCACGTTCACACTCAATTATTTTGCTATAAAGAAGTAAAAGAACCACTAACACACCCTTGATTTAACTTTGACCTTAATACTTTACCAATTTATTTATGGAATCTAGTAACTGTTAACATCCTAAAAATTGACCTTTGAAACTGCGGAAATCACGCACCCAACCACACCCTATCTCATCCCATTAACAACATTTACAGCATCCCACATTTTACTCCCACAAAAATCGGAAAAATAAAAAATTCCATTAACATCTCCACCCATTCTCTGATTCTCCTTGATCCCTTTTTCTCTACGGATGTTCATTCAAAATCTCAATCTATCTCATCCTGTCCAACATCCCAAAAATATCCCATTCTCTCTCTTCCATCCCAATCCCGATCCGAAAATCACGTGCCCACATCTCATTATGTCAATACCCAATTACCCAAATTGACCAAATCCTATTTCGAAGGTGAAGTGTTCACGATGCGGCAGTAAAATCGAGGTCCTCAATGACTGCAAGCAAATTAAGGACCTCACCGGAGTAAAACCCCCATCACCGATCGAGGCCTTACTGGTGCAAAACCCTAATCGGTGAACGAGAAAGGCGATCCCATCATAGCTCGAACCCATAAGTTGATATTCTTGACCCACAATTGTTAATGTGTTTTGAGTATTACTCGATTCAACATGCATTTTCGTACAAATTGTTTGTAATGATAGAAGAAGAAAGGATGGGATTGTTGTTTTGGGAGGGAGAAGGCATGCACGAAGCCCTTCGGGGTTTTTTACCCAAAATGAAAGTTGGGGTTTATTATTACAAACTAATGGTTTATGGATTTTAAATTTTTACTATGTTGTATTGTATCAATCGATATGGTTGATCAATTAATCATGTTCATTGTCTGGAATAATCCTCTATTTTTTTTTAGGATAATAGGAACAAAACAAACCAATTAGTTACTGTATAAATGAACTATTGTTGAAGGATGTGAGAAAAGGGTTTTTGATTTACAATTTTTAGGGTATATAATCTCTAAATATGATGAATCACTAAACCATGTTTAGTGTTTGAAATAATCCTAAACATTACAAATCAGTCAAATATGGTAAAACAATAACCCATCATTATAATGTAAAAAAAAAAAAATGACATTAAGTTCATGGTGAATGCTAATTTAACTTAGATTCTAATCAAATATGGTAATACAATAAATTGTGGTGTAATTGTACATCATGCTTGTATTATTCCATGGACGATGAGTGTAAAAATTTCATTTGTTGGGTTTCACTGACAGTGTACAATAATATGCTATGTATTGTCATGATATATTTGTACTAAGTGACTGAATGACTTGGATGAGTTGGGTAAATAGTCCATAAATCTGCTTTGACGAGATTTCAGCATGAATCTATCATGTTTTCTTTTTTTGCATGGCAACTATCATGTTTTCTTATGGTATAATAGTTCGTGCTAAATCATGAATCATTGCAGCATCTTGCCATGGTGAACTAATTTACAATACACATCATGTCTAAAGGAAATCTGTTTGTCACGATGAATCAACAAATAATTCCTGGTACTATTTATCCTCACAATTCCCGATTAAGTAATTCCTAGTATATTTGTACAACAATAAGGATTTTTGTCGTATCATGATGGTTGTACTGATATGAAGGGAATGTAAATTTTTATTGTATCATGATGGTTGTATTCTAATTTGTGACTCTGAAGGTGATCGATCCGCTTTCAGGTTTCTTACTGATGGAGCAAAAAATTAGAGTGGAGGATCTAAAGATACAGATGTGATAAAAATGAATGAGGCTTTGTGGTGCATGTCTTAATGGTTATGGCAAACTTATATTTTTTGTGTATGAGAAAGTTACATTATAGTTGATAGTTGACATCGATGTTTTGAATAATATAATCGATTTTTTGGGCAAGTATTTCGTATCATGATATGTCTAGTTTATTTCAACAAGCGTAGTTGAACAGTTGGATTAGTGGGACCTAAAATTTTTGTTTATATGTTAGTCAAGAAATCAGGTTACTGTAGTGTAAGATTTCATGGCAAAGTGGTGGGTCACGAAACAATATAACATTTGCTGTTGTAGCAAATCAGTCAACATGGTTTTAAAGATGGTAAACTATTTTTATCATATTTACATTGTAAAATCTGCATTGTGATAAAACAATATACCATGTTCTACAATAACTAATCAGTCAATATGGTTTATCAGTTAACCATATTCATTATATGAATTAACCATCCATTTCTGAACCAATATACATTTAGGAAGAATATGGGACCAATCTATTTTCAAATGACATGGAAACATGGTTTATTAATTTTTCATTTCACCTTATCAAATGCCTCAAAATGATAAAATCAATGAACCATATTTACCGCATGAAATCACCTTCAATTTTTTCCCAATTTTTCCACACAAAATTCATTAATTAAGAAGGTGATTCAGGTCTGGTTTGATCCCAATTTCTATCCAACCAAGAAGAAGGTATATGGGTTCTAGAATTGTTAGAGATTTGAATTTTTTTTTGAAATTTAAATTTCCCCAACAGTTATGGGATAGAATAAATGTAGTATAAACTGAATCAATACAATTATGATGTGATAATCCCTTTGATTTAGGAAATAGTACTAAGAGTCCATATAAGGTATAACTAATTAAGGAATATAAAATTACACGATTTACAAATATAAGGTAATAAGGGCACAACGGTCCAATTATCCATTTATAGGAAGGAATCATAAGTATTCAAATCTCATAGGATGAAATCAAAAAGATATTATTGATACAGGATGCCTAATTAAAATTCTCAAAAAAGGGAAATTAGTAAAGACAAGAGTAATAAAAAATAGACAGGTTTTTTTGGATTAGTTTGTAAGTAGTTTCATCTATCACTAGAATTAAGGCTGTGAATTGATAAAAACATAAGTTATTTTCAAAATTATCAATAATGCGAAATGATACTAAAATAGTAGTGATAAAATGCCGATTAAATTTGTCGATTTTGCTCAAATGCATTTCCGAAGATCAATTTCTAGTTTACATAAAAAAAAAGGACCAACGTAGAGGTTTGAGAGTTGTTCCAAAAAATTTTGTTTTCATGTTTTACGAGATATGCCATTTTCTCACAATCTATCGCCCAAAAAGTTAAAAAGAAAAAGAAAAAGAAAAAGAAAGACTATGAAAGACCTAGTAAAAAAAGACAGATAAAGTGAATAACGGTTAATAATCTGCTTGCCCCTTAAACTACTCAATTTTTTAGTAAAATCTCCCTCTAACTACCAATTGAATTTACTTGCCCCTTCAACGATGGAAACATTAGTCAATTGGTCGAATCCGTCTAAATTAACGGAAAAAGTAGGAAAGAATCCTAACCATCTTAGTTTGCTACCAATTGAAGGGTAAAATAGACTTTTCCATCCAAATCCACTAAATCGTGTATTATGGGGTAAATTAGCAGCCCTAAATCCAACTTGTCAAACTATCGATCTTGAGATCTCCAAAGAATCGATTAAAGAGAGACTGGATTGGCGACTTTGGATTGTGAGAAGATGGCATGGATCTTGAGAGCTCTAAAGGAATCGAAACTGAAATGTAAAGTTTTTTTTCCCCTATTGAGTTTAACACAACTAGTGGTAGAAAATCGAGATGACTAATCAATGATTAAAATGGATTTTTACGAAAACACAACTAAGAACTATGGAATCCACTTTGTATATATAATAGTTCTCTTTACGGTTTTTTTTTTATATTAATAATAGCACCAAAGATTTCCACTTTGTATAGAATAATAGTTCCAAAGGAATCCATTAAAAAAAATGAATGATTTTTTCCATACATTTGAGATTATAAAAGAAAAAGGAAAAACAACTGAGCTTTTAGTTTCTTTTGAACTTATGAGAGAATGACTACCATAGCCGTTAGGTTGTGCTCGGCAAACTTCATGAGAGACGTAAATGTTGGAGTGGGAGAATGGGGACAAATTTTAGGGGAAGTAGAAGGGATTACATACATACATACATACACACATATATTGTTAGGTGAAAGACATAAATACCCTTCAAAAGCACCACTTTGAGTTTTTGTTAGTTTTTCATCCATGAATTGGATGGAAAGTGAGGGATTCAACCAATTAACTAATGTTTACATAGTTGAAGAGACAAATAAATTCAATTGGTAGTTGGAAGGGGATTTAACTAAAAATGAAATAGTTTAGGGGGCAAGTAGATTATTAACCCTTGGAATAATGCCTAACTTTTTTCAAGAAATTCTCCAAGATAGACTTGTATGGCAAAATTTAGCAAACATTGTTATAAAAAGTCGATTGCCTAGATTGATTAATCTCCACTTAGGCGGAGATTCAATTCCTAATCCCCGCCTAGGGCTAGGGCCCCTCCTACACTCCTTTAGTGCCTAACTTTTTTTAATTAAAACATTGGTAATAAGTGAGTGATATCTATCCTTAAACCTAATCTAAAATCTTTTGAAAAACTAGGTCTAAATGTGCTAAAATCATGATATTTCAAATCAAAAAATGAAGTAGTTCCGTATATCGTTTTTCGATTTTTTTTGCACTAAATTAAAATACTCCT
Source organism: Vaccinium macrocarpon (assembly GCA_022606695.1). NCBI lineage: Eukaryota > Viridiplantae > Streptophyta > Magnoliopsida > Ericales > Ericaceae > Vaccinium > Vaccinium macrocarpon. The sequence continues at coordinate 25,272,017 of CM040171.1, forward strand.
CATGTACTTTAATTTGGTACAAAAAATTCAAAAAACGATACACGGAACCACTTCATTTTTTGATTTGAAATATGATGATTTTAACACCTAAGTGCTAATTTTTTTTGAAAAACTAGGCCTAAGTATTTCCTATTAAAAACGGTTTCTTAAGGGAGATTCTGGCCACAATCTTCGAATATGGATAGACTAAACTTGCACCCCCATGCACATTAATGTGATATGATAGATGAGGAAAAACACATCATTTCAGATGGATCGCCCGTAAGATTTTCCCTCACCTGCCACATCATCGCAGTGTAACTCAAAAAAAAATAAAAATCAGGCATATGCCTCGTCTCGAGAATCCCAGTCTCAAGAACCATATATATATGGCATTCCAAGTTAGAATACATATCCACCTACCCTCTAAGTTATCTCTCTCCCTCTCTCTCTCTCTCTCTCTCTCTCAATGGCGGTATATCTACAAGCTCCAAGTTTCATACCTGGACCATCCAAAACTCTCCCTTACCCTCGCCTGAACCCACATTTTCCGTCAACTCACGACGGTCTTCTGCTCCGTCACACTTTCAATTTCAACCCCATCCCTTCATTTCTTCGCAAAACCAATTCATTTGCAAGCCCCATCAGAGCTGCTCACAACTGCGATCAGGTCTAATCCTATTTTGTTTCCCCTTTTCTTTTTTTTTTCCTTCTCATTTAGTGTCTTCAATTTCATCTCCCTCTTGATTGTTAATCGTGTTGCGTTTCAGGTCGGTGGTGACGGAAACCAAGCTCGTGGGGTCTCGGGTTCTCCCGCGGCCTTGATTTGGAAGAAGAATTTACTAGGGTTTGTGTCAAATAATTTCCTTCCACTAGGTATTTCTGGAATGTTACTTCGTTTCTTTATTTACGAAAAACAATTGTAACTGCTGTCTGCTGTTTGTTTTCTGATTAGGGTTTGCTAGCCACCAGTGGAAAATATGCATATAATGCCAAACAAGTTCTAATTTTGATACACATTGCACGGATATCAATACACATTGACGGATATCAACACATTGTTCGACACATTATTATCCACCGCACTAAGGCCTGTGCTTAGCATTTTCCTTGTCATTACTATGGTTGCACTATATGTCGTGTTGCTGTGTTTTATCTGTTGTTTTCTCGTTGTAATAATTGCTATATGAGTGGTATGCTTTAGTATGTTGATACTTATGCTTCATTCACGGCCGGCCCAAGGTATTTGGGTGCCCTAGGTCTAATTCTGAAGTGGTGCCCCATATTTCTTTATAACTAAATAACAAAAGAGGATTTATACAATTATTTTAGACCATATTAAACAGCAAAGGGTGGAGCTGGTTTGTCTATTACCAGTTAATGTTGGCGTGTGGGCACAAGCCACGCTACATGTACCTTTCAATGGTCACATGACCAACCGAAAAAAAATTCTTATAATTAATTCATGTCAAAATTTTAGGTTAGTTTTCTTTCAAACACTTAGCCCAAATATAAAATGAACAAGAACATATCTTTAAAAGGATCTATGTGAACTTATTCGCTGCATAATTTTCTATAAAAGAGAAATCGAGTGTATATATAAACGATTTTATTGGGCCACCAAATGGGCTTTTGCTTTGTGTGTATCATTGGGCTTCAATAATAACAGTTTTTAAGAGCCCTAAAACCTAATTGGACCACTTGTTTCGGCTTCAAAAGACTCCTACTCAACCTAATACTAAAAATTATTGGAGTGCCCCCTTTTTAAAGACTATTTTGTGATGCCTTAGGCCTAGGCCTCTTGGGCCTTGTCCAAGAGCCGGCCATGGCTTCATTGCCGTGTGTTTTGTTTAACCTAGGGGTGTAGGGGTGAACCAAAAAAATGCTGAACCGAACCGAGTATGAGAACCGGACCGAACCAGTTTATTTTTTCGATTTTTTTCATTTCCTGGTTCGGTTCGGTTTGCAAGAGTTATTTGTTGTGTTTGGTTGAGATTTTTAAGAAGAATATTTTGAGATAGTGTTTGGATTGGTTTTTGAAAAAAGTAATAATTAGAGAGCTGTAATAATTGGAGAGAGATAGAGAGAGAAATAAGAAGAATGATTGGATAGAGGGGTATGAGTAGAGAGAGAAATGTGATTAATGATTGGAGAGATGAGAGATGGGGAGATAATCTTTTTGGAAATTTTTTTAGAAATGTGAAGTGAACAAAGTGGATTTTTTTTTGAATCCGGTTTGGTTCCCGGTTTTTACGATTTTTGAGGTGAACCGAACTGAACCAGTTATATATATATATATATATATATATATATATATATATATATATATATATATATATATATATATATATATATACACACTATTATTACTTAAAAAGGAGGGATGTGAGAATCGAACCCCCGTCCATCTGTGGGGGAGTCAACACCCTTACCAACTTGGCTGTCCAAGACTTCATTTCCAAGGTACGAAATAAATATACTTACTACTTCTAATTGATTCGTTTATGGATATATATACACACACTATTAATTCACCCAGCCACAAAAACCCCTAAAATGTGTTCCCACTTCCCAGTCTTCTCTCAAAATGTGCGGCACCCCTTTCTTTCTCTCTCTCTCTCTCTCTCTCTCTCTCTCCAACACCAATGAAATTAGTGTGCGTATATCTCAACGATGATTCCGTGGTGTTGGACAATGATGATGTTCGTGTTTGTATGCTCGAGATGATGTTCATGTTCGAGATTGGAGCTCTCGTGGTCTTGGCTATCGGTTTATGACATTAGGGCTGAAACCAGTTCAGTTCGGTCCGGTTTAGAGGGGATTGTGACTGAACCGAGTAAAACCGGTTCGGAGAGAACAAGGAATTGAAACCGGTTTTAGAGTTTTTCGGTTTGATTTCATCTGGTTCGGCTTGTTCCATGTTCGGTTTGGTTCTCTTGAGAGAGAGAGAGAGAGAGAGAGAGAGAGAGAGAGAGAGAGAGAGAGAGAGAGAGAGAGAGACAGAGATCAAACACACATGCACCAGATCTACACAACATAATAGATCCACAGAAACTATATACATGCATATATACACTAGATCTACAAATAAACACACCTATACACACACACACACACAAACACAAATATACACTAGATCTACAAATATAAACAGATATACATAGTTTTTTTGTACCCTTTACAATCGCTGGTGACCGGACTTTCACATACTTCAATTTCAGGTCGTTCTCGTTCTCCTTTTCGTCACAAACTTGAGAAATATACATAAACTGACAGCCAAGACCACGACAACTCCGATCTCAAACACGAACATGATTGTCGAGCATACAAACACGAACATCATCATTGTCCATCACCACGTAATCATCACCGGATATACACACATCGTTGAGATGTACACAGAGAGATTTCAGAGAGAGAGAGAGAGAGAGAGAGAGAGAGAGAGAGAGAGAGAGAGAGAGAGGCGCCACACATTTTGAGAGAAGACTGGGAAGTGGGAACACATTTTAGGGGTTTTTGTGGTTGGGTGAATTAATAGTGCGTGTATATATAGATATAAATAAACGAATCAATTAGAAGTAATAAGTATATTTACCTTGGAAATGAAGTCTTGGACAACCAAGTTGGTAAGGTTGTTGACTCCCCCACAGATGGACGGGGGTTCGATTCTCACGCCCTCTTTTTAAAGTAATAATAGTGTGTATATTATTTTATATTATATATACCCCAAGCTTCTTATCCGGACCCCAGGATTGAAGCTCTTGGGGTATTTTTTTTGTGTTGCCAATTGTTTTGGAAAAATCTAATCCGTCCAATGTGTTCAGAAGGTGTTTTCCAAGGTCCGCGCGGGAAATCTTCAAAAAAAAAAAACCTGGAAAGGCTTGATCCAAGCAGTTTTTGCGAAATTGTAAATCTTGAAAACACCTTCTGAACACATTGGATGGATCGGATCGTCAAAAAAATGCTCGAACCAAGGAGGTCCGGAAGTCCGGAGGAGGAGAAGTGGAACCTATATATATCTTCCCATATGGATCCCGTTCTACTAAGGACTCCCTCAAACTCGTAATTTGCGGATCTCATGGATCGGGGTCGAATCTCGACGATCCGAGCCGCTCAATGTGTTTAAAACGTGATTTTAAGGGTCACCGCGGGGATACGTCCAAAAAAAATACTCGGAAGGGCTTCATTCGAGCATTTTTCGATAAATTATATATGCACGGTTATTATGAAAAACCGCTTGAATGAAGCCTTTTCGGGTATTTTTTTTTTTGTGATTCCTCGCGTTGGCTAGGGAAAACATGTTTTAAACACATTGAGTGGTTCGGATCGTCGAAATTTGGTCCGGAAAATCAAAAAAAGGGTGGTCCTCATGGAGGAGATCTTTGAGGGAGTCCTCAATAGAACATCTTCCCTTATATATATAACCGGTTCGGTTCGCCTAAAAAATCGTAAGAACTGGGAACCGAACCGGATTAAAAAAAAATAACTCTTGCGAACCAAACCGAACCGAAATGGGAAATGAAAAAAACCCAAAAAAAAAAACCGGTTCGGTCCGGTTCTCATACTTGGTTTGGTTCAGCGTTTTTTTTTTCACCCCTAGTTTATGTATATTTCTCGGTTTTGTGGCGAAAAGAAGAACGAGAACGATCCGAATTTGAAGCGTGTGAAAGTCCTGTTGCCGGCGATTGTAAAGGGTACAAAAAAAACTGTGTATATCTGTTTATATTTGTAGATCTAGTGTATGTGTGTGTGTTGCATGTATATATTTTTGTAGATCTTGTGTATATATGCATATATATAGTTTCTGTGGATCTGTTATGTTGTGTAGATCTGGTGTATGTTTGTTTGAAGTCTCAATCTCCTCTCTGTCTCACGAGAGAACTGAACCAAACATGGAACCGAGCAGAACCGGATGAAACCGAACCGGAACCGAACCGACTACTCTAAAACCGGTTTCGGTTCCTTGTTTTCTCCGAACCGGTTTTACTCTGTTCAGTCAAAATCCCCTCTGAACCGGACCGGGCCGAACCGAACTGGTTTCAGCCCTAGTTTAACGTGGAGGATTGGAACACAAAAGTGGACAAACAGGCTGAGAACTATTTCAACTATTGTAGTAGATGTACAAAGGACCACAATGAATGAGGAGGGAATTGGAACAGTTGATCGTGAATCGCTGGCTGTCAAGTCCCATCCAACAATGTACTTGAGCAGCGGTGGTTATCCAGAAACTTGAAATTTTGCAAATTAGACTAAGAAAACGACTCCAATGGATAATCACTTAAGAACTATAAGAACTTTAATAAATTGATACAGTAGTATTTTGTTACAAGAAACCATTTAGATACGTCAAGTTTTCATTGGTCATAATCGTTAACTAATGACCTTATTTTATTATTATTTTTTTTTGGAGTTTCGAAGGAAGGAGCTTGGATTTGGAATGGTGGTCGCCTGTTGGAAATTGCGTCAAAAAGGGGGATATAATTTCTGAAGTGTGGATAAGGATTTTAGGACTCCCTTTGCATTTGTGGGATCCCGAAGTATTTAGAGCTATTGGGAATGTTTGTGGTGAATTCTTAAGCGTGGATGTTGAGACTAGTAAGAAAATGCACTTTCGGTGGGCTAGAATTGCTGTTCGAGCAGTTCCGATGGAGATTCCGATGTCGTTGAAGATTGCGTTGGGGGGGTGGGTTTTCTCTTTGCCTGTTTGGGTGGAGTCGGGGCCGAGAGTGGTGTTTCAACCTTGTTTGAAAGGGATTGAGGGAGACAATGGTGGTTCTGGTAGAAATACATTCAGTGGCGTGCGGAAAGAGATGATATGTGTTGAGCAACTGCGTGACAGGAGTGGAGCCCCACGTGTGGGATCCTACGGGGATAAGAGCAATTCAAGTTTAAATCTCAAGTCTGGAGTAGGAGCTCGTTCATATAGACTGACACATTTTCCAAATTATAAAGCTGAAAATGGGAGAAGTCTTGGGCCTAAGCGGGTGACAAGACATAAGGAGAGGAATATGGAACATTGGAGTGGGAAGGGCAGTAAGGGTTCAGCCCTCTGGAATTATTCCAGGAAAGGGACAGATGCTAAATGGGCCTTCTTATTTAAAAGGCCTATGAAGTCTAGACTTGTGGAATTAAATAATAGAAAGTGGGTTAGAAGAGAGGATCCGGGTGGGGGAACAAGTTATAACAGAGATTCGCCTATTGATGTGGGGGGAACTTGCAGACAATCGAATGATGTAGAAGGTTTCGAGCGTTTCAGTCGGAGTACGGAGAAATTGATTGATGATAGCGAGGTGTGTGTTATTTCTGATCGGTCTACTTAGTCGTTTACTTCTTCTTTTTCGTTCCTGGATGAAGGGATTTCGTGTCCGATCTCTAATAGATGGTCGGTGTTGGATGATTCGTTGGTGGAGGATATAGGGAAGATTAGAATGGGGCAGGTTAGTAAGGGTGAGTGTGTGAGGAGTTTGGAGGGGGAAAGGTGTGAAAGAGGTGATGATTTTTTGGGATCTGGGTTTGAAGGGTTTGGAAATGGTGGCTTATTCTAGAGAGGAGGAGAGTGAGAGTTTGAGGCCGGGCTGTCAGCTTGATGAAGAGATGGTTAGGCATCTGGGATGGGTGCAAGATATTGTGGATGATGGGCTGATAGGTAGTTCTGTTTTGCATACTCCGTTGCCAGTTAGGGAGCCAGATTTGTTGTGGGATGATGGAGATAAGTTGACAAGTGGGATGCCCCAAGAAGAAGTCTCAAAATGGGTGTTAAAAAGGGTCAGTGGCTTTGGAAAATTCTTGGGGGTTTCGTTTGATGGTTATGAAGATAGAACGATGAAATTATTTGCAGATATAGAAGAAAAATGGAGGAAAGGCACGGCGTCGGATATTAAAAGAGGGGGGAATAAAACCAGCAAAGGGGAGAGGGAATTGAAGAGGTTAGAGTGTTCCATCAATTATGAGGGGAGTAAAAGGGGTGGGGAGAAGGGCAATGGAGAAGTAGTGAAGGTCAATCTCTTACCTATCTATGAAGATTAAAATTATTAGTTGGCATGTGAGGGGTTTGAATACGAAGGAAAAGAAGGTGATAGTTAAATCGCTTCTTAAGGAATGGAAGGCAGATGTTGTTTGTCTTCAGGAAACTAAATTAAGTGAAGTGTCTAGGGAGGGGGCGAAGGAGATTTGGGGGAATAGGTGGGCGGAGTGGGTTCATTTGGACTCGGTAGGGGCAGCTGGGGGATATGGGTTTTGTGGGATAGTAGAGTGGTGGAGAAGGTTGAGGAGGAGTATGGTCAGTTTTCTGTGTCGTGTTTGTTCAAAAATGTGATGGATGGTTTTCAATGGGTGTTTACAGGTGTGTATGGCCCGGTGATTGATCGTCACAGGGGAGATTTATGGGATGAACTCTCGGCAATGGCGTATAGATGGGTTGCTCCATGGTGTGTGTGTGGGGGGATTTTAATGTTGTTCGGTTTCCATATGAGAGATTGGGATGTAATGTAGTTTCCCGTAACATGAGGAGATTTTCAGATTTCATCAATGAGGTGGGGTTGGTTGATCCGCCTCTCAGTGGAAGTAACTTTACGTGGTTTGGAGATCATGGAAATAGGTGCATGTCTCGCATTGATCGGTTCTTGTTTTCTACTTCTTGGGAAGAGCATTTTTCAAATGTGGCTTAGTTCTCTTTGCCAAGGCCTATCTCGGATCATACACCTATTTTGTTGGATAGTGGAGGTATCCGACATGGTCGCACGCCGTTTAGATTTGAGAATATGTGGCTATTGATCGAGGGTTTCACGGAGAGGGTGGGGGATTGGTGGAAGAGTTATTTGGTGGTGGGGAAGTCAAGCTTTATACTTGCTAAAAAGTTAAATTTGTTGAAAAAAGATCTACGCATATGGAACTCGGAGACCTTTGGGAGGTTGGAGGTTCAAAAAGCCAAAGTTGTTGATGTTATTAGACATTGGGATTTGGAGGAACAAGCACGAGCTCTAAGGGAAGAGGAAAGGCTTTTGCGAGATAATGCTAAAGAAGAGTTCGGTAAGATTGCAAAGTTTGAAGAGATTAGTTGGAGACAAAAGTCCCGAAATTTATGGCTAAAAGAGGGGGATAGGAATACTCATTTCTTTCATAGAATGGCCAATTGTAATCGGAGAAACAACTTTATTGGGAAGATCAAAATAGGTGATAGAGTTCTGACCAAAGATGAGGAGATTAGTAGTGGGATTGCTGACTTCTACGAAAGTTTGTTTAGGGAGGAGGAGGTGTTTCGTCCTCGTGTAGATGGTACTGAATTTGATAGCATTTCTGGGGAGGATGCATCTTGGTTGGAAAGGCCATTTGATGAAGTAGAGGTAGTGGCAGCTCTTAAGGCATTGAATGGAGACAAGGCACCAGGACCGGATGGTATGTCGTTGGCTTTTTTTCAACGATGTTGGGGAGTCGTGAGAGAGGAAACTATGGGTATGTTTCATCACTTTTGGAGGTTTGGGGAGTTTGAAAAGAGTTTAAATGCTTCTTTGTGGCACTAATTCCAAAAAAGGGAGGGGCAGAGGATATCCGGGACTTCAGACCTATCAGTTTACTCGGGGGACCTTATAAGCTGTTGGCTAAAGTTTTGGCGATTCGCTTGAAAACTGTAGTGGGGAAGGTGGTTTCGGAATCTCAAAATGCTTTTGTTGAAGGTAGGCAAATTCTAGACGCGGTACTAGTGGCTAATGAGTGTGTGGATGTCAGAATGAAGAGTGGCATTCGGAATTATATGCAAAATTTGGATATTGAGAAAGGCGTATGATCATGTTAATTGGGATTTCCTGTCCTATATTATGCAACGGATGGGTTTTGGAGAATTATGAGGAAATGGATATACTTCTGCATTGCTTCGGCTAGAATGTCTGTTTTAGTTAATGGTACTCCTGCAGGTTTCTTCCATTCTTCTAGAGGCCTACGTCAGGGTGACCCGATTTCACCACTTCTTTTTATAATGGTCATGGAGGTGTTTAGTAGGTTGATCCAGAATGCCGTGCAAGGTGGGTTTTTACAAGGTTTTGAGGTTGGAAGGGAGAGTGGAATGGGGTTGATGGTTTCCCATATCTTATATGCCGATGATACTCTGGTGTTTTGCAATGCGGATCCAACACAAGTGGGCTACCTTCGGTGTGTTCTTTTGTGTTTTGAGGCTGTGTCTGGCCTTAAAGTTAACTTGGGAAAATCAGAGATGATTCCAGTAGGAACAGTTGATGATATGAATGGGTTGGCTCAATTATTGGGTTGTAAAGTAGCGAGGCTACCGACCATGTACTTGGGTTTGCCATTGGGTTCTTCCTTTAAATCCAAGGCAGTTTGGGATTCAGTTGTGGTTAGATTCCAGAAGAGATTAGCGTGTTGGAAGCGTCATTATATTTCAAAGGGAGGCAGACTTACGTTAATCAAAAGTACTTTGTCAAGTTTACCTACGTATTTCATGTCTCTGTTTGTTATCCCGGTATCTGTTGTTAAAAGGCTTGAGAAAATACAAAGAGACTTTCTATGGGGAGGAGTGGGAGAGCAGTTTAAATACCATCTTGTTGATTGGGATACGGTATGTACTCCAATTAGAGAGGGAGGGTTGGGAGTGAGGAGGCTAAAGTTATTTAATCAAGCTTTGTTGGGAAAATGGCTTTGGAGATTTGCGTGTGAAAGGGAAAAATGGTGGAGGAGGGTGATTGTAGCTAAGTATGGTAGTGGGTGGGGAGGTTGGTCCTCCCTGTCGGTGAGATTGCCGTATGGAGTGGCGCTTTGGAGGGGTATAATGAACGGATGGGAGATTTTTGTACAGTTCATTTAGTTGAGGGTTGGCAATGGAAGAAGGGTGAAGTTCTGGGAGCATGTTTGGTGTGGGGATGAGAGTTTGCGGGACGCTTTCCCAAGCATCTATCTTTTGGCTTGTGATAGGGAAGCTTCCATTTCTGAGTATCTACAAATTGTCGAAGGACATATAGTTTGGGATATCCGCTTACGGAGGGAAGTGCTTGATCGAGAGATGGAGACTTTGATGGATTTGTTATCTAGGGTGTACGGATTCCACAGATCGGGAGAAGGGGAGGATGAGATTTGTTGGAAGCTCTCCAAGAAGAGAGAGTTTCAGGTGAAGTCCTTTTATCAAGCTTTATGTGGGGGAGGTAGACCTGTCTTTCCATGGAAAGCTATTTGGAAGACGATGACACCTTTAAAGGTGGGTTTTTTTGTTTGGTGTGCGGCCCAAGGAAAGATTCTTACTATCGATAATTTGATCCGTAGGCGGGTTATCATTGTTAATTGGTGTTGTATGTGTAAGAGGGATGCAGAGACAATAGATCACCTTCTCATTCATTGCCCACTGGCATGGGAGTTATGGACAACAGTGTTGTCTTGGTTTGGTATTCAATGGGTAATGTCAAGAAATGTCATGGAACTTCTTATTGCTTGGAGAGGTGGTAGAGTGGGTATGAGAAGGAAGTGTGTTTGGAACATGATTCCTCTCTGTGTGATGTGGATAATTTGGCGAGAGAGAAATCAGAGATGTTTTGAAGGAGTGGAGAAACCCTTGTTCAGAATCATTAGTTTTTTGGTGAATAGTTTGTATAGTTGGGACAAGAGAGATTGTTATCCTTCTCTTGACCAATTTTTTGACTGGTTTGAGCTTTTACTTCCAAGTGGTGGCGTATAGGGCCTTTTTTGTCAGTGGCCTCCTTTTCTTTTTTTGTAAATGGGAAGCATCCCTTATGCTCTTTTTAATATAATTACTTACTTATCAAAAAAAAGTTAACTAATGACCTTATAATCTTGTTTTGGTAAGTCATAATAACCTCATATATCATGTCCTAGCTTGCATCGATTTAGGGGGTGACGAAATTTTTTGTAGTGGCTGGAGAGATGGACGCCCGTAACCCCCAATTATTGGGGACTAATGGGTTATGTTATTGTTGTTGTTGGGGCTGGAGAGATGGACGCATAAAGGGTGTTCAAGAGGTTAGTGGAGTAGGCTAGACCAGAAGCAACAATGTGTTTATTTGGATTCCCTAGGTAAGAAGTGATCATTCATGACCTACATATGGCTATATAGAATTGTCAGAATTGCATGATTGGATTCGTGATTCGATTCATGGTTCATGCAAGAACGGTACGAATCCCTCAAGATACTGTTTTATCTCCTGTTTTGTACGATTAGATATGTAATCCCTTCACCAAGTTGCTGCATTCAAATACCGGCTATGATTTCCTACGGAATTATAATATAATCTCTTGTCCAATCCGGCCAGTGAAACGGAGTGCGATATTGTGTATACGGTGTCCCTACTTGCGGATGTAAATATTTTTTTGGAGCAGTCTAGAGTTAACATATATTCTAAAGAGTGCGGAAACATGAGTAGAAACCAAAGCTCAAAGGTGTACATTGTAATGCCCATCATTGAAACCAAAGCTCAAAGTTCTCTACCCTGTCGATCATAACTCAGACTACCTCACCCGATATATAGGGGTTAAAAAGTCCCTCACAATCCTTTTTGCTGTATTATAAAACATCTTTTCCCAGTTTAGGAGAATGGATGTGAGTTGAGTCATCAAATATGATGCACTTTGACATCATGCAAAAGGTGTTAGCATTAGTCAAGGACCGGCAGTGATACTGTAGTTATATTTGTCTTGTCATGTGCATGGGTTGGATGACGGCACCAGTGAAGGTACTTTGACAAGAGAGGTTATAGATGTGCACCTAGGCTGTGCCTCCTACATTTTGGTTGATATGGTCTGTCACAGCTTATTGATTAGAAAGGGTTTAATTACTTCGCATAGAAGCTGTAAGCTTTTGTTTACGTGTGTTGAGAATAAGTATTGTGGTTGTCATATATTCTCCTTTTTATATTCAGTGAATAGTTATGCTATCGTTGTCATGTGCCATTGTTATCACATAAGTTGAAGTTGGTTTCTCTGATATGTTTGCAGCTCTTGTTGGTGGAGTGATGTTTGGGCTAGCAAATCCTAGCCTTGGTTGTCTAGCTGACAGATATTACCTGTCAAAATTTAGCACTGTTGGGATATTTATTATCTCTGGTAAGTTCCTTAGATGTATTTCTACATCTGTCCCTTGTGGAAACCCAGCGGCTTGAGCTGCATTCTCGTGGCAAATAGACTCAATTTGAGTGTCCGTACCTTACTCATAGGACAATGAATGCTATATCAATTTGGATGCTACCTTTTTCTAATGTGTCACCAATATACAGGCTTAACGTTGCGTAGTGATGAAATCGGTGCAGCTGCTGAGGCATGGCCAGTTGGAATTTTTGGGCTAGTATGACCTCAAATTCTTTAGTGCCAGTGTGATATTTGTAGGTTCATTCTCCAAAGAATTTATTATTTCTTGTCCTGCTTTAAAGGAGAGGAGGATTTGTGGGTCTACGTCTGCTTTAGCGATACCGTGTCTCTGTTTGGATGATCCCTTGATGAATAATGTTTAATGTTAGGGTCCTTCTATTGACAGTCCATTGGGCTCATAAGAAGACAACAAAAAACACACCCCCATGTACTGTTTTTTACTTTCGCACATTCCTATACACTTTTCACTTTTCACACATTTCAATACACTTTTTAAACCTTAAAAACAGCCCAGTGGACTGATTTTAGAATTTTCCTTTTACTTAAATTTCTAGTGCCTTAAAAGAATCTACTGTTCATCAAATGTTGCTACCCTTATCTAGAAGCAGATTCTGTAGTGTGGCAATATTCATTAAGTGATGCTACCCTCATTTGAAAGCAGATCACCTAGGGTGGAGCTCACCTCTTTTTCATCAACCAATGCTTCAATTAGCTCTTCTAGGATTTAGGATGTTCTGTTTCCGTTTTCATTGATGCTAAATTACATGATTTTAACATATTCATTCTGCTTTGCTTTCTCTTCTTTTCCTCTTAATTTTAGTTCTTCTTGGTGAATGGTTGCTCTCTTTGTCAGTGTAGGGTTCCATCTTGTTGTTTACTCCCTCTTTCTCTAGGCTTATTTTACAACTTCAGCTCCAGCCTCAAGAATTCGTCACAGGTACTACAATTGGACTTGTTTTGAACTATATTGTATAGTTTTATTCTGGGATAAGAACAACTAATAGATGCAAAATGAAATTTGTTGTAATAGACATACAAAACAATATGAAATACAACTTTTTAATTATGGTTTGGTTCATCGGGGAAGTGCTTCAAAAACTTATGACTTAGGACATATTGGCACTCTGTGCATGTATTGTCGAAGGTTAGGTCTATCTCAACACTCCAATCCTCCTCTTCCCATGTACCCATGGGGATTACATGGGTATTATTATTGTTGTTGTTGTAATGGCTTAGGCTTATGTTGGAGATGTCCAAGTTAATATAAAGCACGGGAAAGAGTTAAGCTGGAGTTGGCCTTCAGAGTCGGAACTCCACAAGCAGGGCCATTAACTGCCTTTGTTTTGATTGGTTAGCGAATGATGTTTAGTCCTCTTTGTGATGATGAGGTTATCCTTCCATCTTTTATGATAAAGAAATCTTAATGCTTTATCTGCTTGTTCCGTTTCGCTTTTAAAATGAACTACCCTTCCAGATTGTGCAGCATACTAGTACAGTAATGAGTAGCGGGACTAAAATGGTAGTTTTCATGTAATTATTATCTCATCTTCTAACTATGAATTTTGTTGGGGACTTGTCCTTTCATCATTAGTCTTGCGTATGCCCACTTTGCATAGAATTTTTTTTTTATTTTTTTTACATCGGAAATGATGAAGAATGAAGGCAAAAAGAAACAGAAACTAGACTAATGTCATTGTGTAGCTGCCCCCTTTTTGCGGCATTGAATGATATGGCTTATTTTCTTTTCAGGAAAACGGAAAATAACAGTGTTACATAGATTAAAATTCATTTAGATATGAGTTATATTACAAGTTAGGTTAACAAAATCTCTATCGGGAAACTTATTTTATTTTTCTTGCAAGTTTTCTTTGTTCTTTGTGTTGCGTCTATTGGCTTCTTATAAGCGTCCTGTTGGATACCTATATATAATTGTTGGACCCATTTCCTCACAGTTCAAGCTTTTGGGACAATTGGTAACTTAGTTCTCTTGCGCTTTGATTGAGAGGAGGAACTCAGTAATCTTGTAATGGTGTTCCACTATGATAATAAGATTGAAAAAGGGTAGGGTATAAACCCACAAGAAAAAAAGAGCACACCAGCGTGATGAATGGATGTACGAGGCATTTCATTTCAATATTTGGGTTGGGGGTGATAACAAGTTAATGAAGTTGTCAGTTGCTCTTTTCTATAGTTTTTTCCCCCAATTTATTAGTGTTTCTGCTTTCTACAGGACTGGCCCTATTTTGCTGTATGCCAACAACGTTATCAAGTGGAGTAGCTCTGACTAGGGTATGTTAATTGTTATCATGTTAATTGTTATTATATTATGTAGGTATCTAACAATAGAAAAGGGTAGCAAGTTAAACAATGGAATTATCTTTTTGAAATGCAGCTTGCTGGAGGGAATTCAGCTCTTGCCCTTGCTATGACTTTGATATCTAATCTGCTGGGAATTTTGATTGTAAGTTGGTAGAGCTATAGGCCCAGTTTTCCAAAAGATTTTAGCGCCCAGGTGCTAAAATCATGATATTTCAAATCAAAAAATGAAGTGGTTTCGGGTATCGTTTTTCGATTTTTTTCGCATCAAATTAAAGTACTCCTTGTGTACTTTAATTTGGTGCAAAAAAAATCAAAAAAATCAAAAAACGATAAACCGAACCACTTCATTTTTTGATTTGAAATATCATGATTTTAGCACCTGGGTGCTAAAATCTTTTGGAAAACTGGGCCTTATACCTATAATAAGACCATCTTGTTCCCTTAATACATTTGGTCATAGCAATTCAGCTTTACTACCGTTGCTATGAGTTGGTATTTACACCAAACATGGATCTCTTTACTGTAATTCTAGTATTTCTGCAATTTTCCAGAGAAGTTCCAAATTTGACGTGTCTTGATTTTGGTTGGATTTAACGTTCAACCCTATTGTATTCTGCTTCTGCGAGAACCACAGAAAAGATACGTTTCCTGAATTTTGGTCTTTGTTTCGCTCTTCCATTGTTGCATTATGATGAAAAGTTGGACTTTTAGCTTGATTTGAGAAATCTACCTATTATTTTGTGCACCTTTAGCAAAGCTGTAGCCTGTAGCCCATGCCCTACTTTGGAATCGAGTATAGAGGAAAGCCCTTGCCGGTCCTTTGTAATCGAGGATAGTGGAAAGACTCAATTGGGTACTGACATAATTTTGCAGTTATTTGCACTAAGTGGCTACCAAAAGACTTGAACCAGGATTCTCATGCTGGTAGTTTGTGCTTTTACCGTTTGTACCTTAAAATGGCCCATAATGGCAACCCCAGCTTTTATGTTAGTTATGTGAAGCTCTTTAAACTCAACAGATTCTTTTAAGTATCCATGTAGTTTTAATTTTTTTGAAGATTGTGATGGTATGCTCTTATTGTTACATCACATTGACATTGCTAGATTTCTTTTGGTTTTCTAATTGTTATTTGTGCTGGGACTTGTTAATTTCTGCGTCATTTGTGTTATCCTTTTTTTCAACACCCCATGGTGTGAAATATATTGTCTAGTCTTATAGATGAATAGTATGGATGAGATGATTGGAGACGTAATCCACTTGATGATGGAAGTAGAGTTTCTGCTCTTTGCCTTCTGCATGCATCTGTAACTTTGCAAAACATAAGTCCAGAATATTATATTGCTAAAAAGAATGATTATAACCTAATGACCTTAAACAAACCCTAATAATAACCTTAAACAAACTCTAATAATACAGAAGGACTAAACTACCCTTAACATTAAAAATAAATTATAATAAACTAAAAACTTGGTTCGCAGCATGATTATGGCACTTGCTGCTTTATCGACATATCACATTTTTTAAAACTGCTTCTGATTGAAAGCAGAATACAGTGATCACTTTGAATGATGTCAAATGGGTTATAAAGTGAATCATTTGACTCCTTTGTTGTGCTGTACCTTTGACTCCTTTGTTAGGCTGTACCATACCTTTGACTCCTTGTATAAGTACTTGGCTGCCTCTCTCTCTCTCTCTCTCTCTCTCGCGCGCGCGCGCGCGCACTGGAAACCTTAGTTTATTTTCAATGCCTGTCACATATCATGTTTCCTAGACTGAGGTTATCAACGTTAATACAAGTTTTTCTTATTCAAATTATAACCCTAGCAATAACCTTAAAAACAAACCCTAATAATAACCTTAAAAAGAAACCCTAATAATAACCTTAAACAAACCCTAATAATACAAAAGGACTAAACTTCCCTTAACATAGAAAATATATTACAATAAACTAAAAACCCTAGAATACTTCACAGCATGATTATGGCACTTGCTGCTTTATCGACATATCACATTTTTTAAAACTGCTTCTGGATTGAAAGCAGAATACAGTGATCACTTTGGATGATGTCAAATGGGCTGTACAGTGAATCATTTGACTCCTTTATTGTTCTGTACCTTTGACGTGTATAAATACTTGGCTGCCTCTCTCTCTCTCTCTTGTTGGACACTTTATTTTATTTTCAATGCCTGTCACCTATCATGTTTCCTAGACTTATCTTATTAACATTGATACCAGTTTTTCTTATTTGAATTAACCAAAGACCATAGAGTTGTACTTAAAGCAACTTCATTTTTTAGGTTCCTTTCTCTATCTCAATGTTGATCGCTAATGGCGTTGGTGTATCTGTTCCTACAAAACAGTTGTTCAGAAGTCTTATCCTAACACTTCTGGTGCCTCTTCTTATTGGAAAGGTAATGTTCTTGCTGCTTCCGTAGAAACAAGGTACATCATTTTGACATAGAAGGAGACGTGTTAATGCTTTATAAATGTACTTATCAAATAAATATTTAATCAGAAAAACTCCAGCATTAATTACGTTTTGTTTCCCATTTGCTAAATTGGAAAATTCCATAAAAGTCGAGTTTAGCTTGTCACTAAAATCACTTGTTGTCTTGTTCCTCGTTAGCTAAAAGATAAGTTGCTAAAAGCCAATTTTGCTAAAAGCAAGTTGCTAAAATCACCTTACTGCTTTTAGCAAATGAGAATCGGGAATGCTAAAAGCAAAAGCTTTTATTTGAGATATTTAGGGCTTTTAGTATTCGAGACATTTGGAAAATTTGTGGTATTTTGCGGTCAGGGATTTTTATATTTTGATCTCTGCTTAGCACCTTTAGTGCTTTTCTTTAAAAAATGAACGTCTGTAATGCTTGTGTTTGAACTGGTTTAGACACAGCACTATCTCCTTGCAGTATAGCCCATATTACTAGCAATTTTTAAATGTTGCCGATGCATTTTCAATATGAATTACTCATGTAAGGGAGGTCATCTCTGCAGGAGTATGCTCATGTTACTTCCTTTATATTTGTTCCTTTATATGTTGTTTTACGCTCTCCTCCATTAATTTGTGACTCCAATCGACAGGTTTTCCGAGAAACCTTCAAAGGTGAGTGCTCTATATTCTTTGCATGATTAATAATACGTGGTCCTCACATTTGGAGGAATTTTACATGTAAAGCCTAGCCTGTGTTCCCACACTATTGCTATAATGATTCAATACTTAGCAGTTAGCACTAAGTTACTCTCATATTAGTAACAAATTAACTTTTCATCTTTTGGCCCACCAATTTATGTATAGAAAATCATTCCCTCTTGTATTGGAATGTCACCTCAAGTCTTCCTAGTTGTGTACGGTGTGCCATTGGCACATTTGGATATTGAGATATTAATTAGAATCGTCAACTTTGTTTGCTAGATGAAGTTTTTCTTATATCTGTATTGCCTATATTTATTTATAATTTAAATGTGCAAAATATCTTACAAGGAGCCGTAAGCATGTCCACTATTTTCCTACATCATTGTCGATGTTAAATGTTCTGTGCTTCATTTCCAACCTGTACATTTCTTTTGTCAATTTATTGTCTTGTGTTAATTTTCATTTTCCTAAATTAAGAAAGAATTAGAATACTACAAACGGACTCCTGATAATGTCGCAAGATTTCTCCGCTGAACTCTGAAGAATGTTGAATTATAGTAAATAGACCTTCGTAGGTATGATGGTGACAAGTAAAACCTTGTTTGCTAACTTTGATTATTGGTCAGTTGTAGCTGGGTTTTCCATATTGTCTAAACGGACTAAATGGGCTAAAACCAACAGGAACATGGATTTTTAGACAGGTCATTCTCCTCACATACCAAATAACAGAACCAAGTTGTCTAAAGTCATGGGCTATTTGTGGGAAACTCACCAGAATTGTAAGATTCAGGACAGATTATGACCTGGCAATATTTCCAAACAGAGTTTGAAAATACAGCCAACTAATACCTCATTGTGGAAGTGTCTTGACAACCATAAAATTTACTGCAAATGTTAAGTTGTTATCCTTTGTTTATTTTCTTTGTTCTTTGGAAGAGACACATCTTGGGTAGAAGTTTTGTTTCTCCATATTGTTTTATTGGGGTGGGTTGTACTGAGTGTAGGTGTAATGACCCAAACAGGGTGTTACAGGGGGGCTGTATTTGTGGTGTTGAGTGTGGGACCTAACCACTATGTGGATGTCATGTCATTGCGTGGCAATTGCGCGGCATAACTTCTTTAATCTGCCAATGATAATCAAAGTAAGCATTTCTGATACGAACTCCATTTATCTCATGCATCGTGTAACGCAAGAGTTCATCAGTGGATATTGCAAACGTCTCTAAGGTGTTATTTTTGGATTATGCAAACATGTCATAACACACTGACTTATTCCACGGGTTGGATTCTGCTTTCCACTTAATCAGACTAAATAGTCTGGTCTTAGCTTTTAGATAACTGTTGTATTACCAATGAAAACAGTTCTGATACTCTCGTCTGATTGCACCGCAGGCTTGGCCGTAATTGTTGATCAAAATCGCAAGCTTTTGTCCGTGATTAGTGCACTCTTGCTAGGTTTGGTAAGCCATGATCCTTGGATTCAATTTCTTTAGATCCCAGGATGATCAATGTTGATCCTTGTCTAATTTTCATCGTAATACATTTTTGTTTGTTTATGCATTGGTTGTCAAACTATGTAGTGTTTGGATATTGAGTGATGTAATGCAAATGTTAAACTGTGGTTTTTTCCAGCAATTTTCTGTGTGTGGTTAGTGTTGTCTGGGCTTCTTGTAGAAACCAAACTTTAGTCCTAAGTTGGGAAGCATAATAGTCACTTAATTCGTTCTCCAAAAATCTTGTGCAAGTGGGTTATTCTCTCCTGATAAAAAAGAAAAAAAAAGAAAGAAAGTAGATTCTTCTCTCTTCCCTTTTCCAATTTTCGAACATTGGCCAATAAAATACCTGATTTTCCCCGACAGTCATTGACTGATGATCAACCCAATTTCTCTCTCTCTCTCTCTCTCTCACATACACACACACGTGCGCGCGCGCAGACACACACACACTCACACGCGCACACACACACACTCACTCACTCACTCACATTGGCCAATAAAATACCTGATTTTCCTCGACAGTCATTGACTGATGATCAAGCCAATTTCTCTCTCTCTCTCTCTCTCTCTCTCTCACACACACACACACACACACACACACACACTCACTCACTCACTATTATGTTTCTAGTGTCCTACAAAAGCATAGGTTCAACAGTGACTTCACCCTCAGAATTGTTCCTAAAGAAGTAGATCCGGATGTTTGTTCTTTTGTTTTCATGGGGCACTAAGTGTTTTGGTGTTTAGAGGTCATTCTAAATTCTTTTGATTTTGATGCAGGTGCCATGGATACAGGTGAGTAGATCAAGGTCACTGCTGCTTATGGTAAAGCCTGCTGTGTTTCTTGTTGCTGTTGGGATGGGAGCGTATGTTCTCCACTATGAATCTCCCAACTATTTGGCTCTTCATGTCAATCTCTTGGTCTCCATTTTGCTTATTGTAATGGTTGGATTTCTTTTACTTGTTTAGGGTTTTTCAAGCTTGCCCGTGTTAGATATTTAGTTAGTTTTATTAGACATAGAAAATGCTGTCATATATCTCACTTTATCACTGAAATTAGTCATGTTATGGTAGTTTAACCTACTTCCATCATGCTCTTATCAAAGCTGCAGCCTGCAAACTGATAATAGTATTATCTTGATACTATCTATATTTTCTGAATAGGATTCAACAAACCAAGTAGGCTACTGGCCCATAACTAAAAGAAAAGAGCCAAACAACATGACTCAGAAGGCATTATAAGGAAAAGATAGCTCAAAATGCTCGTGCTAACTAATAGCAGCCTACATGATTGCTCAATACTCAAGTGATGTAAGTTGGGATATCACTGTCCAGTCCCCACTCAATTAGGCGGCCTACTTGTTGAGTTACTCAGTTTCTTTCTCTGGTAGATGTCAGATGCTACCCATAAGAGGCACAAGGTACATGGCCATGGGGCCTCTACTGCATTTCCGGAGCTTCTACTCATCAACCGTACTGCATGGAGTTCTCATGGGACAAGGGTTGGCTCTATTCTATGTGGCCTCGTGACTTAATAAAGAGCCCATAACATTACCAAATGATTTAGCCCAAGTTACTAGTAGTTGTCCACATGGTTTACGTCTTTATGACATATCAGACTCACATCTTTTACTTGGGAGATGTGGGATGGGAGATAAAGACCAAGTAGATCATAAGCTAGTATTGGATTTACTGGAAGAACAGTCCATTGACCCTATCTTCTTTGATCAAATTAAAAAATTCCCAATGAAACCCTGGTCCATCTGACTGGACAAGATTTCTGAACCATGGGATTGGTCTCCCTCTTTACTCATCTCTTACTATGAGAAGAAGCCCCTTCATACTTTTAATTCCTACTCCCCATTCATGTGTTACAGTACATGGGATGTAACTGAGACTAATTTTGGCATTCCCATAATGTTATACTGCTTGAATCAACAATATGATCCGCTTGTCTGTCAGGACTGAAGTATGTTCATATCTGCTTTATTTACGGCATTCCAGTATTTCTGCAATTTCACCTTCCGTACTATTACTCTCTGATGTGATAACTCTGTTAGTTTGACAACCTTGCAAATGCATGGATACCTGCGAATTTGAAACATGTTTTCAAAGTTCTGTTTTACCAGTCAAAATTCCCCAGTTAACAGAGTGTAAGAGAAATCGTTAAGCCCCCATGAGAAAAGTACGTATCACGCTATGTTATTTTAGGTCTGGTAGACTTGTTTATCTTGTAGGCTGCGATATCGGGGCTTGAACTTTGTAGCTTCAACTGACAGGACTATGCTCTCATATTGCAGGCTTTTGCACCTCATCCTATTAGCTTTTAATGCTCTTTCAATACAAGGACTCTCGGCTATTTCTGGTGGTAGCAAATCAGTGTTTGCAAAGAGAGAAAATGCCAGTGCTCTTTTAATTGTGGCAAGCCAGGTGACATGAGATTATTTTGAGCTGTACATTCTCCGATTAAAAAAAACGGTGATTTGATTTTTCCTGCCTTTTTTGTTGGGAATTTTGATGTTGAGATGCGTATTGTTGTTAATTTTCCTAGAAAACTCTGCCTGTAATGGTAGCAGTCGTGGAGCAGCTTGGCGGTGCATTAGGTGTATCTGGTTTGCTGGTTCTTCCTTGTGTTGCTGCTCATCTGAACCAGGTATTTTGTACTTAAAATTTTCTTTCTTCCCCTCTGTTTTGTTCTTTCAGATTGATTGTAGCTGAAACAAGTTCATGATGTAGATCATAATGGACTCGTTTCTCGTAAACTTCTGGGTTCGAAAGGAGCAGTCTGTTGACAAAGCCAAGGCAGCTCTAGAGTTGGAAAAGAAATCATGAAACATATACTTGGTTGTTAGTATCCCATCTTTGATTTGCATTTTGGAGTTTACATAAAAACCGATATTTTCAATCTTACTCAATTTAATCAAAATGTTTAAAAGAGCCTCGACTTATTACATGTATCTTTAAGATAGAGATCGTTAATTTTGTGATACTGTCAAATTCCTTTGCACTTCCTATTATCATAATCACATCGTTTTGTAGATAATTGCTTCAGCGGGTATATGCCATCGATAACAAAGAAACCTCGTGGGCTTGTATTGAATAACATTTGTACCATGTTTGATTCTGGTTGACCCCTGTTGTAATATGGGAAAATTGCATTGCAGACCTTCTATGCTAGGTTATGAAACATGGATATGAAAGTTCTGCTGCCCTGCTCCCAAAATTAAAGAGCTATGGTGTTAAGAGTTATAGATATCTGGAAAAGCTTTTAATATATCTTCCTCAACACTGGAGGCAAATCACAAGAGCCTTGTTCGGTTAGTAGGTTTAGTTTAGTTTTGATGATGTAAGCAGGTGTAATAAGTGGAGAGAGATAGAGAGAAATGATGATGTAAGCAAAACTAAAACATGGCCAAAACCGGAGCAAAACTCCCAAACGAACACGGCCAAGAAAATCGACTCATGGAAGCAAGCACAGCTCCCTATATATTAGTAACTTGGGCTTAAACATTTTAGGTCATGTGATTAGGTTCCAACAAGTTATTGAACCAATAGTTTACATAAGGCCTTACATGTGTTTTACTTGGAGATAAACAAAAGGGGTCTAATATCTATGGGATATGTATTAGATACAGAAAACGATGGGATATACGAATGGTGAGAGAAAAATTCGGTATTTGTTTTGGGTGAGATAAGATAGTGGCATGCATTTTTAATTGGAAAGTGCTACATGTACAGAAGTTTATGTACAGAAAATGCACAAATTATGCTCGGAGATCCACTTTTATTGAAACAGTGAGACTTTGGTTTGAGCATTTATAATCATCTGATTGAGCTGAAATTTTGTGGGGCCTTTTGGATAAATGTTTTAAGATA
Source organism: Vaccinium macrocarpon (assembly GCA_022606695.1). Taxonomy (NCBI): domain Eukaryota; kingdom Viridiplantae; phylum Streptophyta; class Magnoliopsida; order Ericales; family Ericaceae; genus Vaccinium; species Vaccinium macrocarpon. The sequence continues at coordinate 25,294,920 of CM040171.1, forward strand.
ATGAACGGTTTAGATCACTCGTGTGGGACTCAAAAATGGATCCCCGAGCATGATCTGTGCATTTTCTGTACATAACCTCTGTACCATTAGATTTATCGTTTTCTATTGTCCTCGTGTAAATTGCAATTTTTTTCCAGACCAAAGGGCAGAAGTCACTCAATATATCTTGGGGGAAAATGAAATCCCACCCCTTCGAGTTTCAATCTTTTTGGACCCAAAAATAATCTATCTAGCCAAAATTTCTTTTTATGCCCATTAGAAAATTAGTCTAATTGTAAAGTACCCTCATCTTCAATCCAACCTTGAACCTAATTTCTTTTAGCACCCATAGAGCAGCCTGTGTATGACTTCTGGAAATACGTCCTTGTCGATGTCTTCCTGAGGATCGGATATCTCTCAGTCGCATTTGTTGACAGAATCTTGACAATATAAAGTAGCAGGATTATTTTTGTGACTCGGCTAGAAAGGTCTGGTGAAAGAGTCAAGATCTTATGAAACTCCAGAGCTCTTTTACATATATATTGGTCCACTATTGATGGAATTTGGAGAAGTGCTGAGCACCTCTTGGCTGTCCGATCGTGTTTTTGACGGTCCGGATGTGGTGTTTTTTTTTTGGTTCGTTTGGTTTGTGATTGCTGAAAAACCCTGTCAATTGCCAACGGTTCAAAAGACTGGGTGAGCACTTTGTCGTTATGCAATGACCTTTACCATTAGAATCGAATAGTTGATGGCAAATATTGGTTCCTGGTGAAGTCGATGGTAAGGGTATATGGGATTAGGCGTAGACTAACCTTCATAAAATGGCTCTAAAAGAAAAATGTGGCTAAATTAATTTTTATGGGTTGAAAAAGAATCACCCATTTAATGTCCGGCAGCGAGGTATGACCTGTTCCAAATATGTAATTCTGCATTCCTCAAAAAAGAATATTCCATCTGTCTCTCTCTCTCTCTCTATTTTTTTTAATAGTGGATTATTTCATTTTGAGCTGTTCCTTAATGTGAAGGTGTTTTGAAAAGTTAATAGATAAAAGTTTGTATAGTTATTATTTTGCCCCTTTGAGTTAGCAGGTAAAGAGTTTAATGGGTAAAAATGGAAGATAATTTTGGAACATAAGAGCATCATCATTAGCTTCTCTATTTTAACTTTAAAGTTAAAGCAGAAAATAACCTTCTCCAAAATCTCAAAAATTAGTCTTACCAAACAAACTCATCAATTTGAAGATTTTTTAAACTTTGCTACAACAACTTAACAAATTTGGTGACTTACTGTTCACTCACCAAAAGAGGAGGAGGGAGGGAAGAGTGAAGGTTTGAATAGAGAGTCTGATTTTCTGAAAAGTGACTTGCTAAATTATAAAAATGTGTTTCTGAGGTTAAATTTGTTGTTTTTTTGGTGTGCCAAATAAGGATGCCCTAAGAGATAAAAGTTGATATGAAATGTGTTAAGTGGGCGTAAAAGTTGACGTGAAAGATGCAATTATGGTCTCTTTAATAAATGAGATTTACGAAACAACACATTTAAAGGGGTTGGTCTAGTGGAAGGCTTTAACTTAGTTTGAAATCTTATAGGTGTTATTAACTCCTTTGGGACCAATCCATACTAAGGGTGGAAATTTCCGACATGACATGAGAACACGACCTGAACTTGACATGAAGTTAGCGGGTTAGACTTAGCTATTTTTAACACGAAACACGAATATGACATGACACAATAAGAAGAAAAGTTAAACAGCTCTGGTTAGGGCTAAGAGAATTTTGATACAAACACGAGAAAACATGACAAAAACGACACGAACGAGAATTTATGGAACAAGAAGATAACACGACACGAACCCGATACGAATTTAGCGGGTTGGAGTTGGCTATTTCTGACATGAAACACGAATATGACACGACACGATAACACGAAAAACTAAACAGGTTGGATTAGGGTTGAGAGAATTTTGACACGAATACGATATGACACGACTCAAACACCACACGACACAATGCCCACCCTAGTCCATACAGATCTTTCCTATGGCTTTAAATGAAGCCCCTGCTAGTGAACAGTGAAATTGGTCTCTCAGAATTAGCCAAAGTAAGCGAAAGTTGGCTTGGACACTTGATTAAAAAAAAAAAAGGGTCCTACTTTTGAAGCTATTGTCATGTACCACCCATTTAATAAATATTTATCACTGTGTCTAAATTCTAATAGGTGGACTTAAGAATTACTCCCGTAAACTGGGTCGAGAATCTAGAAGCTTGTCTCTAGTCAAAAGGTGCTTGCAATGTTCAAAAGTTGGTTGGAGAGTGGGAAAATTAATAGCAGCTTTGTGCCTTATTTTTTTTTAAAATTGCAACACTCATCCAGTTTATCTTTTCTTTTTCTCTCTGAGCGAGAGTTTAAAAAACATTGTAATGCTACTTTCTTAAAAATAGATTTACTGTTTTTCCAAAAAACAAGGATGTAAATCCATCCACCTCACAAATCTTCTAGAAATTATTTCGAAAATTTAGGTAACAAAACGAAGAAACCTCTTCATTCCCAACTGATCTGTTTACTCCAAAGACAATCTATGTAATTTTTATGAGGAAAACCTACTATGACAGGAATCTAAGGGCATGTTTGGCCACCTCATTATTGCATTTTAGGTTGTGCATTTTTATGTTTTTGGTGTTTTTTTTTTGGTCGCCAAAATACGTTTTGGGTGTTTGGTTGTGGATTATGGTATCCATTATATGCTAAAGTGCATAATTATAAGTGAACTCTTTTTTTCCCCTCAAACGGTGAAGTGAATATAAATATGAATTACATCAAACTGGAAGCACCCACACACAAGTGGAGAGATTTGATACAAAGCCCACAATTACTATACACCAACTCTACTAATAGCCTCAATAAGGGGAGAAATAACCTAAAAAAAAAGAAAGAGAATAACACCCACGCGCTGGTGGAGAGATGCGGATTCTTGACTACCTAGTGAGATGCAAGAGTCCTGACCAACTGAAGTAACCCTAATTGGTTGCAGTATAATTAATTGTTGGAACTTGTGGCTCATATGGTGTGTACGAGAGGCACGGAGAAGTTTCCGGTATCGATAAACAAGTTGGGAGGCAGTTTGATGGAGTTGGTATCGATACAGGAGTTTCCCTGTATCGATACCGAGGCATCAGTGGACGAACAGAATGTTCGGGTATCGATACATGGATTTCCTTGTATCGATACCGAGTGGCTTAAAATAGTCGGTGAACGGTGTTACACGGGCATTATAAGTATTCAGGCTATAATGTTGAGTTAGGGTTGGAATAGGAGTAGCAACCACTTATAAATACTCTCTATTGTAAAACCCTATGTGTGGGATCATCAATAAACGACTATTCTGTATGCTCCCGTGGACGTACCCGGTTTTGGGGAACCACTTATATCTTTGTGTCAACTCTTTTAATGTTTATATTCGTATATCGTGTGCGTGTGTGACTCGATCCTAATAAAGTGGTATCAGAGCTTGGGTCTGATTGAACACGCGAAGAACGATGGCTTCGAGTTCGTTTGTTACAAAGTTTGATGTGATGAAGTTCGACGGGACTGGGAATTTCGGACTTTGGCAACAGAGGGTAAAGGATTTGTTAGTGCAGCAGTGATTGGTGAAGGCGTTGAAGAAGAAACCAGAGGCCATGTCGAGTAACGACTGGGAAGAACTCCAGATGAAGGCGGTGAGTACGATTCGTCCATGTCTTGCAGACGATGTTATGTATCACATTATTGGTGATGAATCACCGGCTGGGGTTTGGTCGAAACTAGAGAGCAGGTATATGTCTGAGTCATTGACGAATAAACTATTTCTGAAGCAAAAACTGTTTGGGTTGAAGATGATCGAGGGTTCCGACCTAATTCAACATATTAATACGTTCAATCAGATTATTAGTGATCTGTTGAGGATTGAAGTGAATTTCGACGAGGAAGACCAGGCGCTGATGTTGTTATGTTTCTTATCGGGTTCTATGGAGACTCTTGTTACAACCTTACTCTGGGGGAAAGAAACCCTATAATTGGAGGAAGTCATGGCAGCCCTGCTTGCGTACAATCAACGCAGGCAACATACCGAGGGTATTTCGGGTGAAGGGTTGGTGGCAAAAGGGGGAGAGGAACGTGGTAGAAAACCAAAAAGGGGAAGAACATGAGCGCGTGGGAAGTCGAAGTCAAGGGGCAGGACTCCCAAGCCAAAGGAGTTTAAGTGTTGCAAGTGTCACGAAACTAGACACTTCAAGAAAGACTGTCCGTACAGGAAGAAGAATGAGGGGAAGGGAACTTGGAAGAAAGCTGGACCATCGAAATCTGCGAAACGTTGTGGAGGAGTCATCGGATGATTGTGATGGTGATATATTGTCGGTTTCAACGGACGCAGAGCACGGGGCAGACTCTTGGATTCTGGACTTAGCATGTTCTTTTCACATGTCGCCTAACAGGGAGTGGTTCGACACGTACAGGTCAGTGGATTGTGGTATTGTTCTAATGGGTAATGATGCAACATGTAAAGTCATTGGAATAGACACAATGAAAGTTAGGATGTCTGATGGTGTTGTGAGAACCCTTGGTGATGTTAGGCATGTTCTAGGTTTAAGGAAGAATCTGATTTCGTTGGGAACCTTAGACTCCAATGACTGTGAGTATAAAACAGGTGGTGGAGTCATGAGGGTAACGAAGGGTGCTCTGGTGATTATGAAAACCTCTAAGGTTGGAGGGAATATCTATTGTTTGATAGGGAGTACAGTTTTAGGTGGAGCTGCTGCCACTACAGCTTAGGATACTAATGATACCTTGTTGTGGCATATGCGATTGGGGCATATGGGGGAACGTGGGATAGTAGAATTACATAAAAGGAAGCTGTTGAAAGGGGTGAAATCGTGCAAACTTGATTTTTGCAAGTTCTGTGTTATGGGAAAACAGTGTAAGGTGCAATTTAGGCGTGCAGTGAACAAAAATAAGGGGGATACTTGACTACGTCCATTCTGATGTTTGGGGGCTAGTGAGGGTAGCTTTGAAAGTGGGATCTTTGTATTTCGTGACCTTTATCGATGATTTTTCGAGGAAAGTTTGGGTGTACTTCATGCAGCACAAGTCTGAGGTTTTTGACAAATTCAGAGTGTGGAAAGCTGAAGTGGAAAATCAAACAGGGAGACGAATTAAGTGCCTCAGAACAGACAATGGGAAAGAGTATAGGTATGGTCCTTTTCTAAAGTTTTGTGAGGAGCATGGGATTCAGCGGCACTGGACTGTTAGAAAGACACCACAGCAGAATGGGGTGGCAGAGAGAATGAATAGAGCTATAGCAGAGAGGGCACGGTGTATCAGGTCGAATGCAGGACTTCCGAGAAATTTCTGGGCTGTGAGTATGACAGTTTATATTATAAACAGGTCGCCGAGTAATGCTCTGGATAGTACGGTAGCGCAGGAGGTATGGACAGAGAAAGAGGTAGATTACTCAGGTATGAAGATCTTTGGCTGTCCAGCCTATGTTCATGTTCCCGGTGATGAGAGGTCAAAGCTTGATGCAAAGTCCAAACAGTGCATCTTTCTTGGGTATGAGAAAGGTGTGAATGGGTACAAGCTGTGGGACCCGGAATCAAAGAAAGTAGGGATGTGGTATTTGATGAAGCTTCTATGGTCAAAGCACATCAGGGGGTTCAGAAAACTGAGGCTGGAGATGTCACCAGCAAACAGCAGCAGGATGTAAAGATTGAGCTGGAAAGTTGTGACACTGGCAATCCACCGCTAGTGGGACAGGTTGAGCAGCAACAGCAGCAGGAGGAAAGCATAGCCACAGGGAGACCCAGACGCACTATCAAACCACCGGAGAGGTATGAGTTTAAGGTTATGGTTTCATATGCATTGTCAACCACTAGTGGGGATCCGTCTACTTTTCAGGATGCTGTCATTAGTCCTGAAAGGGACAGATGGATGGAAGCCATGGTGGAGGAGATGGAATCATTGAAAAAGAATAAGACTTGGTAGTTGACAGAATTGCCCAAGGGAAAGAAGACAGTGGGTTGCAAATGGGTATACAGGAAGAAAGAGGCTGTGTCAGAAAAGGAAAGGGAAAGGTTCAAAACTCGATTGGTTGCAAAGGGGTACTCATAGAGGAAAGGGAATTGATTATGATGAAGTATTTTCTCCAATGGTGAGGCATACTTCAATCCGGATTATCTTGGCATTGGTGGCTAGCTATGATCTGGAGTTAGAACAGCTGGATGTGAAAACAGCTTTTCTCCATGGTGATTTGGAGGAAGTTGTTTTCATGGAGCAACCTCAGGGGTTGAAGCAGCCAGAGACTGAGCACCTGGTCTGTAGGTTGAAGAAGTCGCTATATGGGCTGAAGCAGTCTCCAAGACAATGGTATAAGATGTTTGATTCGTTCATGATCCGGATTGGGTTCACACGCTGTGAATATGATTGTTGCATTTATGTTAAGAGTCTTGATGATGGTTCCTATATTTTTCTGTTACTTTATGTGGATGATATGCTTATTGCTGCGGAAAGTATGGTTGAAGTCAACAGGTTGAAGGCCTTGTTGGGAAAGGAGTTTGACATGAAAGATTTGGGTGCTGCTAGGAAAATACTTGGGAGGAGATTCGCAGGGATAGGTCAGCTGGTAAGCTGTGGTTGTCCCAAAAGGATTACGTGGGAAAAGTGTTGGAGAGGTTTAGTATGACAAATGCTGAACAGGTCAGCACTCCATTGGTCGGTCATTTCAGGTTGTCTACAGCGCAGTGTCCAGAATCAGCTGAAGAGATTCAGGATATGTCAAACGTGCCTTATGCAAGTGCAGTTGGTTGCTTGATGTATGCGATGGTATGTACAAGACCCGATTTGGCACATGCAGTCAGCACAGTGAACAAGTACATGGCAAATCCAGGCAGAGAGCACTGAAAAACGGTCAAGTGGATATTCAGATACTTGAGAGGTACTGCAGACCATGGGATTATGTTTGCTAGGCAACATAATCAGATTTCAGTTGTAGGGTATGTGGATGTGGATTATGCTGGAGGGTTGGATGACAGGAGGTCTACGACAGGGTATGTGTTTACTTTGGTGGGTGGACCAATTTGTTGGAGATCCATGGTACAACCTCTAGTGGCTCTATCTACTACCGAATCTGAGTACATGACAGTGACTGAGGCTGGGAAAGAAGCAATGTGGTTAACGGGTTTTGTGAGAGAGTTGGACATAGATCAAGGTGGAGTACAGCTGTATTGTGATAGTCAGAGTGCCATTTATTTGGCAAAGCATCAAGTGTATCATGCACGGACCAAACATATTGACTTGAGATTTCACAAGGTGAGAGAGTTAATTGCTATGGGTGATGTGGTGTTGGAAAAAGTGCACACTTCAGAGAATGGAGCTAACATGTTGACAAAGACTGTGACAGCGAACAAGTTCAAGCATTGCTTGGACTTGGTTAATGTCTCTAGATGTTAGAAAGGAGGCGTCCTCTCAAAACTTGTTGTTTCGATATGTCTATCTTCTGAATGGGCGAGGATATTCACCAAGGTGGAGATTGTTGGAACTTGTGGCTCATATGGTGTGTATGAGAGGCATGAAGAAGTTCCCGATATCGATAAGCAAGTTGGGAGGCAGTTTGATGGAGTTGGTATCGATACAAGAGTTTTCCTGTATCGATACTGAGGCATCAGTGGACGAACAGAATGTTCGGGTATCGATACAGGGAAATACCGAGTGGCTTAAAACAGTCGGTGAACGGTGTTACAAGGGCATTATAGGTATTCAGGCTATAATGTTGAGTTAGGGTTGGAATGGGAGTAGCAGCCACTTATAAATACTCTCTATTGTAAAACCCTATGTGTCGGATCATCAATAAACGACTATTCTATGTGTTTCCGTGGACGTACCCGGTTTGGGGAACCACGTATATCTCTGTGTCAACTCTTTTACTGTTTATACTCGTATATCGTATGCGTGTGTGATTCAATCATAACATTAATGTACTGGAAAATACGAAATTCAAAACTCCTATCCCGAGGACACTTTTTGGATTCTTAACGGAATCCATTATACTACTAAAAATGCATATTATAACAAATGAACCAGAGAATGCAAAATCCAATAATTAAATCCCAAGTAGGCTTTTTGGATTCTTATTATATTTTCACACATAAAAATCTTCTGCAATATCTATTACGCACATATAATCTCCATACTTTTCCAATTTCGTTACAGATCCTAATTATGATCCAAAAATCTAAATTCTACGACCTATAATCCGAAATCAAAAAACTATATATTAGCTCCCAAGCAACCCTTAATCTTGCGAAAGAAAGACTACAATGTATTTTTCGTAAGGCAATTTTCACAACACTATTGTTAACATATGCCCTATATAAGTCTGATGCCCATTTTAAAAGTAATCAGCTATATACATGGAGCAATTACCATTTTTGCATGTTATTTGCACAGATTTGTTTCTAAGCTTCACAAAAGTAGTAAAAATCACTAGTCGCCACTAAAATAATGTTGTTTGAATCGTAGCAATTTACCATGAAGAAAATCAGACCTTAAGCTTGCACGGGTTTGTGACAAAGTTACGTAGGGTACGTGTGTTTCCGATGACCTTGAAAACAGATTTTCAAGTATCCAAACTTCCTACTTTAAATTATACTGTAGGTTGTACAATTGTGTTCACTACAAAAAATTTACAAATCAACTTACAGATGCTCTGAATTCAAAATCTATTCCTATAAGCACCTCAAACCCAATTCTCCAAACTCAAATTTTAGAACCTTTCTAGCTTCTAAGTTTCTCTTACAATCTCAAAATTGGTCAGTAATTTTTTGCCTAACACTTCCATCTGGTTTTTAAAAGACTAGGTGGTATGACTTGTGCTATGCACAATCATTGTGCCCTTGGCTTTGACTATGGATTACTCCCTCTGTCCCTTTTATAGTGTTTAACTTTTCATTTTGGATTGTCCCTTAATAAATGTATGTTTTGAAAAGTCAGTGGGTATATTTCCTATTTTGCACTTAAAAGTAGACTCCTTTTCGAAAAGTTATCTAGTATTATTATATTGATAAGGGTAAGTAGTGGAAAGTAAATATAAAGGTCGTAGTAGTTGATGTGAGAGAAAATAAGTTAGAATTACGAGACAATACACTTAAAAAGAGACGGATAGAGGGAGTAAGTTTTTGTTGATAGTTGAGTGTAAGCCCTATAGTATATGTGATTTAGATCATGGGAATACCAAGTCCACATTCATTTACCTTTTTTGCAAAATTCATTTATAGTTTTTTTTTTTTGAATGGCAAATTCATTTAGTTTTTAGGCTCTTAAATTCTGAATGAAACATTTGAAGATTTTTTTTTAACTATGAAATTACTATTCATTTAGTTTTTAGGATCTTAAATTCAACTGATCCCCACACTTCCATGCCCTCTCCAACAGCCACTGTAACCAGGGCCGGCCCTAATATTTGAGTTGCCCAAGTTCAACCACTAGTTTAAGGGAAAGAAGTCCTTTGGATATTAAAATAACAACTAAAAAAAGGAAAGAAAGAAGGCTAGACTAGAGAGAAACAAAAGATACCATTTAAGGAGGTGCCCTTGAGGCCTTGCTTGGATGGATCTAAAACACCCCCTCAAAATTTATACCGGGTGAAAACCCTGGGTCCCACCCTATTACCACGGTTTGGCAACCCAGTTTACTCCCCTTCTTCGTTTCCCGCCCCCTCCTCAGTTTCTCACGTACGCCTTCTTCTCCCTGATAAATTTTGGGCACCTCTGGGGCTCCCCAAAACTTATCCGGCTTAAGACCCCTTGGTTTTTGACGTTTGTAGCCCTCGTTATCCCCTTTGAGCAGCCCTCATAGCTCCTTCTCTGTAGTTGTGGCCAAGTTCGACTAGAGAAGGGTTGCAGTGTGCGATTTGGGCGATTTTTGAACTCAGACCGCATAGGAGTTTGGCGTCACCCGTGACCACCAGACCAAACCTATTGCTTATGTTTTAAATGGAGGACCCCCTTCTAGTGCGGGATCCGGACTTCCGGACCTCCATGATCCGAGGATTTTTTTGACGATCCGATCCGTCCAATGTGTTTAAAAGGTGTTTTAAAAGGCCTACGCGAGAAATTTTCAAAAACAAAAATACCGGGAAGGGCTTGATCCAAGCGCTTTTTTTACAAAACCGTATTTACAGCTTTTTCTAAAACCGCTGATCAAGCCCTTCCCGCATTTTTTTGAAAAAATTTCTCGCCAGAACCCGAAAAATACCTTCTGAACACATTGGACGGATCAGATTTTGCCAAAACAATTGGCAAGACAAAAAAAACACCCCAAATCTTCTAATCCGGGATCCCGGACTAGAAGATTAGGGTTAAATGGAAACATATATAGTTATACATAACTTACAACCTTTTTTTTTTTTTTTTTTGGGGGTGTGTGTGTTTAACACCCGCGAAACACCTATGATCGAGGACAGAAAAAATGATTAGAATGGCAGATCAAAGAGGCAGAGGGAACAACCCCAATGTCGGTGGAGATGGCGGGGCTGGTGGAGAAAACGCGCTGGGGAAGCCAAGAGAGACAGTCAAACCGTGAAAAGGATAGAAGCAAAGAGATTACCAGGAGAGTTAGAGAAAGAGTAAGAGAAGAGATAGAAGTGAAAAGAAAAACCACAGAAAATGAGAAAAATAGAGAAGAAAAACAAAGAAGAAGAAGAAACAACAGAAAAAGGAAGAGAAAGAAGGCTAGGGTTTCCATTTGGGCGCCCCTTCCCCCACCCAAATGGAAAACCTAACGATAGCTGTCACTTTTAGAATGAGGGGTAGAGAGAGAAGATGTGGGGAGAGAAGCTGTTATTGAAAGATTTGAAGATTAGAATGATTGTTTACAATTATCCAATTTAGATTATTTTTTACAAGACCATTTGAAAAATTAATTTAAAATTATTAGGCAGATTGGATTATTTTTGTGAGATGTCGAAGTGAGTCCCACACAATCATCTATACCATAAGAAAGCACACAAAAGAGAGCAAAGAAAAAAATCCTAACGAAAAAATAAAGCACAAATTGGCAGGAGCAAAAACTAAAAAATACCAAAATTCACAAGGGCAAAATCGGAAAACTTGGACCAAATGTGTCAAGCCACCAATTTGGGCCAACTCTTCTTTTATATACGTACACTGTATTGGTAAAGAATTATCGAGTACACGAGGTTCTCAAATTGGCAGACTCTGTTGATGTTTTTGTACTATAATATGTGTTGGTGCATTATTATTCACTTGATATTTTAATATTAAATATCTATGTGTTACTTCCTCCATCTCAATTTAAATGTCTCATACAAGAGACCAGGTTAGTTTGACCAACGAGTACTTTTGAATGGTGTAAAAAATTTTGAAAAAAAAGATTTAGAAATACATTTTCTTTTAAAGTTAAAATGACACGACTTTACGCAGAAGATATTTAAAATAGGACGGAGGGAGTGTGTGTAGGGCTTGTTGTGATGTCAAACTCTTGTTGCATTGGATGCAACAATGTATTTGTTGTGTTATGTGTATATGGGTGCCAACCTCATTTAGATGTTAAACTCTTGTTGGGATGCCGTTTTCGCTCATCCCTTTAATCTCCTTTACCTTTTCATTTGATTAATAAAATTCTTTTTATCGTTAAAAAAAACAATATTTGTAGTGTTATATGTGGGCCGGACGATAGTCTGTCTTTGTTTGGATTTTATGGCCACGGTGAGATGTAATGTAAATACTGAATTCGTTGGGATATTAAATGAGTATGGTCCGCAGAGAGGAAAAATCAAAGGGTGTGAGTGTTTGTCACCTTTCCGTATTTCATCTTCTATATATGCATGCTTGATGCATGGAGAAGCAAAGCCAAAGGCAGTGAGGCCCAAAGTTGCATTGATCAAGTTTCTCATGTATTGCTCCATATTTTGTATTTCCACATTATTGTCACAGAGAGATTACTTAGCAAAATGTAAAAGTGCTTATGTATGGTGGAGTTTTGGGCTCAATTTACTTGTGTAAAGTTGTTAGCCAACATGACTTCTAATCAGGCTGTTGTATCTTAGACGAGACAAGCCATATGAGAAGTTCGCTGCATAAATAGTGATTCAAGATTTAATTGGCCGCAAAGGGCTTGAATCTCTTTAAAGAAAGTGAGATATCCCCGCCTCATTTTGATATTGTGTAAATCCATTTTTATGAATAGTGCGCTGTGTAATATCCACTGTGATTTATTTGATGTAAGTAGATATTTGTAATCATGGAGATTTATGTAATGATAATGGATGAGGCTGCCGTGGAGTAAGGAAGTTTGGCTAAATATCATTAAGATGCGTAACTAATGAGCTAGCATACCATACAATATACGTACCATATATGAACAAAAAATATAAGTAACATCCTCCTAAAATATTTGTATATCTACTTCGACGGTACACAAATAACATACACTAAAAGTGTGTATAACATAGCCAAAAACTGCTCTAAGTTTCTATGGTTGGTGATCACTCCCTAGTGATCCCATCCGAGCAGTCCAAAACACTTTTGGACGGCTCAGGTGTTACCAAGGCCGATCACCGGAAGGCGATCACCAGCACCTCTCTTCCTGCTTTGGTACCATAGAAACTTAAGCACGCCCCATATGTTGATTCTTTATTATTATTATTTCTTTTGGTGATGGAATTGTCTTATCTAAAACCTAATTAATTCATTAACTAGGTAACCTTTACTGGAAGAGTCCTAACTAAAACCTAATTAACCTTAAGTAGTTTGCCAAACTCGTGTAACAAAAAGTGCGCATGTTTTTGAGTGGATGACTTCAATTTGAATAGTAATATGGCTTTTCGGATGGTGCGAATTAATTGCCACATCTTGTACCCTCTCTCTCCATCGATCTTTTATATACTAGTATTTGTTGGGCAAGAAAAATAACGAAAATACATAGAGATAACAATTGAATTGGTTAGTGACTTGACCTTTCTATTCTTAAATTTTTGTAGATTCACATGGGGGATAGTGAGCAAATGGAAAATAATTTCTAGGCAGGCATTCTAGAAAGACGTACAAACGATAATAGTACTTAATCTTTTATGGTGACTAGTGCTGTGATTGTGCGCGGGGCGCGCAACCAAGGCCATAAAAAAAAAAAATGCATTATTTGGACCAAAAAATTAAATACTTTTGTCCATAATAATCTGGTGCAAAAAATAAAAATAAATTACGAGCGACTGTACTTTATTTTTTACCTAAAAATTGCAAACCTAACAAGCCAACAATCTGCTCAAAAAAAACAAGCCAACAATGTGAAATACTTTTGTACAAAAATTTTCAAATTTTTCTGCATTGAATTAAAAATCTCTATTACTAGTTTGTTTTGGTGCAAAAATAATTAATTAATTATGCGCGGAAGCACTTTATTTTTTTATTCGAAAAAAATTGCAAAGCCAACAAACCACCAATGTAAATCCAATAAGCCAACAATGTGAAATGCTTTCGTACATAATGTTTCAAAATTTTTTGCATCAAATTAAAGATATCATATCTATTAGTAGTTGCGAAAAAAATAAATAATTATGCGCAAAAGTACTTTATTTTTTTATTCAAAGACCACAAAGGCAAAGTAAATAACAGGGTACGCAATTATGATTTTGTGAAGGGCAATTCGCTAATATCAGAGATCTCAATTAATAGTTTAATTTGGTGCTAAAAAAAAGTGCCGAAATACTTTATTTTTTTATCCGAAGGAAATTGCAAAATCCAACAAGCCACCAATGTCATAACTGTGGTGAATGACAATTTAGAAATTTTCAAATTTTTTCACATCGAATTAAAGATCTCTATTTGTAATTGAATTTGGTGCAAAAAATATAAAAAAAATTATGTTTGGAAGTACTTTATTTTTTGATCCGAAGAAAATTGCAGAGTAAAAAAGGGCCATATATAGTGCAACTACACAGTACATAACATGACTGTGGAGGCATTCCGGTAAAATTGGCGTACGAAAACCAAAACTCTCTCTTTATATATAGTAGGGATTTCCAACCGGTAAATGTTGAGCGGCATGGCTTCTTAATTTTTTGTTGGGTATTGTTCGTGTGTCACGACCTAAGTTGTATAATGCACGAGCATGTTAGTGAGAGGGAGCATAAGAATTGATATGGTGATTGCAAATTAAGTGAGAGCTGGTTATCCTACTTGCGTAACTTGGGTCCCAATCGTGTGAGATGTGGATTAGGTTTGACAATGAATCAAATCGGATCAGAACGACTTTTACAAATCCTTTTAAAGCAATCAGAATCATGGAATATTCCCAATTTTTTAAATAAAAATTTGGAATAATTACTATTAATATTAATCAATTGATTAATTTCTTGTTTAACTCGTGTGGTCATTTAACTTTGACTTCACATCATTAACCCCACCACCACCCTAGCAAATAACCCAAGTTAAGACTAACCACAATAGCCGACTATGGTTGGCTAAAATGCACCAAATACGTTACTGCACCAAGTATCCTTATCCTACACCAACACCACATGGCACCTGCTTCTCTTCACCCATTCATGGAGCTTGGGTGACCAAACCTATCTCTCTCTCATGCCTTTCTCCTCTCTCGCACGTTTCTGCAAAGAGGGTAGAGAAAGAAGAGTAGCCTATGGGGCACCCAAAATTATTGTGGGAAGCCTACTAGGACTTCTGGGAATGGAGCAGCCTGAGGGGTAACCCACATGCGTTGTTCTGCAGCAGCCTAGCTGTACCCTTAGCTACGGGTGGGTGAGGGAACTCTAAAACGTTGCGTGATTGGAATTTTGGTATGACACAACATGGTTGATATCGGTGGCTATCTTTATCTGTTATTATGGTAATAAATGAAACATGTTAGGTATTGAACTTATGTGGATTCATTTAGGACCCCAGTGTAGGACAAACAAGAGGAGTGCTAGACCATGAAATAGTCATAGTTAGAGTTTATGTGAGGAAAGGTATCTCATAGGAGGAAAACCTTAGCACTCACACAGGGGGAACTAGAAAAAGAAAATTGATTTGATTGTTCATATACTATCATTTTTATACTTGAATTATTATATTGTTACGTGTGTGTATGGATTAGAAGGGTATGGAAGATAATCTATTGAGAGTCTTTGTCTCACAGTGCTATTGTTGGCTTTGGCATTACATGCTCAGTTTGGGGGTTGATTCATGGTGGTGCAAGGTGGAGCTTCTCCTTCTCGCCTTAAACCTACAACGAGAATTAAATTGGTTAGTGTCACTCAGGTCACTTGCATGAGGACACTTCGATGCCTAAGTAAGAAAATGGAGAGAGAGAGAGAGAGAGAGAGAGAGAGAGAGAGAGAGAGAGAGAGAGAGAGAGAGAGAGAGAGAGAGAGAGAGAGAGAGAGAGAGTAGAGAGTACAAGATCTCAAATTATGTGTGCACCTCTAGGGTTTAAAAGCCATATAGGATCTTCAGTCTTTGATACCTTCGGCACTAAGCCATCAGGAGTCTTATTAGGCTAAACGGAACATTCGTTAGGACTCACGGCCTCTAGGATGTTCGGCCCTAAGACGAAATGTGCCTGTTGGCCTCGTGTGGTCATTTAGCTCAAGTCAATTTGCTTGTGGCTTGGACCACAGATATTCAACCCACTACAATAGCCCGTCACTTCTCGTTCACTGAATGTACAAGGAGTTGATTAGAACAAAGGGTGAATCGAACCACGATTTCATGTGATTCTCAACCAGATAGCTAAAAGCAAACCATTCCCATCAAACTAGAGGTTCCCATCAAACCTACGTAGGCTGCAGCCGACTGTCTTGGCTTTTGTACAATTGGTTTCTTGGTAGGATCTACATTAAACTTGTGACAAATATACTCTGGATTGATTCCAGAAATTTTGTTTGGTGTCAATGCGAACACTTCAATGTTATCCTTCAGAAAATTCACTATTTTGTTATTGTCCAAACTTGAGCCAACCAGAAAGAATCGGTCTGACCCTTTGGCAATAGGGACATGACGAGTTCTTCTATGGATTTTTCTTTAGCAGTCCGGCCGACCTCTGTGGCCCCTCTATTACTTCCACCCAATTGATGTGTCCTGGTTTGCTTTGCTTCCTAATAGTTGAAATGAAATTAACATGCCTTCGGCCGAAATTTGATTTCCCACGAGGTCCTCTTGGCCGAACTTGCCAATAAACTAGACGACTTGATGAAAAGTTGATGCTATCGCCTACATCTTGTGGATCCATCCTCAGTTACGAATCGCGTTGTACGCCCCTGAAGCATGAATCACAGCAAACTCCAGCGTTTCAGTCTTGGTTCCAACTGTAAAGGGAAGTCGAATCTTTCCGAGGAGCCAGACTGGGGAATTGGTAAATCCAACCAATGGTGCGGTGACCAGAGTAATATCATCCTTGATCAGTCCCATCTATTTGAAGAGTGAGAAATAAACAATCTCAGCCGAACTTCCTTGGTCAACCAGCACGCGTAAGACTTAGCATTTCCCTATACGAACTGTGAGTCTGTGACCACTAAGGCGTCACAGTGAGGAAGCCGAACACTCTCTAGGTCTTTCCTTGTAAAAGTGATCTGCCATTTGCTTCCATTGTTCGGTTTCATCTTCTTGGTTGGTGGTCTGACTGACATTACCTCTTTTGCCGCATTAGCAACTTTCAATTCTTCTTTCAAAATGTGTTTGGTGTCACCATTAGCTTAGTCGTGGATAACATGAACAACAAACAGCTCATCTTCCTTCAGGACTTTAGCTTGTTGCCCTCCTTTGGCTTTAGCCTTCGTCTTTTCCAGAGATATGTGTTCAGCCAAATGACCTTTGCCAACCTTCTCCTCAAGGTAAGCTTTAAACTGGGGGCACCAAGTAGTGAGGTGCCCCTTCAACTGGTGGAACCTATAACGATACGTTTTGTCCTTCACCCGCGGTCTTGGAGCATCCTTCAGCGCATAATCGAACTACTTCTCCTACTTAATCTTCTTGAGAAGTTCATGCAGTGTTCAAAGAACGTTGTCACTATCCCTTTAAATTTGTGACGCCTCGGCCCCTTGTAGAAGTTTTGATGACGATCTTTGCTGTATTTAAAAATCAAACGAATTGAACGGGTTTTATCATTTGTGTTATATCCCAAGGTGATAACCACACGTACATTCGGTGGACACTAAATGTTATACCCATAGTTTTTGGTTTTGAATTCTAACTTACTACTCCCTTCAGCCCTTTTTATTGTCGATTTTTTTATTATTTTATTTTGGGTTGTTCTTTAATAAATGTGTGTTTTGAAATGTTAATGGATAAAATTTTGCAAAATTACTATTTCACCCTTTTGAAAAGTTAGTGGATAAAAGATGAGGATAATTTTGGAAAGTGGAGGTAAAAGTTGATTTGAAAAGCGTAAAATAGAGGTAAAAATTGATATGAAATGTGTGATGATGATATCTCTTCAATAAGTTAAATTTACGAAGCAACACACTTCAAAATGGACGGAGGGAGCAAATGATTGCTGTCAAAATTTATTGAGTTTCTAATAATAGTCTTACTTTTGTGGCATTGAATGAGAGTTCATTTTCTCCGAGGTGCAATTTTGGGAAGAGAGATTGCATTAAAGGGAATTTTCGAAAGTCAACTTGAAATTAGAAAACATTTTGGGACATTTAAATATTAAAAAATAGACTAACAATTTGAGACGAAATGACTGTCCAATTACAAATTGACTTGGAAAATCAAAACTTTATGGAGTAGTAAAAGTATCCTGTTTGCTTTAACAAGTTGAAACTCTAAGAGTAGACAAATAAATTGAGACGGATGGAGTTTTAATTTGATGGGTAGGCCTCTTTGTTAGGTATCACTGTGTATTACTACTACAGCAGCATATAAAATTATTTATTTGAATTATTAAAAATGATGGTTTCAACTTAAAATTTTTCATTAATAAAATACTAACGAAATTGTACCTGAATGTCACCCAGTTACGCATAGTTTGGACTAAATTAATTTATTCTGAGATCAATGTCTCACTTCAATATCATATATTTTAGCTTTTTGATCATAATATTTGATTTTTCAAAAAAGTCTCGACGAGCGGGATAAAAAATAGAAATAAAAATATCAAAAAACTTTGAAAAGTTTAAGAAAGGACTAAGAAAATTAGAAGTTTCTCGATTTTGTGTTAACTTTCACCCAAAAAACTATGGATTCACCAAATGTACACCACCTTGTGTGGGACCCATTTTGGGATCACACGTAAATAATCGGATCCATTCAACTTTTTTAAAATATGTTTTCAAGAATTCCAGTGGAAAATCAACTCATTTGGGTATTGATGAAAATTTGATCTATTTTCATCCCTGAGTTTGTTGGGATAAAATCAAATTTATTGATATTGTTTCCCATCATTTGCTAAAATATACCCCAATGATTTTATTAACCATTCTTAAAGCTCTCACACACTTAAGTGATTTTATCAATCCTCTGATTTTCTGGAATTTCCCATAAAATCAAATAGAAATCCACCAGTCTTCACCGAGTTCCGAATGAGCTAATTTCTTCCATGGACCCATAAAAAAGATTTTTTTAAAAAATAAATGGCTCCGATTATTAGTTGGGGAGTCCAAAGTAGGGTCCCATACAAAGTGGTAGATATTTGGTGTACACCAAATGAAAATGACACCTTTATAGTAGAAATTTTTTACTTTTTTTGATTTCTCTCGTTGAGATGAACCAATAGCACAGAAAGTTGATGCAAAAACTAAAAAACACGGAAAAAAAATCAAATAAATATGAAAAAGGGTTATTTGCACTTTGAACCCTTGTACTTTTCTTGATTTGTACTTACACACCTTGTACTTTTTTTTAGGCACTTACACCTCTTACAGAGATCTCAAATTTTGCTTAAGTTCAGATTTCAACTTTCCCGGCCAAATTTTAATGATCTGATCCGTTCAATATGTTTGGAATGTGTTTTCAATGGCATCTAATAGAAATCAGCCAAAAAAAAAAAAAAGATTGTGAAGGGCTTGGATTAAGCAATTTTTCGTGAAATTGTATATGTTCAGATCAAACCCTTTCCGGTCATTTTGTTTTGCAAATTCCTTGCAGATGCTCTTGAAAACACATTCCAAACGCATTGGACGGATTGAATCATCAAAATTTGATCGGAAAAGTCGAAGTCCAGACCTCAGCAAAATTCGGGATCTCTATAAGCGATGTAAGTGCCTAAAAAAAGTATGAGGAGTGTAAGTGCAAATCAAGAAAAGTATAAGGGGTCAAAGTGAAAATACCCAAAAAATCCAGGTGACTTTTTAGGATACACACCTTTTAAATTTTAGTATCTATTGATTATCATGTGTCAGTCCACTTGGTGCCCAAAAATGTGGCAGATTTGTGGATTCTCATGAAACCATTTCTGTTGACATTTTCATATGTTGACTTTCTCACGACAGAGTGGAGTTGAGGGCACATGATAATAAATTTACTACTATTACTTATGGATTCCGCACACAACTTCAACTCCATGATAATAAATTTACTACTGTATTATTTAAAGAAGGACCACTTAGCTAAAAATTCAAAACATTTGTCATTTTTATAGAGAAGGACAAGGAACTTTTGTAATTGAACATAAAAATAAAAAAACATTTGCCATTTTTTCAAGAAGGACGAGTAACTTTTGTAATCGAACATAAAGACAAAAAGAATTAGTGAAATGTCACTAATTTTTAAAAATTCAAATTTCGCACGTAAAATTCAAAAAAATACCACCCCACCTCTTGCCGACCACCACCTCACCTTTGGCCGAGCACTTCCGGTGACCAAAAAAATTAGTGAAGTGTCACTAATTTTTAAAAATTTAAATTTTGAACATAAAATTCAAAAAAATCATCACCCCACATCCAGCCCACACCACCCCACATTTGGCCGAACACTTCCAGTGACCAAAAAAATTAGTGAAGTGTCACTAATTTTTTAAAATTCAAATTTTGAACATAAAATTCAAAAAAATAACCACCCCACATCCAACCCACACCACCCCACATTTGGCCAAACACTTCTAGTGACCAAAAAAATTAGTGAAGTGTCACTAATTTTTAAAAATTCAAATTTTGAACATAAAATTCAAAAAAATCACCACCCCACATCCAGCTCACACCACCCCACATTTGGCCGAACACTTCCAGTGACCAAAAAAATTCGTGAAGTGTCACTTATTTTAAAAAATTCAAATTTCGAACATAAAATTCAAAAAAATACCACCCCACATTTGGCCGACCACCACCCCACCTTTGGCCAACCACTTCCGTCGAACACAAAAAAACTAGTGAAGTGTCACTAACACATTCGGCCGACCACCACCTCACCTTTGACTGAGCACTTCCAGTAACCAAAAAAATTAGTGAAGTGTCACTAAATTTTTAAAAATCCAAATTTTGAACATAAAATTCAAAAAAATCACCACCCCACTTTCGGCCGGCCACCACCACAACTCTGGCCGAGCACTTCTGGCGGCAAAAAAAATTAGTGAAATGTCACTAATTTTTAAAAATTCGAATTTCGAACGTAAAATTCAAAAAAATCACCACCCCACCTTCTATGACCACCACCCCACCTTTGCCGATCATTTTCGGAACTAAAAAAAATTAGTGAAATGTCACTAATTTTTAAAATTCAAATTTCAAACGTAAAATTCAAAAAAATCTCCGCTCCACCCTCCGGTTGATCACCACCCCACCTAGCGGACCATTTTCGTTGACCAAAAAAATTAGTGAAATATCACTAATTTTTAAAAATTCGAATTTCAAACGTGAAATTCAAAAAATTCAAAAAAAATATGATGGATAACAAAATGTGAGAGGAACTATAAAATTTACCAGCGAAAACGTGAGGGTTTTGTTTTAAACAAATGGCCTGACAACAAAAATTACATCTTAGACTACAATCTTTGAGCGCATCTTTGGGACCAGTCAGCTAGAAATACTTCAATTTGACGATTGTAGGTGGAGGTTAAGCTCAAATGCCCTTCAGAAGCTGTAACTTCGCCATGGGGTGAGTGGTTACGAACAATACATTTTTCCTTTGCATAAAAGAAACATTGCAAAAAAGGCGAGTCCTCATAACCCATTGCAAAAAAGGCGTGTCCTTTGCTTAAAAATGGCAAAATATGTTGCATTTTTCACTAATTTTTCCTTTAAAGAATTCCTCACACAATTCTGATTACTGTGCGTAAGTTTACAGGTATTTTGGACTATAAATTGTTGAGTAACTTAGGGAGTTATTTTCCTCACATTCGTTAACTGATTTGACAATTTGTGGTTAAAAAATACTCAAAATACCGAAATTTTGTAATGGAAACTTACCCTGTGTTCCTTTTGGGTTTTCAAAAACATCCCCGCTCTCACAACATGGTCCTCAATAAGTTTGGGGAGTGATTTCCACATCCCAAATTGTTATCCACAACCCATTTTTGTCTTCTAGTGAAATTTTCATGTGCAAAAATCTCACTAAAAAACAAAAAGGGAGTGTGGATAACAATTTAGGGGGTGTGAATATCAATTACCGTAAGTTTTCTCTCTTATTATTATTTTCATTTCTCTGTATGTCTCTTTACACTCGCTACCCCAAAAAACCTCTCTCAAAACCCAAATCATTTCTAACATAAAAAGACTTTGGCTGAGTTTATAATAAAAATTCGCTTCTCAACTGTAGTCAAAAGTGAGTGTCGTTCCTTATAAATAATATTTTTGTGACATATGTGAGGAAAATAACTTGTGAAAAAATACCGAAAATACCATATATAATGGAACCAACCTTACTGAGATGGCAAAAAATTGCAACACCATAAGAATAAGAAAAGTCATTTTGTCAAAACTTTACTCAAGTATAAAATATTTATGTTCAAAGTACCGACAATTAAATTGAATATAAAATTTATGTGAGTTTAATCATATTGGCGTCTTGTCATTTTCTGCGCTTTTCACCTCCCTCAAGTTATATACTCCGTTGCAACACTGCAGCCACTCTGGGTGCCGGGTGGACCTGCCTACACATTTTGTGTATACAATATAACCAACATTGCTACGATCCTCTCAGTCCATAATTTGGACTCGATCATCCTCTTATGCCCTTTTTTGTGGGCCTTTTTCGGTTCATGTTGATGATCGAAATCATTCACCGTTTAAATCTTATCAAGAAAATCAACAACACTTAAAATTAAATTATGAGCTATCTTTTGATATGATTGCAGAACTCTTTAATCTTGTGACACAGAAATGTTAAGTCAAATTTCTTATATTATGAAGTCATACAGAATGGCATTCGATTAATGCTTAGTGCGATCCATTTTCTCAAATTTTTTTTAAATTAAACAATTATTTATCATATGTGAGTGTGAAATGCCCAAAAAAGCATAATTAAACCGTATAGTCGAAATCATGGATGTAAGGATGGCAATGGGTAGAGTGTGGATCAGATGACTCAATTTCATACCCGATCTCTGATTGGAAGATCTTTCACCATCTCCAACCCCATCCCCATTGGAGATATTAGATGAAGAATCCAACCCACCTCCTACTAGGGATTGGGGTTTCCCCGAATATACCATATCCAAACAAAAATAAATAAATAAATAAATAAGTTAAGAACGAAATAAATTGATTTTATATTTAGAAATATAATCTTAATTGATATTATTTCAATATTAAGCGGTAATTGATAAGATTTGCTAATTAAATAGGTAATTGTTTACATATATAACTATACTTATGTTCCAATTTATATATATTTACACTAGTGAAAGACCCGTGCCTGAAGGCACTTCACCGAACGGAATTTGAGTATGAAATATTTGAATGACATTCTGATTCCATGAAGTTGCAGTTCCAAGCTAATATAATCGTCTACCTGACCATAAACATCATATATTAACATTATCCCATTTAGCAAGTGAATATGAAAAAATAAAATAGAACTATACCATTAATACAATAAAGAATTTGTATCTATTAAAGCCTCTAAAGTTCTTATCAGACGTAGTGTATGAAAACAACAAAAAGGCACTGATTCTATATTGAATCCAATACCTTACCCATGTCTAAAGGCACTAAGCATATGAATTGGTTGAACAATCTAAAACAACTATTTTGCCTTGCACCAAAGATCCCCTTCTCAAATTAAATCATATATTTGATTTATCAATCAAGTTTAAGCATTGGAAAAAAAAGAAGAAGAAATATACTGTAAAAAAAAAAGCTACACCATTTATTAAATGTACTTTCCCATGTAATTTAAGACTAATGTAAACCAACCACACTATCTTACAATCCATGCCTATTCGATCTAACCTTATTTGCTATAAAAAATAAGCTTGCTGCATAATCTATAAAAGCAATAGCTAACACCAAACCAAAGATCCTTACACAAATTAATTGTCACATATTTAATTGACCAATAAGTTTTAAGCAAATAGTGAATTTAGGGAAAAATTCTTAATTTTGGCAGGAGAGAGAGAGAGAGAGAGAGAGAGAGAGAGAGAGAGAGAGAGAGAGAGAGAGAGAGAGAGAGAGAGAGGAATAAATTAAAGTGATATGTCTCACGGTTGGAGTATGGAAAAAATAGATGGCAGAATTAATTTTGGCTATTACCTGATTTAAGCTTCCTTTTCAATTGTGGCTGTTACGTGATTGAAGAGAGAGTGGAAATTTTTGTTCCTTAATCAATAATCATGAGTAAAGAAGGGAGGAGAGAGAGATCAAGTCTCAAAATAGGCAACGTTTTTAGGTTCACAAGTATGGCTGATCATTTAGCCAGCAAAATTTGAGCCCAAAAATGCATCTTGGACGTTGATTAAAAGCTTAATTGATCTAAGCCCTTGAGGGTTGGTGTGAAAATCAATCTCAACCATCCATTAATCCAATGGCTGAAAATATAAGGCATTCAAAAAACTGAGCCCTTTTATAATAGATATATATGGTATAAAATAGCATGTATAACTGGGTACGGGGAGGGTATGAGTATTCGGGGTAGGGATTACAAAATCATATCTGCTCCATACTCGAACGAGTTTTCTTCATATCCTACCATATCCGCAACCATTGTAAAAAATTATGGATTATCCCATCTCCATATGGGATGGGCGGGGCGGGGCGGGGTGAGGTGGGACAAATATCTTTTTAGATATGAGGAAACAGTGGCAAAGCCACATGGAGACCAGTGTGGGCCTGTGCCCACACTAGATTTTTGAGGAGCATTTTTTTTTTGTATTTTTTTACAAAAATATAAATTGGTACATCTTTTTTTTTTATCCTTACAAAAAAATTATTAATTAGAGCTCTTGGGAGTCATTACTTGGTGTTATAATATAATTCTCTTGTGCATATTTTTGGGGGACTTAAGATTAAATCTATGAGTTTTACGTGAATATGTGATAAAAACCCAAAAAAATGTGATGGAGAAGAGAGTTAGGGTATTGTCATCGCCCCAAAGCCATTGAATAACTTATTATTCATAAACAAGTCTCAATTCAATGAATTTTTACCTTGAAACTACATATTTATAGACCTTTGACCTCCATTGGCTCGAATCCCAGACCTCTCCCATGGAAGCCAAGAAGTACAACTAAATAGGCTAAGAGATACATCCATGCATAAAATGTAAGTCAAGTGAAACACATTTCAAATGAAAATTTAGACATATTAGAAATTCTTCAAGAAGAAATTTTTTTTTCACAACAAAAGTACTATCCTTATATAAATTGTATCATCTCTGACCTAATTTTCTGGCTATAAGGGAATTGTCATCCCTACATGTACGAGGTCCCGATTGCCATACAAGTGTACGTAACACGTCCTATAAACAAAAAGTGGGTTTATGGTTTCGTGCGCAATCACTCTATTTAACAATTATATATTTTATAATATTTATATTTGCATCAGTTATTTTATGGGAATGGCTCTCTCTGGTGAGGTCACACATATCTTGTCAACATCTTAACCACCCCTCTTTTGGTGTACGGTGCCCAATATATATATATTTCCAATTATTACTCATATTTTTTTATTTAGCTCTCTCTATTAATTCCTCAAAAACCTTCCAAAAAAACTAAACTAAATAAATGGTGGTTTCATGTTCGAAGCTTTTCAAGTGTAATAAATTGTTTTGGCGCAGTCTATATTGAGATTTGCTATTGCTCCAATTTTAATAAACTTCCCTCAAGTGAGCGGTAGATTTGAAATTCAAGAAAATAGATGTGTGTATAAGCTAACCCAGATAAACGGAGACAAACTGGACCGTTCGTATGCATCTCCTAAATTTATATATTTGAAGCTGAAGGAAGATTATGAGTGTCTTGAGTGAATAAGCACAAAAATTTCTGTGTCCCCGTCCTCAGACTAGAAGCAGAAGAACCCATCACATCAAAAACTTCTTTCGACGTCTCTCTCTTCCCTTCCAGATATGAAATCAAAAGCTTCACACGGTACGTATTTGCCAGAGTGGGGTTTCAATTTTGTTTCTGTAAGTAATTGACAGAAACCACTTAATTTGCTTCATCTTGAAGTCATATAATTGATTCTTGCGTACATTCTCCTTCTGCTTCATCTTGAGCTATATGTACGTATCTGTTCAATTTCAATTCTGATTTTTGATGGAGAACAAATTGTATAATGGGTAATTAAGGATGGAAAATCTGAGTTAAGTCAGCTCTGCATTTGAGTTGAGCCTCTATTGTTGATTTGTTGCTTCTTACTGGAATTACAATGGTTAATCTCCTTTCCTAGATGTTTCTGATGGATTTTTAGAAATATTTTCAGGGATGAACTGGAAAATTATAGTGGTGGCGTTGATTGGGTTGCTAGCTTGGGCATTTCGGGCCATCCTCCCTCCTCCGCCTAATATTTGTGGGTCACCAAACGGTCCACCGATCACAGCAACCAGAATTAATCTTAGGGATGGAAGGCATTTGGCTTATGCGGAATACGGTGTCCCCAAAGAAATGGCCAAATATAAGTTTGTGTTCTTTCCCGGATTTGGCTCTGGTAGAAATGATGGATCAGTTTTAACACCGGTACTTTCAAGCATCTAAGTGGAATTCATTATCGTTCTTGTTGGTTGTTTTTTGAAGTTTTTTCGGATGATTTCAACGTAGTGTTTTGATTCTTCAGGAAATAGCTGAAGAACTAGGTGTCTATCTTGTGTCTTTTGATAGACCGGGATACGGGGAAAGTGATCCAGATTCAAAGCGAACCCTGGAAAGTACAGCTTTGGATGTGGAAGAGCTAGCTGATCAGTTGGGACTTGGATCCAAATTTTATGTGATTGGTTTCTCCATGGGAGGACAAGTAGTATGGGCTTGCCTGAAGTATATCCCCCACCGGTAATATTTTGTCAAATTTATTACTTATTTTCAGTTCACACTAGGGAATTTGAGCGTAAAATGATAAAGGAAAAATACTCTGAGCAGCCACATGGTCGGTTGTTAATATAATTCGAAATGATTTGGAACTCAAATGGTGTGTAGTTAGAGAAAAGGATTGAAACGGATAGAGGATATCTAGGCTCTGTTTGGGTCAAGGATTTGTGGAAAGATTTATCAAGAGGGAAAACGTAAATGAACCAAAGGAATAAATTTATCGCTTGTTTCAATTATCTTCATGTTATTTAATTTACCTTAGCCTTTGTTTATCTCTCGATAATTCCATTAAGATTCTAGATCCAAGCACAAGGCTGATGTAAAAATTAGCTTCTAGTGTCAAGTTGGCTTGCACAGAAAGGATGAATATTATGGAGTTGGTTGATTGTTGGTTGACCAATTCTGAAAATAATATTGTGGCATGAAGCATACCCACTTCCCTCTCTTTGGGAAGTCTTCAGACTTCTTAAGGTAATCGGTTAAGATGTCCCCTATTAGATCATCCGTTTAGGGCCTGTTTGTTTGCTCAATTTACAGCCAACATCAAATATCTCTTGAATATGAAATTCTAGGAAACATGTGATCTATGATACCTTGGTAAATGTGGCAGTACTATTTCCACTATTATTAGAATGAGAATACATATCATATAGGATTAGGATCATTTCACTGATGCCAGT
The DNA here is from genome assembly GCA_022606695.1 of Vaccinium macrocarpon. Taxonomy (NCBI): domain Eukaryota; kingdom Viridiplantae; phylum Streptophyta; class Magnoliopsida; order Ericales; family Ericaceae; genus Vaccinium; species Vaccinium macrocarpon. The sequence continues at coordinate 25,322,013 of CM040171.1, forward strand.
TAACAAGCCTCTTGGGAGTAGAGATGTGAGGTCTTTAGCTTAGCATGTATGCTTTACGGTGTTCTGTAAAAGTTACTTATATCCAAAACAAAGCTGAAAAGGAAAAGTTGAAGAAAAACAAGAATAGACATTGTGAATCATAATGTTACTGCATTTTTTTACTAATGTTTCTCTTCAGTTCTAAAGATCTTACGTTGATTGGCTGTGAATTTTATTTATTCTGGCCATCCATCAATTGTTTGTGATTTTTGCAGGCTAGCAGGAGCAACCCTAGTTGCTCCAGTAGTGAACTACTGGTTGCCTGGTTTTCCCTATCATCTTGCTAAAGAAGCCTATTACGAACAACTTCCTCAAGACCAATGGGCAGTTGGGGTGGCTCACTATACCCCGTGGCTTACTTACTGGTGGAACACTCAGAAATGGTTCCCTGGATCTAGTGTTTTTGCTCATAATCTTAGATTATCATCCCAAGATGTGAAAATTCTGACCATGATGGCTCGGCAAGAGAGGCCAAAGGTACTAACTTTCCTCTTCCTTTATAATCTGGAGGGAGGTCTCGAACCTCGCGTGCTAGTGTCCTTTCATGCTTGTGCTAGGTTATGATCAAAGTTAAGAACATGCGAATATCAGAATCAATTGTTCAGAATTCAGTATTAAAGTAGTTTTTCTGTTGTCCTTGTCTTCATAAATGTCTAAATGAAAACACGTATACAACCGCTTTTTGTCCTACCCATCTTCTGCATCTCACTTTTGTGTTTCGAAACACAGGGGTATGCACCGAACATGCTACTAAATTTTCTTCTTTGTTTTTGTGTTTTCTGTGACCACCATCGCTGCCAAATGCCTACAGATGTCAATATTTGGATTTCAATACTGTAACAAGTGCAAGAAAATAGAGCAAACTTTTGTGGAACACTTGAGAAAGCTAGTATGGACTTTTGAAACCACATATCTAAGGAGATTTTCTGTGAAGTGTGTTCTTAATGAAATGTTTTCATTTTTAATTGATTAGTTCATACTGAATTAATTACCGATACATTATTCACCAGGAAAACATAACACAACAAGGGGAATACGAGTCGCGCCTAAGGGACATGATTGTTGGATTCGGGAGTTGGGAATTTGATCCTATGGATCTCGCGAACCCTTTTCTCGACAACGAAGGTTCCGTACATTTGTGGCAGGGTAATGAAGATGGGCTTGTTCCGGCAACACTGCAACGTTACATCGCCGGAAAGCTTCCATGGATTCACTACCATGAAGTGCCAGATGGTGGGCACTTCTTTACTTATGCAGATGGAATGAGAGAGGCTATCTTCAAATCACTCTTACTGGGGGATAAATAGACCATTGCAGAACAATTCGCCTGTCTATCTCAAAATTTTCAGCTCTGTTTCTCAAAATTTACTGCTTGCCAAGTCAAAATTCATGTCTTGATGGTTGGCTTTGGGAGTTGGTATTAGTTTATGAAACGCTTTGTAAGATGGTACAATTTTCAAATGCTTGTGTCATATACTAATAAAAAGGTGACACAGGCACCAGTAGAAGAGAGGATTGGTATGGTGGTTTTAGATGCTTTACGACTTTTAGTTAGAACTTTCTTACATCCTTTTTGAAATCAGTTTTCCTGACTCCGGGCCAACCTAAATTAATAGGTTTACTTTATATGACTCGGTATTCGGCTTAATAGACTGACTAGTTTGAAAGATAAAATCTGGATCCACTAGGAAGAGACCCAATTAAAGTTGGTATTCATGCATAAATTGTATTTAGAGATTAGGTTTTCTTTTAAGAATTAGAGTCACTGCGGTCTACACGAGTTATTCTAGATACCAGACTCTTGTTGACCCTAAAAACACGAGCCAAAAATACTTAGCAAAATTAATTGGTAGAAGTTGACATGGTTTTTTATATCATCAATATCACCCATGTAAACTTTCGATGCGGGATACCTATCCATTTTATCCATTTATTATTGCATATTATAAATACGATCTTGCTTTGTGGAAATTTTGGGAAAGTAATAGCAGGATGTTTTGTGAGGGACCGTTTGGGCACTAGATGAATCTGATTAGATAATCAAAATGGTTTATTGTGCATAGCTTTTCAAGAAAGAACTATTAGATGCTTCTTGGGTACCATAGCATGAAATTTCAACTTCCTTCTCATTTACTAGATAATCTTGTAGGATACGAGACTAAGTGTATGACTTAAAAGTAAATATGTAATGATGGAAAGTGTTAAAGCAACACTTGACGGTGCTGTAACAAACCAAGTTGATGGAAGTACGTTAATCACGTGATTGGATCGCAGTTTGTATTACGGTTCGTTCTTCGGAAAATCATAATTTCTTTTATTCCATTCATATACTCATCATTTCCCAATATTTGATAGTTTATTCACGAATTATCTAATTGAAATGATCGAGGCTGACTAATTCCTCGGGTCAATGTCTGCCCATGAGGCCATGACACTACAAATACCATCTGTTTAGTGTGGTCCACCACTTTGCATTTTACGTGTTTGAGAGCAGATTATAAATTCATTCTTATGATCCATCAATTTATATTAATCTACAACCTAAGAAACAAAGAAAAAAAAAAATTGGCTCCTTTGTGTAGAAGGGAATTAGGGGTTGTTTTAGAGTCGATTATTTTGTAGATTCGGTATCTATTATATTATTGCAGGATGACTCTTGGTGAGGAGAACTTCTTGAGCTTGTCACGTGTCCCCCAATTTGTCACGTGTCCCCCAATTTTTTGCACTTTTTTAACAATTAGCAAAGTCCTAAATGGTAACTGACATTCAAAGGTCATTTTTGAAATTCAAAAAACAATATCAATTATTGCTCTAAAATTCTCTTCGGAGTTAATCTTTGGTACGGTTTGGTATTGATCAATTTCAATAAAGGAAAGTAATGATTCTTTCCCGAGTTAATCTTTGCTACAGTTTGGTATCTAATAATTCAGTTAATTTTGCTACGATTTGGTATCTAATAATTCTTTTCAGAGTTAATCTTTGCTACGGAAAGTAATGGTTCCCTAAAGCAAACCGTAGTAAAGATCAATACCAAACCACAAAAACAATTTCAAAAAGGAAATTTGAATACTTAAACCTATATATGTATCCCTGGATTTGTGAGATTTTTCAATTTTCAAAAGAATAATTTTCTTAGTTTGTAACCAAATTTTTTTGCACCTTTTGGAAACAATACCAAACCTTTTGGAAACCATTTGGAGAATCTATTCTATTATTAAAAAAATTCTACATAACAAAATTTTTATACTGATTAAATTACCGAAATTTTTTGCTCTATATTTGGCGGAATAATTTTTTTGCAGAAAAATCTATCTATAATCACGTGGTTAAAAATTAGAGAAGAGTGATAGGCAATCATTTGGGGCAAAGACCATCTTCAGGGGAAGATTAGAGATAGTACGGTAGCAGCTTCGATTCCTAATCCATTCTTTGAAAGGTAAGTCTTTTGTTTTCTATTTTGTAAAGATTATTTTACTACAGTTTTTCCGACTCCTCATCCGCTCTTCGACGCAAAATTCATATTGATGAGAAATCGAGCTATGCTATCCTTTTCTTTTGAGAAGTCCAACTTTATTTGATAAATTTAATTTAAGCTAGCCATTTGAAACAAGTTCTCCAATACACTTTGTTGGCGAAATTTTAATTTGGATAAATGTAGCTGATAAGCATTAACAATTAAATTTGATAAAAACCTCCAAGTTTATAAGACAAAGGTAGTATTTTGTGTCCAACCGTTTAATTCTTTAGCAACGGTTTTTTTTTTTTTATATAATTAAAAAAAGGAAAAGAAAGTGACTAAAGATATTTTTTCTTTGAGAATTTTGTTAGATTTTTAATTATATCTTTGTTTTGTTTTTTTTTTAAATCTTAATAAAACCTCAACGCAACCCATTATCTGGGTTCTTTGTCTGATATCCGTGCTATGCACATCTTCAATTGACCAACGCAAACGTTTGTATTGAACTTATGGTACCACTCTACCAGACAAAAAATTGGGTATGATTGCATAACTTAGTTTGCACAAGATATCAGACAAAGAACACTGCTCACATCTTTAGTTGACCAAGGTTTTATGTTAGACCAAAAATAATAAGCTCCCACATCTTAATTCCTCATTCTCTCTTCCACACAAAATTAGTTCTATGAATATATTCATGAATATCAGTGTTTATACCATTCATAAATTTCGAATGTTGAAAAATCATGTATAATGTATGATGCTAACGACAAGAACCCTTTAGCAAAACCCTAGCTTTTTCACTTTTCTTTTCTTCACTGCTTTGTTAATTTTTTTAACAAATATCTAAAATAGTTAATTTATCCTTAACATCCTTTCATTGTATTTGGACATAAGACACAGGATGGATCTTGAGAACAAATATCCGAATGTTAAACAACTGTCTCATAGAAAAAGAGCAATACTTGAATCAATTATTTGCTAAAAATAATGCAATCAATTATTTTCTTGAATTGTTTTTTTATATATGTTTGTTTATGAATGTTCACACTTTAAAATAAGGAAATTGATATTTTTACTCTCAATTTTGATGCAGGGGCTCCAAGCTACAATAGTCTTCCAAAATTATCCTTTTGCAAGTTTTATGATTTACTTCAAGCACTCCAAAAAACTTTACTCTTCTCCTTTTATTTCAGGCACTCCAAAAAAACATATAAATATATATGTATATATTTATTAGAAATAATCATATAGTTGGTCAACTCCTTTTACTGCACGTCACTGAATTGCCTACTTCCATATGTAATGTTTCCTTCGTAGAGTCTTTATGTTATTGTCTCCATGTTCTACACCAGGATAACCTGGTCAAGTGATCTTCAACCTATAATTGTAGAACCATCCTTTTGTCCATGCAAAGTCTCTTGAGAGTTCTGTTACTTTTTCTCTTAAGAATTCTCTTAACTTTGGTGATATGCTTTGTTTGTCTCACTATGAGTTTTAAAATGTAGATTTGTGTCTGTTATGAAGATTTTGAGGGAAAAATGGTAGATAATGAGTACGAAAATATAAAGATCTTGTGTTGCAGCCGTTATGAAGATTTTGTAGCATCAACATTCTCAATTGTGGGTGTTATTTCTTTTGGAGAATTCTAGCAATGTTCAATTTTTTTTTTGGGTGCAAAGTGACATGAAACAATCTGACATAGATGCATATTTAATGTTTGGAACTTAATGCTTATGTTGTGGATGTTTAATGTTTGGATGTAATGCTACTGTTAAAGTTTGGAACCTAATGTTTATGTTTGGTTTTAGTTCATTTTTCTGTTTGGAGTGCCTTAGTAAATGAGAAGATAATTTGGGAGTGGAGTGCCTACAGTAATTTTTATATCTTAAAAATGGTAGTTTAACTTCATTAAATATTGGAGTGTTTGCATCAAAAAAGGGAGCCCCAAAATCAACACCCAAAAATAAAGATGAATTTGTTTGATAGAATTTTATATTAATCGTGTGCAACATCCGCACGATCAAATCGTTTTATATTTTCATGAGAAGGAACTTATATGACGTGAGGAGGAACTTGGTTGCAAAAATTTATCCCGTGCATTTACATGGACATAATTTTAATTCATGTCTCCATGCATAACACACGTTCATGCTAGTTCTAAATAGTGGACTTTGGTTATAGATTTGGATTACAATGAATATCCATATAAAGTGGAGTAGTATTTTCATGACCTGTGCGTAATAGATTTTATTAGTGAAAGTATAATCAGAAATATTCACAAAAACTCCTGTAAATGTGATTTTTAGGATTCTGCATACTCCAGTTAATTTTCATAAAAATATATTTTGACAGAATACAATCTACAGTTGGCTTTCAAACTCCGGAAAATGCATAACGTATGGCAGCAAAAAAAAAAAAAACTCCAGAAAATGCAAAATAGAAAAATATGGATTGGGGTGCCCGTAGTGACCCAAGTCACTACACCATTGTAGTAACTTCAATTGCCAATCCTCTATAATCTGCATTTGAGATCAAAACCGTATAATTTGTCAGGAATGGTGAGTAGATCATTCATATTAAAAATTAAATTAAATTAATTGGATATTGGTAGTCATATGTTCTGATACAATTTATATGGATGACCAATATTATTTGGAGAATACACTGTACGATAAATTTGTCTCAATTGTTTGTCTACCAATCTTTGACGATCATAATTTTTTGAACCTGTAATGTGCTCAACATATATGAAAAAATAAATGGTTCCGATCTTAAATGAAGATTTTAGAGGGTTTACAATTAATGTCACTACGAAAATGTAGTGACTTAGGTCACTACAAGAACTCCAAGTCCAAAAAATATGGCGGCCAGACTGCCTTTAGTTTATTCAAGTTTTGCTTATGTTACCCATTGTTTTCCTCAACTAATTAATCACTCGGCTATCCTTACCAAACATAGCTTTATACATGTCACTCCTGCTGTGACTATGTAAATAACTAATGCGGTAGTGATGAGAAAACATTATTTCCACCACCGGCGGAAATAACTGATTCTCAACTATGATAGTCTTCTTCTTTTTTCTTCTATGTCTAGAACGGAAGCAGTACGTGTTGGTCAGATATGGATTAAAAAATAAGGCTGCTCAATAAAACTGGTGAATTCTTAAATTGGTCCAAATTGAACTGATCCATGCGTTTCGGATTAAAATCGTGGATTATTGGTCGGGTATGGATTCAAATATTAAAAAACTGTGACTCATCTAAAGACAATTTTCATTTTGAAATGTGGATTAACCAAACTAGACCATGAGATATTTATTATGTAGATATAAAAAACAGTAAAAAATAAAGATATATATCTATAAATAATTATCCTCATATCCACTCTTATTGGGTAACAAAAATGTGTAATATGCACCTCCAGCTGAACGGATTGGATTGGTTATCAATGGATATGGGAATAATTGTCATTTCTAACTAGTTACTGTATGTGTGATAACAAGTCATGCCTTAAGTTCTTAATCTTATTTTTTAATGCTAGTTCTTTTCGCCCGTTGGTAGGGTTGGCCATTTCATCCACCCCGTCCAAATCCGATCTATTCTAATCCCCGATCCGAACAGATCGATAAAATGGAGATCTGTTTGGAGATTGGAGAGGATATGGGGATTTTTTTTTGAAAATGTTTGGGGATTGGATAGGGGGTGGAGAGAGACATGTCCCCGCCCCAAATCTACTCCGAATCTATTCCCCGCTCCGTCCCCAAATCCCCGAAATATAGGGGTCTATTCATGAATTATGAAATTTTGAGTTCTCATTGAATTTTCTCCAAATATATGGGGTTACACCAAAATTTCTCCAAACACATGGATCTCATTGTAATTATTGTTCTAGGGTTTAAATCTATATATTGTTTCTTCTTTCACTTTTCACTGTATTTCATTTGCAACCAACTCACTCTCAACAAACTACAGAAAACCCTTCCATTCTTGATCTCACGCACAATAGTCATGCTCGATCTCTGACTCTCTCAATTCGGGACAAAGCCAAGGCCCACGGTAATCGCTCTTCTATGTTCTCAGTGGTTCATTAAATCAATTCATGGAATGTCTTTAAAGCTTGATTTTCATGTGATGTTTGGGCAGTCCCCAAATTCTATGTTCATTTAAGAATTTTTATTACGCCTTACCTAATGCTACCTCAATTGTTGCCTTTCTTGTTGAAATTTAGTTCAATTTTAATTATGACACTTGTTTTGGGTGATCTGAGACTGTTTTTGTTAGTTCAAAAACTACTTGAAGGTAGTCAGTATTGTTCTTTGAATACTTATCATTTGCTACTATCATATTTTGTTTCCTGGGCATATCAACAGTGAGTTGTAGACTTGTAGTCTATTTTCTTTTGAAACATTATGTATGCTATCCACTAGACAACCGATGTTGCATTTAATCAATTTTAATTAATGTCATGAATATACATAAGAACTCTTCATAATTTCTACTTTTCTGCACTATTTATGTTGTTCTACAAACACATGAAATTTTACACGCCTAGGGGTTGCCCAGTGATTGGATTTCAGGGAAAATAATTTGTAATTGGGCTTCTATAACTATTTACTTGTTACTCTAGGAAAAATGATTGGATCCCCAAAATCCCCGTGGGGATCCCCGTTCCCCATTTGGAGCGGGGATGGAGGATAAAAATAAATCCCCATTGTAGATTGGATAGGTGATGGATATGAGTAAATGTTTGGGGATTGGGGTGGAGATAGTAGTCTCCGGCCCTGATCCGTCCCCATGCCCATCCCTACTCGTTGGCTTGCTTCCTATCTGAAAGCATTGTTGGTTTAGAACCAATCTAATTTTTTTTGGCTTCCTGGTTTTTGTACTCTTTTTGGCTTGCTAGTTGATAGAGGAGAAAGAACTAGGGTTTACTTCTTTGTTGAACCGATAGACCGATCAAGACCAATAGCGAGCTGTCTTACACTTTCCCAAAGACCTATACACGAGTGATTCACCATAGTCCAATCGATTGAGGAGGACAGCCAATGACCGAGCTGGAGGTGGGAATACAGATTCTATAAAATAAACTATTCCACACGTCCCTAATTCGCCCTTTACTAATAACTAAGACTAATCCGCTCGGGTTCACTTTTACTAGAAGAAAGGCCTCTTTAGAGTGTCTAAGACTGCCTTCTTCGATTTCACTTTCGGAATCTCATAAGAGAACTTGACCGCCTTTATGTATCAGATGAAAGTGAGATAGCAAGCAAGAAAGGCGTAGCAAAACAACAGAATGAAAGGCTACAAGCCAAGGGTAGGGCACCAGCTTCCATTACAGCAACTTTGCCCTACATAAGGGAATCGAGGTTTGGAACCCCTTTTTTATTCAAATGAGAAAATCCGAGCTTCCTGGTAAGGTAGACGTATCAATCCATACGATTCATTCATTAAGAAATGGACGGGTGTGAAGACCGGGCAGGGTTGGGCTATCCCCATGTTCAGCCCTATAAAGTCAGTCCTCAAAGTCCTACCTTATTCTTCTCGGATTATTCATTTCATGATTCCAAAGGCACTTAATGGATAGAAATGTGGTGATCGATCAAGTCTATGTTACGGGTAGATTTGTACATGAGAAGAGACTGCGGGCCAACCACTTTTATTTAATAGAAAACCACGCCCCTCAAAACAATGCTCAGGGGAGCAATATAATTCGACTCTACCTTTTCATTAACCGTACAAAGGATTTTTATATCGTGATGCAAATTAAGAGAGAAAAGTTAGAATGTTGTCACACTACTGATCATGAAAGCAACTGGCTTTGATTTCGTGTGCGACTGTTTAATGTGACATACGAAATCCTATATATATGAAATTCTTTGTGGCTATGCCGGCTAAGAAGCATATGAGGTTTTTTTTTACTAGAATACCCTAAACGAGTTGCCATTTTGTCAAATGCTATTAGGACAACTTTTTAAAACATATGTGTGAAAATGAGTATATGACCAAAATTTAGATCTTTCCCTCAGACATAGGCACTAGGTGAGGTCAAAAGAAAGTACATGTGAGATGTAGCACCATCACAAGAGGTATTGTTCATATAGATAGAGAGCAACCTTATATATGAAATCTTTCACAATGTCTGGGCAAATATCCAATGTCTTTAATAAAGTCGGTTAATGAAGCCAATGACTAGCTCTCACGATGTGTAAGAATTTGTCTACGATTTTATGGCAATTCGATCGAGAAAGTATGCTACAAAATAGCCCAATCTTGATTTTCTTTACAGGGATCAAAAGGTAGGAAAGGACTTGTCCGCAATAAAAGCACACTAACCGAGAACGCAACCCACTAGAGGTCACTCCAATCCAAAAAGGCTTAGGAAGGAGTAGCACATTCTCCTAGGAGCCCCATCAACCGTGATGAATGAGTTACACAAGCCCATTAGTAACACCGTTCTGGATAAAGAGATGTGCGACTTTCCTTCTTTCAGGCAGCGTAGATGCTTATGGTGTGGCATACAATTTGACAATTGATCCTATGGTCAAAGAAAGGAAGTTGACTGATGCTACTCCATCTTCAGCCAGGACTATCTTGCCCTTACTCTAGTCCCTAGAGCCGTTTTCCAAGAAGAAAAGTAGTAGATAGAAGTTAGTCAGAAATGCTGGCGCTGGAAGGTAGCAAATCTTGATCTCTTTTGCCCAACTTAATGAGCATGAAACGTGGCATGAGGTTAGCAGCAGATCCATTAGCCACCAATATACAATTGACAGGAATACCATCTAGATGACGTTGAATGTAAAGAGGACGAAGATGCTGGGTCATCAATGTATCTGGCTTCTCAAATAAGACACTGGCCACATGAGATGGACGGTATGCCATAGGTTCATCTTTGAGAACCACAATGGAAGGAATCTGGGAGTCGAAAGCTTCTAGTGTAGACGCTTTTAGCACTGGTATAGTGGCAACAGGCGTGATAGAACTAATCTCTGGGGTATCGCCCAAAGCCTCTACATCGCCATCCATAGAAGATGGTTGTCCTTCTTTAGCCATGAAAGCAGTAGGAAGAACAAACACCATGTTGCAAGAGAGATTAGCCAAGGAGGATGAAACTTTGGTGACAGGGGCTTCCTCTTACACAACCAACATGTCCTCTGAAGAATGAATGTTAATAGGACGTGGCTTTGCGAGGATATCCTTCCAAGCTGGTTTGCGAACCTTGGGAATATCAGCAGAAGATGGTTCCACCTGTTGAGAAGTAGGTTTCTGCACTAGACGATATTCCATGCGAGGTTTCTTCTGCACATACTTAGGAGAAGGATAGCGTTTTGGTGGGATAGGTGGAGGGGTGGGAATCCCCAGAGCCAACCTATCAGCCTGATGAATCCTCTGTTGACGCCATTTCTGAGATTTTGATAAAGGAATTTCAGGTTGTGGAAACTTAGGGTATTTTACCTTGAACCAATGATTAGGAGAAACAGATCCAGGCGGCTTAACCATCCTAGGCCTGCCCTCTTGTGGAGCTGTAATGACTAAGGAAGACATTTGCTTTTGTATTTCATGAGTGTTGGGTTTCAGGCGATTAAACACCGAAACACGCTTCTGAGGAAAACGACGAGGAGAGAGTGATGGAGTCTCTTCCCTTGGACGCTTGACAACCACACTTTGTAGACGCTTTGGCTTCTCGGATTTTCCACATTCACAGCAATGATGGGCAGATGGCCTTTTTGGTATAGAAGAAGATCCTCTACGACTTCTAATTACCTCTTGATCCCACCATATAGGAGAAGGGTGATCATTAGGAGAATCACCAAAGTCATGAAGGATCTGCTTCCCTTTAGCACCTTGTGAAGGCGCACCTAGAGAAATTCCCTGTCTTGGAGCAGTCCTGGGTGCTCCTCTCATGTCCACATAAACCATGTTAGTTCCAAAGTCTGCAGGGAATGGATCCTCATCTACCGCCATTCCCTTCTTTGCAGCCTCAGGGAATTTGAAATCCCCTTTATCAATCCTATCTTGGATGGCATTTTTAAAGATGATGCAATTAATAGTAGTGTGATTCCAGGAGTTATGATACTTGTAGTACTCCTTGACTTTGATCTCAGCAGGAGATGGAATCTTGTGACCAACAAAAAAGCGTAGAAGCTTGTCAGCCATGAGTTGGTCAAAAAAAATTTTTGCTTTCATAATGTCAAATGTATAAGCCCTGGTAGTCTTGGGTGAAGCCATGGATCCTTGCGCTATAGTGGGCTCAACTTTGATGAAAGCCTTACAAGCGTATGGTTTTCGGTTGACAATTTCTGCAACTGCAACTTCTGAATTTTCTTTTGTCTCCGCAATGGCCACTTGGTAATTAGGGTCCCTGTAATAGGTTCCCTTAGAAGCATTGCGGCGATCTTAATCTTCTGTCAGCAACTGTTCATAACGAGTGGCTCTTGCAACCAACTCAAACAAGTCCCTGAAAGCCACATCGACAAATTTCTTCTGTAATTCAAGACATAAGCCATTCTGGGCCAGACGAACATACTCGGTCTCAGGCAAAACCACTTTGCATTTGAATCGAGCAGTCTTAAACCGAGTAATGTACGTCTCAGCCAGTTCTCCAGGCATTTGGTAAAGCCTAAAGAGATCAGCCAGATTGACCTTTTGTTCAGTTCTGTAGAATTGTTTGTGAAATAATTCTTCTAATTGAGTCCATGACTGGACCGAATTAGCTGGAAGATTTATATACCATGTGAAGGCAGTGGCAGTGAGAGAATTGGGGAATAACCTCATTTGAAGGAACTTGTTACTCGCTGCCTCTCCACACTGAACGGAGAAGCGTGTCACATGCTCCACTGTTGACCTGGTATCTTCTCCAGAGAATTGGGAGAAGTCTGGAACCTTGTATCCCTTAGGAAATTCCACTCGATCCACAGCCTCATTATAAGGCTTATTGTGGATAGGCCTCCCAAACTTCTGTAGAACAGGTCCAAACTGATCTTGGACGTATTCAATGACCTGCTCTTTGCTCAAAAGCACTGGATTCTAGGGAGTAGGAGATGGTAATATCCCCTCAGCAGGTGCAATGTTAGAAGTACCAGCAAAAAGAGGGTTGGGATCCTTCCACTTTCCCGGAATTGCTCCAGGATGAGATGTTGCTCCCATCCTTAGCTTACCACCAACTGGAGCATCTTTCTGTTCTCCTGGGTGGTTGAATTGAGAAGAAGAAGAGGAGGCCTGGTAGTGAGGCAAAACGAAACCCTAAGGACCAGGCATCTTGAGTTGGTCATTGCTGGCACCATTTCTAGTTGCCACAGAAGTGACTGGAGTTAGTTTTTTGTTAAGAAGAACTATCATGTCTTTAATGGATTTAGTGAGATCCATCTGTGACTCCTTGATCTCCTTCAGTGGACCAATAATAGAGTTAGTGAGTCATTGGGACAATTCAGCATTTGTCTCCAAAATGATGTCTCTCATGCCAACAGCCATCTCCTGCAAATCTTCTTGTGATGCTGCGAAGGACTGGCCTTCTGCGGCTTCAACTGGGTCATCACCAATTCCCGTGCCTTTAGCTCCTCCTTTCTTGTCTTTTCCCGCCATTTTGGAATGATCTTCAACTGTTTTATGGGTCCCACCGGGCGTGCCAAAAAATGTTGCCACCGATTTCCCCAGGGACAGGAGAAACAGGAGTGGTCAACACCGGGTGGTGTAGAAGATGGGAGGGCGTGCTAGGAGAAGTGAATCTCCAAGAGAAATATGAAAAGCGCTTGAAAACTGACTAACTTCTTTCAAGCAATTGTGAAACTCGAGCTAAAGTTACAACGGTTTGTGGGGCCTTGAACAAGGACTTCCACAATTGAAGAAGATTACATAGAAGAAGAATAGAGAGAAGAGGAGGGAGAAAAAAGAACGGGGGAGAAGTAGAAGATAGACATAGGTAGTAGATAGAAGAATAAGAGGGGATCGATCGACTAATTGCGAGAGTTAGGAGATAATATTAAATTACTTTGCTGCTATGAGCTTTGTTGGTGCGTAGACTCTTGCAATGTTGCACAAAGATCTTCATTTATAGCCTCTGAGACCCTTTGTAACTTCCAAATGTAACTGCCCATGATCTCCATCCATTACCCCATGTCTTGCTTCCACTTCGGTATTTTCTTGAAAATGCACGAGGGGGTGACATGTGTCCTTAACTGGCCGAAAAATAACTACCCATGTTCTTAATGCAATTAGCACATGTTAATTTCGGCCCTTAACAACTTGTTTTAGATAAACAACAACCCCCTATAATTTAGGTAACAAACTTATCTCCTAAATTATAGGTAATTCGGCTATAATTACTAAATCCGAATTAAATAGATATCATTTTCAATCAATTTATTAGCCATGTGTAAATTTAAAAATTTATGGTACAAACACCACTATGATGAGTATTTTATACGAGATAATGAAATACTGATTTTATAATGTAGTTTTTCATTCTTCAATGTTGGATAGCTCAGTACACGATTCCCTTCCTTTAATGAATGTGCAATTCTCGTCCTTTCAATGGAGCTACTTCCTGCTCTTTTGTTTGTCATATGTCAATTGGTAACGGTCGCATCTGTCCTCTTGTAACTGTCCTGTAGGCGGTCTAGTTGCTCATTCGTCCTACGAATACTATCCTCTAGCTTCTGTTATGAGTCAATTTCTTTGGCCTATTTGATCTACAAAGAAGCCCTAGCCGAAAGCCATCTATAATACGGAGCTATACGGTTCATTAACGTTGCAACATTGGCCTTATTTATGTAATTTGATCGACTTTCGAGAGGGAACCTTTCTTATTATTAGTTTAGTAAGATAGGGTTTTCCACCCACTTTGTGAAGTAGTCGATTGCCACTAGGATGAAACGATGCTAGTTAGAAGCTTTTGGCATGATATTCCCAATGACGTCAATACCCGACATTGATAATGGCCAATGGATAGTCGTACTGTTCAATGGAACTTAAGCCTACTTAGGCGGGAGTGAGGTAGAGAAAATAAGTCCAAGGGGATAGCTGCCAACTCCTATATAATAGGAACCACGAACGGCTAGCTCATAGCCTTCTTACCTCATAGCTTCCTTGGCTCATAGATACCTAGGTGTATTAGTATATCGACTCTAACCCATTGTCGCTTAGCTGCTACTGACTTGGTTCCTTACTTGCTCTTGACAAAGCTAACTTGGCTTCCTCTGACCAGACCTAACCCGGGAAACAAGGCACAGCCAGTTAACTACTGACAGAACTACTTTCATGAAATGTTGTTAAATAGAGGAGAAGAAGGCAGAGAGACGAAAGTAAGACTAGGACAGGAGTGGATACAAACGAGTTAACTAGCTAAAGCCGCAGCTGCAAGCCCAGGAAAATGAAGAGAATGAGAAGAAGGGAACCAATGGAGTAGGAGATTGGAGAAGGAACGTTGACTAGAAAAAGAGATTACTTACAAATGCAGACCAATCAGTGAAAAAGTCTATAACAAGTCTATAACGTAAGTTAAATAGAAGCCATTAAAAGAAAGACTAAATGGTGTTACAGATCACAGCACAGGCTTTGAGACCGAAGGATCCTCAACGCAATCTTTCTTAGGAGCTATCTGACTACTAGTTTCTTAGCCCTCTAGCTCCCTTTAATGACTCTTACAAGACACTGGGATTTCCCTATTGAATGAAAGGGAGATAAGAGTAGTGGAAGGAAAAAAGAGGTGGATTAGGAACTTGATAAAAGCCTTTAGCAAAAAACGACTCGGACTGATTGACTAGTAGGACAACTAGCACTTCACCAGATACCTATTTGCTTTACTAGCTCGTTTGGTGTAAGGGAGCTCTTAGTGAATGCGGAGTGAGAATTGGGAGATGAATGAGAGTGTAGCAGCTTCTTCCCCCTTTGAGTTCTATAGGGCCTCTTGAATGGATTACTAGTTCCTACCTTCCCAATCAATGCTAACTCTCTTCTCTTATGGCTTAAGACATTGCCTCAGCTTTTTCATTTCCAGAAATAACCGTCTATAGTTACATACATCTCTCCAAAGATAGCTAATCTAATATTCCTTTGTTTCACTCTCCCAGAAAAACTCAAAATAAAGAACTCACTAGAATAGATAAACCTTACTCAACTACCAGGCAAGGAAAGGAAGTTCATGCTTAGTCCTAACAAGAAGGAAAATAGTAAAGAAATAAAAAAAATCCTCCTCTAAACCTGTCGAGAAGACAAGCAGATGAGAAGCTACAACCGATGGAATCATCCTTGTCTTGTCTTAGAGTAAGAACTACATTCGCCTAACTACAGGAACATAGCTAGCTTGATAGAATTGGTTATCATAGTAGTGCATGTTGTAGTTATACCCGAGAGATTTCTAGCTATTGAGAAGTGATTTATATGATTTTAATTTCTCATCATGATGCAGCCTGCTATTAGGACCTTTATTGCACATTGTATTTGTATTTAAATATTCCTCGTAACAATTCACTGTATCCTCTATCTTATTATCCCATTTTAACTTCTCTGGTGCCAAATAAATTAAGTAAGATAGAGAAGTTAAAAATCTCTTTAAGAGAGTCAATAGGTTCTGGAATAGTATTATTAATATTGTTAGAGTAACAAGGGTATGATTTAGGGGATTTGTCTCTTATTGGTGGATTGATAAAATTCCGCTTCGCACTTTCCTACCCTTCCTTCACACTGGATTCTTTTTGACTGCAATTGGGACCCCGAATGCATTTCAAGCTTGACAACTACACAACGTTTTTTCATTAGAGAAGTGTCGTTCATCTCGTGAAGTGTGCAGATTGTCACACTTTTCATGCCACCATTCCTACTCTTGTTACGCTAACATGCATATATATGACCCGTTAAGTCAGCTTGCCTGTACGTAGGGAATTTCCTTCTTTAGCTGAAGTAGGTCGATATGCTAATACATCGATTTTTCACAAAAGAAAGATCAATCCACTCGGAGCGCATCCCGTTAGTTGGTCTTGTTTACTGACTTCGTTTGGGGTCTCCCTTTGGGGTTGGGGTATCTATAGTGGGCTCACTCTCGACACATCCTTTGACGTTTTGCCCCGTTCTTGCTAGCAAAATAAATAAGCTTTCGTCAACCTAAACCATTTGAGCTTTTCCAAAGGAGAATTAAGTGTACTCATGAATAGTACCAAGAATTGGAACAGATCTATAGGCGGTGGGTAGGAAGAAAGCTCAACGCACGCCATAGACTGATGCTTCTACTGCAACAAACACAAAGAAAGCTTTAGCACGATGGGCATAGCAAGCCAAGCAAGATCACTTTCTTCCAATTCTGAAAAGTAGGATCAAGAAGGGGATTTCTGCGGGCATGCAAGGCATAAGAGCCATTCCCGGCCAGCCTGTTTAGCCTTTAAAATCACCAATGTGTACTTATGGCACGACAGGGGTGCTATGAGTGGCCTTAAGAGCCTACTAACTTAAAGGATGTTTGCTAGTCTAGCCTTCCAACCATAGGTAGGCATCTTTGCTACCCGAGTAGATGCTTTTGACATCTTTATAGCATCTGTGGAAGTCCACCTTTCTTTATGTGTTTCCCTATTTGGTCTAATAAAGTCAACCTATAGAAGTCAGGGTGGAGCAGCCACCTAGGGCGAGGAAGATCAGTTTAGATACGATATGAACCAACCCCCTAAAACGAAGAGGGGTTTTTTCTTGCTTCTGGCAAAATCTCCTTCATCTGCTCTTATTGATTCTAGACAAACCCACCTTTTGATATGGATGGAAACTTCCCCATCCTTTACTTGTCTTTTGAAAGACAAAAAAATCGTATAGAGGAGTATTTGTATCATGCATGCTCCTCCACTGATGACAAAATTACCTTATATCCTCTTCTAGGAATTCCTACCCCTATAAGAGAGGGGAAAGAAGTAGAAGAGTATTCTGCATGAATATGCTTCTGCACTGGGAATATCTCATAGTGGGAAGGCCCAGAGATCACAAAGGATGGGATGGGAATGGAGGCATTCCAGCCCAACATACTCCGGTGAATGGGTTGAGAGAGATAGGGAGGGGAGTGGGATACAGGAAGTCTAGTGAACAGTTGAGTGGCTATCCAGCTATTCAATCGGCTATGGAAGGAGTGGCAAAAACAAGCATGGAAACAATAGTCGATCAGAAAGATAAGTTAAAGGTAGCTTTTAGCCGTTCAACCACTAAAGTGGGTGAAGCATAGTTTCGTCCGTCCCTCTCGTTTTCAGCGTGGGATAGAGTTATTCGTACGTGCGACACCAACTCTTTCGTTTTAACTTCTTTCCACATTCCTCCTTTTTTTTTTAATACATATCTAGTGTTTTTTCAATTCCTACCATACATATTTAGTTACTTTATGCCGGGAGCCAAAATTGTTGGGCTCATTCCCTGTCTTGTTTTATTAATGCTGAACATCAAACCCATTCAACATGATATTCCATAAGCATTTTGGAAGTTATAGTGTGAAAGGAAGTAGGCCCCTTACATGATAGTTTGTGAACACGGGGGCACGCTTTCTTTCATGTATTTATGATCCTGCTGCTCATATGGAACAGGTTGGCCCCTGCCCCAAGGGAACGAGTGAAAGGGCTACTTGCCGGAATAGCAGATCGAGCTCAGAGCTACCTATTTTTCTTTTTTACTACATTTCCAAAGAGTGGTCCCTAGGCCGTTGGTTGGGGATCCCAACTCCAACACACTTGGCCACTTTATACATATCTAGTGTTTTTTCAATTCCTACCATACATATTTAGTTACTTTATGCTGAGAGCCAAAATTGTTGGGCTCCTTTCCTGTCTTGTTTTATTAATACTAAGCATTAAACCCACTCAACAGGATATTCCATCAGCACTCCGGAAGGTATAGTGTGAAGGGAAGTAGGCCCCTTACATGATAGTTTGCAAACACGAGGGCACGCTTTTTTCACGTATTTATGATCCTGTTGCTCATATGGAACAGGTTGGCCCCCGCCTCAAGGGAACGAGCGAAAGGGCTACTTGCCAAAATAGCAGATCGAGCTTGGAATAGCTTATTTTTCTTTTTTAATTACATTTCCAAAGAGTGGTCCCTAGGCTATCGGTTGGGGACCCCAAATCAACCACACTTGGCCACTTTATAGCTTTCGGAGTTGACAGCCTTCAGAGAGATGATCATCTACCGTATACAAGATTCTAAGAAGAGTAGCAAACAACTTCCTCTCCTTAAAATAGGATCCCCTTACCATAAACAAGGTTGACCATTAAACTCTAAAGCTGAAGAAAATAGTATCTTCCCCGCTCTTATCCTAAGTCTCCTACAAGCAATTAATTACGATCAATGCGGCGAATCCTTGGATTTGAACGGAGATCAACCGATTAAACCTCATCCAAACAGTAACAACGGTATAGAAAAAATAGAGATGGGAGCATAATAGCTAAACGAGCCTAGAACTTGGGGACAACAAAAGAAACGGAACGAACGAAGGCATAAAGAACTTGAGGAGGAAGACGAGTTGGAATATTGGTGTATGTACTGGTTTATTGGTTTCCTTTAATAGCTAGAGTTGAACCAAGCACTCTGCATACTGTATGAAAGAGTCATTCGATTAGAAATGTCAGCTGGTGGAGTTCCTGCCCTTTGCCTTGGTTCCAGTCTCGTCTCGCTATTGAAGTGTTAAAAAAAACCATTTATTGAAGCTTGACTAAAATCTAGAAAGTGATTACTGTAAAGACTCTATCATAAAAGAAAAATGTCCTTATCGAGATGAAAAACAAGAACTTACATTAATATATGAGACTTGTACTCTTCTTAGAGCATCTCTGTGAACGTGAACTCTGATATGCCTTGTTTCACCACCAAAGCATTGCATGTCACGACTTTCTATGTGTTTTGACGATGGATCGGCTTCTCCCCTTGCTCTTCAACAATTCTATGTAAGTCAAGCTTCTCGATCCTCTTCATCCAGCTGAGCCAATGAGCTCCAATCAGCCATTTCACAGCTATATGAATGAAAATCAATGAACGAGAATTCACAACTATATGAAATGCAAGTTTTGACTTTGGATCTCCGTCGTATGAGTTAAAATTAATTTCATGCAAAAAAACACGGGGTTGAAGCACTTTTCTCATTTTTCAAGAGCTCTTAGGAATGAAATCGGCTTGCATTCATTTTTACTGGGGTTGAAACTTGAAACACTTTTCTCATTTGGAAAAAGCTCTTAGGAGTGAAAATCAATGAATGTCATTTCACAGCTATATAAGATGCACTTTTCTCATTTGGATTGACCTCGTATGGGCAAAAAAAGGTTGGTGAAACACCAGTTCTAGAAGATAGAGTCAAGCAGGGAGTGATTGACGAGGAGGTTGCAGAGTTTCTCAAAATCATCTGCAAGAGTGAGTATACAGTAGTGGAATAGCTAAACCGCATGCTAGCACAAATATGTATACCGGGATTATTGATAGCATCAGAAGTACACCGCTCAGCATTGTTCGAGATACTAAACAAAACGTGTCAATTTAGTCTATAGTTGAACTGGGGTCAAGCATTGGCTTTAGACTGATTGACTAATAGAAAGATTGAAAGGATCATACTTGCATACTCAAACTCTACTGGTCTAAAACACAGCTTTAGCTCTCCTCAGAGCACTAGTCAGAAGAATAGGTAGAGTCAGACTTAGTCCATCAATCTGTGATTGACACACGAAGAAATCGAGAGAATTACAGATTGAGTGTGTACACTAGCCCTTCAAAATGAGACAGGACTAGACTGGCATTTGGGTAACCACTACTCTCTGTTCTCACATGAAGGGAAGAAAAGCCACAGCTTGAAAAAAGTAGTATTAGGAATTGAAGCGGGAAGTTGTGGAAGTTATTCCCACTCCGCTAAACTAAATTTAGTGAAGCCAAGGAACCTTAACTTGAGGGTAAGATCTTAGTTCTCTTTGACCGGATTTGATGCTTTTTAAAAGGCTTTCTATGTGAAAAAAAAGAAGCTAACCAACCCATGATAAATCACCTAGAGCAAATTTGCTTACAAATACCCTTTAAGAATCTGATTCTATTGAATGCAGATCTCCAGTCTCTTGTGCTGACCTCCCAGTATTGGACTAGGGACCGAGCTGGAACTACAGAAAGAATAGATTCAGAAAGAGGGAAAGGCGGGAGGAAGCTACTAACCATGTATAAAGAGAAAGTCCAAGGATAGTAGGCTTCATTTTGGAAAACCAGCTGGTGGCAAGAAAACTCTTTAGACCTATTACTAGAGGTAGCCCCGTTCTTTCTACTCACGATGTGACTGGAATAGAATTCCGTATAAAAAAGAAGAGGGAACCCTGGTAATTAGAGGAGAAGATGAAAGGAAATAGAGTGCACCTCCTCATGTATCTTAGTTTTGCGCTCTATAATTGTTTTAAATATAGGTGGGATTACTCGCCAAAAGCGAAGAATTGAATCTTGTACTTTGACTCGCCGGTCTTGGTGAAGGGTATACTTCTCAAAGTGAATTCATCCCACTATCTAGTTTACCAGAGATGGGATGGTTCCGTTAGTAAGGTAGCGCTTTCTACCTACCTTCGATTGCTAGTCTGAAGTGGGAGTCCTCTTTCAGGTTCTTCCCTTGTGCACTGGGCTATATAGAAGAAATCCTAGTCTGATGATTGGCAAGAAAGGATCTTCTTTCCTCATCCAGCCTTTAGTAAAATAGGCTAGTCGAAAGTCTCATTTGCTCCTTCCTCCAGCTCTTATGAGGTGTTGCATGATCTGGATGACTTCAAATGGTCTGATGACAATATTGCTATCCTCAACAAGCTTGTTATAGTTGATGAGAAGTTGAATGACTAGGCTCCATGTCCTGATGGCTATACTTCTTCAAGAAAAAGCTAAAAGCACGGGTTTTCTCCAACCTCTAATCGTTAGGAAAAATCTATGGATAAAATTGGACCCGATATGTGACTCATAAATTGGATTCGAATTGGACCATGAGAGTTTTGGTCCGAATACGTATCGCCTTCTCTAAAAATCGTGACTCTCAAACTAGGAGAAATTTGATCCGATTCAAACCGTGAACATCTCTAAAGTATTGATTTGATCCCAATTTTTGTCCCCAAAGTACAAATTGAAGAAATTTAACACCTAATGTTTTAAAATCGGTATCAACCAAGTCCCAAGGCGAACATTGTTAACCCAAACCGTTACAATGAGAGGCATTTCTGTTTTTTTGCTTCTCTTTAATTTGTCTCTCTTTGTTTTGAATGTACAGTCCAGGATCCCAAACAAGTAATCCGAGTTGTGCATTAAGTTTAACATAACTTTTCAAGTAGCAATGTGAAAAATTAGCTCAAATGGATAATTATCATTACTTGATCAAATGTTTTGAAAATTTCATTATTGAATTCAGGATCGTGAATAAAAAAACTGGAAGATTGGATCAAGTCCTTACCGTTATTGATTGAGGTAATTTTTTTACAAGACTACTTAAAAAAAATTTCTTTTCAATTAATGGAAGGCGATGGTTATTTTTGTGGGCCCCACAAAATCATCGGATTATTTCTCCATTTGTAACAACCTTAATTTTCAAAAGAAAAATATTTTTACAAATTAGATGTTTTTTTATTCATTAACAAGATATTAATAATTTGTTCTTTTGTACAAGTTTGGATAC
Source organism: Vaccinium macrocarpon (assembly GCA_022606695.1). Lineage (NCBI taxonomy): Eukaryota > Viridiplantae > Streptophyta > Magnoliopsida > Ericales > Ericaceae > Vaccinium > Vaccinium macrocarpon. The sequence goes on from CM040171.1 coordinate 25,344,136, forward strand.
ATAAGTGGAGACAATATACTCCCTCCATCCCAAATATATTGCTTCATAAATTTAATTTATTAAAGAAATCATCTTTATACTTTTCACGTTTACTTTTACATCCATTTCATATCTCTCTCATCAACTTTTACCTCTATTTTTTCAAATTATCTCCACTTTTACCCGTTAATTGTTTACCTATTATCTTTTCAAAACAAATGCACTTATCAAGGGGAAATTCAAAATGGAATACTCTACCTTTTTTGGGGGATGGAGGGAGTTGATATGTTACAGATATTTACTCCCTCTGTCCCAATTTATTGGTCGCTTTTAGGGATTCTAACTAATTAGGGGAATATCATCATTACATTTGTCATAGTTTTTCCTTTTATTATTTACCCTTTAAAATATCATCATTATATATATTTCTAAAATCTAATGCCCCGTTAGTAAAAATTTGGGAGTCAAGGGACAAAAAATTTAAGACAACAAAAAGTAGTGTTAGAACCAAGGACCAGGACAGAGGAAGTATTTTTTTTCCCCTCCTAAGAGCATCAATATTAGCATCTCAACCTCCTCAAAAGCCTCAAAAATCAACCTCACCAAACGAACTCACCAATTTTAAGATTCTTAACTTTGCTAGAGTAACTTTAACAAATTTTGTGATCAATTGTTCACTCACCGAAAGAGGAGGGAGGGAAGAGTAAAAGTTTGAATAGAGGGTCTGATTCTGTGAGTTTTTGACAAACTAACTTGCTAAAGTTTGAATAAAAAGTCTGATTTTGTGAATTTTTTGAAAAGTGACTTGCTAAATTATAAAAAGTGTTTTTGAGGTTAAATTTGGTTTTTTTTTTGTATGTCAGATAAAGATGCTTTAATAGTCAAAGCCACATTATTATATCCTAAAACTACATAGGGGTGTACACCATCCGGATTGGATGGGATTGGCATGAATCCAATCCGAATCCGCGAGTCACAGTTTTTAGAAAATACAATCCATGTCTGAACCAAAAGTCTCATGGTCCGGTTCCAATTCGATCCGCGAGTCATGGATCGGTTCCTGTTTTATCCACGAATTACATATCATACGTAAATAACTAACAAACAGTTTGATCAAAATAAAATCCTAAAAAATCCAAACTACTGTAGAAAACAAAGAGACCATAGATGGAGCCACAACCAGGGCCTAAACAAGTAGCAACACTCTTAGTTCAATTACATAGTGCAATAGAAACAAAAGGCATTTTAATAAATACAAAAAAGGGTTCTTCATTGACAAGGACATGATATAAGAGTTAATAATTGAAATAGGACACAAACTAATTCTTTAATGCCAAGAGGACAACCTACACATTCTAAAAATACTACTGCTAGCCCATAAAAGTGCCTAAAACCTACTGAAAGTACCTAAATCTAAATCCTAGGGTACCTTATGAAAGTATCTAAAACTCTAGGGTACTGTTTTCATATAAAATTAACCAATCCAATAATTAATTGACACGTAATCAAAAGTGCCAAACATTGGCAATTATCTGTCAATGAAAATACACTGGATCAATAAAGAAAAATAGAATAAATACATTGTCGTATCATTTCTCAAACTGGACGAGCAGTTATTGGCAGTTACAAGCCATTGTTAAAATATAGATTGGCTTCGAAGTCATAATATTAACTACTGAACACACAAGCTCCAAGTGTAAACTTACAAAACAAGGCAGTTGGCAGTTAGAACATGTGGAATACTTTTGGAAGACAGTTATTCCCTTAACATGTTATCATTTGAGTTGGTAGATAAACGTGCAGATTTAAAACTTCTGAGAGAAGAAACAATTCAAATTCATACGTGGAGGAAGAATAACTGCCAACTTTCAGAGTGGAAGTTAGAGTTCAAAGCAAGCCAGATTCAAACTCATGGAGCGGGAAGTTCAAACTACAAACAACGTCTATAAATAGAAGAAATTGAAGAGTGAAAACCCCCGGACAAATCTTCAACAAATAGCTATCAAAAAAATTGATGTTTGGTTTGTTCATAGGCAAAGTAGTTTAGGATTTCGAACCCAGTTCGAAGTAGTTTAGGATCTCGAACTCAGTTCGAAGTAGATTAGGAAGTAGATTTGAAATTAGATTAGGATTTATCTCGATTGTTCTTGTAACAATCATCCCTATCTCGGTTGTTCTTGTAACAATCACCTGTTCGAAGTTCTATTACTCTGTATTTGAAGTTGGAGACAATTTCGAAGTAAGTTTATCTTTGATTCGTCAATCGAAGTGTCTTGTTTCTTTATTGTTCTTTGATTTCCTAAGTTTATTGGTTTGCATTTCTTCACTTATTAAGAAAAATCCTCTTAGTTGAGGTAATTGAGCCAACAAAACACAATCGCCTGATTAGGTTTGGTTTTCCAAAGTTAATCTGAGGGAGGAGATTGAAACTCTCTCTGGCACGCTCGCACACAATCATTTTCCATTGCAAAGAAGTAAAAAAGAACCAAACACATCTTTTTTGGCACGCCTAGTGGGACTCCAGAAAGTGTTAGATGGCTCCAAAACTTAAGAAGCAAGTGGATGATTCTCAGGTTGGCCAAATGCCAGAAGATGAGAACAATGTTAATTCTAAAGAGAATGAACAAGTCGAAGGCCTTCAAATAGGACCAGAGACTCGTGCTGGTCAAGACTTAAATATGAGAGCTGGCCAGACTTCTCGAATGAATACTAGGAATAATAAAACTGTGCAAGTTGATGACCCAAAGAATCCAGAAGTTGGAGGGAATATGTCATCAAGCCAGTTTATTGAAATGATTGCTACATTTAAAGAATTGGCTCAGACCCAAAGGCTTATATTACAAAAATTGGAAGAGCAATAAGGGCTTAGAAGTAATCCTTTGCCTTTATTTGAGAAGGATAAAGGAGAGGCTAGTACAAGCAAATTCAGGTTAAGGCTTGGAAAAGAGCCTATAAATGTAGAGGACATACCAGAATCTTGGTATGAGCCTGCAAAGAATCATGATTATCAAACCCCTAAACCTAAGAAAGTGTTCAAGCAAAACACTAATATCCCATTCGAACCAAACTTTGATGGTGTAAATGAGGAGAAAGGCTTTAGGAATTATGATTACGGATTTGATAAGTATATGTATATTCCTAGAAATCATTTTAATGAAAAGGACAGGACTAGTGCGATAAGGCCTAATCCAGAGATTGGGATTCCTAAGTATTCAGGAATACCAGAGATGGGAAGGGTACATTCGAACTACCTTTATGAACCTTTTGTAAAACAGGAGGGAGGTTTCAAGCAAACTAGGCCTTTTGATGATCCTTATCAGAGGATTCCAGAAGATCACATGCCTAGAAATGTCACTTGGGAACCACCTGTTAATTCAAAGGTACCTTTAGGGGAATATCCAACCCTACGAGATGAAATATTAGGTCTTATGCAAGAAGTTTATGGACCCTTGAACCGGGGGTACATACTCAAATTTATAGAAAACTTTATCCAGAATGGATAGATAGACAGTTCGAAGTCCCTAGGGGGTTTAAAATCCCAGACTTCACTTTATTCCATGGAGATGGAAAACAATCCATGACTGAACACATTGCTAGATTCACCGCTCAGTGTAGGGAGTTAGGCAATAATGGGTTCATCAAGTTGAAATTGTTTTCTAATTCCTTAACTGGGACGGCCTTCAAATGGTATTCGAACTTGACACCAGAGTCAGTTCCAAATTGGCAAAGGATGGAAGAGTTATTCCGTGCACAATTTTATCAAAACAGCACAAGTCACTATGGTGACTTAGCAAGATTAAAGCGTAAGCCCTGGATGAGAAGGCTGCTCAATTTATTGCTAGATTTAAAAGGGCCAGAAATAAGTGTAAACTTCAATTACCAGAGGTTGAATTTGTAAGGATAGCACAAAATGGCTTTAGTAGAGAACTTAGGAAGAAGTTCGATTCTACTGAATTTAGGGATTTGGTTGATTTAACATACAAAGCATCATCTTTACCTAAAAAAAACATACAAAGCATCAAGATATGAGTCTTTGTTAGAAGAGGATGTTGATAGAAATAACTCTTCTTACTCAACCTATTATAAAGAACCCATTTATGAGATTGATGCTGCGGAAATTGTTGAACATGAGCCTTGTGTGTGTGAATGTCTAGTTCGAAAGGATTCCTCTATAGCACCAAGGACCAACAAGAAAGCAGTTAGTAAAGTATATTGATTTGATGTTTCAAAGGCAGGTGAAATTTTTGATTATCTTTTGAAGAAAAAGTTCATCAAACTCCCTGAAAATGTTAAACTTCCAACTTTGGAAGAAACAAAAGGGAAAAGTTATTGCAAATGACATGCTTCATGGACTCATTCCACTAAAAATTGTAATGTTTTCCGTGATAGGATTCAAGAGCAGATCAAGAAAGGAAGAATCATGTTTCCAAAAAAGGCTATGAGAATTGATACTGATCCATTTCCAAAAATTGAAGAAGTTGATCACAACACTAATGTGCCAACTTCTCCGCTAAAACCGCCAAGGAAATGTGGCAAAACAAGCGGTGCAAGTGGAAATGAATTCAAAGGTAATTTAGTAAAGGAAAGCCAAAAGTTGGCCAACTTCGAAATGATGATGGGAAGACCTACCGTCAAAACACTTCACCAGGAAGTTCTTTTAGCAGAGGTTTTAAGCAGTCTCATCTTCCCATGCTCGAGGCATCCTTTTTGGATTGTTTGTGCATGGAATGCAGGGCTAACTATTTGATCTTCAAGGATTTGGATAGACAGGGGTTGATTTCTTTCCAAAGAGGATGGAAAGAAAAGCTTTGGATCAAAATAATGAAAGAAAGCCTTGGATCAATCCAAATCATGGAAGAAATGAAAGGCCTTGGTCTATTTCAAAGAGAAACGTGCCTTCTAGTCCAGTTCCACCATTTTTGAAGAGGGATTATCCTCCTTCAAGAAGTTTAACAACTGGGAAGGCCCCAATAGGCCAAAGAAATGGAGGAGAAGAGGAACAATTTACCTTGGTGAAAGGAGTTCCTGATTGGTTTCTAAAAAAGGTCAAACATGAACTCTTCTAAGAATGTAGAACTTCTTGTAAAATTGGGAACAAAATGGTTAAACCTCTAAGTGCTCCTACTGGTCAATGGGTAGTGGTCAGAGATCCAAAGACCAAAGCACCTCAAATGATTCTTATCTTGCCAAGAACACAAAAAAGGAAACTGCAAAGGAGGTATACCAGTTTCCAAATGGAGGAATATGCTTCCAAGGAAAGTCCTAATGGGGGTGATAAATTCAACCCAAGGTTTAATAGACTTCGAAGAGAAGATTCTGAAGAATCTCTTAGAAGGGGGTTTTCTCAATCAGAAAGAGAAACTCTAGAAAATTTGGTTGCGAGAATGAACAGTGAAATGCCTCAAGATAATCCAACTTCTCCAAATTCCTTGGCAAGCTATCAATCTGGCTTATTAGAAGCCATGATAGTGGAACATGAGGAAGGTGGGGGAACAAATTCGTCTCCCGTTGGAACATTCTCCCCTATGGAAACTTCTGTAGCAGAGTTTTCTGAGAAAATGAACACATCAGAAGTTGGATCAGAACTACCAATGTAGGAAAAAAGTACCATTCAGTTCGGGACTTTACCTGAAGTCCAGATTAACATGGTAACTCATTCATTTGTTAACTTTGGACCTTTTGGACCAGATTGTTCACCAGTTCGAAGAGCATTACAGCCAATAGTTACTCCTATGGAGGTTATTGATGTCTCAAGCGATGAAGAATATAATCTCACATATGATAATGGTTGGAATGATAGTTGGGGAGCTTTAATCTCCAAGATTCAAAAGGAGGAAGAGGAGGAGGATTTCATGATTATGGTAAATACAACAGAAGAACCAGAAGTAACCTCCAAAGAGAAAGCAATTTTCATTCTAGAATCAGAAAATGATTCTAAGTATCCTTTGATTGTTGATTTGGATTGTGCTGATCTTTCTTATCCTTTCAAATCACCTTTGAATGATATGAAGCACCATTTGAAACCATTATACATATCTGCATTGTTTGATGGAATTTTGTTAAACAGAATTTTGGTTGATAATGGTGCAGCGGTGAACATTTTGCCTTCTAGGACTTTGAAGAAATTGGGAAAAGAAAAGGTTCGATTAATCCCAACAAGCACATCCATTGTTGATTTCACTGGTGAGAGTAAAAACCCCAAAGGAATTGTTTCTATACGCCTGAAAGTTGGCCAAGTAGAAACTGATACAGCCTTCTTTGTGGTGGATACTTTTACAAATAAGTATAATGCTTTACTTGGTAGGGATTGGATTCATGTCAATGGCTGCATTCCATCTTTGATGCATCAAGCCCTGATGACTGTGAAATATGAAAATGGAAAAGAAATGGGGGTCGAAGAAGTGAAAGCAGACCCACATCCCTTTAGCACTTTAGCAAATTGTGCATAGGCAGAAATGTATACGCCTGAAATCGTCCCTCTAAGTGAAATTGCACAAACTGCCACCCCTCCATCTAATGTATTGGAAATGGGAGAATTGGCAGAGCGGAAATCTAAACTCAAACAAGCAGTTGATTATGAATCAGACAATCCACCAGACGAGGATGCTTGGATGTGAGTCCAAGACAGAGTTCGAAGAGGCCAATTCTTTGGCTTTAGTTAAATTTATGGCTCTAGAAATAGAGTAGAAATTACAAAAAACAAATGATTGGGAGGAATTATTGGCTGAGAAATCTGACTGGGGGTTGAAGCCAGTTGAACTCGAAGAGGCCTTTATAGGTCATGTTGAATCCCAAGATCCTGTGGAAGAGGTGGAATTGGGAGAAAGAGTTGTTCCAAACACTGTGCAAATCAACAAGGGGCTTGATGCTGCTTCGAAGGCCAAGTTGATCGCAGTACTTAAAGAGAACAAAGAATGCTTTGCTTGGAGTTACAAAGAGTTAACAGGTTTGAGTAGAAATTTGGTTGAGCACAGATTACCTATCAAACCTAATTGCAAACCTTTCAAACAACTTCCAAGAAAAATGTCTCCTGAAACCATCTTATTGGTTAAAAAGGAAGTTCAAAATCTTTTAAATGCTGGTTTTATTAGAATAGCAAGATATGTAGATTGGCTATCAAATATTGTCCTTGTTGTCAAGAAAAATGGGAAAATTAGGGTGTGCATTGATTTTAGAAACTTAAACACTGCAACCCCTAAAGATGAGTACCCAATGCCTGTAGTAGACATGCTTGTGGATAGTTCTGCATGCCACAAAATCATGTCTATTATGGATGGACATTCAGGATATAATCAAATTTGTATAGCTGAGGAAGATGTTCATAAAATTGCATTTAGAGCACCTGGCAACCTCGGGACCTTTGATTGGGTCAAGATGCCCTTTGGGCTTAAGAATGCTGGTGCTACTTATCAAAGAGCTATGAATGCAATCTTTCATGAAATAATAGGGAATTTTTTAGAATGCTACATAGATGACATAATTGTCAAATCAAGATCTATTGATGATCATGCGGAGCATTTGAAAGTGGCTTTTTCAAAGATGAAGCATTATCAACTGAAGTTAAATCCTGCTAAATGTGCCTTTGGAGTAATGACAGGGAATTTCTTGGGATATCTAGTCCATAGCAAAGGTATTCAAGTTGATAATAATAAAGCTAAAGTTATTATTGAAGCAAAACCTCCCTCAAACAAGAAAGAACTAAAAAAATTTCTTGGTCAATTGAATTTTCTTCGAAGATTTATATCTAATACTGCAGGCAAAACTAAAGTTTTTCTTCTTTATTGAAATTGAAGGATGGAGAGCCTGTCAAACTGTATTTGGCAGCAAACCATGACTCAATAGGAGTTTTATTGGCTCAAGACAATGAAGAAGGGAAGGAACAAGCTATCTATTATCTAAGTAGGTTTCTTAATGATTGTGAAAGTAGGTATTCTGCAGTAGAAAAATTATTTTTAACCTTGTTCTTTGCTTCGAAGAAACTCAGGTACTATATGATGCCTAGAGTAACCTATGTAATTTCTCAGACTGATGTTATGAAGCATATGTTGTCCCAACCTGTACTCAGTGGCAGAATTGAGAAATAGATTGTATCTTTAATTGAATTTAGTTTAGAGTACATTCCTCAGAAATTAGTTAAAGGGCAAGATTTGGCTAATTTTTTGGCTGATCATCCAAATGAAATTGAAACTCCTGAAATAGCAGATGTTAATACAGTAACAGTTAAACCATGGAAAATGTGATTCGATGGTTCGAAAACATCTCAAATGGGTGGAATTGGAGTTATTTTGGAAACTCCTCAAAGTTTGAAAACCAAATTTGGTTTTCAAATCAATGAAGGGGAGTGTACCAATAATCAAGCAGAATATGAAGCCTTAATTATGGGTCTAAAACTCTTGCTTATTATGAAAGTTGATATAGTTGAGGTCTTTGGAGATTCTCAGTTGGTTATAAACCAGGTGAATGGAGAATTTGGTTGCCATAATGTTGGTTTAAAACCTTATTATGAACATGTGAAGTCATTGGTTAAGCATTTCCACATGATTTCTTTTATATATGTTCCAAGGTTCTTCAATGAAGAAATTGATGCAGTGGCTCAAAGAGCATCAGGATTCAAGTTTATTCCTGATGACAGTAGAGAATTTTGTCAATTAACTCTAAGAAAATCTTTGCCAATGCTTAAAGACAGAAATATAGATTTCGAAGTATGTGAAATCACTACTTCTCCTAGTTCGAATGACTAGAGACAACCATTAATTGATTATTTAACTAGACCTGACGCCAAAACAGATAGAGCAACAAGGCTAAGATCTATCAATTACATCATGTATAATGGAGAACTATTTAAGAGAGGAGCAGATAGATTATTGCTTAAGTGCTTAAACAAAGTTGATGCTTTTAAGATTATGACAGAAGTTCATGAAGGTATCTGTGGAGCTCATCAAGCAGGAATCAAGATGAGATGGTTGATTCGAAGGTATGAATATTATTGGCCTACTATCATCAAGGATTGTATTGATTATGCAAAAGGGTGCTAGGCTTGTCAAAAGACAGGACCTCTCAAAAGATTACCAGTTACTGAACTACAGCATGTAATCAAACCTTGGCCATTTAGGGATTGGGCAATGGAAATGATTGATATGATTTACCCTCCATCTAGGGGTGGGGATAAATTTATACTAGTTGCTACTGATTACTTCACCAAATGGGTGGAGGCTCAAGCCTTTGAGAGTGTCTGTCAAGAGCAAGTGATTGAATTCATTAAGAATATCATCTATAGGTTTGGATCTCCAAAAACTATAACAGTAGATAATGGATCCATTTTCGAAGGTAGAGCAGTGAAAGCTTTTGCAGCCTCTCATGGAGTGTCTTTGATTAACTCTACACCTTATTATGCTCAATCGAATGGTCAAGCTGAATTAACCAACAAGATTATCAAAAGAGGTATCCAAAGAATGGTTGATAGGAACCCAAAAGAATGGCCAAATTTGCTGTTAAATGTGTTATGGGCATATCGAACCACTAAAAAGAACCAAAGATCAAACTACTCCTTTAAACTTCTAACTTATGGGCATGATGCTGTTTTACCAATGGAGATTGTGGTAAAGTCACAAAGAGTTGCTTCTCAGAATGAATTAGATATTGGAGCATACCACCAAACAATGTATATGGAGCTCGAAGAAATAGATGAAGAGAGAATTAAAGCTCTAAATCAAATTCTCCTGCAAAAATTAAGAGTAGCCAGAAGTTATAACAAGAAAGTGGCTGTTCGAAGCTTTGATATAGGGGACGTAGTATGGAAAGTAGTGTTGCCTATCAAAGAAAGAAAGCAAGGACTTGGAAAATGGGCTCCAAATTGGGAGGGACCTTTCCAAATTCATAGAGTCCTTAAAAGAGGGGCATATCATTTAAAGGATTTAAATGGTTATGTCCATAGAAGAAAGATTAATGGGAGATATTTAAAGGTCTCTGTTCCAACTATATGGGAGTCCTTTAACAGAAGATAAAACTATAAAGTAGTTCATCTCTCATTGCTTGTGCTGATCAAGGTAAGCCATAAGAACAAACAGATTTCTGTTGATTGAAACTCATAATGCAAAAGATGAGATGAACATTCCAAGCAATAAGAACAGTTATGAGATTAGAATAACAAAAATATTTCACTGATTAACTCAGAAACTGTACAATTGTGTCTGTTAAGCCAACCAATACAGAAGCACCCTTGTTACAAACAAACTCATAAAATTCTCCTTGATCAGTTGTTCTTTATAGTTGATTCTTAAGCTCTCTGATAGTTTCAACTTTTGAAGAAGCTTTGCTCATATGAGTCTACATGTGGGAAGTGGTTTGAGCAATCTCACCTCTGAATGCAAACAAAGCTTATTCAAAACAAGCTTCTTCTTCTTTCAACTGATTTAGCTTGGCAGCATCTTGATCATAGGAGGAGATTATATTCTGTGCTTCATCCTCTGCATTGGCCAAAGTTGCTTTCCAACTCTGTCTTTGAAGATGTCTTTCTTGAACTTCACAGAGTTGAAGGGCCTTCACTTGGAATTCTGAAGCTTTAGCCAAGAGGTGTGTATGTAGCTCTGAAGAAGCAGGCTTTAACACCCAAGCAGCTTGACAGCAGATGTCCAAGTATACCTTAGATCCCCTTCAGCTAAAGTTTCAAAATCCAATCTTGAGAATTGCTGAAGAATCTCCCTCAACTCTTGAATCTCTTCCTGTGAGAAAGTAGGCTTGACCAACTCAGATGTGGATGCACTTTGTTGAACCTTGAGTTGGATGATAGGAGATTCTGGAGAAGGAGTTAGAGCCTTAGGATTGGTGATTCTATTGCAGAAATCACTCACTTTCAGTTTACACTGCTCCAATGAAAGGGTATCACCAACAATGGTGCTAACAGAAGCACCAATTTCCTGTCAAAGGGAATATGTTAAGCATATTTAGGCTTAAATCTTATAAGTAATATGTGATAAATACAGGCTCAAGTATAATGGACTACAATACCTCAAATGGATGGGTTTGTTCCGATGGAGACTCGGTCCAAAGGGGATATCAGTTCTTGGAGACTGACTGAGAAGAGTTTTCTCAGTTATTGCCTGAGCTTGCTCAATAGGAGTCCCTGCAGTAGAGCTTGCCTCTGGTGCTGTTTCGATAGATCCACTTCTAATACCTTCTGAGGCTAAAGCTCTTGCCACAATACTGATAATAGGAGGAATCATGCCTTCTACTATGACCTGTGGTTAAGGTTGAAGAGTTTGTGCCATCTCAGTGGATTTCTCAACAACATCGGAAGCAGCTTTCCTTGTGGCGGTATGTACTGTTGAGAAGCAAAGGGGCCTTAGTAATAGAAGGGTCAACTGGTCTTCGAATTTCAGCAGGAATGTGTCAAATGGGATCTGAAGAGGCCTTCGAAGTCTCAGCATGCTTTGTTTTTGCTGTTTTCTCTATAAAAAAAAGATATTACTCAAAGATGAGAAAGCATCAAGCCAAGATCAATGGTCTTAATGAAGTTAAATTCATGAAGTTTACCTTTCACAAATTGGCTTATAGTGATATCTTCTGTGTCTTCTTCTTCTGGTTCTTCAATTAGTATTGTCCTTCTTCGTTTCGAAGCCTCATAAACCTTAGCAACTTTAACTCTTTCTTGGTTAGATCCTCCTTTGGATGCTAAGGTTTCTTGACTCTTATTGGCTTTTGAAAGGATAAAGGGAACTTTGATTAGTTTTGTGAAGAATTAGAAAATTAACAGGAATGGATGAGAGAGTTATTGGATTTTGAACCTGAAGAAGTAGGAGTTTGTGTGATTTCTGTTTCTTTCCTCATCCTCTTCTTAGGGACAGACTCTGTGTGTCAAATTACAAAGTAAGAAGACAGAAAAGATTTGAAGTTGTAACTAATACTTAAATCATCAAAATTACCTGATGGAGAAGGAGGAGGGGTCTTTGGTTGTTGAGATCTAGTAATCCTTTGTGGAACAGACTGGAGTGGTTTGACATGTAGAGCTACAGTTACCAAAGCAGAAGAATGCACATCTGGTGTTGCTTCTCTTGGTTCTGGTTGAGACTCACTTCTTCTTTCAAGACCAAATCCATCATCTGACACAGATAGTGAACTAGAATGTGTTTCACCCTCAACTGGAGCAGGACAACCAATATGGTTTGCAAAACCTTGAGCTATGTTGGTTTGGTTGTACAGGTTAAGAAGATTATGCCACCAACTGGCAAATCTAGTGAAGGTTGGACTGTCCATAGTAAATTGGCAAGGTCTGAAGTTTGCCCTGGAATTTCTGAACTGCACATTAAGAGGTGAGAGCACATTCTTATCAACTTTCTTTCTAGCATACAAAGGAACATTAACCTCTCCAGGGTAAGGGCATGAAATGGCTTGTACTAATCCAAATTGCCTAGCAAGTTGAGCAAGGCAGTAGACCTCAGCATGGACTTGTCTACAGCCACCCACATAAGCCCCTATTATAATTTCCCTTGGAAGGAGAATACTTGTCCATGCTTCATGATAGGCAGAACTACCCCGTTGTGCCATAAGTCTTCTTATCCACATTGGCCCAATATCCCAGTTGTGGAAAGGTAAGAAATCTCCTTCTTCTTTATCTTCCTTCAGTTGGTGAAAGTATTGGAGATACCCTACCAAGGTAAGGGGAGTCAAAGCTAGCATGACGAATTTATCCCCATGAACACTAAGAGGATACCTTTCTGCAACTTTGTGGTCTTGAAAGTAAGCTAGTAGCCATATTTGCAGAAACCAAAGAGGACCTCCTAAATTTTGATAAAGTGGTTTGGCATGATTGTCAGACCCTATCTTATAGACATAGCCTAAAAAGTGAGAAGCCAAATCAATGGATTCCCCTTGTGAGAGAGCATAGGCCAAAGGTGCGAACTCGAGTACCATTTTCTTACCACCATGGCAAAAGATCATCTTGCATAAGGTATACCAAATATATGCAAATAATTCTCTGTTAGAAACTTCATCTGAATATTTCCTTTCAGTATCTAGGAATTTGCTATAAGAAGCATTCTTTCCAGCGTACTCAATTTCACTCAAAAAGGGAACTTCCGTGTATGAGGCAATGTCAAAGTAAGTGCCGTATTGAGGAAGTCCAATGAGGAAAGACACATCTAAAACTGTGGGAGCCATCATGCCACAGTTAAATCTAAAGTAGTTATATGATGGATCCCAGAAGGCCAAGGCAGCATGTATAAGTGAAGGGTTTTGCAAGATACCATTTCGAAGCAAAGATATTGCATATGACAACCCAGCATCTTTTAACTCTCTCCCTTTAGCTTTAACCATTTGGATAGACCAGTCTTCCCATTCTTTATCATAGTTCGGCCAGCAGATAAAATTCTTCTTGGCCTAGTGGGAGAAATCCAAAGGTCTATCCTTTACAAGGTCACTCCCTTCGAGGACAGGATAACATGCTATAAATGCCAAAGGAAGTTCAAGAAATGCTGGTCCAAGAATTTGGGTATTAATTGCAGTTGGATGTTCGATAAAAGTGCAATTTTGTAATTGACCAGAACCAGACTTAGATTTTAGAACCTCTCTGGTAACCAAACTCCTAAGCACAAACGAAGGAGTGCCTTTCAACAACTCACTATCAGAAGCCATGAATGTAAGGGTTTGAGAACGAAGGAGGGAGAGCAAAGCGTTTGAAAGTTTGAACGTGTAATGAAAACGTTCCAAGCCCTAGATTTTATACGTCGCGATGAAGTAAAAAACAATGGTTCGGGTCAAATATCCGTTTTTGAAAGTTATTGGGCCTATAATCATTTTGGCCCAGATCTAGTTTCAACTTTTATTGACGATTACTTCCGAATTATGAAATATTTCATGCTTTAAACCATTTTTGGTTTATTTTCATGATATATACTTTATCAATTTATTCTTAAAGGTTCGAATTGTATTCGAAAAGTGCAAAACAAGCCAAAGAAAGAACTAATACTTCATTAAAACTTTAAATTCAAGGAAAGTACATGCTATGAAATCCTATTACACAGAGGAGAAACTAAGCATCTACTGGTGATGAAGCAATTGTTGGAGTAGGAATGACTTGGAAATAATGAGGAAAGCTCCAAGTCACTAAGGCATGGAATCTTGCCCAAGTAAAACTAAAAAAATCATTTTCCATCATTCTAATCCTGTTTTCTTCATCAATTTTAAGCTTCTTCTCAATCAATGGCCTGATTTTCAGAACCAGGGTCTTGGCTTTGACTTCGAACTTGACCAATTTGAGAGCATTTCTTTTCATACAACTTTTAAATCTCCTTCGAAGCCTCTTAGAGACGTCAGCGGGCATTTCGAAGGAATGCCCTTTCAGGTTTTCCACCTTTTTATGAAGTTTGGAGATTTGATCATGAAGTACTTCGTAATTAAGAAGATCTTGATTAAACCCAAACGAAGCAGTATTGTTCTTCATCCACATTCGAAGTAGAGGAAGCTGACTCATAAAAGAATGAAGAAAAGGGCTGGCTTGGATGTTACATTGGAGAGTCTCGCAAGCCCATAAAAAGTTCTTGTAAGGTAAATCCTCTTCAAGAATGCCTATATCCAGAAAAGCAAAAGCAGCCAATAGTTCTTTGGCTTTGATGGAATCAGAATGGGGATAAAGAGAATAAGAGAGGTTAGCATGAAAACGAGTAGGGTTGAACTTGACATTGTTTAACTCTTGGAACCAATCCATGTTTTCGGGAAGGTCTCGAAGAGAAAAATTGGCAGGATCAATGAAATCTCCTTCGAAATGAGGCCTTCGAACCTCATGCAACCAGTATATAAATTGAGTACTAGCCTTCTTCTTAAGTTCTCCATATCCAGCAAAACCTAACCTTTCATCTTCATGGACTTTAAAGAAGCCAGGAGTAAGACAAGTGGCAATGAGGCTATCAAGCAACATTATGTTAGGATCTTGTCTAATGAAAGGGGACAAATATCTGCTCATAGCTAATGAGCGATAGTGGCTCCAACCTTTGTAGCCCGCAGGATCATCCATTTTTACCACCACTATTTCAGATGGTAAACCCCATAGAAAGAGCTTGTGAGTAGGGGAAGTTGGAGGATTTCATGGATCGGAAGGCTCAGAAGTTTCTACTTGAGCCACTATGTAAGATCGATCCCTTCGAATCTCACCAACAATTGGTGTGACAATGTTTCTAGTATCAACAGAGATTGAGTCATTAAGAACCAAATTTTCGAAGGCATTTTGGGTACTAGAAATATCAATCACGGTTGAATTAAGATGAAAGTCGATTGACAAAGAGAATTGGTGATTGATTTTTACCAGTGATTAAGTCTTTTTTATAAGTAGAATTTTTAGTTTGAAACGATTCAAATTCTGACGAAATGGAGAATGTGGGCGTTAACTACCCACTATCCATGAATCTCTCACGAGAGCGAAGAGATTTAATGATAACTGCATCTTGGGAAGTGACTAGAACTGCCAATAACTTCTGCTTTGGAAGTTTACAGGAATTCGAAGCGGCAAAAAGGCACATTAACACTTGTTCAAATCCCTTAAACAAAGATTTTAATGTGGGGGGTATGTTTACATATAAAATTAACCAATCCAATAATTAATTGACACGTAATCAAAAGTGCTAAACATTGGCAATTATCTGTCAATGAAAATACACTGGATCAATAAAGAAAAATAGAATAAATACATTGTCGTATCATTTCTCAAACCTGACGACGGCGGCTATTGGCGATAGCTATGTGCCATTGTTAAAATATAGATTGGCTTCGAAATCATAATATTAACTACTGAACACACAAGCTCCACGTGTAAACTTGCAAAACAAGGCAGTTGGCAGTTAGAACACGTGGAATACTTTTGGAAGACAGTTATTCCCTTAACATGTTATCATTTGAGTTGGTAGATAAACGTGCAGATTTAAAACTTCTGAGAGAAGAAAGAA
Organism: Vaccinium macrocarpon; assembly: GCA_022606695.1. Lineage (NCBI taxonomy): Eukaryota > Viridiplantae > Streptophyta > Magnoliopsida > Ericales > Ericaceae > Vaccinium > Vaccinium macrocarpon. The sequence goes on from CM040171.1 coordinate 25,360,047, forward strand.
TTCAAATTCATACGTGGAGGAAGAATAACTGCCAACTTTCAGAGTGGAAGTTAGAGTTCAAAGCAAGCCGATTCAAACTCATGGAAATAAGTTCAAACTACAAACAACGCCTATAAATAGAAGAAATTGAAGAGTGAAAACCCCCGACAAATCTTCAACAAACAAAATATCAAAAAAAACTCCCGATGTTTGGTTTGTTCATTGGGAAAGTAGTTTAGGATTTCGAACCCAGTTCGAAGTAGTTTAGGATCTTGAACTTAGTTCGAAAGTAGATTAGGAAGTAGATTCGAAATTAGATTAGGATTTATCTCGATTGTTCTTGTAACAATCATCCCTATCTTGGTTGTTTCAGAATAAATCACCGCTCAAGTTTTGTTTACTCAGATTTGAAGTTGGAGACAATTTCAAGTAAGTTTATCTTTGATTCACAATCGTTTGCCTTGTTTTTTTATTGTTCTTTGATTTCCTAAGTTTATTGGTTTGCATTTCTTCACTTATTAAGAAAAATCCTCTTAGTTGAGGTAATTGAACCAACAAAACACAATCACCGATTAAGTTTGGTTTTCCAAAGTTAATCCGGGGAGGAGATTGAAACTCTCTCCCAAGACGCCAAGACACAATTATTTTCCATTGCAAAGAAGTAAAAAAACCAAACAGAATTCCATGAAAGTCTTAAAATCCTATAATTTGGGCGCGACCTTAAGCCAGTCTTAAAACCCAAAATACTTAAATCCATTATAATCCACCTAAAGAGCCTAGCCCCAAAATTGAACCAAATCCCAAAAGTAAAGAGACATAATTAATTTTGTCCCACCCGCACCCATGCATGAATGAGAGAGAGAAAGAGAGAGACGCGTCAGGGCAAAGGAAAAGTGACGCACCGTGCTGTCACTTTCAAGGATTACTCCATCAACAAAGGATGAAAAGTGTCGGGCTGCACCGCCTTTCTTTTTGTGATTTTTTTATTATTAAGGGTATTTTTGTCTAGTATTGTCCTTAAACCATAAAAAATCTCACTTCAATATATTAGAGGCTTTAAAATAAGCTAGGCTGGACTAAACATATTTATAGGAGATAACAGTATAACCCTATATCAAATTGACAATATTTATATAAGTGGTAAAATTATTTATGTATATAGATATATTTTTAAAAAATGTATCTAATAAAAATCTCACGGTCCGAATTAGTTAATCTATGGTTTCAAAATCAGAATTCACGTTCGGACCGCGAGTCACGGCTTATTATTTTTTGAATCCGTGTCTAGATCATTAATCCATGATTAAAATCCAAAACGTTTGGATCAATTCGGTTCAGACCAGATTCACAGTTGACCGATTTTTTTTCGCTGCCCTAAAACTACATATCTCATCCTACGCTCCCCACACCCCTCCTCCTAGCATTTGGGAATTCCCTACGTGGAGGCTCCTAAACCAAAACAATCCCATCCCACCAACCTTTATCCTTGAGGCAAGACAACCCATTTTTTACACTGTTTTTCTTCTTCCAGTGTTGTTCGGCCAGACCATAAGGAGGGAGAGAAGTTTCGATTGAGAGAGAGAGAGAGAGAGAGGCCAGGGTAAATCTCAACCCTCTCAGCCATATCTCATCTTCTTCCTCTATCTCATCCATCAACACCATATACCCTGTCCTCCCCGTACTGCTCCAGCCACCGATTGCCCTGAATTCCAGGCCCAAAAATCTGTCCCGAGACACCCACAATTCAGCCGACGAAACAGCCTGAAAAACCAGCCCATTCCAGCCAGGAAAATCAGCTCCGTTCCTGTTCCAAAATAGCTCCGTTTTAGCCACAAAAACAGCCCAGTAAAACAGTTCCAAACAGCCCCGTTCTCTCCAAAACAAACCCCAAAAACAGTCCCGAACTGGTACTCAACTGAGTTCCATCACCGCGCGTTTGGCCCACCAACTCAACTATTGTTCCGTCGTTTCACCGCTAGAATCACCGGACCAAGGTAGTTACAACTTATCTTCCTAAGTATATTGATCTACAGTTGATAAACGTAAAAATTATAATAAGGTTATGTGAATATTTTCTTTTTTATCGTATTTCGAAAAAGATGACGTAGAATGGAAAAAGAACGAACGCGAATGAGATCCGCCGTCATCATAGAGTCCTACGTGCACTGTAGTTAAAATGTGTAAAGAGAAGCATGAATAGTTAGTTTGGCTCCTGGCAGTTAAGCTTAAGTGTGAAGTTTAAATCTATATTAGGTGTGCAATAGCTAAACCTGATTTACTTTAGGATATTTAAAACTGCCACTTTGAATTCATGTCTCAAATAGGAACTGTTAACAAGAATGTATTGATCTAATGTAAGTATTACGGAGTATTTTTTTTAATTCTTTTATCCTTGTATTCTTTTAATGTTGACCACTGTTATGATTAGCATTTAGTCATATACTCCCTCTGTCCCAATTTTATGGACGCTCGTTCTATCCTAACCAGATAAAAAAACGATTATATCTTTCAATTGGTGATACATTTTATATGCAATATGAATCTTGTTTGATAGATCTTGATTTAATCAAATAAACAAAGTGTTTAAAATCACCTAAAACATTGTAGATTATAAGATATAATACTTTAAAAAGTGGCACGAACTTCTAAAAGGGACATAAAATTTGGACAGAGGGAGTACATTGAAAGTTTCTAGTAAATATAATTGTTGATGGTAGTCATTGTTTTACTGTTAGTTAAAACCTAGTAGGAATATTAGGTCACGGCTGGTTATGGTAATGCAAAAGAGCAATGCTACATACACAACAAAAATGTACAACAAAGTGGACAACACACTCACATGGGGTGTGGGCTCCGGACACACTTCACACTCAACTGTGTGTGGAGCCCACACCCCATGTGAGTGTGTTATCCACTTTGTTGTACATTTTTGTTGTGTATCTAGCATTTTTGAATGCAAAAATACACAGTCGATGGAAGACGAGATTTATATTGAACAAAGTTATGATTGGACTGTGTGCACTATGCTATGCATGGTGTTGTGCACATCCTGAACGTCTATTCCTTAGATGGATGACCCAAATTTCATCTCATCATGCGCGGCAATAACCGGTTCGGATGCAAAAGAGTTGGGATGAAATCTGGGCCGTCTATCTAACCAATGGACGGACGAGATGTGTAGAGCACAGTGCTGCACATCAGCCCCTGGATTCCGTTATGATTGGAGGGTGACTTGTATAGATCTTGTTATTGAGGGTGACCTGTATAGGCCTTGGATTATAATGAGACGGTGTTCGATTCCGGAATGTAACAAATAAACACGAAGACATAAACGTAAACTTTAAGGCCTGAGTGATCTAGAGCAGCTTGCCAGGACTGGATTGCAGTCTAACTTTGAAAAGGACTCGTGCCTTCCCAAACTTTGTAGAGGTCTACGTGTCTCTTCTGACTTCGTATCGTAGGTGATTGGTGTGATCCAAAGGGCAGAATCACACAAGTTCGTCGTGCCTTATAAACAACTTATAATTTTCTAAACGGTTTTGGAAAATTGAACGTAACGAGGTAAAATAAAAATCCAATCTTTATTAATGATGATTAACAAAGATGGGGTTCAAGGAAATGTGAAGAACGAGAGCTAGGCTGGGCTAAGCAAACCTTTGAGCAAATAAACGATAAAAATCCACGTGAGTGGAGGGATAAAACGCTGATAAGAGTGATTTGTAAGCGCTTGTGGTTGAGGAACCCATAATCCTTCTTCGATTCTTGTATTTATAGGCAACGAGTTCTATGATCTTGATGCCTTGATTTTGAACTTCCCCCAAGGAATTGGTTTCACGGTTGAAGCTAATCTTCATCTAGTTCGTTAGCTCTATGCATCATCCATACACTCGATTTTTCCATCCAAACGTGACAGCCAGCTTTTGAAGAGTCCATGCTCCTCAGGCCTCTTTGTTTCATTATCCCGTAACCTCTTCTCCTTGAAATATGGATGGCCAATGGCTAAAGAGCCCATGCCTCTGCCGCCTCTATCTCTTTATATAGAATAAAGGCGGGAAACATCTCCTAATTTAGTGGGAAGTTAGAGACAAGTCCTTGTATTATCTTTTCACTAAGTAACCATTTATATTTTAAATGGCTTAAAAGATAAATCTAATCATGTGGACCGAATTGGACCAAGACGGGTCAATTCTCAAATCATAACCAATTGGGACTTCAACACCAACATGGCCCAATGGTAGTTAACAATAATTCGGTCCTTTAATTATTCATTTTCAGGCCTAGAAGGTCCAATTGATCACTCTTCCTAGCCATCTTTATGGCCTATAGATGAATTTGTCAAATTTGGGTGTAAACAGACGGAACCCAAAGTATGGATGCTTATCATTAGCTTTATCTAACTGGTTGTATGAAAATCAAGGGGTGGATTTTTGTGAAGAGCAAAGGGTGAATTTTGTTCATTTCCTTGTGTTAGTGGCGGATGAACTCAACTTAGTATATAGCTTGCGGGTTTTCGTCCGCACTTCTGAAAGGTAAAGCAAGGGGTAGTTGAATCATGCCATGGCTATAGCTTGGTGTTTAAGGGTAGGACGCATCTCAAGGAGAGATTCTAGATTTTACATGGGTTTAAAGTCCGGTGATAAAAATCAAAATGTCTTTACTTGCATTGCACTCTGTACCATGTTATTTGTATGCTATTATTCCGGGTAGCTATTGAGCGTCAATCGCTCACGGTACTACGTTGCCCTAGTAATCAGACACCAGGTATCAAAGACAGAATGGATCGAAGTGTGGTTCAACCAGACTAACTTCAACTCTACTTACTGAGAAAGAAGCTGTCGAGCCTTGGTTGCTGTTCGCTTAGTCACTCTAATTAATTTAGTCGACTGTATTTTAAAAACTTTAAATCTATTTGGACATTCAGTTTATGGTCTTATAAAATTATCTTGAAGCTCTATTCATAAACTTTTTCAGGTATGTACAGGACAATTTTAGTGGTGGTGTTGATTGGGTTTATAGCCTGGGCATTTCAGGCCATCGTCCCTCCGCCGCCTAATATTTGTGGGTCACCAAATGGTCCACAGATCACAGCCACCAGAATTAAGCTTAGGGATGGAAGGCATTTGGCTTATGCGGAGCATGGTGTTCCCAAAGAAATGGCCAAATATAAGTTTATCTTCTTCCACGGATTTGGCGCTGGTAGAAATGATGGATCAATTTTAACACCGGTACTTTCAAGCACCGTATTTGGAATTCATTCTCGTTCTTGTCGATTGTTTCGTGAAGTTTTTTCGTCTGATTTCAATGTAGTGTTGGGAATCTTTCAGGAAATATCTGAAGAACTAGGTGTCTATCTCGTGTCGTTTAATAGACCAGGATATGGGGAAAGTGATCCAGATCCAAAGCGAACCCTGAAAAGTACAGCTTTGGACGTAGAAGAGCTAGCTGATCAGTTGGGACTCGGATCCAAATTTTATGTGATTGGTTACTCCATGGGAGGACAAGTAGTATGGGCTTGCCTGAAGTACATCTCCCACAGGTAATATTTTGCCAAATTAAGTACTTATTTTTATTTCGCAACAGGGGGATTACTTGTTAAAAACACATGGTCGGTTCTTAATACTACCCACTTACCTCCCTTGAGGATTTCTTCGGACCTCGTAAGGTGAAAAATCAGGGTTCCCTAATTATTTGTTAAAACCCTAACAGTATGAATGCGAATCACTAATTAAATCAACTAGCAAAGATTCACGCAAACAATCAAAACCCACAACACAGAGATATACGTGGAAAACCCTAAATGGGTAAAAAACCACGGGAAGGAATCAAAATCACTATAACCATTGTGCAGTTACAGAAATACCTATCCAAACGATGTAAATCCTCACAAAGTTCTACGTATCACCTGCCGAGTCACACGTACACCGCACCCAGTGATCTTGATCGCCAACGCCTTGAATCTCACAAGCCTTCCTTGGATACTTTTGGAATCCCACCAAAAGTATTCCCTAGAAATCACTTCTAGACTGTAGAGATCTTCTTGGAGATGATTATGTAGTTGTACGATCATTCGATTGTGTTGAAACTCCAACGTTAAAATCACTCAAAGATCAAGAAACCTTTTTCTCTCTCTTCTCAAAAAGTGCGGCTGCTGTAAGTATGAGAGATAATGAAAAAACCCTAGCACATCAATATTTATAGATAGCTTTTTGCGCCCAACTTGCTCGACAGGTTGCTCGAGCAAGTCCTGAAGTTTTCTCAGATTCTTGGCGGAAGGTTGCCGGACATGTTGTTTGAGCAAGTCGTTGAGCAACTTCTAAACAAGTAAAATAACCTACTCAACTCACCACTAAAATAAATATTATCGCACTCTCAACCGTTACATAAAGAGATGATTCCTTTCCACACCTAAACAGACACTTCTAAAAAAATAAAGTTACAACTCGATGTAAATGTGTGTTTTGTCAAACGGAATTACCAAAACAAAGAACTTCAAAACTTGGTCCTTACAATCTCCCCCTTTGGCACTTCCATGACAAAACACACTACAAAGACAATCTATCCTATATGAATGAGTTGTATAGAGTCTGCAAACAAAAACTCAACATCCAAATATATCAGAACAGTAGGCAACCTACTCCCCCTTTCATCATTCTCCCCCTTTTTGACATGGAATGACAAAGGGCGAATAGGATAAACGGTAAAGCAATAAATGTGAACAAAGTAGAATAGTGAACAGTTAAAGGCCAAGAGAAGCAGCCAAGAGAAATATTTAAGAGAGAAACGAACACTAGCACAAATAGCATGATACCTAACCTCAATAGCAGACAAAGTACTAAAAACACGCAAATCTCAAAAAAGCATAAATAAACTTAATGCTAAAAGATTATAAATTTTTGAAGATATAGGCATGAGAATGTTTTAGCGCAAGTATTATATCATGAGATGAGATGAACACGACATCCAAATTTTAAGACACAACTTGATGATAGAACACCATGCAAGGCAGAAGAAATACAACACACCATGATCAACGACATGTGAGGAAAGTGTGTGTGTGTGCATCCATGGCCTAAATATCAGGTGAGCTCAATTCTGGACCCATATTCTCATGAACAATTGGCATATCAAGATGACTCCCCCTCAAGAAGTCAAACCAAGCTAGGTCCGCAATGATTTTTTGTTGATAAGTATTTGCGGAGCTCCCCCTCAACTTCTAATTTTTATTCTTTTCACAATGTATTCTCTTTTACCCCACTCGCCGTTTGACGCGATTGTCCGGACTGGATAGAGCCGAATGCAACCGGTTACTAAGCAAATGGTCCAATACTAATACCACATTTGCCATAAACTCTCTTCTTCTTCTTTTTTTATACAATCTCACCGATGGAAATAACTTTTCCATTGTATTTTGCACTGTCATCGGCGGCTTTCACACTACTAGGACATTTGTCCTATAGGTAGCCCTTTCCTCAAGTCAATCATTCTCTCAATTCAGGAAGGAGAGATGGAGACAAAAAAACAAATGGTGGTGGATGGATTTCAACATCACATATGGAATTCTAACCACGGGTCAATCTCAAAAAGCAATCTCAAGATACAGACCAAGTTTATGAGAACAAGACCCCTAATTGTCAACCATCCATAATAGTCATGAATAAGTGTACAGAATGTCGGATACTCATGATTTATTGACATTCAAATGTTCTTGCAGGGAGAATACCAAAAAGAAGTGCAATAAAAATTTACGGATAAACATGTTCATAAAATCTGATGATATTCAACTAAGCGTTGATGACTATAATGCTCAATCCATACAAATACTAATAAGACTATCATGCTCAATCCATAAAATAAAAAAAAATTTGTTTTTGTTTTTTTTATATATAATAACTCAAAGAACAAAAATAAGACAACTATGAAACAAATTATAAAACTCCATAAATCTAGGTATTAAGATATGCATGATCAATTAAACCTAGTTTATGGAACTAATCCTAGCCTTAAAAGGCAAGGTCAACCTCTCCGACAGAACTATAGTCATCTAGAGAGTCAAGATCATCATCAACCGGAGATACCAAATCAATTTTACGAACCCACATTTGTCTAGGCTTTCCCTTTTCAACACTAGTATTTTTAGTAGTTTTGGGTGTTGGATTTCTCATAGTAAAATTAGCATGCGAATGAGTTTTACGTCTAGGCCTCTGAAAATACTCCCTATGATTGTTCATGTTATGGTAATGGGGAGGAGTCCTATGATAGTCATGAAGGGCAAAACAATAAGGACGAATATGACCTCTAATTCCACAATGATGGCAAGTGGGCACAAAATTATTATGACCATAAGAATGAGCTACATGTGGATGTGAAGTGTATGACTCATGCATCTTCCTACAGTGCGGTCTAATATGGCCAATCATACCACAAAAATGACAAGTAGGTACAAATTTAACGATAGGTGTAAACACTTGAGACTTAGCATGATTAATAACTTCAGTTTTTACCTCCTTGCGTTTGGGATGTTCGTTTACCACTGTTATCGTTTGCTCCTTTGGCGTAGGAGAATTGAGTCTGTTCTTCATGCCATTAGCATTCTTCTTCTTATCTTTACCATTGGTCTTTTCTTTCCCAATTGGTGGAGTAGAAGATGTCGCATGATAACCCAACCCTGAACGATCGCTAGGATGCCGTTGGATGGAAAGGATATGATCCAATACTTGGGTCCCCATTTTTGTATCATCCTCTAATTTCTCCTTAGACTTCGCCCTAGTCAAGGCCTTATTTTTCTCAAGAAGGAGCTCAATTTCTTTATTTTTCTCATCTCTCTCTTGAGTGCGTTCATTCAAAATATTCTCTAAATTCTTGACCTTATCAGAAAGCTTATCATTCACCTTCATCAATTTTTTACTAAAAATATGAAGTTTGTTGTACTCCTCTTTGATCTCATCCATGTCATCACAACTTTCTGCCTCACTATTATCCGTCTCAGAACCACTCGAATCAGAAAGACCCTTAGGATTTAAGGAAACTCCGAAAGCCAAAAAGTTTCTATCATTATTTTCGTTGCCGTCCTGTTCTTCATTTGATTCATCAGAATCGCTATCATCCCACGTTTGAGCAACAAAAATCTTCTTTTTCTTTTTGTTAGCACAATCTAGGGCATAATGACCAAACCCATGACACTTAAAACACTGGGGTCCCTCAGGTGGTCCTTTTCCTTCTTTCTTAATTTTTTTAGAAAATTCTCCTTTTCCTTTATCATTTATCTTTTTCATACTATTTTTAAATTGTTTGAAAAATGCTTTCATCTCCTCAAAATCGACATCACTATCACTATCTGAACCTTTCTTATTTTTCTGAGTACTTTTAAAAGTAATAGAAGTCTCAGAATGTTTTACTTTAGGCTGAACAGGTTCATATTGCAATATGTCAGCCTCATAAGTTTGGAGAATCCCAACTATTTCTTGAACAGATTTTTCTTTTAACTTTCTCTTACCTTCCAACATAGTTACTTGAGTTTTAAATCTAGGAGGTAAAGAACATAAAATTTTCTTAATAATACAAAAGGAAGGAATTGGCTCACCCAAGTTCTCGCAGCTATTGACGATGGCAATGAGCTTGGAGTAAAATTGATTGAATGTCTCCTCCTCTTGCATTCTGATGATCTCAAACTCCGTAGTAAGCCTTTGTAGCTTAGACTGCTTAACCACGTCTGTCCCCTCGTGACAAGTAACCAGAATGTCCCATGCCTCTTTCGCTATTTCACAGTTAGCTATTTTCCTGTGCTTATTAATATCAACAGCAGAAAATAAAATATCAAGTGCACGGTTGTTAGCCTGAAGTAATGCTTTTTCGGCGACTGATAACTCAGATTGAGGTTTTTTGACCTGTTTGTCCTGAACAGTAATCATGGGCCGAGTGTACCCCACAATACATTAGTCCCAAATTTCTTCACCTGCAAATCTCATTATAGCCTTTATTCTAGATTTCCAGTAATCAAAATTATCAGCATCAAATATAGGCAAATTTCTAGACACGTGATTCATATTCGTACTCATGATGGATCTGCTCTAGGAAAATAAATCCTAACGGAAGGAGCAGCTTGCTCTGATACCAATTGAAAAATCAGGGTTCCCTAATTATTTGTTAAAACCCTAACAGTATGAATGCGAATCACTAATTAAATCAACTAGCAAAGATTCACGCAAACAATCAAAACCCACAACACAGAGATATACGTGGAAAACCCTAAATGGGTAAAAAACCACGGGAAGGAATCAAAATCACTATAACCATTGTGCAGTTACAGAAATACCTATCCAAACGATGTAAATCCTCACAAAGTTCTACGTATCACCTGCCGAGTCACACGTACACCGCACCCAGTGATCTTGATCGCCAACGCCTTGAATCTCACAAGCCTTCCTTGGATACTTTTGGAATCCCACCAAAAGTATTCCCTAGAAATCACTTCTAGACTGTAGAGATCTTCTTGGAGATGATTATGTAGTTGTACGATCATTCGATTGTGTTGAAACTCCAACGTTAAAATCACTCAAAGATCAAGAAACCTTTTTCTCTCTCTTCTCAAAAAGTGCGGCTGCTGTAAGTATGAGAGATAATGAAAAAACCCTAGCACATCAATATTTATAGATAGCTTTTTGCGCCCAACTTGCTCGACAGGTTGCTCGAGCAAGTCCTGAAGTTTTCTGTAGATTCTTGGCAGCAAGGTTGCTGGACATGTTGCTTGAGCAAGTCGTTGAGCAACTTCTAAACAAGTAAAATAACCTACTCAACTCATCACTAAAATAAATATTATCGCACTCTCAACCGTTACATAAAGAGATGATTCCTTTCCACACCTAAACAGACACTTCTAAAAAAATAAAGTTACAACTCGATGTAAATGTGTGTTTTGTCAAACGGAATTGCCAAAACAAAGAACTTCAAAACTTGGTCCTTACAGAAATGTACCCAATTAGACCATTTTTTTATGGACTGTTTGTTTGCTCGATTTACTGTCGATGTTAAATATTTTTTTGAGACGAGGGGCTGATACTAGATTCTTTTTCAACCTCGTAGATAATATGGTCTTTCACCGGAGGTTTTTGCACTGTTTTAGCTTCGTGTGCTTCACGAAAAGTTACTTACATGCAAAACAAATCAGAAGAGGGAAAAATTGAAGCAGAACAAGAATAGACATTGCGAATCACTAGTCACAACATTTAGATGAATCTGGGCTGATAGATATATATTCTTTTTCATGCTTGTAAACGATGTGGACTTTCACCGGGGTTTTTGCACTGGTTTAGCTTCGCATGCTTCGCCTGGTATTCTGTAAAAATTACTTACATCAGTCCAAAACAAATCTGAAGAGTAAAAGTTTGAAGCAAAACAAGAATAGACATTCGGAATCACTAGCCACAATCCTGGTCTTACTGCATTTGTTTTACTAAGAATAATGTCTCTTCTGTTGTAAAGATCTTTAGTTGATTGGCCATGAATTTTATTTATTTGCCATACATCCATGAATTGTTTGTAATTTTTGGCAGGTTAACAGGAGCAACTAATGTAATTTTATTTAAGGTTGAAAATGTACCATTTAGATAAATCTTGACGGTGTGCTAATACATAGATTCTTTTTCAGACATCATAGACAATATTGAGTCTCACAGGAGGTTTTTGCAGTGTTTTAGCTTCGCATGTATGCTTTTCTGTATTGAGTAAAATTTACTTACATCCAGAGATGGAGCCAGGAATTTGTCTATGCGGGGTCGAACCTGTATAATTCATAGGAGTAATACTTGAGGGTTTTTTTTTTTTTTTCCCCTTGCAAGGGCGACCGCCCCTACAAACAAGAGTAGACATTGCAAATCTCTAGTCACAATCCTAGTCTTACTGTATTTTTTGTACTAATGTTTCTCTTCAGTTATAAAGATCTTAAGTTTCTAAAGATATTAAGTTGATTGGCTGTGAATTTTATTAATTTTGGCTCCATCAATTGTTTGTAATTTTTTCAGGCTAGCAGGAGCAATACTAGTTGCTCCAGTAGTGAATTACTGGTTGCCTAGTTTTCCCTACAGTCTAGCTAAAGAAGCCTACTATGAACAACTTCCTCAGGACCAATGGACAGTCGGGGTTGCTCACTACATCCCTTGGCTTACTTACTGGTGGAACACTCAGAAATGGTTCCCTGCCTCTAGTGTTATAGCTCAAAAGCCTAAATTATCACCCCAAGATGTGAAAATCCTGACCACGATGCAGGCTCGACGAGAGAGGTGGCCAAGGGTACATACTTTCCTCTTCCTTTTTAATTTGGAGGGAGGTCTCAAACCTCGCTTGCTATGTCCTTTCATGCTTGTTCAAGGTTATGATCACAGTTAAGAACATGTGAATGACAGAGTCAATTATTCAGAATTTGGCATTAAAGTAGTTTTTCTTTTCGTCCTTGTCTTCATAAATGTCTAAATGAAATCACGTTTGCAACCGCTTTTGGTCCTTCCCATTTTCTTCATCACTTTTTTGTTTCGAAAACACAGAGATGCACCAAGCATGAATTCCTTCTCTTTTTGTGTATTCTGCAACCATCGCTGCGACGCCTATGGTTGTCAATATTTGGGTTTAAAAACCAAGGAGTGTATAGCAAGTGTGAGACAGTATATCAACTTTTGTGGAACAATTGAGAATGGTAGTTTGGACAATGGAAACATTATCATAGCTAAGGAGATTTTATGGTGTGTTCTTAATGATATGTTTTTTGAGTCATTTTTGGTGTATTGGCTAATATATTAAATTTGTCGCCTGTATGTCATTAACCAGGAAAACGTAACGGAACAAGGGATTCACGAGTCGCTCATAAGGGACATGATGGTTGGTTTTGGGAGTTGGGAATTTGATCCTATGGATCTTGTGAACCCTTTCGTCGACGATGAAGGTTCCATACATTTGTGGCAGGGTAATGAAGATAGGCTTGTTCCGGTTACACTGCAACGCTACATTGCCGGAAGGCTTCCATGGATTCACTACCATGAAGTGCCAGATGGTGGGCACTTATTTCCTTATGCAGATGGAATGAGAGAGGCTATCTTCAAAACACTCTTAACTGAGGATAAATAGCCCGTTGCAGAACACAATCCTTGTCTATCTCAATCATTTCAACATCCAAAAATTTGAGCACTGTGTTGCCCTGAATTATTTGAGGGTCCCATAATTTTAACGGCATTATTGGTATGAATTTACTGTTTGACAAGTCATAATTCCTGTCTTAATGGTTGGGTTTGGGAGTAGGGCTTAGCTTATGAAATGCTGGCTTTTTTTTTTTTTTTTTTCTTCTTTGTATAACTACTTGAACCACTTTAGTCTATAAAAGAAAATTTACATGTTCAAAAGTCCAGGTGACACTATCCACCCCTCTATGTTATTACCTTCGGAAAATAAAATTGACCAGAAGCTCCAACAATCGCGGCTTCATGCTTTTTTCCTTGGCAAAGGCTACAAAAATTAAATGAATTGACGAGTTTCAAGGTTGTCGGAGCCAATGAGAAATCTCTCTTTCACTCTGTGGATAAAACAATGAGTAATCCGTAGCTTATTCATACAAATCTGTGAATCGGCACGATTGGGAATTCATTTTTATTGTATTTTGTCACCATCAATTGTTCGTAATTTAGCAGGCTAGCAGGAGCAATACTAGTTGCTCCAGTAGTGAACTACTGGTTGCCTAATTTTCCCCACAATCTGGCTAAGAAGCCTATTATGAACAACTTCGTCAAGACCAGTGGGCAGTCGGGGTTGCTCGGTACACCCCTTGGCTTACTTACTGGTGGAACACTCAGAAATGGTTCCCTGGATCTAGTGTTTTTGCTCAAAATCTTAGATTATCATCCCAAGATGTGAAAATTCTGACCAAGATGCTTGCTCAGCAAGACAAGCCAAAGATGCCAACTTTCCTCTTCCTTTACACTCAGAAATGGTCTCGGACTCGATTCTCTCGCGTGCTAGTGTCGTTTCTATGCTTATGCTAGGTTATGATTACAATTAAGAAAATGTGAATAGCAGAATCAATTATTCCAAATTCGGCGTTGAAGTTCTTTTCCTTTTGTGTGTCTTCATAAACATCGAATTGAAAATCCGTTTAAAATACTAGGTTGCTGAACTTCGGCACCCAATGCAAACGCATTTGTGTTTATTGCACTTGCATTTTCGTTCAGAGCCCAATTGTCATATGCTGACACAACATGCAATGTTGATGTCGACCGTAAATTCGTAGGTGGAATTTGTGGATGATCATGTACTCTGTAGAAGTGACTGTGATAGGGATTGTGGCTGTATTCGTGTCCATATTCATTCATCCCTAACTCGGGAACCGCATGACCAAATCATGAATCTGGGAGGTCATTGTCTGTTGGAAATACTTTTAAAAATAAATTAATGGAACCGTTTTACATCGAATTTAGAATTAGTGAACAAAATACCACGAGTTAGCTTCTTTGTTTTTGGGTTGAGTCATGACTTAGCCGCTTTCTTTTTAAGACGTTTCATGTTCCGCCTCTCAAGGCAAGCCTTGATTAGTAATCCCCGCGTCTGCGATAAAAACAAAAATCTGAATACAAATTTCTGTCTTGATCTTTTTTCTCAAGACGAAAAGACCGGAAAATACAAGACACAATCGACCTTTCTTGCTCTATGAATTTCTGTAGTGAGAATGTTTTTCGGTGTGAATAAAATGGCTGGAGAACAGCACTATATATAGGTGTGAAAAAATAATTTTTTTCGGAAGGAAAATCAATCACAGAAATTTGATTGAATCAATTTACCATAAAACTGTTTTAACACATGTTTTAACGGTAGGAAAATAATGGCAGGGGAAATCATTTCCAAAAATTGGTTTGATTGGTCAAAAAGAAAAATCTTTAACGTGGGCTAACTTCGTATGTGCGCGAAGCTCCAAATCCGGGGATTTGCACCCCCCCTGCGCGCAAGGTTCGCAACGCGAACCCAATTAACTGGTTTTTGGATCAATTTTCACAAATTGGCTTGGACCTTGGCCCAACCCGTGTGTACGCGAGGCCTCTCTTGGATCTAGCTCATCAATGGTCCATTGAAGCTTCCACACTTATAAAGAACACAAATGTTCTCTAGTTAGCCAATGTGGGACAAGTGTTCTTTTGAAGAATTTCTTTTGAAAAATACACAATCCCAACATTATCCAACCAACTAGCCAATGACTCAAAATCAAAAGAGTTATTTGGATTGCTACTTGCATTCCCGTGATTGCTCTTGCTTCCAATCTCATAGTTGCGACCCCAATTCGGATTTGCCATGATAATACTACAAGAGTGAAAAAAGCATTTCATCATTTTTGATGCGTTAAAAAGTTAACCAAAACAACCCTCTCGCGTAAAATGTCGTCGGCCATCAAATTTTCACTTTATTTTTTAAACAAAGTTTTAAGTATTCTTCATTTCTTAATTTCCGAACCCAATAATGGTGTGCTAGAGGTGTTGTTAATTTACAAGTAATTTGGGAGAAAAAATGAATTTCCCACCTGCGAATATGAGCGACAATACAATAAACCCAACCTTGGAACGAGTCTGGTTTGGTTTCATGAGTTTGGTGTTGGGTATGGTTTCATGCGTTTTGGGAGAAAAAATGAATTTCCCACCAGTGAATATGATCATTTTGTCCTGTGGGCTGGGGGTTTTGGTGTTGGGTTTCATGAGTTTTGTTTGGTCTATGCTGGTGGTGAATAACTTTGGCTGCATTGGCCTCAACTATATGTATAAACTTTCCAATTTTTAAGAACAATAAAAAAGAAAACGTCCAAACCAAAATATATGAAAGCCATAGTTTTTTTGGGTAAGCAATAGTTCCTGCAAGTTATGTCATATATTACCGGAATCACAGATTTGCCACGATTTTGGCACCGTTGTTAACCAAACCCTTACAGGAAAATTGGCACCTGTTCAAACACACATAAAAAGTGCACAGACTTATTCCACAAAACGCATCGTTATTACAGTACCAAAACAAGTAGAGTTCAACAAAGTCTCGAACAATAATTAAAAATCACACCGAACATAAATGTACGAAAACAAAGGAGATGAGTTCCCCAGAAAATTTTCAATCATTGCAGTTTTAAAAATTACCACACACCTACGACAGTCTGGAATTGAGTGACAACAGGAACCAAGTAATTAATCACTGAATGGAGGAGGAGGGTTAGGTCCTTCCAGTGTGAGTTCGTGCATATAACGTAAAGCTGCCATCTTTTTTTCCTCTGTGTCTCTTGTAAGGAAAATGTCCATCAGGTTTGGCTCGCGAATCATACGTGTAACAAACCACCAGTACAACTTCTGCTGATCAAGGGTTGTTTGGAAGTAGGACATTTGATCGAGGGCTGTGCATACATCACCCATGTTTCCCTTGCTCGTAATCAGGTGCTTCGAGGGCCTCGGTTTCTCCATATTGCGAAGGATGTTCTCCATTGACTGGGAGATTGCATCCGTCCTGCTTGATGGGGTTTTACGCTTTCTCTTAGCGGAGGAGTCACGACCAGGGTTTTTGGGCATTGCTCTAGAAATTGAAGGGCTAGCAGCTGGTACCACATTTAGTAATGGTTGGCTTCTGATTTGTTCTCCGCTTTGAAGACCGGCAATGTACGCATCGCCCTGGACCGGTCCTTCATCTCCCAAACCGCCGGAATTTTCATCCACGTCTTTTGGTTCGGGTGAATGACGGCTGGGCTGACCGTGGATGTACACGTACTTGCCAGTGGCTGTCACGCCTTCGAATTCCCGCTGCATTAATTCTTCATGATCCAGGGGTCGTTCACGGAACTTGGCGACATTTTCATTTTGCTTCATGGCATACCTAATGCAGAACATATGGTAGGGGAAAAAATTTGGTAAACTAAACATTTAACCTCTGAAGGAGTATACATTATTATGCCAACAATATACAAGAAAACACCGCATAACTGATACAGACAGCACAATACACAGGAGGTAAAAATGAAAACATGTACACAGGTAAACATGTACAAATCCATAGACGGCAAGTGAAAAGGTCAATATGATTGAAAATGAACTGTGATGAAGGCTTACCTCTTCAATACAGTGAGTGCCTTTCTTGAGTTTTGAAAACGTTTGGAAGCGTGGAATAGATGACTTTTTTCCAATTGGAGGTTGTTATGTATGCTTCGGACAAATAATTGTCCTCTGTGGAAATAGTGAGTGACTAGTAAATTTTCTATTTCTACAATGTGGGCATTAGGGCTGCCTAGAGGATCACCCAATCCGTTTAATCTGTCCAAACTGATCCGTCTGTTTACTCACCTGAGCTCCGTTACGGATGAATACGGATCCTAATATTTTTATTTTGACAGATGCAGTTTGGTTTGGTTTGGGTTCAATCCACCCAATCCGCCTAATAATCCTTCTTGGATCCTCTAAATCTGCTAGTTCCGCTCAATCCACAACCAAACCGATCCATCCGTATGTCACCCATGGACGGTTACAAATCTTAAAAACGACAATTCGTTACGAACGGATCGGATCGAGAACCGAACCGATCCGATCCGTGAACACCCCTAGTATGCATGTACTGGAGTAGTTGAAGTACATACAAGATGTCCAATTATACGTACATACAAGATGTCCAATTATACACATACATCTCCAGTTGGCATTACGTACAAAACTTGTACTATCTTTGGACTTTAGTCACGTGTGCATTGGAATCAAATATTTGGTGAATCAATTTGCGGTACCAAAATATTTCCTGGGAGTGTCCTTTTCCGTTGGGGAAATTTTTTGCATACTATTTACATGTGACCCAACCTACCTTTAAGTACACTGCCAACACAAACAGAGCTCAAAAACTGTGCATAGCATTTACATGTGACCCCATCTTCTGCATCCCACTTTGGTGTTTCAAAAACAGGGGTATGCACCAAATATGCTGGTAATTTTTCTTCTTCGTTTTTATTTTTTTATTTTTTATTTTTTTATTAACTACCATCGCTGCCAAGCACCTACATAGGTGTAAATAATCGGATTTCACAAATATAGCAAGTGCAAGACACTAGAGCAACTTTTGTGGAACAAATGAGATTCCAGCTTTGGAGTTTGGAAAGGAGATTTTCTGTTAAGCGTGTTCTTAATGAAATGTTTTTCAAGTCATTTTTTATATTTTATTACTAGACATTGAATTTCTTGTATACCTATATGCTATTAACCAGGAGAACGTAGCTCAACAAGGAGAATACGAGTCACTCCTAAGGGACATTACTGTTGGATTTGGGAGTTGGGAATTCGATCCTACGGATCTCGCGAACCCTTTTCCCGCTAATAAAGGTTCCGTACATATGTGCCATGGTAACAAATATGGCTTGCTCCGATTAGACTGCAACGTTACATTTATTTATTTTTTATCGGCAGTAAGATTTTATTAAAACTCGACAGAGAATACATCGAGGAAAACCATACCCAAGTAAGCAAGGATATGGAGGACAGACAATACATCAAGCGAGGATACTGCAACGTTACATTGCCGGAAAGCTTCCTTGGATTCACTACCATGAAGTGCCAGATAGAGGGAACTTCTTTCCTTATGCAGATGGAATGAGAGAGGCTATCTTCAAAACACTCTTTACTTGGGGATAAATAGCGCATTGCAGAACAACATCTCTGTCTGTCTCAAAATTTTCAGCGCCTAAAAATTTCAGCACTATTGCCCTGAATGATATGAGGATCCCATAATTGAAACACATTATTTGTATGTATTTAGTGTTTGGAAAGTCATAACTCCTATATTGATGGTTGGGTTTGGGAGTAGGGATTAGTTTATGAAACGCTTTGTTACATACAATTTTCAAATGCTTGTATCATATGCTAATACAGTAAAAAAGAAGAGAGGAATTAATTGGTCGGAAAATTACAACTAAGCTAGTCTAGTTGTACACTCCTTAATTCCCACTAAAAATATCTTGATCGGATATCTATAGGTATCAAAACACAAAAAATATGAATTGTTTTAATAATGTCCATGTTCGATCAAGATAATTTTTTTACTGAATGCTCTTCTCAACTAGCTCTACAACACATACAGTTCAGATCAATTGGTTACTAAGCGCTCAATTGTATAACTCTACTTGAAGGTTATTTCGAATTATAGAGTCCTGAATTCTAAATGACAATCGAACGAATTAGATCAATTACGTAAAAATATTTAATGGACTTTATTTTCTCTAAGATCACTTGAGTAATTATTTGAGAATGATTTAACAGTTCAGATAATTTGGGTAGGCCCCGAAGTGGGCCCCACAACAAGAAGGCATTTGGTGAATTACTTGATCTATACTCAAAACGCCATTGTTTTGGGTGTGCTATACCATGCGGTGAAATATGTGCACTGCAGTCACCTCACTTCCTATTTGGTTACCCATTTTTGCATTTTGATTTTTGTATTTTTTACTTCTAGGTGTTCGGCACACCAGTGCTAGAGCAAAAATGAGTTCATGATTTTGGGTTATGAAAAAGATAAGTCAAAAGTGGGGGGAGAGGAGTTTTTTTAGTTCTTATTTCCACTTTTCTCATTTAGGTTAACAAAATAACCAACAAAATGTATTTTGCTCATATCTTCCAAACACTACTCCTATTATAAATTGTATTCATATATCTTAAACACTCTACAAATTCGTAATACATTCCAGCCATTACCTAAAAAGCAAAATATGTAAAAAGAAAATGCAAAAAGTAAAAGCATAAGGCTCCCTCTTCAGTTGCAAAGATGTTGGGTTGGTAGTTTTGGAGATAATAGTTTTGTATACGATTGCCTCAAATCTTAACATTTTAATAAACTTTTTTACTTTTTGAATAGAGGTACACAATATGTATCCAAAAATTAAAAAATAAATAAAATAATTTGATAAAAGTTATTAAAGACAAAAATAAAAGATGATGAAACATTGAAAATTGAGCCTTGCTATGGGTACACCATTTGATGCACACCAAATGCACACTGTGTTTTGTGAGACCCATTTTAGAATTTCACACAAATGATCAGAGCCACTCAACTTATTAAAAAATGTTTTTAAGGATTCCCTGTAAAAAAAAAATAGTTCAGTTGAATATCTGTAAAACTTGATTGCTTCTTCACTCAATTTCCTGTCAAAAAATTCGCTCAATTTCCTATCAAAACATTGAGCAAAGAACTTATCAAGCATCTACCGATATCTCTGATTAGGCTGATTTTTTTACAGGGATTGCTAAAAAATATTTTAAACAAATTGAATGGGTTCGATCATTTGTGTAGAACTTCAAGATGGGCTCTATAAAACATGGTGTACATTTGGTGTACCCCAAAGGGTACCCATAGTTTTACTGGTGAAAATTATAGAGAATTCATTTCTAAAACCAAACAAAGGGCAGTTGTGGATGCCATTTAAAAAAAAAAATGGAAACCCAAACCTTATGAACCTTTGCGCCAATTTGAGTCCAGTGGAGAGAAAAACTTGGGTGTCTGACAGGTACAATGCGGCGGTATTTGTCACGCATTTCAACCATCCAAAGTAGTTTGGACAATTCAGATTTTAAAATAAACTCTCCCGGGGAGTTGAACTCTTCCTGGAAAATTTTATAAAAAATCCGCGTGCTATTAATTAACGGCTGTAATAGGCGTTACGGATTCCATCGGCACCCACATTTTTCTAGTGGAGAGGGAGGGTGAGAGGAAACGGTGGTAATGAGTCAGGATCAGTCAGCATTGCCTGAGGTCTGTGCGAATATTACACAATTAATAAACCCATATGTTATTCGACAGAGGGAGTAATTCAGAAATGCTGAGATCACACTTCACACCCCACCGGTTACACCCCGACCACGTGGTGTTCCCTCCCTCTCTTCGTCGCTTTCCCACTTTTCTCCCTCTATTTATCTTGTTAGTATTTTTTTTAGAAAAAAAAAAAATTCAACTTTTATTTTTCATACATGATGTTGGAAATGATATGTTTTGTATTCAATGACATCTATCATACACAACAAATACTCATTGAATATGATCCACTAACATATATGATTGCATACCATTTCACTAACATATATGATTAAACCTATTCAACAACATCTATCATACACGACAAACACTCATTGAATATGTAATTATGTAGAGAAAAAAATTATTTTTTGAGTATAGGATCTTTTTTAATACTAACTTTGAGCTCGTGAATTTATCTTGATCTGAGCTCATAAATATCATTAGATTTGAGCTCATAAATACCGATTTTACTTTTAATTGCTGAGATGAGCGGCCAAGATTTAGACTACCCAGTCCAATGAAGACCAAAGATGATCCAATCCCATTGTCAACCTCATTTTGGTCGATTATTTGAGAAATTGTTTGTTTCTACCGATTGGGATTATTTCAAGAAATAGCTGAAGAACTAGGACTTCATCTTGTGTCTTTTGATAGACCTGGATATGGGGAAAGTGATCCACATCCAAAGAGAACCCTGAAGAAGGCTAAAAACCACAAGATGGAAGTCCCTAATCCACCGGTATTAACAAAAGTACTATTTTCCCATTAAATTACCAATAACATAGTAAAATTTGGATCCAAGTTCCAATTGATCAGCCAGCTGCCCAGCTCTTCTAACCCACCGATAATTAAAATGTTTCCGAGTTTACTCGATCTTGGAGACAAATACCTTCAATCTTTTTTACGATCTAATATTTTATTTTGGGTTATCTCATAATAAGTATTTTCGGCATCGGTTGATAAATGATCGGTACTAAAGGGTCAGCACCCTGGATTTACCCTAACTCCCGTGAGAAGTTCAGGGATCACGTGTGAGCCCATGATACGAGGCTTTTTGTGTGCCTGGAATATTTCCCAAAATAAAAAATCAAAGGTCTTTGACTTTCGGCTCATCCGTTGAAAAGTTTTGACTGGTTTCCTTCCATTCATGTCAGGTCATGTCATGAATATTGTGGGGATTGAATTTCTAACTATGACATCTCACCTCTTTCTCTTTTATATACACTAGATACAAAGCTACGTGTGTTGCACGAATTTTATGTCCTGGTTGGCGTTTTTACTGTTAGGTAATACTATTAATTTTGGCTTTTTTTTATATATAAGTATTGGATTCATATGATATATAGACTGTTATATCAGTTTATAAATATGTATTGTTATATAAGTAGTAAAATAACTAAAACATGCAGTAAATGTTTACGAGGGCAACAGGTATGGAAAGACATATCTAAGCAAAAGATGTTGGAATTTATATTTGCTTACAAATAGATGCTGTAAAGAGGAATCTGAGTTAAAGATGAAGAGGAATACCTTAGAGCAAAACTGGAAAACTGATGTTGTAGTTGATGATCTAGAACAAATGGCAATGTCTATGCCAATGGACAATTAGTAGGGTATCGTTCTCTCTAGCTTCTGTTTTTGAGTACGGCACAAGAGAGAGAGACAGCAGCTTTTAGTATAGTACTAATAAAGGTATACACCTTTTTCGTTTGTAGATAACTGTAACATGTAATGAATTTTAGCTTTCTTTTGTTTTATTTTTATGTAGAATTATTTCTAAAACCTATTATTGTTAGTATAATAATAATAATAATAAAATGAGATAAATATCAACTGACAAGGAATAATACTTATCTTGATTTTGGTATCTCAAAAAGCAAGATTTCTCAAATATAGATTTTTTAGAGTCTTGTTTGGCAATTTCAATGGGTAATATATATATAACACTTCTTATCCGGACTTTTGATTCAATTTTTTTTTGATGATCCGAGCCGTCCAATGTGTTCAAAAGGTGTTTTCCGGGGTCGTCGCGAAAAATCTTCAAAAAAAATACCGAGAAGGGCTTGATCCAAACAGTTTTTGCAAAAATATATAAATACAGTTTCTGCAAAAATTAGCTTGGATCAAGTTTTTGCAAAAATTTGCTTGGATAAAGCCCTTCCCGGTTTTTTTTTTTTTTGAAGATTTTTTGCGTAGACCATTAAAAACACCTTCTGAACATATTAGACGGACCGAATTTTCCCAAAATAATTTGCAACACAAAAAAGCCAATTTTTTCTTATTTCTGAGAGGTGTGGATGTGAAGTTTTCTGTATATATATATCAACTTCTAACGAAAGATCCCTCATTTTAAATAAAGTGAGGACCAAACAATTTTTTCACTTTCCGGATTGAATTTCAACAATCTGATCAGTTCGCAAAAAGTAATTGAATGAATTATGCCTGCACTAATTTCCATAGTGACTTTGATGCCAAATAGTTGGGTAAAATTGGTAACATTTTGGTTAAGGGGAATATTTTGCCCGAATAAATTTTTTGCTGAAATCAAAATGCTCATTGTAATAGCACGTATTTTATTATTCACAAAAGTTGCCTCTAATATATTAATAGCAATT
Organism: Vaccinium macrocarpon; assembly: GCA_022606695.1. Taxonomy (NCBI): domain Eukaryota; kingdom Viridiplantae; phylum Streptophyta; class Magnoliopsida; order Ericales; family Ericaceae; genus Vaccinium; species Vaccinium macrocarpon. The sequence continues at coordinate 25,383,455 of CM040171.1, forward strand.
TTGTATTTCAAATTTGCCTCTAATATATGAAACAAAATGATACAACGTATATAAATTAAAACCAAACATTCTACCTTTTCAATTTGTGGCTCTGTTTTGTCACAGAAATTGACCTATGGTTTAGTAAAGCTATTTCTTGATTTTTTTTTTTCCCTATCTATAGAAACCCATGTTCAAACGTCAAATAGCAACCATACCAGTACACACATAAACAGAGAGAAATATTTTTTCTACCTTGTTAACCTCTGTATGAGACTCCTTTTTTTTTTTTGTATCATTTTAGCATTTTGCTTTGTATTTCAGCTACAGCTCCGCAATTTTTTCTTTTGCCAATTTTTCGGACAGTAAATTTTTATTTTAAAATAGATGTAAGACATAGTCTTAAGGCAAAGGCGTATATTTTTTCATATAGTAATATAAAAAATTGCCCAAAAAACGAAAATCGGAATAATAAAACTCAATTATCCTTTATGACGAAAATATATATACATATATATATATATATGTGTGTATATATGATATGCTTTCAATAAGGGTCCCTTATTGAAAATAACATGCGGACCTAGCCTTTTTTAGTGTTTCCGGACCAAATTTTGACGATCCGAACCGTTCAATATTTTTAAAATGCATTTTTAAAGGCCCCGCGGGGATTCGTCCAAAAAAAATACCCGTAAGGGTTTCATCCGATCAATTTTTGTTAAAAACGCTATATAAGAGACCCTTATTTGAAGTTTATCTTGTGTACATATATACATATACATATACACACATAAACATCGCACTCCCACTCAAAAGATATCTACAAAATGAGACCGAGAATTATGCACAAAGGCAAAGTAAGCACATGCAGACTAATTCCTACACAAAAATGAATGTCTGCAACATATAAGGAATTTAGAGTACACAAAAACTTGCCTAAAAACAAACACAAAGCCAATTAAACTACTTAGCAAAAAAGAAAAAAAAACAAACACGAAGCCAAACTACTTACCAAACCCTAGACGAGTTTGAAGCAGCAAACAACTCGAAACTCACTTGCAAACCCAGTCCAGAAGTGTAGCAAACGAAAACGGAAGTACAGATCTAGAACTTTCCTTGCTCTATTTTTTGTTTCCAATAAAGGCAAAACCTATAATGCGTGGTTCAGAAATATTTCCTGTAATATACACTGGATTCTCCCAAAATTTTCCTCTGTGTAGCACAAAACCCAACAGGTAAAGCGATACGACTTTATTACTCCCAACAACACCTCTATAAAGCAGACAAAAGGGAACTATTGAAAATATTAGGAGTACATAAAAACAGCAAACCAAAAGGACCATAGAGTACAGCAGTATTTAACACAGAAACCACAACAAAACGACGACGTCCAATCTCTGATTGAAGGGTAAATTCGGCCGCAATTGGCAAATGACCAAACAACAAATTCGAAAAGCGCCTCTTTTATTAGCCCTCTCTGGGTCTGGAAATTGGGATTAACAACAAATTCGAAAAGCACCTCTTTTATTAGCCCTCTCTGGGTCTGGAAATTGGCAATTGACCAAACAACAAATCGGAAAAGCGCCTCTTTTATTAGCCCTCTGGGTCTATGAACGTTCCCTCACAAAAAAAAATTTGCAGGAAAATAGTTGTGAATCATTTTTTTTTTTTATCCAAAACTCATCGTTATATTCATCGAAATGCCATCCAGCACTTACAAGGTTCTCCAAACGAATACAAGGACAAGGAAATATACAATGAAGCATGAAAGGAAACTAATGCCTACACCCTAACGCGAGCATAATGCTCTCTTCACAAAACGAACATCACTGTCCGAGTACACGTGGAGTATCAGGTGAAAGCACCCAGCCCTTAAGTCAAGGTCAATCCAAATCCAAGATAAAATAAGTCCAGATGGAGAACCAACAACCTCACGGCCTCATGATCACTACCCGGTCTCCAAACCTAGGGTTCTGGAATCCATTCCGAGAAGTTGAAACCCATAGGCCATGCCGGCACTTCATTTGGTGTGGGCTTCCGCTGACATGCGAAGCTTTGGACGCAGTACATAATGGCATACCACTAATATCAGCACAGCCGATCACCACAATCCACGGCAGGCAAGAAACCACAACGCAGAGCAGAAAACCAGATCGCAAAAACAAACTAAAAGCAAATCTAAGCTAATCAAACATAAATAAAAGTAAACATGGTAAAAACAACAAGGATAATTGAAAATAACTCGAGGCGGCCCACTGAGTCACACCGAGTTACCACCAGATCTCTCAAGACAACTCACTAAGTCACACCGAGTTACCACAAGATCTTCGAGCTTTAACCGAGTCACTGCTCCGGGAGAGGAAAACGAACTCCATAGCCACCGCCTTTGGATATTGGAGCTTTATTCATCGGAGGGTGCACTGCCGCCCTGTCGTCACCAAGGAATCAAAGCAGACCCAAAGAAGCATCGGATAAAAGGGCAGTGGTGAAGAAGGAAAGTGGCAGAGTCAGAGGAGGCGGGATCAGAAAAGCGGCTAGGTGGAGGGAGGATGAAAAGCTATTATGAGAACCATGGTTCTGTGGTGAAAAAAAAGGCGAGGCTGACGTAAAAGAAGCGGCCGGGAGGTGGGCCTAGAGGGCGAGCCACACCCCCCCAAAAAACGTAACCGTGAGAGGGGCGGAAGAGGTTGAGATGGATCTGACTGGGATGGATATGCAGCTGAGGTAAAGAGATTAGGGCGGCTGTGGATGAGAGGGTAAGGAAAACCCTAGAAAATCTCGACTTCTAGAGAGAGAAAGTCTCGACGAGAGCGAGAAGGGAAAGCACCTTGGATGCTCCCAGTTGTGAATCAATGGATCCTATGTCTTTCACGCTATTCAACGTGTTACAACTATTTTCCCGTACTTTTTTTTTGTGAGGGAGGTCTCATAGAAAACTTCTTATATATATATATATATATATATATATATATATATATATATATATATACACAATAAGGATCTAATAAGGGTGTCCTCACAAATTTTGTGCAGGAAAAAGACTCTGGGCCGTTGGATCGCTTAAGAGGAGTGAACGGCTGAGATGTGGAGGTGTGACACACGGGTCTCAATCCGGGTAAAAAGAAACACCCGGGTAAGGATCTGGGTTTAAACCCCCATCCGGATCCTGACCCCCTCATTTCGATGATCGAACCAGAGAGAACAAGAGAGAGAGGCGATTTCGAAGAACCCAGGCGATTTCGATAACCCCATTGCGATTTCGGACCAAACCACTCCAGATCTTGTCGATTTCGAAGGTATTCACCTCTCTTCTCTCTCTTCCCTCGCTGTATGTCGTTCGTGATCTCGATTTGTGAAGTGGGTTTTTCAAATTTTAGGGTTTCAGAAAAACGCGATTTCAAAGAAGAAGTTGATCGAACCACGTCCTCTCTCTCTCTCTCTCTCTCTCTCTCTCTCTCTCTCTCTCTCTCTCTCTCTCTCTCGTTCTCTCTTGTTCGTTGTTATCATTTGATTTAGGGTTTGCTGTACCAGCCCAAATTTTTATGTTTCGGCTAGCCTAAATTTTTATGTTTCTGGGTTTGATGAGTTGTTTGTGAGCCTTGCTACTGTTTTACTTGCATTTAGTGAGATTTCAATTGAAATTCTGGCTGTGATGAATTGTTTCTGAGCCTTGCTACTATTCTTACTTGCTGTTAGTGGGATTTCAGTTGGAATTCTGGCTGTGATGAATTGTTTCTGAGGCTTGCTATTGTTTTGACTTGCATTTAGTGGGATTTCACTTGAAATTTAGGATGTGATGACTTGTTTGTGAGCCTTGCTACTGTTTGACTTGCATTTAGTGGGATTTCACTTGAAATTCTGGATGTGATGACTTGTTTGTGAGCCTTGCTACTGTTTTTACTTGCATTTAGTGAGATTTCAGTTGGAATTCTAGCTGTGATGAATAGTTTTTGAGCCTTGCTACTGTTCTTACTTGCTATTAGTGGGATTTCAGTTGGAATTTTGGCTGTGATGAATTGTTTCTGAGGCTTGCTACTGTTTTGACTTGCATTTAGTTGGAATTCTAATAAGTTCCTTTTTGCCACTGAGATCTCACGATGAGATCGCAACAAATGGACCCTACTTGGCGTCGTAAGAGGATGGTTATGACCCTCGACAAATCCCTTTACAATATATCCCGCACCTTCCCGGTTTTTAACAACATACAATTTCGCACCACAACCCTCTCTAGTTAAGCCCCGTCTACGTAGTGTGTTTTGAGAAGTTTGTGGTTTATCTTTTGTGGCCCTCACCCCTTCTTTGAAACAAACATACTCTTTTCTAACGACTTCACCTTCCTTATTCTTCTTGCTAGAATGGAGTCGCGTACCAAAACCACCCTCTTTACCATAATTGTTGTAAAATGTATGAACGTCATCTAAAGTATCAAACACTTGTCCAATTTTCGGTATGAAGTCATTATTGACTTGGGGTGTGAAAAGTATTTGAGAAGAATTAGCAGATGAGTGAGATGGTTGACATGGTTGAGATGTTGACGATGACTGTAAAGTAGCATCCAAATTTTGCATCCTAGTAACAATTATGTAGAACCAATTATTTAACCATAACATATGAACCATAAATGGTAAATGAAACACCAAACAGAAAACCATTTATAGATTACCTAGATTGAGGGGCATATTGGGTAGGGTACCCTCCCATTGGGTACCCTTGTGGCGGATACACTTGTGGAGAAGGCCAATACCCCTGTGGAGGAGGCTCATACCCCTGTGGAGGAGGAGGAGGAGGAGGATATCCTTGAGGATACGCCTGTGGAGGAGGCCCATACCCCTGTGGAGGAGGAGGAGGAGGATACTCTTGAGGATACGCCTGTGGAGGAGGCCCATACCCCTGTGGAGGAGGAGGAGGATATCCTTGAGAATACCATTGCGGGGGAGGAGGATACCCTTGCGGGAGAGGGGAAGGCGGCGGGGGTTTTGGTTGTCGCTCATGCTCAATCCTTTATATATGATGTAAACTGTTAACAAACGAAAAACAAAAAATGATGTATCAAGCACTCATATTGGACACTCTTATGGAATACATGTGCAACATTTTATGTTTGGCATTCATGTGCATAGCCTTATCCTTACACATTGACTTTTATTAAGTCTTACTCTATAGTTCTCTCCTCCCCTTGTTTTTGTTTTTTTTTTTTAAATGACAGAAAACAATAGTAGTTTGAATCGTTGTGTTTGCAGATAGGCTTTCTTTCAAATAAGGTGACATGGATATTTTTCTATAGGAGTAATAGCAGAATATGAGAAAAATGCACTGTTGTTTTCTTTTGTTTGCTGTTTGGATTAACAGCTTGGTGGGTTCTTTAATTTCCTGAACAAAATTAAAAGAAATATAATATACGTTAGGTTTTGAAGCCAAAATAGAAAAAAATAAGAAGAAGTGATGATTTGAATCTTAAACCAGATCATTGAGGAAGACTGGGAGTTGAAGTTTTGAATCTTATTTGCAATGATTTTGCAAATAAAAACGAAGATTTAGTGGATAAAAACTATACCAGCCTTNCACCCTTATTCCACATTGTGCATTTGATTGACAACCACGAAATTTAGCATGATGCAAAAGTTTGACAGTCCTCAAGTCAGGAATTCCACTTTTCAGCTCCCCATTCTTCTTAATCATAGCAGGGGAAGGATTAAATGGGCAATGGGGATATGGCATTAATTAACTTAACAACTAGTATTATGAAATATAAGAATACTGCCGGAGCCAACCCAAGATTGGAGAAATTTAGAATAGGACTAACATCTTGGAGGAAGAAATTCTTTTCAAACGATAACAATGAACAAGAGAGAAAGAGAGAGAGAGAGAGAGAGAGAGAGAGAGGACGTGGTTCGATCAACTTCTTCTTTGAAATCGCGTTTTTCTGAAACCCTAAAATTTGAAAAACCCACTTCACAAATCTAGATCACGAATGACATACAGCGAGGGAAGAGAGAGAAGAGAGGTGAATACCTTCGAAATCGACAAGATCTGGAGTGGTTTGGTCCGAAATCGCGATGGGGTTATTGAAATCGCCTTGGGTTCTTCGAAATCGCCTCTCTCTCTTGTTCTCTCTGGTTCGATCGTCAAAATGAGGGGTCAGGATCCGGATGGGGGTTTAAACCCAGATCCTGACCCGGGTGTTTCTTTTTACCCGGATTGAGACCCGCGTGTCACACCTCCACATCTCAGCCGTTCACTCCTCTTAAGCGATCCAACGGCCCAAAGTCTTTTTCCCGCACAAAATTTAGGACACCCTTATTAGATTCTTATTGTATATATATATATATATACACACACACACACAAAGAACTTCCAATAAGGGACCGTTATATAAAAACACTATGCGGACCTAGCCTTTTTTCCTGTTTCCGGACCAAATTTTGACGATCCTTTTTTAACCAAAACTGATCGGATGAAGCCCTTCCGGGTATTTTTTTGGACGAATCCTTGCGGAGGCCCTTTAAAAATGCATTTTAAAAACATTGAACGGTTCGGATTGTCAAAATTTGGCTCGAAAAAGTGAGGTCCGCATTTTAACTTAGATAAAGGTCCCTTATTGGAAGTTCTTCCTACATATAGATGGATTTTTTAGTCCACATTTCCCGGAAATAAGAAAAACACGGTTTTTTTGTGTTGCAAATTATTTTTGGAAAAATCAGATCCGTCCGATGTGTTCAGAAGATGTTTTTAAGTTATAGTTTTTGCGAAAATTGCTTGGATCCGGCCCTTCCCGGCATTTTGTTTTTTGAAGATTTATCGCGAAAATCCTTGAAAATACCTTCTGAACACATTGGACGGATCGGATCGTCAAAACAATGTTTGGATCATGAGGTCCGGAAACGGGAAGACCGGACTAGAAGCGTTTCCGGAAACGGGAAGATTGGATCCACTTCTAGTCCGGGATTCGAACCTCCTAGATCCAAGCATTTTTTTGACAATCCAAGCCGTCCAATGTGTTCACAAGGTGTTTTCAAGGGTCCACGTGAGAAATCTGCAAAAACAAAAGTACCGGAAAGGACTTGATCCAAGCAATTTTTCGCAAAATTGTAAATATACAGTTTTTGTCAAAAACTGCTTGGATCAAGCCCTTCCTAGTAATTTTTTTTTTTTGAAAGATTTCTCACTTGGGCCTTTGAAAACACCTTTTGAACACATTGGACGGTTCGAATTTTCCAAAAACAATTTGCAAAACAAAAAAAACCACCCCAAAACCTCTAATCTGGGATCCCGGATTAGAAGCTTGAGGTATATATATACGAAAAATTTGTAGTCCACTCCGCCCATAAACAAGAAAAAAACGCACTTTTTTGTGTTGTAAATTATTTTTGAAAAATCTGAGCCGTCCAATGTGTTCGAAAGGTGTTTTCAAGAGTCTACGGAGGAAATCTTCAAAAAAAAATACCGGGAAAGGCTTAATCCATGCAGTTTTTGCAAAAATCGTAAATATAAAATTTTTTCAAAAACTGCTTGGATCAAGCCTTTTTCGGCATTTTTTCTGAAGATTTCTCGTGAAAACCCTTGAAAACACCTTCTAAACACACTAGACGGATCGGATCCTCAAAAGAATGTTTGGATCATGAGATCCGGAAACGGGAAGACCAAACTAGAAGCTTTGCCTATATATATATATATATATATATATATATATATATATATATATATATATATATATATATATATATAATCCACTTCTAGTTCGGGATCCGGACCTCCTAGATCTGAGCATTTTTTTGACAATCCGAGTCGTCCAATGTATTCAGAAGGTGTTTTCAAGGGTTCACGCGATAAATCTTCAAAAAAAAATACCGGGAATGGCTTGATCCAAGCAATTTTTCTCAAAATTATAAATATACAGTTTTTGTGAAAAACTGCTTGGATCAAACCCTTCTGGTACTTTTTTTTTTAAGATTTCTCACTTAGACACTTGAAAACACCTTTTAAACACATTGGATGGTTCAGATTTTCCAAAAACAATTTGCAAAACAAAAAAAACACCCCAAAACCTCTAATCCGAGATCCCGGATTAGAAGCTAGATATATATATATATATAGGAAAATTTCTAGTCAGTCCACTCCTCCCGGAAACAAAAACGCACTTTTTTTGTGTTGCAAATTATTTTTGAAAAATCTGAGTCGTCCAATGTGTTCAGAAAGTGTTTTCAAGAGTCCACGCGAGAAATCTTCAAAAAAAAATACTAGGTAGGGCTTGATCCATGTAGTTTTCACAAAAACTGTAAATATAAAAATTTTGCGAAAACTGCTTGGATCAAGTCATTCCTGGTATTTTTTTTTTAAGATTTTCCGCGAGGAGAGGAACTTTGAAAACACCTTCTGAAAACATTAGACGGCTCGGATCGTGAAATTTTTTTTTTGATCATGGATGTCCGGACCCCCTTCTAATAAGGGACCCTTGTTTAAGTTTTCATGTGGACCTAGGGGTATTTTCGACTTTTCGGATCAAATTTTGACGATCCAAACCGCTCAATATTTTTTAAATGTTTTTGTAAAGGCCCCCATGAGGAATCATCAAAAACATAACCGAGAAGGGTTGATCCATACCAGTTTTCAATAAAAATTACATATATATAACTTTTATCAAAAACTGTTTGGATGAAGTCCTTCGCGGTTACTTGTTTTTATCATTTCTCGTAGAAGCCCTTAAAAACACGTTTTATTAAAATATAAAAAATACAGAAAAATAGAGTGGATGCCAATTTGAAAAGTGTGAATTTGCTATGATATATATCATAATACATGAAAGGTCTCCCAACACTATGATAAATTTAGTTTCTTCTTCCATTTTGGAGGATCCAAATTCCATTCATAAACACCCAAAATTTTAATTTTTTTGGTTTTAAAAAAATTCAGAAATACGTTTAATGTTTGATTCCAATGTGTTTGTTTAATTTCTTGTGGAATTTGACATCCCAAAAAATGCAATGTACGATTTAACAAATTCATTTGTTTCCAACCCACTCATCAAACACTACTCCCTCTGTTCCCAAATTTTGTCCCTTGTTTTATTCTAACCGGATAAAAAACTAGTAATAACTTTAAATCGGTGATGAATTTTATATTCAGTATGGATCTTATTTGATAGATCTTGATTAAATCTATAAAACAATGCTTTTAAAATCAAGTAAAACAATGTAAGTTATATATATATATATATATATATATATATATATATATATATATATATATACACACACACACACACACACACACACACACACAATAAGGATCTAATAAGGGTGTCCTCACAAATTTTGTGCGGGAAAAAGACTCTGGGCCGTTGGATCACTTAAGAGGAGTGAACGGCTGAGATGTGGAGGTGTGACACGTGGGTCTCAATCCGGGTAAAAAGAGACTCGGGTCAGGATCTGGGTTTAAACCCCCATCCGGATCCTGACCCCTCATTTCAACGATCGAACCAGAGAGAACAAGAGAGAGAGGCGATTTCGAAGAACCCAGGCGATTTCGATAACCCCATCGCGATTTCGGACCAAACCACTCCAGATCTTGTCGATTTCGAAGGTATTCACCTCTCTTCTCTCTCTTCCCTCGCTCTATGTCGTTCGTGATCTCGATTTATGAAGTGGGTTTTTCAAATTTTAGGGTTTCAGAAAAACGCGATTTCAAAGAAGAAGTTGATCAAACCATGTCCTCTCTCTCTCTCTCTCTCTCTCTCTCTCTCTCTCTCTCTCTCTCTCTCTCTCTCTCTCTCTCTCTCTCTCTCTCTCTCTCTCTCTTGTTCTCTCTGGTTCGTTGTTATCGTTTGATTTAGGGTTTGCTGTATGTGCAATTTTTAGGCGATTTCGTTTTTTATGTTTCGGCCAGCCCAAATTTTTATGTTTCTGGGTTTGATGAGTTGTTTGTTAGCCTTGCTACTGTTTTACTTGCATTTAGTGAGATTTCAGTTGAAATTCTGGTTGTGATGAATTGTTTCTGAGCCTTGCTACTGTTATTACTTGTTGTTAGTGGGATTTCAGTTGGAATTCTAGATGTGATGAATTGTTTCTGAGGCTTGCTATTGTTTTGACTTGCATTTAGTGGGATTTCACTTGAAATTCTGGATGTGATGACTTGTTTGTGAGCCTTGCTACTATTTTTACTTGCATTTAGTGAGATTTCAGTTGGAATTCTGGCTGTGATGAATTGTTTCTGAGCCTTGCTACTATTATTACTTGCTGTTAGTGGGATTTTAGTTGGAATTCTGGCTGTGATGAATTGTTTGTGAGGCTTGCTACTCTTTTGACTTGCATTTAGTGGGATTTCACTTGAAATTCTGGATGTGATGACTTGTTTGTGAGCCTTGCTACTGTTTTTACTTGCATTTAGTGAGATTTCAGTTGGAATTTTGGCTGTGATGAATTGTTTCTGAGCCTTGCTACTGTTATTACTTGCTCTTAGTGGGGTTTGAGTTGAAATTATGGCTGTGATGATTGTCACAAGGCAATAAGGTTCTAATAAGGGTGCCCTCACAAAAATTGTGTGGGAAAATGACTCTGGGCCGTTGGATCGCTTAAGAGTAGTGAACAGCTGAGATCTGGAGGTGTGACACGCGGGTCTCATTCCAGGTTATAAAGAGAGACACCCGGGTCAGGATCTAATAAGGGTTTTGAACCCCCTTGATACTGTGGGCCCTTGCTACTGTTTAGACTTGCATTTAGTGGGATTTCAGTTTAAATTCTGGCTGTGATGACTTGTTTCTGAGCCTTGCAACTGTTTTACTTGCACTTAGTGGGAAATCGAAAATTGTGGTCATGATGACGGTTTACGAGCCTTGCTACTGATTTTTTACTTGCACTTAGTGGGAAATCATTTCAAATTCTAATTGTCATGACATGTTTCTGAGCCTTGGTACTGTTCTTACTTGCATTTAGTGGGATTTCAGTTGTATATTTTCCATAATAGTAGGTAATTATGTTTGTTGCTAAAAAAAACAATGGTAGTTGGACATTCCATTCCATTCTTTGTTTATCTTGCTCCGCAGCCCTGTGATGTCTACGTCAACCAACATGGGTTCCAATGAAACTCATTACCCTTGATTTCGAAACACGACGTGTGGGTGTGGTTTGAGAGCGGCGGTTAGAATTTCGGAGTCGAATGCTAATCCTGGAAGACTCTACTATGGGTGCCCAAAGGAGAAGGAAAAAGGAAGATGCGCGTATTGGGAATGGTGCAACCCAATTGGATATCACCAACCCAATGCAGAGGTTGCACGAAATGAAGCACAGGTTCAAGTCATTGAAGTGAAAGTGGCCAATCTTAATGTAACCATCTTCTTATTTGCCTTACTGATAGCTTTTATTGCATATCTTAAGTGACGAAGATATGTATTAAGACGTGGTTCATTGTACTTATTCCCTACAGTTAAATAATTCGATAAGTTGCTGCTTGACCGTTCGGGTGATTAATAATTAACTAAGATTTCGTCCCAAGCGTAGGACTATCGACCGGTGCAGCACAATAAATCCGGAAGTACCGGAGTCGAACCACAGAGACGGTCTACGGTGTTTCACTCAAACTATGTCAGTTCTATGTTTGTAACTGGCTCTTAGGTAGCCACCCCTTGCTCAATCCGTTCACTTAATTATCTAAATTGAACTAATTAAATTACTGAACTCTGAATTAAACAGGAGAGCACAGCCGTGGCACTACAGTGCCCGCAACTAGTCTGATTCACATCTACTCGGGCCACAATGATTTAATTAATAGGTTTAAAAATATGGAAACAGTTCCTAACAAGTGCACACCACTCGTCACCAATTCCTGCGCAATTTAGAATGGGCGATGCCCGGGTTTTGTTTGCTAGAAAAATTCCGTATTCAAAAACTGCGCATTAGTTAAAGTAATTCGGCACCGAGGTGGAATATAAATCAGCCTAGCCACGGGACACCTTCGTCCCGCGACCGCACCCTATACGACTACTCACACATATTGAAATCGATTGAAGAAAATAGATTCAAACTGAAACTAATCATGCTTCTAATGAATGAAATATAAAATCAACAGAAGTAAATACCGTAATTGCAAAAGCAAAATTAAACCAACGAGCAATCTGTGAAATGAATCCTGGATTACACTTGAAAGCGTAGCAACGAACGAAAAACTTTAGATCTGGAGCCGAAAACTTGTAAACTAAAAACCTAGGTAAAATTCGTGGACCCCTAAACTAGGTTAAAACAAGAGTATTTATACTAATCTCTAATTTCTAATTAAAATCCGAGACAGAATAGGATTATACTTTGCAGACGACCAAAACGCTGCCGTTCACTGGCCAAGATAAGCTGTTTGTAGCGCTACACCAAAAGTGGTGTAGCGCTACCGCTTGCTTATCTCCCCCTTTGACTGGTTGACTCTTCCCGTTGACCATTGACTTCTAACAATCCGGTAGCGCTAACATTCTGTTCACTTTTTGGACCTTTTTGTGCCAATCTTGAGCGCTCCAAATAATTAGAGTAGCGCTCCCGGACATATTTTCTCGAAATCTTGCTCCAACACTTAGTCTCCAAGCGCTCCTCTTCTCAATCCACGTATACGAGCCATACGGACACTTCCATTAGCACCAAATCACCTCAATTCCCTGCAAATTAAGCATAAACACCCAATGCAACCACGTGCACATATTAAATAGAGAATGAGGATTAAATCCATGATAATTAGGCCAATTCTACCCTACTCAGGCGCTCAAATGCAACCATTTCACACGCCAATCAGTTGCTCTACAAGAAGGCATTATACTTGCATCTTAATTCCTGTCCTTGGTTGTCCTCCGATGTTTCAATTATTGCTGTTGGTTTGGTAGTATACAAAGGAAAAATTATTCAGTGCCCGTAAAGCACGGTCATGTGGAAGTTCAGATTCACCGTGCACAACTGTGCATGGTAGTGGAAGTTGATTCATACATGGAGAAAAAGAACATTGAAGAGGAGATCTTGAGTCTAAAGAGCATATACATAAGCTATTGATTACAACTAACTAGTCTAAAGGGCATATACCAGAGGATGATCAACGGCAAGTCTCAAATTTCTGAACATCATGTTTGATTGACCAGACTGACAGTGAGGAGATATATAAATCCACAGCATTTGTAACTCCACTCGACAAAGAGTGAGGGAGTTCACAATACTGCATACTCTGAGAAATTTTATACCCATGCTTTGTAATTAGTTGTCCAGCATATACATAATCCATCCACCCCAATCTTGCATTCAAATACTAGAAATGACCTCCTAAGCAATTTGCAATCCAACTTCATAGGTATTGTTCCGGTGATGGACAAGAATAAACACGTCATTGATCAATGTAAAGGGTCTCCGCGCACTACTTACTCACTTGCATCACCATACATAATCACGAAACATTTTTGCCGCGTATGACAATATCATCAAACTAGAATTGTCTATATAAATTTCTTCACCTAATGCCCCATTTAAAAATGTCGTTTTCACATACATTTGATGTGCTCTTGACATCAAGAGGTTCTCTTGATAGGCTTCTCCTAGAACTACTTAAACTAACTATCACTTCTTCACAAAGATTTCATCTTATAGGAAGCCATATCAAATTGTGAGAGACCTTTTTGTCAAATAGTAGAATCTTGTGCAAAGGCAATTGACTAGCATTCAGTTCTAGGCACTGTAAAATTCTACTAAGTTGCATCTGGTTTGCTTAGCGGGAATAGTATCATCAAGTTTTCACATACATTGGCAGTGGCAGTGGAAGTTCAGATATGGCAATCCAATTTTTTGACAAGCACATGTTAGCACAACACTGCCAGTACATGAACAGATTCATACATAAATTCAACACTGCCAGTACACGAACAGATTCAAAGTTCAGATTCAAACAAGTTCTATATTAACTTCCAGATTCAAACAGATTCAAACAATGTTCTATATTGGACCACACGAGGTCAAACAGATTCAAACTTCGAGATTCAGATAAGCCACAATGTGCCAATGAACTCAAATAGCAGCTCCAAATTGGACCACACGAACCTCATGATCACACACAACAGCTGTAAAGTTCATCATAAGAATTCCTAATACACAACCACCAAGAAAACAGAAAGAGATTAAAAGTCAGATAACCTTTAAAACACATGAAGACCATAATATGACCAAAATAACTCACACATAACTTACAATCATCGTCAGAGTCGAAATCGTTGTCACCATCCTCATCGTCATCATCTTCGCCGTCAGTCAACACAACATCTTGCAAAGACCTAAAAAATTGAATAGACCAATTAATATTGTAATTCATGCCACATTATTTATAAGTGAGCGCATTAATAATTAGTTGAATGCACGTACACATTCCGAAGTTTAGAACAATTCCTTTTGTCATGGGACTGTCCTGTTAACCCGCATCCAGTACAACGCCTAGCTTTCTTGATCGCCTTCTCTTTCCCCCCCCTCAATCGTTTACCGCAACCTTTAGACCTAACCTTAAGTGGTTCTTTAAAATGATGTTCAGTTGGAAGCGAAACACGCGTTTTAGTACCACTCCTTTCACCATCTCCACTCCCTAAATTCATGTTACCAAACCTTTTGAGCGTCGATAACAAATAGTCCTCATAAGCTTGACTCTCATGTTCACTGAATACAACATGCTCAACAACTGAAGAAGAAAGTGTGGAGAGCCTATTGTGTCTCACTACCAAAGAAGTGTCACATACTTCCTTCCTTGTCCCATCCAAATCTCCCAAGAATCAACGCGTATTTTTCTTTGCTTTGGTCCACCTTAAGTAAGATGTATTGATCGAGTACTTACTTCCGTAATGAGTTTTTAGTGAAGTATGCCAACATGTGCCGACATGGAATTCCGTCACACTCAAACTTCATACAAGTACATTTAACATAGTTTGATGACTTGTCTAATGAGACTTCACAACCCTTGGACTCAGTCTCTGTTTCTCTCTGAACATTGTACAAACACCGGTGGTCATCTTTAAATGTACTCTTAGTTAAGTATGCACCACTTTGCAAGAGTTCCTCTTGGAACTTATAAAAAATATTCCGTGTGTACACTTCACTTAATTTCGACTCCATGACCCGCTTGGTTGCAAGAAGTGGCTTCTCATTGACATCTTTATGATCTAAATCAAGTTCATTATGGCGTATCTTTGCAAGGGCCTTATCAAAACGTGTCACAAAATCCAACAAAGAATTTTGTCTCTCGACACACTTCTTGAAGAATGAATGAGCACCTTCAGCTCTTTGACTACTAGTCATGTGAGCAGAAAAAATGTGTCTCGTAAATGCAAGAATCCATTGGTGACGAATTTGATACAACGAATCTAACCATTCATTCCCTATCAAGTTAGCTTTTCCTACAATCTCCAGCCATCTACTTTCAAACTCCTTCGGGGACTCAGAATTCCATATACAACTGCTAAAATCGTCATAGTGTTGCTTATAAGCTATTGCACCTATTTTTTCAGAGAATTTACTCACAATGTGCCAAATGCAAAACCTATGAAGCGTATTTGGAAGAAGCTTAGCAACAACTTGTTTCATCATTTGATCCCGACAAGTAATAATCATTTTATGAGCCGGTAGAGCATACGCCTTCAACCATTCCTCCAAAAGCCACTGAAAAGAGGACACATTCTCATGATTTAAGAATGCACACCCAAATAGAGTTGTTTGCCCGTGGTGGTTAACCCCTAAAATCGGTGCAAATATCAAATCATATATGTTGGTTTGGTAAGTTGTATCGAACACCACCACATCACCAAAATGTAGGTACGCCTTCTTACAAGTTTCATCGGCCCAAAAGCAATGACTCATGAACCCTGTACCATCATCTTGAAATTTAAATGTAAAACCTGGATTCTTTTTTTGTTGACTTCGAAAATGCTCATACATGAGATTAGCATCATGTCCCTTTAACTCCTGCCTCCTATCCCTTTCCGCATTATAAAGATCACGTTGTAAAAACCCAACCTTATCAAGACCTCCGGATTGGACCTCGAAAAAACTCATTTGTTGGGAGGCCGACACATTTGCATCGGATAATTGTTGTGATAAGTTCCTTTTAGCCACTGAGATCTCACGATGAGATCGCAACAAATGGACCCTACTTGGCGTTGTAAGAGGATGGTTATGACCCTCGACAAATCCCTTTACAATATATCCCGCACCTTCCCGGTTTTTAACAACATACAATTTCGCACCACAACCCTTTCTAGTTAAGCCCCGTCTACGTAGTGTGTTTTGAGAAGTTTGTGGTTTATCTTTTGTGGCCCTCACCCCTTCTTTGAAACAAACATACTCTTTTCTAACGACTTCCCCTTCCTTATTCTTCTTGCTAGAATGGAGTCGCGTACCAAAACCACCCTCTTTACCATAATTGTTGTAAAATTTATGAACGTCATCTAAAGTATCAAACACTTGTCCAATTTTCGGTATGAAGTCATTATTGACTTGGGGTGTGAAAAGTATTTGAGAAGAATTAGCAGATGAGTGAGATGGTTGACATGGTTGAGATGCTGACGATGACTGTAAAGTAGCATCCAAATTTTGCATCCTAGTAAGAATTACGTATAAGCAATTATTTAACCATAACATATGAACCATATGCTGCTTGATGAAACACAAAACAGAAAACCATTTATAGATTACCTAGTTTGAGGGGCATATTGGGTAGGGTACCCTCCCATTGGTTACCCTTGTGGCGGATACCCTTGTGGAGAAGGCCAATACCCCTGTGGAGCAGGAGGATATCCTTGCGAATACTCCTGTGGAGGAGGCCCATACCCCTGTGGAAGAGGAGGAGGAGGATATCCTTGAGGATACGCCTGTGAAGGAGGCCCATACCCCTGTGGAGGAGGAGGAGGAGGAGGATATCCTTGTGGATACGCCTGTGGAGGAGGAGGAGGATATCCTTGAGAATACAATTGCGGGGGAGGAGGATACCCTTGCGGGAGAGGGGGGAAGCCAACAGGGGGGGGGTTCTTGGTTGTCGCTCATGCTCAATCCCTTCTATATGATGTAAACTGTTAACAAACCAAAAACAAAAAATAATGTATGAAGCACTCATATTGGACACTCTTATGGAATACCTGTGCAACATTTTATGTTTGGCATTCATCTGACACGGTACAATTTCTAGCGTCAATACTACTTTAAATTCCGAGATAACTCTAGCCCAAACCCAATGACCAACCATAAGCTACTTCAAATGTTTGGATTCCAACAAAGAACACCAAGAAAGTGGAAGAAATAGGTTTCATCAGCTACTGTGAGACATGTACATTTCGTTTTTTTATGGCATTGGCATCTTAACCTGAAACTGTGATCTACTCACTCAGTTTGATCAATTTTAGTTCCAACTGATCTATTTTAGTTCCAATAATTTGGTTCAACATTCTAAGTTCTAACTATTCAAAGCAACGTTATACTAATTTACAGGCATACTTACTTGCTCAAACCAAGTAAATACTAACAGCTTATTACTTAACAAATAGTGAGAATGATTAACAAGAAAACGCACAAATTGCATAGCAAAAAACACGATAAATGCAAAAACTGATTGTGGTTGAAAACCCAGAAAATGCAGAAATCGATTTAGCTACAATCCATGAGAGAGAGAGAGAGAGAATTGTGTTTGATTCAACTGAAATCTCACTAAATGCAAGTAAAACAGTAGCAAGGCTTACAAACAAGTCATCAAACCCAGAAACATAAAATCCATTGCACTCTGGCAAACAGGTGTTAGAGACTAATACAATATACTACTAAAACATCACTTTGTACACATGTGCAGGTCTCTTTGTGTGTGTGTGTGTGTTTTTCATCCTCATTGAACTTTCTGAGGACGTATGCGGGTGATTGTTGGTTTTGGCTGCCTTTATCTTCTCTATCAGAAACCCCGAGAGAAATCTCTACTGTATCATATGCAAATTTAGTTTCCAAGAGGAAACAGCAGAGAGAGAGAGAGAGAGAGAGAGGACGTGGTTTGATCAATTTCTTCTTTGAAATCGCGTTTTTCTGAAACCCTAAAATTTGAAAAACCCACTTCATCAATCGAGATCACGAACGATGTACAGCGAGGGAAGAGAGAGAAGAGAGGTGAATACCTTCGAAATCGACAAGATCTGGAGTGGTTTGGTCCGAAATCGCGATGGGGTTATCGAAATCGCCTGGGTTCTTCGAAATCGCCTCTCTCTCTTGTTCTCTCTGGTTCGATCGTTGAAATGAGGGGTCAGGATCCGGATGGGGGTTTAAACCCAGATCCTGACCCGAGTCTCTTTTTACCCGGATTGAGACCCACGTGTCACACCTCCACATCTCAGCCGTTCACTCCTCTTAAGTGATCCAACGGCCCAGAGTCTTTTTCCCGCACAAAATTTGTGAGGACACCCTTATTAGATCCTTATTGTATATATATAATCAATTGAAAAGTGTCACGAACTTCCAAAAGGGATAATAAATTAGGGAGGGAGTATTTTTCACATTTTTGAGGAGCAATGTTGGAAAAACCTTCTTCAACCCACCCAACAAAAGTGGACATCAAAATTGATGATACCTTCTCTCTCATCAAATATGGCGAGTCCTCAAATCATTAACCATAATTCATAATAAATTTTTTATTTTATTTTATGAATTTCTAATGTTTTCGTTAGTACTAGCTAGCCGTTGAAACAACTTCCCAATTTTGTTGAACTTCAAACAAACTTCCTATTGATAAGCCTCCCAAATCTCCTTTTCGACCTACATAATTGGATGACTCGGATGCGTTCGGCAATTTTTTTTAATTTTGATTTTTTTTACCAATAAAAAATCAAAACACATCTGAACCATCCAAAACTTGATCCAACGGCCAAGGGGTGCACAACACCATGCACAGCATGGTTGTGCACAACACCTCCCCCACTTCCTAATATTCATGGGTACCCAATAGTCATTGCTCTAGATACCTGGTTCAAAAAAATATTAATTGTTCTATTATTTTTTTAGTCATCTCAGCACAATTTTATGTTTTCTGTTCTAAGTTTTTTTTATTTTTTTTATTCATGCATTCCCAAAATCAACAAAAATATTTTTGTGTGTGGGTATAATCCAAAAATTTTGGATCAATCGTCACAATTTCCTACTCAATTCTCTCAATTCACAAGGCATGAGTCACAATTTTTAGCAAAACAATTTTTTTTTTTAAATTTGAGTAGGTTTTTTTTAAGTTAATGGAGTAGGTTTTTTTTTTTTTTTTTGGCAGGAAAGTAATAGAGTTTGTAAGGTGGGTTACAATCACAACTTTGAAAAATAAAAAATCTAGATCGTCAAATTGCCACATAGGTCACTTGAAGCAAAATTTGATGAAAAAATTGATGAATGAGTTGGAGATGCTTATGAGGCTCTATGGAAAGAATATGCTTCCAAAGCATGTTTTGTGGAAACTTGGAGGAAAAGGTTTTAGGTTTTAGGCTTAGGTTGCTAGCATGTGCTTCTTTTCAAGCACAATGCATGTACAAGTCAAACTAGGGTTTCAAGGAAAGAACAAGCAAATGTTCTTGGGCAAAGTTAGGGAGATTGCTCACCCCGTTCTCTCTCTCTCCCTCAATGTGCACTTAAAGTCTCCCCTATGAGCATGAGTTTTTAGGCAATTTCCTTCATTAAAGAAGCACATGTTCACATACTTGGAGGGGAAGAAAACCTACCAAGAGGGTTTTAGGTGCTAGTTTGAGAAAATAATTTTAAGAAATTTATTAGAGAAAATATGAAAAATCAATTTTATAAACGAAATTTTTATTTAGCAAAAATTAGGATCGTTACAATCTATATATGTATACATATGTGTAATCACATTATATATGCTTTTCTTAGAAAATGCATAATTCTTTGAGTATAGCCAATCAAAATTTATAGTGTAGATATGTACGATTTTCAAAATATTTTGGTCGATATATTATGGAAAGGATAATAGAATATTCATGGATACATGAAGATTCATGATTTTATTTTCAAAAAGATTTATGGATCTGTTGTATTTTTTGATCGTGGAAAGGATAACTATTATATTTCTTAACTACTTTACAGTTTTCATCAAAATCCAATCAATTCACAACACTTATCGCAACCACATTTCTCCTTCTGAAAAGTCACTCTGCAATAATACCAGAAGCAAAAAATTGTTAATTGAACTAATTTTTTTTAGTAAAGACAAAAATAAACAAATAATCCACAAAAACTTGGATTATTTTTTGTCTTTAGTGAACTTTTTTATAATTTTGATCATAATTTTTTACTATTTAGATTTTTCTCATTGAGACAACCCAATAATTCACAAAAAAGACGACGTAAAGCCAACAAATACAAAAAATATAAAAATTAATGAGGAAAAATTATTGAAGTGAATAATTTTTGCCAAAACACTTCCAACGGTTGAAATGAAGTATTTACAAGTGTGTGTGGTCCATCTTAGAAAGGTACTAGAGATGTCATTACGGGCTCCTTTGGCTAAAAAAACCAGTTTGGTTTTTTTCATTTGAGAATGACACTTTGGTCAGCCACAAATTTATGGTCTTCTCAATAGAGTCTAAAATTTAGGCTCTAAATTATGAAAACACAAGGTCTAAATTAAGAAAAATGAAACTTCTAATTTTGTCTTTTATGAAAACTCTTCTCTATTAAAATGTTAGATCAACGCAAAGAGGAAACAAACAAACAAACAAACAAACTCAAGAAGGAAATGTGAAGCTTAGAAATTCAAATCATTCCAGTAATCGATTTTGTCAAGATATGTATTAATTGCTTTCGTATCATTCCTTAATTCCTTGATTATTACACGCACATCTCTCCCTCTCAGTCCTTAATTAGTGCTCGGATATTATTCCCAAATTATATGTATTGATTTTGTACGATACATGAAGATAATTTCTACAATTTGTGAGATTAAAACAAAACTAAAAAGAGTAAAAATAAAGGACATATTAATTTACAAGGTAATCATAAATTTTGAAAGGATTTCATTGCAATACTATTTATTTTATCAAATCTAGTGCTTTCCATAACATCTATATTACAACTTGTCCCAGTCATATTTTTTGATGACATTGCATTCTCTCTCTCTCTCTCTCTCTCTCTCTCTCCCCTCAATTAGTCCACTACACCCAAAATTTCAAATCACATTCTCTCTTCTTTTCGAAATTCAAACTGCATTCTCTCTTACTACCTCCTCTCTAAAATTCAAAGGACCATAAAAATTGGGCACAAGCATGAGAACATGCACGTGCGCCAATTACTCAAACCGTGCCTAAAGGCATGCACTAGTTTTTATACATGCACCAATGCCCGGGAGACAATAGTAATAAATACAATAGCATATCATTACTATATCAGTCCGTATAGAAACAAAGATGCCATTCCGATAATAGCGGCTCTAGAAAGATTTGAATAAAAAAAATTTCGGATAAGGAAAATTTGGGTAATCAAAGACAACTAGTATATGAATAAAAAATTTATTTATTTCCATAAAATTATTTTTAAACACCCCTTTTAGTATGATTTTCCATATATGCCACCTTTGAAGCGATATATAGCTCAAGCCTCAAACGTCAAAAACCATTAATTTCTCTTCTACTAGTTCCTTTTTCTTGCATGCAATAATATATAGCATATACGCGAACTTGGGCTAGCCAACACCATGGCTAATGATCATCGTCTATGCTATCTCTACACCCCTTGCGCCTACTGCGGCAAAAAATTTGAGGTATGTATTTATACTTTTGCGCTTGCGTAGAGACAAGTATACATAGAGAGAGATACAGAGATTGGTGTATATATATAACTTTTGTGCATGCATATATATATATATATATGGGGAAATTTTCTTATCCACACTCCCGGAAATAAGGAAAAAATGGGTTTTTTTGTGTTGCAAATTGTTTTTAGAAAATCCGATCTGTCTAATGTGTTTAGAAGGTGTTTTCAAAGGTTCACATGAGAAATCTTCAAAAAAAAAAATACCGAGAAGGGCTTGATCCAAGCAGTTTTCACAAAAACTGTATTTATATATTTTTGCGAAAACTGCTTTGATCAAGCCCTTCCCAGTATTTTTTTTTGAAGATTTTTCGCGATGACCCTTGAAAAAACCTTCTAAACACATTGGACAGATTGGATTTTCCAAAAATAATTTGTATAAAAAGTCCGGAAATCAAAAGTCCGGATTAGAAAGAAACCCTATATATATATATAGTTTGAGTCTCGAAATATGCATGATTTTCATTTGGTAAATGATTTTCACACACCCCCTTTATCCGCAAACACTCCATTTTTGTCTTTATTCACTTTTTCCATATGAAGGGCAATTTGGTAGTTCAAGTGAAAAATCATGAACAAAGTTCATGGTTCAAAAGTTTGAGGGGCCACGTGACCCCTCCTTGTGGGTTCGACCTTGACTAATCATACAGACCCGCAACGAATTTGATAGGAAGAAAATGTAGTTCC
This sequence comes from Vaccinium macrocarpon, assembly GCA_022606695.1. NCBI lineage: Eukaryota > Viridiplantae > Streptophyta > Magnoliopsida > Ericales > Ericaceae > Vaccinium > Vaccinium macrocarpon. The sequence continues at coordinate 25,405,936 of CM040171.1, forward strand.
AATTTTTATGATAGAATATATTTTTCCCTCCCTCATTCAATTTTTTGTCGTAAATTACATACAAGTAACATGACTCTCTCTCTCTCTCTCGGCTTGGATACCAAAACCAGAGTGGGATTCTGGCCAAGCGATGGCAAAATGCAAGCATTGCCCCTTACCCACGCTTCTAAACCCTAATACTGTTGAGGTTTTACCCAAGCTTGTTAACCCACAGGTTCATTCTCGACAGTGCTAGTCTATTTTTTTTAATTCAAAAGCAGTCTTTTTAATTGCAATTATTTCGTGAAAAGTACTTCGATCTCTTGATGTAAATTAGCATGACGTACTTGATTAGGAAACATTATGGATTACCTTTTAAAAGGTATCCCTTTTGTAATCTTGATTTTTTGGCATATAATTGACATTTACCGGAAAAAAAATCAAAGTTAAAATAGGATTCTGAATATCAAATTAAATTCAAGAATATCAAAGTCAAAAGTTTTGTTAAAACTTGTTCAAAAAATTTTGGCATTTACTTTTTGATTTTTGGGTTGATGTATATAAACCTGTCTCGTTAAACAAGAAAGGCCAGAAAATCCCTTAATGGAATGGGGCATTAGTTTTATTTTAGCTCATTGATGGGAAAAGAGAGAACTCAATTTCAAACACCACACTCAAACCTCACTCACATAATTAAGCTTAACCTCACACTTATTGCAGATTAAAAACTCATATTTGGCTGATAAGCAAAATCTAATTAAGGTAAAATCCTCATTGCAACAGAAATAGATAAGAAAATCAATGGCCACATACAGTTAGTGCTTTAATCATAATTCCAAAACTTTGATCATATTATTCACAAAAAAATTATTAATTCTAAAACTTTATTTGGGACCATCGCAATTTCCTTTTAATTCACTTGCTAGCCGAGGAAGAAAAAAGAAAACGAAAAACCTAATTGTAGTTTCCTCTTATTTTTTTAATCTCCTTAAAATATTCTATATTATCACATACTAGGCAAAAATAAGAACTAAATATTCTTTATTTTCCAGACGGGGCAGTCTTCTTTATCAACCTCGTCCACATCAAATAAGCTGTCGTCTCCTGAAATACGAAAGCGTACGTATATATCGATATTTCTTTCCATTATTTTTTTATCATTGTATTCCAATCCAGTTGTATTCCAATCCAGTGATCCATATAAGTTTTGGATTTTTTTCTGGATTATCTTCTTTACAGCTACTGCAGAGGATTTCCAACAATATCTCAGGTAAGCGCATCCCATCAATTTGTCAAGAAAGCATAGAAATTAGAATTCCACACACCTTTACCTATATTTTGATAAATTATCAGAATTGCTCATCTTATGTTTTTCACCTATTATACTTTCGAAAACCCTTCCCCAATAGTGGTTTTTATTTCTACCCCTATTATACGTACACTACCATTTTCGAGTTTTCTCTCTATCTTTCTTCTCTGTATTGTTTTTTTCCAAGTTTTTCTTAGTTTCTCCTTGTTAATACTATTACCCCTATTGAGCTTATGGAGTACTTATTTTGAAAAACAAAAATGAAGACCAAGTATGCATGCACCGTGCGTTTTGAATCATGCAACAAAATTAACCCTATAAGTGTTACGTTAAGGATATTGGTAATTAACCGTACATTTTGAATCATGTAACAAAAATCAACCATTGAAATATTCTTCCTTCTACTATCGGCTCCACCTATTGAATTTGAATCCCGTCATAAACCCTAGTAGTGTTATGTCACAAATACACCATCGCTAAGTTTTGAATGACGTATGAGGTGTGTTGTATATATACTTATGTGTTTTGCAATGAAAGGGAGGAGACACTACGTGTCAAAGATGCCAATCCTTCACTAAATGATTGGCAAGCTCGCCAAAAGGCTCAAAAAAATGTAAGTAATATTTAAATCATATCTATAGGTGCATTATCCACCAACAAAGCTTTCTTAATAATTTGTGCATTCCTAATTTGTAGTGGGCGCGGAATGGCTATGAGTGGATGCAGCGACAAGGTAAGCACACATGATCCGGAATGGGTGCTATGCGGTAGGTGTTGTGTGTCGTATTATGTGGCAAAACTACGTCATTTTGCTTAATTTTTGTACACACTTCCAAAGCTTCTAAGGGTCTTGTTTGGAGGAAGAAAAAACCATTACAAAGTGCCTAAACCCTAAACTAGAAGTGCCTAAACCCTAAACTAGAAGTACCTAAACCCAAAGTGCCTAAATCCACTATACCCTTTATCCCAAAGAGCCTAAATTTCCTAAAATTGAATCCCAAAATTAAACCTCACACTAAACTCTCCAAACAGGAGCCTTGAATATACTAAGAAAATGAGTACAACGACGTAGTTTTGCCGCACAACATGGTACACAACACCTACCGCACAGCACCTCCCCCAGATTCCATGATCCATAAAAGTAATTTAGTGACTCTAACATTCTTCTAACCAATTACATAAAAAAACAAAAGTGTGTTCCCGTGAAGTGAAAAATCTTGAAATGCATTTTCCTTTTTCGCCTAAAGCTTTGTTTGTATTTTCTTTTAGTGTATGCAAGAAGTGTTAATTGTTAGTAAATGTTAGTGATTAATGAGAATTGAACCTTAGGTGCCTTCTAACTTTTTTGTATGTTGAACTTGTAGAGAATTTTTTTTAAGTGCAAAAAAGGTAAGCAAGGGATTTTAGTGTATTTTCCTACGTGATACACTAATATCTCTTACCTTTTTATTTTATGCATAAATAGAAGGGGAAAAAATAACATAAAACTACAAAGAAATTGTTTCTTTTGTTTGCAAGATTGATGTTCAACTTAAATGGTTGGTGTTGCAGGAAGGCAGTGACATGAGTCCTAGTATTGGACAACTGATGCAGCAGGGAAAATTCCGAAAAAGTCGATCGTTTTTTACGTTAATTAATTTTAATTATGTTTATTTTAGTCAGAATATTGTAGAAGTATTTAGTTTCCCAATTTATTTAGTTTGAGGTTTACTATTTTGAAGGTTATTTGGTGAAAGAATTATGGTTGATTTTGTTTCTTTTTATCTTATTGGTTGGGGGACTTAGCAGTTTTATGATATTGAATTGAGAGAGTTATCTCTTGTTTTCCTACATCTATATTACATTACACAATGGTTTTTTTTCAAAATGTCCTATGTACGTGGCATTTCCATATTTCAAATATCTCTCATTTGTCTTCTAATAATATTTATAATAAGGTCCAAATCTTATCTTACGTGTCAAGTTGTGTTTCCATAACTAAGAAAATTTACCTTTCTAAATAAACTTTTGGTTAATCACAAAAAAAGAAAAAGAAAAGCGGTTCAACAAAAAAATACCATGTAAATTAAAGAAAACTCATTTGTAAAAAGAGCAATTTTTTCATCTGGGAATTTGAAATTTCGAAAATGCTCTTTCTCTCTCTCTATAATATTTGACCCATCATAGGAATATTTCAATGTCAGAATATTCTCTCTCTATCTCAATTATCAAAAAAGAAGAAGAAGAAAGCGGATTAAAAAAAAACCATATGGAAAAAATGCATTTCAAAAAAGAAACACCATACTTTAATTCATATACGAATTTCAAATTTCAAAAATCCTCTTACTATTTGACATCCAACCATCATAGGAAAATTTAATTATTGAATTCTCTCTCTCTCTCTCTCTCTCTCTCTCTCTCTCTCTCTCTCTCTCTCTCTCTCTCTCTCATGATTTTGGTTGTGAAATGGATATTATAAATTTGGTAAATTAAAACAAAAAAATAAGAAAGAATCTATTAGCCATGTTTCAAAATTACATAAATTTCGTGTGCATGAAACATTAGGTTTTATTAAAATAAGAAAGAAAGAATCTTTTTTTCTTTATGTTTCACTTACTGAACTTGCACAATCATCACAGGGGTTAGTGGCATAGCAGTAGCCAGAATACTCGATAACGAGAGCACTGGAGGTAGTAGTATTATATGGACCTGATTGGTGAGAGAGCCTGTAATAATCCAAAATTTTTAATAAAATTTAGGATTATTTAATTTCATTTTAATTACTTTAATTTCTTTATTTAATTCCTAATTGCATTTAGGGCCCTTAATTTACAATTACTACGGTTTATACCCTAATACTTCCAAATTGCTACAAATTCAACCCTAAGGCACATTTACATTTTTATCGCGAGCATGACATTTTTTATAAATTCATTTCATACGTAATTATACACATTCATACACATACACAAGTAATAGTAGTGCACATACACACACATGTGTGCATATATGCGTTTTATACATACATACTCACTCCACACTCCACCAACCATCCCACTACTTCTTCCAAATCAACCCAACACCACATTCCACCCCCTCCCCTGCTAAATCAGACCTCCCTCCACCCTCTCTCTGCCTCCAACAACCCCAATCAACCTTCTTGTCATCCCCTCACATCCCCACATGGGTTTAACCACTCTCTTACACCACCCCAACTCAAACACTCCACCCTCACCCTTCATAAACCCCTTTATTTTGTCTCTCACTCTCTCACACTCCCACACATCACTATTACACAGAAAAATAGCAAGGAAAGAGAGAGAAAGCTCTAAGTTGGGTTATGGAGTTCTAGAGAGAGAAAATAAGGCCAAAACTTGGGTTTCCACCTCCAAACCCAACGACATTCAATCTTCTTCCACAAGTTCGTCCATTGCACTTCTAGGCATCCACATTTCACCATTCAAGCAAGCCAAGTTGGCCCAAGAAGCTACCTCCGCCGGTTTATCACCAAATCTTCGCAAAACAAGGTAGAGGCTCTTACCCAATCATTTCTAAGCATTATTATGTGTTAGAATAGCCTAGGGGTAGTTTTTAGTCGAAAGGTTAAGGCCCAAGGTGAAGGGTTTCACGAAACCCGAGCAAAACACAAGTTGCTCTGTTTTTTGTTGTGACGATAGTCCAGACCACCCTATCCCCATCCAGACAACCGGTACAAAATGTTCCCTCCAACTTTGATTCAAATTCCTTAATTATAGTTTAGCCCCTTGTGTTCCTAGTTTCGACGGTTTTGACCATAAACCATGTTTTTCATGCATATTAAACCCTAGATTCATTTTGGTTCATGTGTTTAACTTCTTGATAAGCCCCCAATGTTGTATATAATTCAGGCTTATCTAGCTCATTTTTGTTCACACACACACGCAATTTTGTGTTTTATATGTTTGATATGCGCGTAGTGTTGTTTTTGTTAGTAATAGGTAAAACACGTGAATAAGCACATTTTGGAGCGCATTGGAAGCCGTCCCAAGTTACCGAGTACCAAGTTGCCCCATGGCATGCCACCACCGGGCCTTAAGAGCCAAGAAATGAAGACTCGATTAAGGCCCGGGAAGTTGAAAAGTCACAAAGCCAAGTCTGTGCGTTAAAAGCCGTGTCTCACGCTCTCAAAGACTCCCGGTGGTGTCTGGGAGTGAACAAGCACTCACGAGACCAAGTGCCCCTCTTCCTGAGGCTCACACGATGTTTGGAAGTGTCTTGGAAGATGCCCGGTAGTACACAAGACCAATGGATGGTGAAGAAAGAAGTGCCAAGCTCAAATGCCTAAGTATTGATAGAGGTATTGATACCAGTGAAGCTAGGTATCAATATCTTTGAAGAACAAAGTTGGACAGAACCGTGGGTATCGATACCCCCAACCTTGGTATCGATACCCGTGCTTCTCAGTAGCATTGTAAATGCAGGTATTGATACCAAAGATTGATAGGTATCAATACCCAAAGAACCCAAAAAGTGTTTAATCCACTTGTTAGACTTTCCACTTATGAAAACTTACTACTTTTAGTTGCATTTAGGATATTTTTGTGAGAGAGAAGGGTTATGTGTATATATTTCTCCCTCTCTCTATCTCTCTCATATCTCCTACACTTTCATTTTATTTTCTTTTTAGTCTAAATTAGCTCCACCTTCTCTCTAGTTTTTAGGTTTCAATCTTCAAGAACCAAGGTTTTCTCCTTCATTAATGTTGTAAGCACTTCTCTAATCTTTATAAATTCGTAGTTTATTTTCATTTTCATCATGTTTTGTATTTCCTTCATATTTCCTTTAATGTTTAGCTTGATCATGGTTGAGTAGTAGTTTAGGCTTGGTCATGGGGTGAAGATCACTCCATGACTTCGGTGTTTCAATGGTTTCTCATGTTTATATGCTTATTGTGGGTTTGTGAATGGATTGATCACTCTATTTTCGGTCTAAACTTAGAGTTGTTAACCTCTTTGATTGGGTGTAGACAACTCCTTTGGCACACACAATGCTTTGAGCTATGTCACTTTGGGTGTTTGACAAAATGTCTAAAAGGGTGTCTTTCCATTTACAAACCTCATTCTTGTGATTAAGATTGATTTTCATTGGGTAAGTTCAATTTTATGTATCAAAACTTAGTCTTGTTAACCTATTTGATCTTGTGTAGGCAAGGGCTTGACTACTTGCCACACATGATGCTTAGAGCTATGGCATTCAAAGTGTTTGTCAAAGTGCCTCAAAGAACTTATCCCATTGTTAAACCCATTTTCTAGAGTCAAAATGATCTTCATTGTTAAATCTTCCGAGTGAGAGCAAGTGACTTTGCCTCTCACTTGAGTTATAGTTGAGAGCCATTGAATATCCTTATTCATGGGTGGTATGAACCTCTAGACCTTGCCACCTTTAATTTATAGTTTACATCTTCATTTTCAATCGCGTTAGAGGTAGAGAGAGAATTCCACCAATCAAACTCCAAAAGCCAAGTTTGCCGCTTTAAGGCTAAAACCTACACTTGCAAGACAACTCTCACGTCGGGTGCGTTCAGTCCCTGTGGATTCGACCCGGTCTTACCGGTTATTATGTGATTGGCGCGTGAAATGGTTGCATTTGAGCGCCTGAGTAGGGTAGAATTGGCTTAATTATCATGGATTTAATCTTCATTTTCTATTTAATATGTGCACGTGGTTGCATTGGGTGTTTATGCTTAATTTGCAGGGAATTGAGGTGATTTAGTGCTAATGGGAAGTGTCCGGATGGCTCGTGTACGTGGATTGAGAAGAGGAGCGCTACTCTAATTATTTGGAGCGCTCAAGATTGGCACAAAAAGGTCCAAAAAGTGAACAGAAGGTTCTTGAGCGCTACACCCAAAGTGGTGTAGCGTTACCGGATTGTTAAGAGTCAATTGTCAACGGGAAGAGTCAACAGTCAATGCAGGAGATAACGAAGCGGTAGCGCTACACCTAAAGTTAGGTAGCGCTACCGAGCGCTTAACAGGCGCAGTGAACGTCGTCGTTTTGGCCTTCGCGTAGAATTTCCGGATTTTCGTCGTTTTTCTTTAGGGTTACGATAATTAGTATAAATACTTTTGTTTTAACCTAGATTAGGGATCCACGCATTATAATTAGGTTTTTACTTTTCAAAGTTTCGGCTACAGTTTTCAAAGCTTTCAACATTCAGCAGTTACATTCAAGTTTATTTTCAAATTTCAGTTTAGTATTGATCATCAAGTTCTTGGTTCTCTTGCAATCTACGGTATCGTTTTCTATTGTTTTCATATTTTATTCTTCAAGCATGCCTAGATCTAGGTTTAATGTTATTTCTGTTGTTTTTATTATCATAAGTGAGTAGTCGCATTGAGTGCGGCCGCGGGATGAAGGTTTCCCGTGGCTATGCTAGTTTATGTTCCACCTCGGTGCCGAATTATTTTAATTAATGCACAATTTTCGGATACGGAAGTTTTTCTTGCAAACGAACCCAGGCATTGCCGATTCCAAATGCGCGCAGAAATTGGTGACAAGTGGTGTGCATCTGTTGGAAACTCTTTTTCCATATTTTTAAATCTATTAATTGAATAATTGTGGCCCGAGTGAATGTGAATTAGACTAGCTGCGAACACCGTAGTGCCCACGGCTGTGCTCTCCTGTTTAAATTCAAAAGTCCAGTAATTAAATTAGTTCAATTTAGTTAATTAAGTAAATCATTTGAACAAGGGGTGGCTACCTGAGAGCCAAGCTACACTAGAACCCAACACTTTTGAGTCAAACATCGTTAGCCGTCTTTGTGGTTCGACTCCGGTACTTCCGAATTTATTGTGCTACACCGTTGTAGACACCCCGATTTTGAACCCGGGATACGCTCGAGCATTCCCAATGATGAAATGGACCAATCGTGACTACCTGAATCTTGTGAGAATGACTTGAATCTTATCAAAATTAACCAAACATCACCAAATAACCCAAACTAAACCAAGCTTTGTTGAACCAAGTCAGACCAACAATTTGCCACCAAGAGCCTTGAGCGCTCAAGCTTGAGGCCTTGAGCGCTCAAACCCCTGCAAAGCACCTTGAGCGCTCAAGCCCATGGCTTTGAGCGCTCAACTCTGAACCAGTCAGGAATCTGCAGAGTATCTCATCATGAGATTTCATGCAAGGTGGAGCGTCTAACCACTTCTATACGTATTGTACACGTATAATACCCCCTACATTGTCCTAAACTACACCTAGTATACAAACCCACTATCTCTCCCTTCTCTCTCTCCCTCCACTCACTCTATATAAACCATCCACCACCCCCTATTCAGGGGTTCACGAATTCCATACTCCAGAAAGTAATCCATCCAGCAATTGTCCACCCTCTCTCTCTCTCTTTCTACAAAATCACTCCATTTCCATAAAATCATCAGCAAAAACCATCGGCCAAACTCAAAATTAGACCCTTGATCATCAATTACCTCCATACATTGCACCATCCATCCACAATATCAGCCAAAAACATCAACAATAGTTCATTTTCAAACCCACAACCAAGTTCAAGCTTCCAATCAAGTGAAAAAGGTAGTTAAACAAGTGGTTTTTACTGTTTTTGGTCCATCTGAGGGTGACCAGTGTGTTCAAACAAGTTCTTCGTACTTGTATTGAACTCACAAAGGTCTGAAAGTTATTTAAAATCACTGTAAAAATCTGCAGTTATAATAGGGGTTGAGCGCTCAAGCTTCTATCCTTGAGCGCTCAAACTCAATTCTGGGCAGTTTTCTATTTCGCTGAATTTTGAGCATCTTCTTGGTTTGATTGCTTTTTAATAGTTAACTAGGCTCATTCTACTCTCAAATAGCTTCTGTTTTTACTTCAAAACTACTTGCATGAGCTTAAATTAGCTATTTTAAGGCAATCAAGTTATAAAATCTTTGAAAGTCTTGAATTTGGATGCAAAACAGTGTCCATGAGATTTTATAAAACTTCATATTATGTTTTATGGTCTTGAGAATCATCCAGAATCTATTTTCTTAGCAAAGGTCGGGAAGTTATGTAATGACTTGAGTGCTCAATGTCATCTACTTGAGCGCTCAAGCTGTTCTTGAGCAGTTTGCTGGTTTTTGGATGTTTTGATGATGGATCATGGTTTATTAGAATTCAAGCGTGTGTGGGGTTTTGTTACTGTGCATATGGTCTGGATTCTCTTCTTTCTTCCATTCCCAAGCATTTCTTTTGTTAAAGCTTGATGATTTTCTTCTTTTTATCATTGTTTATGAGATCAATCTGTCTGTTTTCATTTGATTCTCCATTAAAAACATTTTATTGATGTTTGATCTTGTAAATAAAGAATAAAGAAGGGATGAAAGTGTTAAAAATCACAAAAGCCAGAAACTGGTTTGAGCGCTCAATCCATAAGGTTTGAGCGCTCAAACTGGTTTGGAGGGTTTGAGCGCTCAAGTGTTCATCTTTGAGCGCTCAACTCCTATTTTGGAATCCAGGTTATAAGTTAATTTGTTAAGCTTCAAATCACCGATTTCTTGAGTTATTTGTTCATTTTTTGTTCTTTTTCACTTCTTTAAATATTCATCATATTAATTCCTTGTCATTGTCATTTTCATGTAAATCATGTACACAAGTATCCACGTTAAATTTGCAATTTTCATTATTCTCGTATTGTTTACATGGTTCCCATCCCCAATTCCCCATTTTTGTATTTTGAATTGAACTTCAAACACTTTCAAAATCCCACGAAATGTTGAGTAGAGACCGGTTCACGGACCGGGCGAGAGGGGTGCCGTAAAACCCTTCCCCTCTCGTAACCAAACCCCCGAATCTGAGAAATTTTTGGTTTCGCAGTGATCAGTAAAATCTTTTTCAATGGGCAAACGAGTCATATTTTTATCGGTTTCTCGGATTCGGACCTCAAATCTGGGTGACGACTCTAAAAAAACACAATCTTTTTCATGTGTGACACCGCATAATCTCCGTGGGCCGTTCACAACCGGTCAAGAGTCCTACGCTTGGGACGCGTCTTATTTTCAGTCACCTTGTCGGTCAAGCATTATGCTACCGCCGACCTAGCCCTACGCTTGGGGCGACACCATCTACGATACAATCTAAGGTCGCAAGCACTTCTCAAGCATGATTAGGACTTATTCAAGTGTTTATGTGGGATTTAATGTGTTCATGCTACGTTTAATCTTGTTCTCGTTCTTGGTATTAAACTTAAGGGTTAAAAGTATAGTTTTATAAAATTTGTGGCTTAATCTACAAAGATATTTATGTTCCTACTTTTTATCAATTAAATGTCATTATTGAAAGTTTATGAGTGTATCAAAATTTCTAAAATACCCTTCGTAGTGTAAAATGACCATTTTGCCCTTTATTACATTTATTACTCTTATAAAAGTTTGGACTTGCTAAAATTCAAGGAATATCCTTTTGAGTCAAGTTATGACATAACTAGCTAAAATAAATTATTTTACGTGTTTACCCTTCGTGGTGAAAAAATTACAATTTTGCCCTTGTATAAAGTTTTATTTACAAAAGGCCCTAAAGTTAGTAAGATTTCGCCAAGGACCTTAGAAACGTGAAATTACTTTGATTACCCTTATACTTACTTAAAATGATGTTGGTGACCCTTAATTTCTTTAAATTACATTTTGACCCCAATAGTTTAGTAAATTACATTTTGGCCCTATAGTTTGAATTTATTGCGTTTAGACCCCCATTTTTCGATTACTTGAATTTCGTGAACTTGTGAATCCAGATATTCGGTTGTGACCCTTGTGATATCATTATCGCTTTGCTTTTACTGTTAATTGCACTTTTTATAAACGTGTTGAATGTTAGAATGGACGACTAGGTTCCCGGGTTGGGTGATCGTACGCGGATATCACATAGACGATGAGGTTAATGGAAAAGTGAATTGGAATCGATTATTGGGGAGTCACCCCGAGATTTATTGAATGGCAGTCAGCCAAGTGATGAATTGATTATGAGGAGTCTCCCCGAAATTTGTTGAATGGCAGTCAGCCAAGTGATTTCATTTTGGAGGAATATTTGGCAGCCTGCCAGGATTTCAAAACCCTAGGATATGACAATTTGTGATTACTTCATTTCAATTATGAGGCGTTAAAAGAGTGGATGTATTATAGACCGAAGTCACGTTATATATACCCTGGCAGGGGAGCTTGAGCTTGTCACTGTAGCCCGATGGTACAAATCACCCCTAGAAAATTCATCCTTGTGAGGCGGCTGATGGTTGGACTAAGTAAGTAACTTATACCTTCCGTCGGGGCCCCCAATCAGGGCAAGTCAGGGCAAGCAAGGGGGGAGTATATCATGGATTGGTCATAGTCCTTAGTGGTTATTTGGGAGGAATGTTCTCTAGGTTGAGAACTTAGATCAAAATGTAAGTTAATGGTTAGTAATGAAATCAGCTATGTGTTTAATTTCTGCTTTACGAATTATTTCCTGCTTTTTCCTTTAATTACTGCTTTTCAATCATATATATTGTACTTGTATGTTTAGCAAGGGTTGATAGGATTAGAGTAGCTATTGAGTGATTTATCGCTCACGGTGTTACACTTCGTGTGACCTTGGTATAATACCATGATGTTGCTTCGCGACTCGGACGTATTATGTCAGACTGTGATCAAGAAGGTACTGTTGGTGTCGAAGGAGACAGTTGTTTCGGAACTGAGGGTTATCCGGTAGACCAGGCTCAGGAGGAGCTGTGGAATCCAGAGTTGAACCTTAATCTATAGAACCCACCCTTTTATTTTTAATGTTAGATCTGTAATATTAATTTCTCAAACCGTATTAAGTATTTTGTAATGGTTTGCACTTCACGTTTTCCAATGTGTACTCTGATGGAAACTCTTTTTATTAAATTAATCCTAATCATTTGTCTTAATTAATGCTTCCGAAAATTAGGGCATTACAGAGCCTAGCAGGAGCAGAGCCCAATATGGCTCCAAGCCCAACATTTGAGCATATTGGGACAAGTCGCCTGAGACAGACTTACCCGAGACGAATCGGCATCTTAGTAGAATTAAACCTTGATCTGGACGAGTCATTTGAGACGGAGTAAATCTGAGATGGATCGAAAGGAGGTCCGGGATATCAATGATGTCTTGTATGACATCATCCGAGGCGGTTGTTGTGAGTAACAGATTTGGGAAGGTGCATGTGCATGCTACAGCTGTCCCTATGTCATGGTGACGACAGTCGAGCCATTACGCTACGAGTCAACGCACGATTCTAGGACGCGTGCATGCAATGATAACTGATCTGGCTCGTGATGCACAGTGATTTCATCCAAGCCAGATTACGGATCTACCTCTGTACTTGAGACACAAGTCAGGGAGCTTATATAAAGCAAGAGAATGAACCCTACCAAGGTTCACGATTTACTCTCTCTACAATACTCTCTCTAGTACTTCCCTTCCATTCTCTCACTAGACTGTTGGAGTGTCTTCCCTGGCCACATTCCAGCTAGGTTTGGCACTGATGCCGGGTGATGAGTGTGCAGGGTACCAAGGAGAACCTAGAGAATCACTCTCATCGCTCAAAAGGGTCAAGAAAGAGGTCATAAGGCTCATCTGGAATTCAGGGCACCACAATACTCGTAAACGATGTGGACTTTCACAGGGGTTTTTGCACTGATTTAGCTTCGCATGCTTCGCCTTTATGCCTCTTGGTATTATGTAAAAATTACTTACATCGATCCAAAACAAATCTGAAGAGTAAAAGTCAGAAGCAAAACAAGAATAGACATTCCGAATCACTAGCCACAACCCTGGTCTTACTGCATTTGTTTTACTAAGAATAATGTTTCTCTTCTGTTGTAAAGATCTTAAGTTGATTGGCCATGAATTTTATTTATTTTTCCATACATTCATGAATTGTTTGTAATTTTTGGCAGGTTAACATGAGCAACTAGTGTATTTTTATTTAAGGTTGAAAATGTACCATTTAGATAAATCTTGACGGTGTGCTAATACATAGATTCTTTTTTGGACGTCGTAGACAATATTGAGTCTCACAGGAGCTTTTTGCAGTGTTTTAGCTTCGCATGTAATTTGGAGCAAATGCATGTTGTTTTCCTAAAGCAAAAAGTGGGATTAAGACACCACATTAGCAACCCACCAATTCTCATTCCAGTGTAATGTTATTCTCAAAGGATGACATGTTATTTCACTTAAGGTGAAAATTTTGTTCATGCAAGGAGCAATGAACAAGGGTTGTTTCCAAATAAAAGAGTGAGATTAAGACTACGCATTGACAACCTAGTGGATTTTGGTGCACTGGTATTATCAAAGAGTGCCATGCTCTTTCACTTAAAGTGCGAAATTACACTGGAATGAGAGTTGTTGGGCAATTCGGGTTGCTCACTATACCCCTTGGCTTACTGGTGGAACACTCAGAAATGGTTCCTTGCCTCTAGTGTTATATCTAACAGGTCGAAATTATCACCCAAAGATGTGAAAATTCTTACCACGATGCATGCTCGACAAGTTAGGTCAAAGGTTAGTTTTCCTCTTCTTTTATCGGAGTAGTCAGACAGTGTCGGGCTGAATGAGTTTAAGATCCCATGACTTACTCATATATCTTCACCATTGGATTTGGGAGTTGGGATTAGCTTATGAAATGCTTTGTCAAACATGATTTTCGAATACTTGTGTCATACTAACAAAAAGGGAAGAGAGGGGGATATAGACAGTTCAACTACCCCCATACCCATCGAAACTCTTGATCTCTCTGTTTTAAATTACTGGTCTTTTACCTGAATTCCAACTTTTTAATGAGACATGCAATAAAGGCATTCACACTTAAAATATAGTACATTGATTTCCAACAATGCCTTTATATTTCATCTTTTGAATGAATTCATTGTCATTGGTAAAGAGAGTATTTTGGAAGATTGAATACCATTTTATTTTATTTTTTCACAGCAAAGAGGATTAACAATTTGAAACATCCCAAAATAATATAAAGAACGAGCAATTTGGAATGGAGGGAGTACTTAGCTCCATTTTGGACAAACAATAACAATCCACGTCTTTTATCTCTTAGATACTGTAGAGAACAATGTTCTTGTAAAGGAATAATTTAACGAGTCATCGATAGTGTTAGAAACAAAAATGGACGAGAAAGTTGCTTTTATTGATGTGTAAGAAACATAGCCGTATCATGCTTTTATATAGGCTACAAGACTTTGTGACCAAAAACCTAAACAAATTAAGAAAACATTCATAACATGGAAACAAGAATAACAGCCCAATCTAAACAGGAAATACAATAATAAAACCTAGAAGACATGGTAACATGATACTTTTTTAATATTATTCTATCATTCCTTCAAACACAAGTAGGTCTACCAACTTGAGTTTGAAAAAAAAAAAAAAAAGGAGAGCGAGAGAGCCAGGATCCAAGAGCAAGAAAAATATATCAAAATTGAGACAAAGAAAATTGAGAGAATGCTCTGATACCATATTAAATTTCTTAGAGGGTTCCAACCTAAATTAATCAACAATAAATGAAGTAGCTTTTAGATTATATTAATCAAGCTTTGGTGACTTAAATGAGCGATGTGGGATAAAGTCTAGCACTCCCCTTCAAGTGAGTCCGGACGCACGTAGAGGTATGAACCAATGAGGTAAGGTGATTGAGTCAAGTGACCCACATGTGCAAAGGTTTGGAGGGGTACTTCGAAGGGTAAGGAGGATTAAAAGGTATGTAGGGCTTAGCACAGAAACGGGCAAATCGAGCACCCAGTCAAATAGAGGACTTGAACTCAAGACCTGTTCATGTGACATCTGATACCTATTCAATTACTAACATCCCAAAAGCTAAGTTGTTAGTGTTAAATTACCAATTTCATGTTTTTTTTAAAAAAAATTACCAAAAAATAAAAAAACAACAACAAAACATACCCCCTCACGTGCAACCTTGTATTGCATGTGGATATGTGTATTTTTATAAATAAAGCAAAACAAAACACAAAAGAGAAAAATATAATGGTCAAAGCTCTAATACCATGTTAAGTTACCAATTGTCCTGAAAACTTAAGCTGTTATAAAATTAGCCCAACAATGTATATCAAGCTATTTAGCATTAATATCTGGCTCAATAAACAGACTTATTTGGGAGAATTATCCTACCTGTCAACAAGTGGCGACCCAATTAATAATATAAATTTCAAGCTATTATGTGGTACATTGGCCTTCATTAAAGTGTTGGACAGACTTATAATTAGACCGCTATGATTAAATACAAATACTACTCTTATAAGTGGATATTTAAGCACGTACTCCATGCACCTCGAGCATAGCCCTAGGGCTGCAAACGAACCGAATCGAGGTGAGTTTTAGAGTGTTCAAGTTCGTTCATTAAGTTTTTAAGCGAACTTAAGTCGAGCTCGAATTCCATGAAAATTTGACAAGCCGAGCTCGAGCCAAGCTTCCCTATATTTGAGTTGAACTCGAACTTGTTCACGAGCATTAGAAAGTCAAAAATATTAGATATTTATGATTTTAGACATGTCTAGAACTACTAATAAAAAATTTATCTTGTACATAAATAAGTTCATATGCATACAAAATTATAAAAACATATTAAAATGTAAGTATATAGTACTTTAAAAGGTTTATACATGTACAAGTTATAAAATTTTCATTACGTATATGTAAAACTTTATATATATATATATATATTGAAGGTTATATGTGAAAATTTATGAGATATATACATATACTCTGGGTTCCCAAGCCTAACCAAGCTAAATACTGTCAGGTCCAGGTTCGGCTCATTTAATAATCAAGCCTAAAATTGGGTTCAAGTTCTGCTCGTTTTAGTCCCTGAAAGCTTTTACTGAGTCGAGCCTCGAATAGCTCACGAACAGCTCAGTTCATTTGCAGCCCTTGAGGGCCGCACTTTTTCTGCCTCAACTGCGCTTTCCACCCTCGTCTTGCTTCAGAATATTGAAGCGCAATGCTTTGCGCTTACGTGCAGTTCTTAAAAACACTGGTCACGAACCATTTAACAATATATGTAACACAAATGTACACACCCCCAGAGGATGCATTGAATAGAACCCTTTTTACAAGTTATTTGGTATCACATATTGGCTATATACCAACATGGGTGTTCTAAATAGTTTGGGAATTGAGGATTGGAAGAGCAAATGTGAGGATACAAGATTTTAAGATGTCCAACATGACTGTTGGGCAAGCAAGAACAGCATTTGTAATCTTGCAATCCATCTATTTAGTTGGGCAATGAAACAATCCAAACAAAACCCGTTTAGAACTTCGCATTGAATAGTTTCAGAAAGCTGGAAAAGAGGCAAAAGAACTGATCCAGGAAGAAAACAAAAATGTTTTTCTGTCCCAAAAGCAGATGATACAAAATCATTGACAAGATAAAAGAGGAAAATCTCAGATAGCGCTATAAATGACAGAGAGAGAGAGTGCAACCCATACTAGAATCCACAAAACGCAGTCTTGGAGTCTCTTCACTTAGGCAACCCAGTTTCAGGGCTGAGGAGAGCAAGGCTTTCATCACCAAGTATTATAGGAACTCTCCCAGGTCTTGTGCAGATGAAGTAACTGACATCTCCCATGTACTTCTAGGCAGGAATGTTGTCCTTTATTTCCGGAGGTGGTGGCAGAGCTTCCACATCTGTTATGTCCTTAAGCCCAGCATCTTGTAGTATTGACTTATTGCCGGTAACATAACTGGGCCCCCCAAAATAGATAAAAGACATTATCAGAGAACTTGTCAGCATAGTCCCAAACCTCTTCAAAGAATCAATGCTTTTGGAAATCAGAGGAACTAGAATTAGAAGATTAGTTTGCCAAGTGAAGTTGTAGACGCAAGATACCTGTCCAAATCAGTATCTGGATGCGGGGAAAAATGGAAAAGCAACCTCTGAAGCAAAAGGGCAGCAACCTTTCTACTGTGCGCAATCAGAACTGCATTTGGCCCCGCATCAAAAGTGTAAGCTACCTGTCAAACATCTCAGAATTAGTCACTTTCCTGAACAAACAACATGAAGCAATTGGAGATGAAAACTCGTATGAATCTTTTTGTTGCATCATAAGAACCAAGGAAAAGTGGCTGCTAAAAAATTTCTGATCTGAACGTTTGGATAGTCACTCCTATGCAGCAGACCTTGACAAATAAGTTATTTATTTCATATGCATGTTGGTATACAATGACGACTCGTTAATGGCACAGACAAATGCAAAAGTTAAGGCAGAGAACTCAACTCAATTTCATGAAAATATTATAGGTCCACAAAAGTGTAAGTCAGAAAAGAAGCAACTACAGAGCTGAGCTTTTAAAGAAATTTCCGAGATTTTGAAGCTTCTCTGGACATCTATGTCCTGATGTTGTACTGGGATCTTTTTTTTTTGTGGTTACGTTAGAAAAATGGGAAATAAACTGAACATGTACTTATAATTGTTCTTGTCAGGTTATCTGTAGGAATTAGGAAATCGGTATGTATAGGGAATCCAAAATACATCGTCTGTGATGCCTTATGGAATATGGACTGCGATGCCAAGACTCAATATTTAATGTTCTTTGTCTTATTTCAGTTTTCGACAGTTTTGGACTTAAAACCTCCATAACCAGATTTGAATCAACTTTTCGAACACCTGAATTCCTTAGTAGCTGAGTTTTACAGAATGAATGTCGTGTTTGCAGTATTTCTAAAGTATGTTACCAGTGGTATCCAATTTCACTTCAACCCGCATGACTGGATAAAACATAAAACATAGACAACAAAAAGGAAATCAAAGGCCTTCCAGAAGGATAGTAGTGTTCTTTTTTCTTTTTCTTTTTCTTTTTCTTTTTTTTTTCTTTTGAAGAGGGGGCTATATAATCTTCAATTTTTTGTTTTTACAATTTGAAGTACATATCATATAAAGGCCTCCCGGTATTGTTCCCTGGAAATCGAGGGTGCTGGAGGGTTGATTAGACATGTACCTTGCATTGTGAAATAAGCATAAAATATATCCCATATCATTACCCTTAGGGAGGTATATTAGTTACGAACCTAGTTGGCAGAATATGTATAGTGTAGCCAGTTTGATTACGCATAAACTGAATTTCTACGCATGGTTTCTCGCAGAAAAGTGAAATACGAATCTTCTATCCGGAGATATCTTCCCATTATGTTATAAGGAATACACATCAAGACGTCAATCTGAATGTCATGCAATTAGAAGAGCCCACAAAACCCGGATAAGATAGCATAAACAAACCTGGGGTGAGCCTTCTGCCCGGTTCCATTTCTCAATGCAACCAATTATCCGGAAAGATTTCACCCTTTCCAAGATAAGTATTTGGAACATACGATGCAGCTCAGAAACATCTATACAATTATCCTGCCGACCCAAGTTATGTGAAAATGACATGCCTATGGGATGTGCCATTCATGTAGAATATAGGGGGAGATGTATCCAAGCAGAGTGCAAGAAACTGGTTGCTGTCGGAACAAGCCAAACGTGCAAAAGATGGAAAATCATGATATTTTATGGATGGTTCCATATCAGCAACTTGTTTTGGAACAACTTCCTGTTCCAAAAGAATATTTTTAAAAAAAAAACTTAATAAGTTGGATTCATCAACCAATATTCTATGTAAACTACACCCATCATATTTCAGAAGAACCATCTGCTCCAAAAAGAGGTCATAACAATCGTAGGTCAATGTATCGTTGAACAATCTTAGTCAAGAATAACTGAAGTTCGTTCGTGTTTTTAAGAGGACCTTCAAAGTAATACAGTCACTTCCTATTAGAGTGAATTAGACAGGTCAGAGTACAAAGAAATACCTTTGCTCTGTACTGTATGAGCTTACTTGTTTCAACACACTCACGCATACCTGCAGTGCTACTTGTTTCCTTCCGCTGTGAACTTACCTGGAATCAACAGAAGCACCTTCCAGTTATTAAATCATAGAGGCTTAGAACACAGTATGGTATCGCTTCCTAAAATTTCAAATCCACTCGTTCAAGGGATCAATGTATAAATAATTAAATACTGTAAATTTGGTCTTCCTACAAGTATGATATCATAACTAAAGCAAATGAGTATAACATACTCCGAATATCAAGCTAGCAACGTGACACAAAAGACATTTGTAAACCACTAAAAACGTACCCTATTTGCTTGAAAAGGATTGGTTTAACTGGAGCAATTATGAAACACGATCAACTACATGTCAATCACAATATCACCTATCAAAATAACCAAGTCCATCCGTCATACTAACAGTAAGCAGCATGTGACTTGGAATTTGATAATTCTAGCTGCTAAAACCAACATTACTAGATGAAACTCAAAAAAAAAAAAAAAAAAGAACCAACTCCCCACTCGCCTGTTCAAAAAAGAAAACAAAAAAAAGGGGAAAAAGCCAAAAGCTTAACATATATGCTATGTTCTCAATGCTCTTACAAGGTATTGATGTGTTTCATGCGCTCTAAGTATGTATCACTGGAAAAGGATCATTTTCGTCATATCCCATTATCCATAGTACAGGGGCTAAATAGTCGAAAGCGGAGATCTTATTTTTTAATGAAGACAGCCGATGACTTTCCATATAAAGACCCTCACTATGAAATGTAGTATACATGGAAGTTCCAAAAAAAAAAAAAATACAGAAACAAACTATACCAACAAGCAAGCTACTTCGATATTAGAGGCCAGGATCGCAAACCACTCGAATAGAAGAGCCTGGGAAGATAGATAGTTCGCGTGCATACATGTTATCAGTCTTGCGGGAAGATAATTCCACATATCAAAGAGAAGCCACTGTTGTTTATTCTAAACAAACTATGCCAAATGAAAGAAAGGGAAATACCACAGCAATAACAATAACAAGATCATCCCAGTGCTTCTCATCTGCAAGTTGAACAGCAATGCTGTCACTCCCATTGTCATTCTACCAAATTCAGGAAAGAAAAGTCAGACTGCCATCCTAAAGCATTACGCAAATGGCATCACTAACCGTCGGAAATAAAACTTACTTTTCCCATGTTCCACTTGACAAACCCACCATATAAACTGCGACAAGCGCTACCTGAGCCTTGCCTACATATTAATAGTTGGATATGTGTATCTCAATTAAAAGAATTTAGAAATTACACAAGTTAAAGAAAAACATAAGGCAGAAAGAATATCAAAATACAAAAAGTAAACTGCAGGACCAAGCCATTAGCACAGGATAAAATAGAGACAAATGAACTGAATTATGACTACCTTGCGGTGGCAGAAAGTTTCCCTAGATCTTCTTTCACATTCATTAGCCTTGCAAGGGCAAAAACTGCATTGATAAATATATATATCAGTTCAACCGATGTGGAACAGATAAATCTGAGATACATTGTATCACCACTAAAGCAAGCTGTTCCCAAGAAAACAGATAAAGCAGCTTCACTTAAGCTAGTTAACAGAAAATTCACGGATGACATGAGTATGCAATTCCATCCCATAGATAGAAGCTAGAAAACATATTAGCTAATAAACCTGTATCAGTTCTCATGTACTTGAGAATTGATCTCTCGTAGGGCTCCAGAGATTGAGTACTAAATTGCCTTATGAGTACATAGCCATGACAGCAAAATAGCTATAAGAAAGCATTGGTACATCAACAATCCAATTACAAATGAAAATATATTGGTCAACTTTTGTAGCACCCGCTCTACAATAAAACTATTTAAAGAAAGAAGTGGAAAAAAAATTACATGACTGATGAGAAGGTTTTGAGCATGTTACAGCAAGTACTATCCTAATTAACATTAGAGAAAATGTGATATAGCAAAGAATTTATCTTTCGCTCTAAAATCTTATTTATGCCTTGCAAGTATAGATTACCAATGTGATATAGCAAAGAATTGCTACAGAGTATTGTCTTGGTAAGCAACTTTGAAGTATTATAAATGTCAACATCATAAGCAGAATGTATCAGCAAGCCTAAAACACACCTCAAGATTAGAAGAAAAACATGTTCAATAGCTTATCATACATTGTTGGGCTCACCTCGTGTTAGCTTATGCTTTTGGGGCAACTGTGATTTACCACAGTGTCATAGTTTTAGCCTATAGGTTCTAAGATGTCTTGGTTTCAAGCCTATGTGTCTGCATTTGTTCTCTCTTTCATTCTGCTCCTCTCAATTTGCATTATGTTGTCTCCAAATACGAATTGTGCATCCATAGACCACTTTAAGATTAGAAGTGACATAGTGGTTGTTGATAGCATGATTCTATAGATCACTCCAACATAAATTTTATAACATGAGTCTTTGTAATGCAGAAGAAAAAAGTATGCAATACGCCAAAGAAGAAAAGAAAAAAAACAGTTCTTTACCAAAGCCGGCCAAACCGGCAGCTGAGGAAGCCAAACCAGCAGCAGTAGGGAAATTGTTATAAGAATCAACGTGGACATGCAGGTTCTCCCAATCCTTTTTCGTGATTTTAATGCCCTTTTTTTCATCCTCGACATCATTAGCACGGGACCGGATTTCCCTTAACCACCTCTGGTATCTATCACTGGAAAGGGAAATCTCCTACACTAGCCAGCCAAAGAACAAACAAAAGAAAAGTGCCAGGAATCAAAACCGTGTCTAGAGATGCAAATTTCACTCATCTCCAGCAGGCTATTCAACTTCTTGGAAATGCAAACCACACAAAAACAAAAACAAAAAATCACAGATTTCGTAAATTCTCTACATTTATTTTTAATTTTTAAGCAATCAAACTGAGGCAAGGTTCACTGATGCAGATAACAAAAGGAAACAAGAGACAATGCAGAAAAGAAAAAAAGCCAAGAATTAAGCAAACTTTTTCAAGAAATTAAGATCCAAACCAACAATTATCTTCCACTCAACTGCAATGAACCAAGAGTTCTATCACCCAAGCAACATGTTAGGCAAGAATAAGGCAATTTGATTATAATAAAAAATAAAAACACAATACAATCACATATCCCAAGAGAACACAATACATGGTTCAGCATCTGTCACAATCAACTATACGCAATGCAGATTAGAATGCTCAACTCTCATAGAACCTTGTCCTCATCCGCCTCTATAAGAGCCCTCTAGGTACGGGTGTAGGGCCAATAAACCAAAAGAAAATAATGTTCAAACTTGGTTTGAAACCTAACAAGCATTGCAAATATGTTCAAGCTTGGCTTCTTTAATAGACGGCTGATCTCAAATGAGCTTTAATCAAATTTGTCTCGAGTAGCTTGAATATTTAGATATCATAAGTTGAACAAGCCGAGTAGCAAGTCATTCAAACTTGGTTTGTATATTTGCACGCTAACCTCAAATGAACTTTTACCCGCAAATACAAGCTCGAACTCGAGTATATTTGGTTCGTTCATAAGCCCTACCTCAAGAGTAACTCTGACATTGCACTCCACACAAGAAACCTTACTACACAACACAAGTAACAAACTAACCCGAAGAAAACACAAGTAACAAGATTCAGATTTCTCTTCCCCATTTTTTTTTTTTTCTCGGCCTTAATTTCCTCAGCAACCAACAGGGAGAATAAACTAAAGGAAGAGGATCCTCTCCCATCCCTTTAAGGGACTAACGGTTTTGTCCGGCCCTTTTTCGGGCTCTTCCCATGTCTATTTTGATGATCAAGACCATTGATATTCTAGACCACATCCAAAAGTTTAAGCACGCCAAAATTTATGTTAATCAGATATCATTTAATGTGTTCTTGAAACACATTTATCTCAAGAAAAATGAGTTTATCCACTGTAAATGTTGCATTATTTTCTAAACCCATTTCCTCCAGATAAATGAGTTTCGAGAATACATTCAACGATAATCGATTAAACCCATTTCCTCCAAAGTCACACTGATGCTGTCGTTAATGGTAATATCAGGCTTTCGTCCCTCTTGCCCCAGTACTTGATCACTGCAATGTTTGTGGGCGTCTGAGCCGTTGTCATCAAAATCCATCTCTTGGATTGATCAGCCATTGCAAATTTGATTCGAATGTTGTCCAGATCGCAAACACTGTATAGTGAACAAAACCAATGCTACCAATTTCAGAGGATTAAATATGAGAGAGTGGGGAGATGGGTTGCAGTACGGGGCGTTTTTTTTTTTTGGAGTGAATTTTTTGAACTTTATTTTCCGGGGGACAAATTTCTTAAGTTCATGTGAGGGGAGGACACTAAGCCAAAGCTCTTCCGGCGACTTATTCGCCGGATCCGCCGGCGGCGGCTCTGCTGTTAGTTTACTTCCGGAGTTTTTTTTTATTGTTTTTACTGTTTTCTGTTTTTTCTATTTTCGTTTTTTTGGGTGGTTCCCTCTGGTAGAGGTTTTAGACTTTTAGTTCCTTCTATAAAAATAAAAAATAAATAAATAAAAACTTACATGGAAGAGTTTTTTTTAAAATTTGGACCGTGGTTTCTTGAAATTGACGGTCAGGATATGTTCGTTCGTGTACGTACATGTGCGTGTTACGTACGCATAGCTGGGTTGCTGTTCCTTTTGTGGAATTTTTCCGATACATACCAAATTTTTAAATAAATTAGAATCAAAATATACCCTTTTTCAAACTATTTTTAAAAATGTTCGAAAGCATATATCCCGTTTACATGGCTAAAGAAGCCACCTGGCAAGTCAATAGCGCCATGTCAGTGCCACATCAAAAAAATGGTGCATATTGAACATGCATCTTCATGTAGCGCATTTTGGAAACGTGTAGAATAGAATAAGAAGACGGTTCTCATGAACCCAACGAAATGGATCCAAACTTTCCTTTTGGATTTTTGACTAAGTGGCCTATAATAAAACCTTTAGCCTTTTGTCAAATAAGACACAGCGGAAATTCGAAACCATGAGACTTGAACTCGAGAAAGGAAAATAAAAAAATCAAATCATCGAGCCTGCCAATTGGTGAGTCTTTCTCGTTTTGTCATCAACTGTTTTTATTTTCTCAATCAAAAATTTTGCTCGTTTACGTTTATTAGGCTTCTCTCACTTTTCCTTTCTTTTTTGTCCGAGCTTCTTTCACTTGTTATCCGGAGTTTTTTCTAATGTTATTCGCACCAAAGTGATGAATTTCTGCAAAATAGAAGTTTATTTATTTAAACGTCACAATATGGCATTTAGGATCAAATTCCGTTTGTCCTCTTGCTCAGTTCCTGTTCAAAATAGAAATGACTGGTTGATGGACCATTCAGGATCTTACGCCCGTCGTAGTATCCCATCGAATTTGCACCTTTATCGCGCCGTTGGAGAGCTCAAGGACCACTGCTCGAACCAAAAATGACTAGGGTTTCCATGCAAGAGCGAGTATCCTGACCAAGAATACCAAAACTTGGTCTCCGAAGTCTAGAAATGATGGGGAAAGAGGGAGATCTACCCTCCGTAAAGAGAGCGCCTCAACTCTCTCTCTTCGTCCCTGGTCAGTATCGTCTCTCTTTTTAAGGGTCCAGTATTCTATTTTGAGCTGTTTCTTAATACTAATTGTCAATTTCATAAAGTTTGCATACAAGTTGATACATTTTTTATTTTGTCCTTAGATATATGTTGCATTATGAAACATTATCATAATGATATCTCCATAAAGGACAAATACAAAAAGTTACAACTTTTAAAGTATAATGACGATATTTTCACAAAAAAATTTGATTTATGAAGTGAGACTCTTAAAAAGGGACAGAGAGAGTAGAAGCTCACATCCATGTCCTTCCTGGTCAGTTTCTAGGATACTAGTAGTACACTACGAATTACTACAATAAGCCAACTTCAGATGCTGAATTTTTAATTTTTTTTTAGAAACAATGCTGATGAATTTAATTTCAAATAGATATTGACCATAATATGTTCCCCATTGGACTCATATTTTTGGTACTTTGCGGGGTATCATATTAGAACTTACGCTAGATGAATCTAGCAGAAAGCCAAGGACAAATTATTCCCCCAAGTCTCCAGATTTCCATTGATAAGTAGAGCCAAGAAGCAAAATTGTTATATTACATCAAAACTAGCCGATGACAATTACACTCTTGCTTATATCCCAACAGCTTTCGGCATAACAGGTTCGACATAAATTACCGGAATTGACTTAACATTTAATCAGAATCTGGATCTCCATCAACAATATCAGGAATCGATTCCAAGTCACTATCCACGTCAATGGCAGAGTCCTTGCTTCTCCCCGAACTCGATGTTGCAGCATTAGTGCTCACACCTTCTGTATCAAACAAATCCGCCATAGCTGCCAAGACATTATTGCCTGTATCCACTTTAGCCTCCACAGGATCTGGCAGTGGGTCGTCTGAAACAACCCTACTAATAATTTGAGCAGCCAAAGAACCACCTCCAACAATATGCACTGTCCCATCAAGCTTAATTGACTCTTGCAACTTCTGTGCTTCAACCATATTTTCGTCTCCTTTTGCTTCAATTATCCTAGCATCATGAACTGATGCTAGTTCCTGACGATTTTCTTCAGAAACTCCAAATACTTCCGAATCTTTTTCAGCAAAATTTCTATCCTTTTCTATTTCGGTCACTGGAATCTCCGTATCATCATCATTTGCAAGCCAACTTTCATACAGGTCATCATCAACTGAATTGGAATCGCTGAGCCCCTTTCCCAGAGTGCCGCTTGAAAATGGGGTGTTTTGTTTAGTACCATATGAGTATACATCTGGGAACCTGGTGTTAACCCCATTGAAGGAGGGGTTGCTGGGAGAAGAGAAATCGATCAGTGAAAGGGCCCTAGGATGTATGAGCACTTCCAATGCCAAAAGAGCATGTGCACAAAATTCTGCAGCCTTCGTCCCAGTTTCTTGTCTTCCTGCAGATACAATTTTCATAATAGGATGGGTTACAGCAACATGAGGAAAAGATCTCTGTTTTTTCAAAAAATGTTCACAACGGCACCAGAGAAGCATTGTTTGCCAATCGTATATTTCTCTTCTGTTGTAAAGTGCTTCAGTATGGCCATTGACTAACTAATAAATGTAAGTGCAACCACAACAACATTTGCTTCTAGACCTATGGAAAATAAGAGTTTGACAGAAAACAATTCCATGGGACAACGCATATGACAAAAATATGCATGCATGGTCTTCCTTTTGAGCAGATCAGTGATGATGATGATGATGATGATGTGTGTGTGTGTGTGTGTGTGTGTGTGTGTGTGTGTGTGAGAGAGAGAGAGAGAGAGAGAGAGAGAGATGTTGCTAAAGGATTTCATTTTTCATGAGTGAGTTCCTCCTAAGCACATTGATGTACCTATCCTTTGTTCTTCGGTACATGGGTACAGCTCCCCGACACACTATTCGACATTGCTAAATATCTAAACCAAAGTTTCTCACCTTACACTGTTAACTTACAGTATCTTCTACAATGTGAGCATCTCATAGTTGAAACCCAACCCATTGCTGTTGTACAGTTTTTGGTGCATGGGGCAAGACTAGGCGAGAAATTACAGTCAACTTTCTCCAGTACGATTTTCCATTGGTTACTACTATATAGTCTATGTTTTGCCATGCAACGTGCTACTTCCTCTTATCACTCCTAGTCTCAAAAATTTTATCCAGCCTGCTTAACTCAGTGTCGTCTCATAGTGGTGGTCTAGGATATTTTGACTGTTCTTAGAAGTTACAACCTAATTTCCTCTAGGTAGTGTTACAGAAGGGCCATGGTCGGAGCGAAAGTCTTACATATACCCATATCTCATGTTTGCTTGTTTGTATCTCAGACTTCTTTCTTTGTATACCCTTATTTCGTTAAAGTTTTTCTCCAAAAGTAAAATCCTTGTGTTAGCAAGTGAATGAGCATTTAATCCTCAGGTCGATGTGATTACAAGTT
This sequence comes from Vaccinium macrocarpon, assembly GCA_022606695.1. Lineage (NCBI taxonomy): Eukaryota > Viridiplantae > Streptophyta > Magnoliopsida > Ericales > Ericaceae > Vaccinium > Vaccinium macrocarpon. Next base: position 25,433,062 of record CM040171.1, read on the forward strand.
GAAAGAAATCATGAGTTATATTAGTGCACCTATGAATTCTTAAAACATCTGAGATGAGGATGCAATTATCACTAATGAATTCTCAAAACATTTGAGACAAGGATGCAATTATCACTAATTCAAAAATGATGTGCATCATTAGAATGGATGATCACATTGGGACAGAGGCAATACATTAGTATAAACTGAATACAAAGTTGATCAAGAATTTCCAAATTTTCTAAAAACAAAAATTACCTCTACGGAAAAGCTCAAGACCCCGAGCTAGATTTGGGGACCGAAAGCGAGTAGGAGAAAGAAGAGAGGCCAAAAGTGCACGTAAGGCTGCAAGCTGAAAATCTGCCCAAGCCGTAACAGGTTCACCGGAAAGAAAAAAATGATTTTCCTCTTTAGCCCATCCCCCTTTACAAGCATTTGTAGTCACACTAATAAGAAGACTATCGATACTTGGTCTCCAGCTCTCAGCTCCCAAAGCGCAGCCCTGTTGCAAAATAGAGAGTTACTAACAATTGTACTTCATTTTTTAAATCTAGTGCAATATAAAAATAAGTCAAACATTTCCACTATCATAAATCAAGGACTCAAAATCACTTTTTGAAAATATGCACATTTATTTGGTGGAGAAACAAAAAAAAAATTAAATAAGGTGACGTTAAAAAGATATTCAATAAAACTGGTGGTCCAAACTTATTATTTCAGACATCGTCAGTTCTCAGCTGCAGCTGCATCGATCAATAGCCCTGAAATAATCCACGTGGTACCATTCATACAGTTGACGAATCATTCCCAACAATTGAAGCAAAAACCTTAAGACTCTTAATATTAAGTGTCTACTAACTTCAAGGAGAATTTAGAAGATTTCAGGGAACAGGTAGGTTTCTTGGAAATCGGAGCCAACGAAAAAAATAAAAGTAAAAAACGACGGAAAAATCTGATCTGACTAAAATTTTCAGGGAGAGAACAGATGCAACCAGATGTCCACAAAGTACAACAACACAACAATAAATGCACCAAGTGGTTGCTCCCAGAATACCACTGAAGCAGATGGATTGGAGACAAACCTAACCTTTAGCAAATAAATGCACAAAGTGGCTACTCAAAGAATACCATTGAAACAATGGTCCCCCTATACCGTCCCGTTTGTTGCGGAATCATGCCCTCAAATCAAAGCCAAAAGGCATCAAAGAGGGCAGACCCAAGAATCATTTTGATTTATGAACACGGATAGCCTCTAAACTCATTTTAGTTTTTGAGTTGGATGATTTAACAGTTCTATTGCCAAAGATGCTAACCAAATTGGGTAACATCCCCATAATTATCACACACAAAAAAAAAAAAGCAAAAACAATAACATGTGAACATAACAGATTCTCAAGAAGCAAATGCCACTAGTGTAAATAAGAAACAGCACAATTTAAAAGGATGGTATCACTCTCAACCAGCAAGTAGATGTATGTTGACTTTTCACACATGACATACCACAGTCAGAAGTGCTTCAAGTGTTTCGAGCGCAGCTATCTTTAGTGAAAGTGGAATGGGATTTAGGGGCACTCCCACTTCCAAATCAGCTCTATCAGGGTGCTCATCAAGCGAAACAGTTGTACTTGAATGCTTCCTTTTCTTCTGGCAAGGTTGTAATAATATCTCACTAGAGCCCTTTGAGTATGCACTAGAGGATATTTGACCACCCTCGTAAGCAATAGTCTCCAAATCAAGAAAAGCATTCTTGATAACATCCTGTGCAAGATAGACTGCTATGCCTGCACAACATACAACCATGTCAACAAGTATTTTCCAGAACATCTGTAATAGATTCCCGACTTGATGTACCCATTGTCAAGTTTCTTCAATAAAGTTGTTGTCGTTTCAAAAAGAGCATCTATAATAGAGAGCTAACCGTTCCAATTAAACTAAAATGAAACTGCCTTCCAGAGGAAAAGTTGGCTCATAGTAATAATAAGTAATTAACCTCAGATAAAAGAAATAGGAGAAAAGAAACCTAGCAGATTCATGCAGTGTCACAAAACGCTACTTCTACTGTGAAGACCAAAAATAAAAATGTCATGACTGATTCCACAGACACTGTTGTGCTAATTAGCACAAAATGGGATACATGATATATCCTTTTGTAAGGAACCAGAAAATGATTTGAAGGGCTAGGCTTCTAGGTTTCGATTCTTAAGCATACACAGATTTCCACAGCATCAAAATGGCAGTATTCATCAAATGATGGGTAAATTACACTGACCTCACCTTATGGTATCCATTTATTAAGATTCCCCCCATACTTATTTCACTTAAACCGTTCCGTTAGTCAGGCGTCAGGTAAGTGACAGACGGGGATGATGAATTGATAGCATGTGATTTCTTAAAATTCCACTTTTAACGACAATTGCTTTGTCTGCCCTCTTCCAGATTTTGACCATCAGCTCTCTCCCCCAAAACTAAATTGACAATAGCTCCAACCAACGCCGCCCAAACCGACATACCATCAGTTGCCTCCAGCCATCGCACCGCCAAAATAAACCACATGGCTCCGACCTTTGGCAGCTCAAGAACTCCCCAACCTGAAGGTTTGTAGAAGAGAAGGTGCTCAAGGATCTTGGCAACAGCTGGACAAAATTCTTCTACATTGTGTGGCTTCTTACCCGGCATTGATATTTGGGGGAAAAACAAATGCATCGAAGCCCTACGCAGGAGGATGGGTGTGGTTTAGTTTGTATGTGTCAGATCTACATATGCATATATATTATGGTATGAATTGTTTATAGCTACATATCTGAATGTCTATATGCATAACGTGAGCTGAATTCCAATGGTGAGGAATCTAGAGGCAGTGGATGAGGAAGGCGTGCCTTGTCATTTGAAGGTGGAGATGACGTATGTTTCCTGCCTTCCTGGGGTAACAAAGGAAAAGGTAATTGACTTTTGCTATGGGTTAACATCTTATTTTTTTGCATAAATTTTTTGTTTGGTTTACTTTTGTGGTACGTCTTTTATTAGCAATTTAATACTCCATTTGAGATCCTATGACGATTACCTTTACAAAAAATGGTCATAAACCATTTCTCTATTTTCCTTTTTCTGGCTTTCTATGGATCCCTTAATCATTTTTTGAATTGGGTTGATCCTTAATTGAATTCTTGTTTTTATATTTTTTAAGAGGCAGTATGTATACGTTACAGTATTCTTCAATGTCAATTTTTGTCTTGGTTTCACTGGCCTTCTTCTTTCTTTCTTTTTTTCCCTGCTCAATTAAAGTGTTGAACAGTCAAATGTAATGTAGTATGTTTAAGTTTAGACAATCCGATCTTTTTCTCGAACTTTCTTTTGCAAGAACCTTTAATCCCACCCAATTAGTTCCTATTTCAAGAGAGATTAAACAATTTTCACTACTTTACAGCTTGTTTTAGTATTTCTCTCCGTGTGGCATTGCATATATTGCTAATTTTGTATCCATGTATAGAGAATGAGAATAGGAGAGAATCAGAGAGGAAAGTCAAGAAGTATCCAACAAAGAAGGCAGAGCAAGCTCTGAAACAGAAATTGAGGAAGAAGGTGGAGGAGTGTCAAAAGAAGAAGGTAGAGCAAGTTCTGAAACAGAAGTCGAGGAAGAAGGGGAGGAGTGTCCGAAGAAGAAGGTAAAGAAAGCACAGATGCCAATGAAGAATGAGGGTAAGACATCAAAAAAAAAAAAAAGAAGAAGAAGAAGGGTAAGTTGTTTTCATTATTTTACAGTGGCTTTGAATATTTCTGTCACTGTGGCATAGTGTCATTTTTTCATACATGTACAGTGAATGAGAATAGGAGAGAGTCAAGGAAGAACAGTGTGGAGGAAGGCAAAGGAAGCTCCAAAAAAGAAGTCAAAGGAACAATTCAGACCAGTATCGAGCTGAAAAAATGCTCGTAGGTTTGCTGCAATGATAACTTGGGAGCCTTCTGATTTTTTCCTCAAGCCCATATCTCCAATTGACCCTTTGGGTTCTTGTCATTCAGTTCTTAATAAATCCATTTAGTGAAAATCTATGTTACCCAGACTCGGAGTGGGGTGTCGAACACAGCACTGTGCCGGAAGTCGGATTCGGCAATACCCTAAAGGAATTGGGAAAAAAAATTCAATTTCGAGTCCAAGGGTGCCCCTATAAAATTATATGATGACCAGGGAGAAAGATACGATTATGGGACCTCCAAGGTGCACAGTTTTGGGCGGCAATGTTGGAAAATCTTACACAATCTAATGTTTCTTCTATTAACTTGACCTCTAAGCAATAACATTGTTACTAGCAGACATACAAGTGTCAAGGCATAATAGTACATGTGAAAGAAATTGAAAGAAAAGATATATTGCATTCGATACTTTATGTCACATAAACCCTAGAATTTATACAAGAGGCTGGATCCTAACTATAAATAGTCAATCATAATCAAATCGTAATCAAACCATAATCCATCCCTTATTAGTAGTTATTGCAATCAATCCATAATATTCTATACTATTCTAACACCCCCTCAACTCAAGTAGGCCTGCCAACTTGAGTTTTAAGAGTTTGGGAAAAAAAAAAAAGTAGAAACCAGGAGCAGCCAAGCCAAGAGTTCTTGTTTGGTTTGGTTTGGTTTGGCTTTTGGGTTTTGGGATAAATGAGGGTAATAATTAGAAATAGGGGGTAATGATTGGAGAGAGCGAGAGAAATAAGAATATTACTTAAAAATAAGGGTAATGATTGGAGAGAAATGGGAGTAACGATTGGGGAATAATGGAGAAAACCGATCTTAAAACCCAAAACGAACAAGGTTGGGTCTTCTTCTTCTTTCCATCTATCCTTTCTCTATGCAATCTGAGTGTGTTTAGGAAATCAAAGAGCTGCAGATTTTCTGTTTGTGTGGTATTTTCAGTTGTGTGTGGTTTAGAGTGGCTTGGAAATTCCACATTACATCAGTCGCCCCTTTATCATAAAACAATTTGATGCAGGCCATAGCCCATAAGTGAGGGTACTTTGGTAAATTCATATGGTTGGAAATTAAGTGGCCTTATGGATCAGAAGGGTAGTCCATTGGCCAATATACGGATCTATTTATTTCATGAACCTGCACCTACATACATTTACCACATGGTTTTATTAATTGTATTCAGTTGAATCCTGTTCATTCATTGATCCTAGACCTCTAGGGAATAGGAATAGTATTATTTAGTCATTGATAGGGTTCATGCATTGTTCTAGATCAATGGGAAGAGGAAAAGTCATTTGCATTTATCACATGTTTGGAAGTCTATAAATTGATGTACTTCAAGAGTTTGAATTACGAATGAATGAATGATTAATATGAAAATTTATGCAGCTTTATGCTTCAAGATTGTGTGATGCAATCCCATTCTGTGGTGCGATGCTAAAGAGGCCTTAGGTGTGATGCCTTTGGTAACCTAGGTGTGAGGCCAAGATCTATCTTCTTAAACCCCTTATTCTTATCTTCTTATTCACTGTTCACGTCCACTGTTCACTGCCCTACAAACAACCCCTTTTCTTAGTGTTTTGATCATCCTTAACCCTATTCCAATCCTGTCCAACATCACAATTTCCAAATACAAACAGACTTATACATCTGACAGAAAAACACATAATAATGGAAAGTTGGCATCAAATTTGCGGCTGCTATTTGTTGATGTGGATTCGTCAGATGCATTTTGTTAGCCAAAGGATAATTACGATGCTACAAAATGCAAGCAACTGATTTAGCAGCAAAATAATAAGGAGAGCAACATGTGATGGTTTTTCAAAAACTAGATGCTTACCAACTCCCAAGGACATCAGCAAAATCCTTATTGTTGAGTAGACCTTTATCCTTAGATCAGGCAATACACATCTCTTGAAATACTCTGTCAAGAGTCGCACAATTTCTGCTGCATGTGGTAATAGCTGACTAGAAAAATAAAAGAAATGAACATCCACAATAAGAGTCCACAAGTCTGGACGATACAGACAAACACAACATAAATATAGGATTTCTTCAGCTACAAATTCACACGGTGGAAAATTTCAGAAAATACAGAACCCTTGTTTGATGATTCGTGGTATACTGAAAATACTTCCCAGAATATGCTTGGATAAGCATAAATTCCCCAGAGGTCAAATAGAAGTCTATCAAGGTGATACCCAAGACATTACATGGAACATATACACATGTGACAGAGAAGCAGAAGGAAGGCAATCCTCAAAGTGCGAAGCACAGATCAATGTTGAGCTCCACCATGAGGCATAACCACTAAGAAGAGCACCCGAAAACAGTAACTTGTAAGTTTAAGTCTCTCCTCTCTAATAATAAGCATAGTTTTATTTTTATTTTATTTTTTGAGAATATACTTATCAATATTTTTACAAGTGAAGAATCCATAATGTGCAAAGGCACACGATAAATCACCAAACAAGTATGGTTCATTAACAAAGCCTTATCAGGCATAACTGAGTTGATGCACAATGGACTATCACAGTCTTCCAATTTCAAGGCCATCAAAATGCAAAGGTTGTCCACAAATCAAACTAATTGTGATAAACGATATGAAAGATGCTTTTTATGACATTAATCCAGCTTAAAACAAAAATTTGGTTTGGAACCAAGTTCATTGACTAGGTTTTTAAAAATTTGAAGATTCAATTAACTTTCAGTACTTGCATCTAGCAAAGAAATTACTACTCTTATCTTTTTTTTGGATCAATTAAATGGGAAAGTTTACCCTCTTTTATTGTAACAAGTTTCGTAATATATAATCCAAAACATAAATCACTTGGATATTAGGGTTTCCAGCCAAAGGAGGTGCGACCAAAGTATACAGAAGCATACACAAACAGTATCTTCAGGTAAAATCTATCACATACCTAGAACAGCACTTTAAATAAATGAGAGTTTAATCCTGAGCACTACCTATGTAATCTCTGTACACTCTCCACTTATTACATTTTCAACTAAACTTAAGTTTTACTCATTAAGCATTTATCTAACAGCTCGCAATGGTCTGCTTGCCTTATTTCATCATACATAGTGAACCTAGATCCTTCCCGATTCCCACATCCCCACCTCATGCATTGGCAAGACCACTACCTTCAATTCAAAGTCCAATGCCCAATTCAAAGCCCTCCAAAGATTATTGAAGAAATAAGGTTAAAACGAACTCTTTTGGGACAAGTATATCAACTAAGTCCAGCAGTGCTTCTTCTTTTTTCAAGAGACTTCTTTGGTCCAAGTATAAGTTCCATTTATCCAGCAGACAAACCAAATTGTTGATGGGACAGTTACAATATAAACAAAAAAGCTGGCAAGAAGCATCTTCCCAGACAAAACTCAGACGATTATAACTGACACTTGACATTAAAAAGGATCAAGAACAGGTTTTCACCAAGTACATATAAACAATGCGGGTCAATATTATGGTTCACCTGCGTGCACTCTTTATGATAGCACTGAGGAGTTCCAAGCTGTGCATATGCAAAACTGGAAGTTCTGAACATATAGATTCTTGTTGCATTGCAGTCATGAAGGGAAACATGGCTTGAGAGGAGGACCCATCCACCATCAGCACTCTCCCTACAAGGGCTACTAACGGGCGAATAGGAACTCTAACCTATCAGTGAGAAAAACAAATTCAAAAAACACTAGAACAGTTTACATCCATGATATTGCATAGCTAAATAAATAAACTTCCATTATTACTGTTACGAAAGTTTTCTGCATCTTTTTGTTTATCAAGTTAACTAACCCGATATCATGGCAGTACCTGAACAGGATAAGAACTTGTAAGCATAGTACAACTGCAATGCATCAAGGTAGAGACACTAGATATCTGCAACTGCTGAGATCTATTTAGTCTCTGGTCCAAGGCTTCTCCTACAACCTGGCCTCCTAAAGGAGGCAGGGGGTCCTTTCCTGGGGGAATTAATACCCTCATAGCTTCATTACATTTTGACTCTGCAATGAGTGAAACAAAGCATTTGGTCCTGCACACACCAGTAAAAATATAAAATACATTTCCCAGCAAAGTCTTGAAAAATACCTTCTTCTACCCCTTGGAAAGCATCATTTAGATGGACATTAATTCTTAATAAAATCTTCTGCATCATCAATGACCAGCTTTCCTCATCTCCTTTTGATTTTGGAAGCAGTGCCAAGCAATGACCAAGCTCCTGCAAATAGAAACCCAATCAGTTCCCATGCCAGTGACTGCAATATCAAGCATTCAAAACTGCTCTCACCTTCATCAATTTTACACTGCATTTCCCCGACACAATTTTTGAAACAACAGCAGCTTCAGCCTGCCAAAAGTTTTGTACACTCAGCTCATCTTGAATAAGTCAGCATTCAAATGCCATGAGTTGAATAGGCGATGATGAATAATTAAAATATAACCAAATCAACAAAAGATCGGATCTGCTTCAGTGGAGAACAGACACTGGAAATGGTACATTTTTGTTTCGCTTTTCGAAGCATAAATACTTTTTTTCAGGCTGTAAGAACTGCTCTGCCGCTTTCGGTTCTCAGTTCTCTACCTTTTTTCCTTGAAAATACTTACCATTCCCAGTATGTCTTATCATCTCCGTTTAGCAAAAACAAGTTTTACTGCCAATCTATATGGCCATTGTGAAAGAACACGACAACAACAATAGGTAGCCAACGTATTAATGGCATCACTATACTATACTATACAAAAATCATGTTAAATCTCAGAATAAAATCTGTAATATCAAGACTGACATCAGAAAACATACAGTGTCGTAACATCGATGGATTGAAGAAGGAAAGAAAGTTGTAAAGGTGCAAAGCAAACAAACTGCCACTTCCTGCACAAGTGATCACCACAAAAATGATGTCAAGATGTTAAAATTACAAAGCTAGACGGGATATTCAAAATGAAACTTACATGAGTGATGCAACCTCATTTACAAATTGAAATTGTCCCCCATCGACACTCTTCGAAACTTGAAAGGCTTCCACTAATAACGATACACTATTTGCCATTGCCAACACGAATGCGCAACAGATTATCTGATTATGGCATTTCTGTCTAATGGAACCACCACTTAGAACCAGAATTTGTCTATGTTCTAGCGTGTTTACGAACATGTCATTCATGAGAATAAGGAAGGTGCAATATATGTTTTGAGCTAACCTACAACAGCATCAACTGACATACTCTACATATCACTCATGTCTAACTAGCTGTCTCACTGAAAGACATTAGTGGTAAACGGTAAATTACTAATTTTTGGCATTTCCAACCTGTATATAGCTTAACGTCCAACAAGCAAGAGATAAGTCTGCAAGCAAATCATACTGACCCATACAGCTTCTGAGCTATCTTCATTCAACAACTTCAGTACAGGTTGAGTAAGTTTTACAGCCTGGGACGTCGCATCTTTCTTTATTCTTGGAAATCTAACCATCCTAATTTAAGAAAACAAAAGCAAAACCAAAATATTTATAATTGTTACAATAAAGAATCAAAGCCTTCAAGACATAGGAACAAATATGAATAGCTAAAATAGCTGATTTGGGAGCTTAACAGCATGCAACAGCTGACAGCATAAGATGGAAGTAAACAATTACAAATGAAATTGGTTCAGAGTATGTTAAAGTTTCATACACGCCAGAATATGTTCATCCCAATGAACATATGCATGATGTGACTTTAGGTATTTCCACTGCTTCTTCCTTCTTAGGAATAATATGTGGTTGCTAACTTGCTACACATATTTTAAACATCATGCTCCACCAAATTTTTCTATAAATCCACCCATGACTAGTAGTTTAGTAGAGTTGCCACGCATATTTAGCATGCATTGCCAAACATTTTCATATTTGTAAAGAAAGGGAAACCTTACAATAGCAATTTTACATTAGTTTCTACTCTGGAACAAAGAAACCCAACCTTGTGAACAGATCTGATAATGAGGCACAAGAAGCGACCTTTACGAAATGAGAATCTGCCGGAGGCTGCTTAAAAAAAACACAGCATTTTAGATTAGAAAACAAACAGCATTTTAGACTAGAAGAGTGAGTTCCCACAACCTAGACGACTGCATCAAAAGGGATCGTATATGTGGCCGGGGGGAACCCAGTTGATGCAGCCATTTGCTATGGAAACAGCATCCTCCCATATTCACCAATGAATTACAGCACCAAGCAATTTGTAAAAGAAACATTATTAACTTTAGCATAGAAACTGGACTTCCCATTGCACGCAACAACCAAAACAACAACTACAATGCACAAGTACCAGAATAAATTACTTCAAGTTTAGTGGAATTAGATAGCAGTTTCAGCACGACTTCTTACAAGTTACAAACATCACCTGGACAGGCGTTTTGCTTGTAAGGAATACTTACAGGACTAATGTCATCACAAATACCAAAATTTGTACCAAAGCATATTATTAACACGTCAGTGTAAAAATTTTATCAGCCACTTAGTAAACCAGATGAGAAATTGATAGCTATGAAAGGCCTTTCCATTAGATCTTGCTAATGTTGGGATATCGTTTTGACATGTTCAGAAGCTATTACTCCCAATGTTGAAATTGAAAAGGACTATGCCTACTTTCAGTCACTGGTAATCTAAAATGTACATATTGTACCACTCCAAGTTAACAACAGAAACAAACCTTACACTTGACTGCTATAAATTTGTTATCCTGAACGATTACAAAAACAGAACTCTTTTATTATTTCTTCTGAAAGGATGCTGTTTGGAACTTAAAGAAATGAAACCAGGGTGAACATATGGGTACTGGGTAGGACAATCCAAATGGGGGAACCTAGTGCATTGGTTGCTTGTGCCACAGATTTTCCTCAAGAGTGGAGGTAATACACAGTGGGGGAACCTATTGAGGATTAGTTGAGGGAGTTTGGAACCTTAGAGAGAGTTAAAGGAGTTGTGAGATTCCAAGGGAGATGAAGGTGAGACATAAATATCTAGGATCTCAGAATTTCTTACTATGCTGCTCATTTGTTGCATACTTGCTTTAGTATTTGATGGATCTAGACTGGTTGGTTTTTTCATTATGGACTGCCATAGTCTGGGCAGAGCCGTTGAGCTGCATCATACTTGATTGGGCTTCACCGTAGCAAATTTTGATAGTAATTCCCAGTCTGATAGCTTGCTGGACTCAGATTGAATGGGACAGCTTTTTAGATTGCTGCCAGATTTACATTGAGTCCCAATTTGGGTTGTCTGATCTATGTGCAAGTTGCATTCCAGGTTGTTATCGCTTAAGTGGTCTGCTAGTGTAGATATCAGGTTCATTTGGGTTACTGCCCAGATTTTCAGAGATTCTCAGTGTTCTGAACATGCCTGCATTGGATGTGTTCTAATTTGGGTCTGCTGTAGATCTCTCAAAATAGTTTGCAGGTGTTTTGAGGGAAATATGCCCCTTTACTGTTTATTTATGGGGGCTATCCTTATTTTTTGAGGAGTTTGACCTCTTAACTACAATTGGCCTATCCTTGGGGGGCTGTCCCTTGGAGTTTTGATATCCCTTAGGGAGGGGGATGTCCTCCCGCATAGGTAGCCAAGGTTTGTTTATAGCTGAAGTGGCCATTTTGGATTTGAATTCTGTTCAGCTCGGTTAGAAGCCTCATTAATCACCAGCTGATGGGCCAAGGGAGTTCCTGGACGTATAGTCTGCCATCAACCGGGAGGCATCCCACTTTCGTCAGTTCATGCACTCCAAGTACCAAATCGTAGTTTGAAGTCAAGTTTTAGCCATAAGGAAGTTCAAGTCAGTTGCTTTTGGGCGAGTTTCTGGTCCCTCTCTTTAGAAGGCTTAGAAACTCTTATGATCTATGTTGTTTTGCTAAGTTCATTTTCCAATAGCGTTCAACGTGACTTGTGTGTTGGGTTTTTCATTTTCCTTTCTTTTCTTTTTTCTTTTCTTTTCTCTCTCTTTGTCCTCCCTAGGTATGCCCCTTGTAGGTTGTATATCCATTTAGCCTCTTTTTATTTCAAGCTTATTTACCCAAAAAAAAAGTCCAACCCCTCGTGTGACAAATCAATAGGCAAACTATAGGTATTAAAAAAACAAGAACATACCCATCTCAACTCTGGAAACAAATTCTGAAAATTTTCATTTTTATGCTAGTCATTATCATTTAAACACCCAACTGAAACCAGTTGTCAAGCATGACTAAATGTTATTGATGGTAACATGCAATTAGAGAGTTTAATGACAATTACTACCAGAGAACCACCTCGGGTCATTTATAAATAACGTAACGTGGAAATGACATGTAGGATAAGACTAGTTTCTGGTTTGGAAATCGTGAAATTAGGTAAGATACCTGGATATGCGACTGGAGCTTCTGGAGCCAACCTGCATGTGATGCAAGAAAACGTTCGGAGCTGCATTCTTGAGAAGTAACCCCTAGTAAACATATCCCAGCCCAGCATTTATCTGGCTAAACAAACCCATACACTCAAATAATGCCCATTCATTCACTATTCACAAAACCTACTACTCCTATAAAAACCAATAAATTTACTCAAGCAGTTGGAAGCACAAAGATGGACACACGAGTTAAAGTTCAGTGCAACGGAGATGTCACACGTGGCGTGTCCCTTAAATTAAATTATTTTTTGGAGGGGGACAATCGGAGGACACGGCATGGACATGCGTGTCCCCCATATACACACTCTTGCTCGCTGTATGTGTGTGTGTGTGTGTATGCATATATATGGATGTATGTACTGGTATATATATTTCCGTTGAGGGTGTTTATCTTACATTATTTGTGTACGAGTATATATACTAGTAATAACACTGTAGATATCTTACATATCAAAAGAAAAGTGTATATATCTATGTACATAATTATTATATATTGTTATTGCATACATATATGATTTATTTATACATATAATTATTTATTTATTTATTTTTGCCATGTCCCCCACCGTATCCGTGTTAGTGTCCATATCCGTGTTGGTGTCCGTGCTACATAGGTCACGTCTATCATCCATACATCGTATCACTAACCAATATGTACCTAATTAATCCAAGCCATCTCACTATCTGTCGGGTCTGCACAGTGAGATTCACTTTGTATACATGACAAGATGTTGTTCGAAGGTGCTACTATGTGTCAATGACAATTTTCTATAACTGGTGCATTGAAGTCTTTTCTCCGGCCATAGTAATAAACATGTACGGTGTAAAGAAGCATATTTTCCCAAGATTTTTCAAAAATTATAGAGGGGAATTTTACGTAAATGTATTTGGACATTGGAATTTGGGTTTAATGTGCAAGATGGTTGAATTTGGGCTTGTAGGTAACAACTTAGTAGGTGAGGAAGTGTCTGAGTGATTTACACTATACAAACATTGGGAGAGAGAAAATTGTTCATTTCCCTCCTCCCTCCCAACCGGCTCTCTCTCCCCTTCTCTCCCATCTCTCTCGGCTCAATCTCTCTCCCCCTCTCTCTCACCAAATTTCTTCTCAAAAACGTGGAAACTCCATAGATCCATCACATACCTTTCACCTATTTGGCATCTAGACCCAGGAATCGCATTCTTGAGTGTGGAGATTGGTGGGTTTTGGCTAGGAGGAGCTAGGGTTTGATTTGAAGCTTGTTGGAGTCAAAGATCTTGAGGTAGGGTTTCGTTCGACTCATTCTAAGTGTTTATGAATGTTTTGGTGCACCTGTTTTTGCTTGAGTTGGCTGAAACCCTTGTTTTGGATCCAGACTGCTGTGTTTTCTGCTTGTTGCTGCTTTTCCCGTCCAGATGGGGTAGCCCAACTGTCCAGATGGTTTATACAGAAACATTCCTTCGGTCTAAAATTGAATTGTGGCACTTGTTTGACCCTCCTTTGGCCTCGGATTGGGTTATTTGATCGTATTGTTGAACTATCAACTGTTAATGCCTTGAAACTTGATTGGAATATCACATTGGGTCTTATGCTTGCGTCATCGAATAGATAACAGATACTATGACACTTATGAATACCTTTGTAAACCTGACACTTGATGATTTAGTGTAACAAATAAGAAAGGGATTTTGGAATAAAATGGTTACATTTTGAAAGGATACAAAAAGGACAAATGACGTTTTAAGAAAATGTAAAGGATTGAAAGTTGGTTTGTGGTTACTAGGGCCACCATTCAGTGCGACCCTAGGCATAGGTTACGAGGCCTGTAAATCTCAGCAGGCATTACGAGGCCCATGAATCTCAACAGAGGGCTACGAGGTCCTAGGGAGATGTCCCAAATGCTTGGCAGGGGCACAAGGCCCAATAATACTTGGCAGAGGATATGGGACCTAAAATTCCTACTTTTGAAAAATGTGGATTACATTGGTTTTGGGATGAAAGAGGAAAGTGAATAAAATGTTTTAGTGGGTACGTGGAACTCACAAAAAAGAATTTCATTGACGTAGAGAGGTTTATGAACACGTGGACACCTTGGCTCTTACCTTGATCATGACTAGACATTTCTAAATCGTCGATTGCCTTGTATTATCATCTCTCTCTATTGCCCATCTCATTGCATATTCATTTAACGTTTCTAGAAGATTTCCTACGGGGCTAGTGTAGCTCACCCGATTATTTTCAGGTTCAAATCACGGAGCATGAGCTGGTGTGCATAGAGTGCATGATTTGGATGAGGCGCATAAATTTTAAAGTTATTTGATCATCTCATTAACTTCTTTTTGAAAGATGAACTTGTAACTTTATTATTTCATCCTTTTTGGTGATGGAAAGATTGTAACCTCTTAACACTTATGTCCTATCTAGCCGTACAGGTACTCAACCTAGACTTTGTTATGTATTATGGACTTGGATGTTGTGAGGAGAATTCTGGGAATATTTGTATGGACTTATTGTTTATGTTATTCGGAAATGGTTTATTTAATTATGTTGAAAATCGAGGGCGTGACATATGGGCATAGACAATACATGAGAATTCAAACATAACATTGTGAGGATAGCCAAAATTTTACAAAACTAGAAGGGCGCACACAATGAGTGTGTAAATCCTGTTCACTTTTGACCTATCGGTCAGTAGCTGAACCACTATAATTAAATTGGGGACTTGATAGTAGAAAAGAAAGGGAAAATAAATTCTTGGCATTTTTTTAGGTAGTTAAAGTGGTAATTTGGAGGAAAAAAAAGAGTGCCTGCTTCAAAACTAAGTTGACACCAAAAAGGTGTTCCTTTATAAGAGCCATAGATAGGCATTAAAATCTCACAAACACAAATTAACATAGATGAATCGATACAAATATACAAGAATCACTATGGGGGACTAGAATGAGTTGCTACTAGGTGTGCATGATGAGTTAACCGGTGCATTGAAGATTTTTCCTCGCACACATTAATACACGTGAATAAGAATGGACAAGTACATGTATTTTACTTTATTTTTGAACACGACACATACATGTAAATTCAATGCACAAAATTTGTGAAGATAGCCTCAATTTTATCATGACGCTGCTGTTGGAAAAATGGCAGTATCTTTAGAATATTATGGTGAGCCAAAATATGAAAAAACTCCAGTTAAAGGCTGAATGAGAATTGTCTCACCATGGGAACTGAAAAAAGGCAAGTTTATTGAAGGGAGGACACACGCTTGCCATTACTGAAAACCTAGACGAGGCTGAGGCCAGGTCTAAAAATAGGATTTGTGGGCCTAAAACCTGTTGTTAGAGGTCTGTGGTCTGGCTTAGTTTAAATTTGATCTGGGCTTTGGGCCCAAAATCCCTAAATAACAAATTTTGGGAGATAGAGTGGCATTAATAGCTACGGATGGGTTATCTCGTAAGTCGTAACCTCCAAGGCTAAATTGAATTTCCACCTTTTCCAACCTACAATTCTTGCTGGAAGCGCATGAATTGTTTTTGGAAAAAGCTGGCGTGGCCCTCCTCCAGTAAAGTTTGAGCTCATTTGGTCTCTTCCTTTGGCTATAAAAGGCGCTCAGTTCATCTGGTTCAGAGACACCAAAAGAAAGAACAACTCCTCCAACTACACTCCTCCTCTCTTAGTTTCTGAGTATTTCTTCTTTGAGTTTTCTGAACTCTCATACAGTGAGAGGGTAAACCCGGTTCAGTTTGCCAAACAATTTTGGTACAGTGCCATTAAAATTACTCAATTCTTATACCTTAGGAGACAGACGCCAACAATAAACCTCTAGCACCCCGCTGAGGCGGGGAATCTGTTTCAAGGAAGCCATGTGACACACAAAACTCGGTTGATTTTCCAATTCCGTTGAATTCAGTTTATTTTTATCGTTTGTCCCAAAACTGTTTCCTTTTGATATTGCGACTAACAGCTATAAATTCATGAGAAAATCATGAAAGACTCACAGAAAAATTTATAAGAATCACAATGGGAGACTAGAATGAGTAGAAGAAATTCACCATATTGCTCGAGGCCAACGACAAGACGCGCTCGACCCAAGCGTCTACGGCGGCCTTCCAGGTTTCAACCACCTTTGGATCAGCAGGTTCTACTCCGGTGATTGATTCTGATAACAGTCGGTGAGTCTTAACTGTAGACACAACGTGTGACAGCTCCAGAGGGCCCTTGAATGGATGCTTCTCATCTGGCAAGTGTTCTCTGATAAGCGAGCGGAGCAAACGGGGCTTTAGCGCAATGTCGTACATGTTGCCGACGTGGTCGAAAGCCGCCATTGGGATGAGCTCGAGCTTTGAATTTCCAACATGCAGAGAGAGACACAGAGAGAGATACTAGGGTTTAGTGAGAGGCTAAACCCCCAACTGGGGTGATAGATTTTGCTGATCAGTCCTGAGATAAGAACAAATAGTACTCGGGCCCCTGGATGTTTTAAAAACACCGGAAGACCCTTTTATCAATGCTTTATTACTTTCAATCTGTTTCTAGTTTTACTGATGGGAAAAAGGCCCTGTTCCTCTTATTAATGTTCCTCTTATCGATTTTTTTTACTTTTTCAAATTTTTGCTTAAAAAATCCCAAAATTCTCGTCTCACATAAAAATCCCAAAAAGTTACAATAAAATAAATAACCTTACTTTTATCTACAACTTAAAATTTAAAAAGCTGCGAGAAACATACCTTAAATAATGATACAAAGTACATCACTTATCCATCTTTTGCATTACAAAATAAAAGAACAACTAGATATCAAAACAATAAACCAAAACAAAAACTCGTTCCATAACATAATCTATATATAAACTCGAGGACCATGTTTCACACCGTGTATTTAAAACAGCTCACCGTCTCCCAGGTGGTGGTTGAGGTTACAAACCAGCATCTCTCCCCCATGATACAACGATTGTACATAGTCTAGCACACACAACACACTTGGACTTCCAGGCAGACCAAACAATTAATGTACAATCCGACTAAAACATGAAAGAATAAGTCTGAACAAATTTCAAGTAACAAATTTTCTTAATTGGAATAGAACATAATTTGTACAAGAAGGAAGTCTATAATTATTGAGTCCTCAAGTTCTATGTGAAATCAGAAGCAATGTGCCAATATAAAGGCATGAATGAGACCTTCCCTTTGAAAATATATTTCTTATCGTTTGTGTTCCTACATTGGTTCTTACTCGTGTTGATTTGTGCCCTTAGCTTTTGGCTTTTCTTCGTTTTTGCATGCCCTTTGTCTTCCCATGACAAAAAGGGGGAGAGATTAGTTTGTAAGGCGATGTTCATTAGTGGGGATAGCTTGCTTGCACTTTGGTAGAACTCATATGCTTGGATATCTTGATGCATATAAGTTAGCTTGTCATCCATATTTCCGTTGTGCTAACAAGTTATTGCTTTCATATATTGCATATCTTTGCTTGTGTTTGGTTGAGTTTTATTTGTTCAGGATTTTGACATTTTTCATGGAAGCTTTAGTATCTAATTGGTTGGAGTTTTGAAGGTTCTCTAGCTAGCTAGTTAGTTTTATTTTCCTTGTATTGCCATTGTTGATATAATGGTTTTGTCCTGGAAATGCCAAAGGGAGAGATTGTTAGTGTTATTGGCCTTTTCCGGATTTCGACAAACCATTGGTGTATGTAATTCTATCTTTTTTCCATTTGGGTTTGGGAGGTAGCTTAGTTGATTGAGTCTAGATACTCCACCCGGTGGTTGAAGGATTGGAGAAATGGAGTTACACGCACCTTGTCTCGAATTGGCTTATGAAAGGTATAAAGTTGGATTATCATGTTCTTCATTTAGATTAGGCATGTAATCCTTTTATGTTGCATGATTTTACATTTTAGCCTTATAATGTGAGCATCAAGTATTTTTCTAAGGCATGTACCTATTTTAAAAGAGATTCAGAGCGTAGTGTTCGTTCAATGCTACCGGCGCTAATCTAGCGCTTCAGTTTGCTTCATTCAAAATACTTTCAGAGATGAGCGCTCGTAGTGCTTATTAGTGCCACGCATTTTGAGGTCATGCATGATGACAACCTTTTATTCCGCAGCGCTCGTATAACGCTCGTTAGCTATTCGACCGGCACTTACTAGCGCAACTCCTATTTTTTTGAGTATGTGGCGTTTTCTCATTGGCCCTCTTTAGGGCTCCAACCTTGGCACTATATAAACTAATTTTTCACACTTCTAGGTCAGATTTTGAGAGCATTAGCCTACCTTAGAGAGAGAAACACATCTCCTTCATTTGCTCACGAGGTTATATGCTTTTGAGGTGATTTCTATTTTGATTTGATCATCTTTTATTCATTCTAGTGCTATATTCTTATATCTATGTATATGCTTTAGTTTGATTCTTCTCAAAATCTTCATTGCATCATCAAAAAACAATCTTTTCTTATATTCATGTGTTTAGATGCTTTAAGTATGATTTAAACTTAGCGTTTGATCATCTTTTATGTCAATCTAGTGCGATGCTTTTATTCCCCAGGTATTTGCTCTAGATTGACACCTTGTTCGGATGGGTTCTTGGGAACGCAGGCACCGATTTCAGACAGTGGGCACCTCTTCAAATCATCCAATTTTCTCTCTCTTTCCCATTTTAGGAAAAACTCTCATAGTGTACAAATTGTGCACTAATCAGTTGGCGGGGTCCACTTCGGAGTCTCGTACAAATGATCCAAACTATTCATCAACTTTAAAATAATTTTTTAAGTCGCTTTGAAAAAAATCAGTTGAATCAAATTTCTATAACTACTTGATCCGATTAGTTAACTTTTATTTAAAATTTCTTCATGTTTTAGGATGCTAAATTTTGAATGAAAATTGAAAGATTGGATCAAATATTTAAAGTTTTTAGATTGAGCTAATTTTCTCGTAGTCTAATCGAAAAATTATTTTAAAGTTGATGAACGGCTTTGATCATTTGTATGAGACTCCAAAGTGGACCCCATCGACTCATTTGTGCATAATTTGTACACTAGGAAAGTTTTTCCCAAAATGGGAAAAATAGAGAAAATTGGATGATTTGAAGAGGGGCCCACTGTTTGAAATTAGGGACTGGGTTCCCAAGAACCCATCCGAACAAGGCCTGATTTTCTTCATTCAAAACCCTTCATTAAAAATCAGGTCTCTTTTATCTTTTATGGGTTTTTGATGCACTATATGATTTAAACGTTGTGTTTGATCTTTTATTTTGTCAATCTAGATTAATCTTCTAATACTCCATGGATCATATCTAGTTTGATTAATTTTCACAAAAAATCTTCATTTATCATCATGTCATTCATCTCATGGTTGATTGCCTTGGTTCCTACGTGAGCTGGTTGGACCGGTGCCGAATTGACTCGGAGATCAAGATGGGTGTGCTTGTGAATTCCATGGAATCAAAGAGGGGTACGGGGTACTATCAAGAATTGGAGCTAGGTGTCACAAGGAGCTTGCTAGGTAATTCCTAGTCTTGTTAATTCTTGTAAGCCTTTTGATTTATGGAATACATAAGTAGGACTAGGTCGTGGTTTTATGCTTTAGGGGGTTTAGACCCTAAGTAGTTTCCACGTATATCTTGTGTTTTGTCTCTTTACTTTAATTGTCTTATATATTGCAAATTTAATTGTGGCAATTTGAATGGAGCATGAATGATTATATATCTCTTAATTAGAATTAATTTTTAAATTGTCGTCCTATTCACACCCCTTTGGACTCGTTAGTGCATTATATTTGTTTTTACAAGGAACCCAAATGAAACATAAAACAAGTGACAGTGCAAGCGTTGAAAAAATAGAGTCATCGATTGTAATTGGGGAATTGTGTTCCATTCCAATTGACAAATCTTGGATGACCCTACATAAAAAAACATGGACAAATAATCACGCATATATTAAAAAGACTTTATATATAATTTATGCATATTCACGAATTCTTACTTGGACAAATTGATTCCAAAGTTGATCGTTTTGCACCAACAATTTGCTTTCATTTTCATCCCATTCAAATCCATCAATTTGACGCAGCTGATTAATATAGGAAAAATCCTGCTTCCAAAGCGTAATCTTGCGTTCAATGTGAATTTTTTCAATACCACATTCAAGAAAAGAAGCAAGCATCTGATTCTTCAAGACTTCCAAATATGTGGAACGAAATCCGAAATCACTTTGTCAAACACCCTCATCTACAAGGGTCGTAAGGTATTGGAGCAAAGTTTTCTCTTCCACCTCGCTCTAACGACGATGTGCCATTAAAATTAAAACAAAGTGAAAAACAAAATATAGGAGTTGTTTCTTTGATTGAAAATTTGCTTGTCAAATAAAATGAGTATTGTTTGGAATTTATAGAAAGAAAAAAAAAATCATTTACCATTCAACCACAAAACCCACCATTCAATCACCTATCTACCTGTTTGGTTCTTTTACTTCTTTGCAATGAAAAATGATTGTGTGCGAGCGTGCCAGAGAGAGTTTCAATCTCCTCCCTCAAATTAACTTTGGAAAAACCAAATCTAATCAGGCGATCGTGTTTTATTGGTTCAATTACCTCAATTAAGAGGATTTTTCTTAATAAGTGAAGAAATGCAAACCAATAAACTTAGGAAATCAAAGAACAATAAAGAAACAAGATACTTCGATTGATGAATCAAAGATAAACTTACTTCGAAATCGTCTCCAACTTCAAATGCAGAGTAACAGAACTTCGAACGGGTGATTGTTACAAGAACAACCGAGATAAAGGTGATTGTTACAAGAACAATCGAGATAAATCCTAATCTACTTCGAACTAAGTTCGAAATCCTAAACTACTTTGCCAATGAACAAACCAAGCATCAGTTTTTGATAGCTGTTTATTGAAGATTTGTCCGGGGGCTTCTACTTTTCAATTTCTTCTATTTATAGATTTTGCTTGCAGTTGGACTTCCCGCCCAATGAATTTGAATTTTGGCTTGTGTCGAACTCTAATTCTCACTCTTCGAGTTGGTAGTTATTCTTCCTCCACGTCTGAATTTGAATTCTTTCTTCCTCCAAAAGCTTTAAATCTGCACGTTTGTTTAAACAAACTCAAATGATAACATGTTAAGGAAATAACTGCCTTCTATAAGTACTCCACGTGTTCTAATTGCTAATTTGTCTTGTTTCACAAGTTTCTACGTGGAGTTTATACGTTAATAAGTTAACAGCATTGCTTCGGAGCCAATTTTAATTTTAGCAATGGCTTGTAACTGCCAATAACTGTTTTCCAATTTGAGAAATAATACGACACCGTATTTACTCAACTTTGTCTTATTAATCCAATGTATCTTCATTGACAAGTAATTGCCAACGTTTGGCACTTTTGATTACGTGTCAATTAATTATTAGATTGGTTAATTTTATATGTAAACACTACTACTCCACCAACCATTCACCATTCAACCACCATCTACTATCCATTCAACAGAAAATAAATAAATTAAAAAATTTAAAATAACCTAATCTCCATTCAAATCAACCATAAATATTCTTTTAATTATGTTAGAAATTTTTCACTAAAAATTAATTAAATAATTTTTTCTGAAAAAAGAAATACAAAATTTTAATATTGTTCAAATTATTTTATGTAATTTTTGTCTATTTATTATAATTATTACGTATTTATTATAATTATAATTAAATTAATCAATTTTATTTACTAAATTAATAAGGTGGGGGCAATTCTGTCATTTGACCTCCTATCCTATTATATCCACCCTTCAAATCTCCCTTCTCAAAATATCATCCAAACACTAAATATACAAATCTACCATTCTTAATAGATGGGCTCGCCGTCATTACAAATTCACCATCAAATCCATCTTCATTACAAATTCATCCAAAATTAAATCTGTCATCCAAACGTCCCGTTACTAAGGCGTATCTCCTTGTCTGAACTGACTTGGAGTCACCTCATAAGTGCTTTGCCTCCTAATATAATCCTGGCTACAAATTTGTCAGAGCTCTATGCGACATGGTACATACCCGCGTATTGTAGCATTTCCATTGAAAAGAACCCATTTCTAACGTTAGTTATGCAATTATTGGATGATTCTACCACACGTAGGCGATGACGTACGGCACAATCACATCTTCGGTTAGAGGATCTTGCAGAGGTGTGCTTTCCAAACGAGGTTCGATAAGAAAAAGTACCGCAGAAGAAATAAAAAAAAAAAAAAAAACTTCTCTCCTTATCTTTAAATTGAGAATAAATTCTTTACACCGTCCGTGTAAAAGTCTATTTTCCCATCACCGCCATTGTGAGTTCCATTGTACGTTTATTATTATAATCTAAATTGTTTATCTTGTAGGGCTCGCAAACTAGTATATTCATGCCAAAAATCAATCGATCGCCATATCGAAGAGTAAATCGTTTATTGTTAACCTTAAATAACTCAAGAGGGGTTGGGAGTTAAAGCATTACAATACACAAGGGCCGGGCTTATTGTTTCAAGCTCACAAATATGACTTTCATTGCCAAGAGAGAGTCATTAGGACCACCGGAGATTTGCTTGCCTAGTTGTTCACTACATGTCATGTCTGTAAACTGACCCAGACCACCGTACACAGTAGAAACATAAATTAACCTTAGTGATTGATATTTAGCTTCTTTTGTATGGAGACTAATCGTATAATTGACGTGGGTCCTTAGTCATGCTTTAACCCCTTCTACCTTTTTTACTTTAACAAAGTTCCACTCATGCTTGGCCTACACACCCGGCAGTCACGGGGACCAAACTGTAGATCCTATTCTCTATCTTCCAATTTGGCCCACAAAAAAGGAAGAGAAATTAGAGGACACATTGATTACTGGAAGCAATGGTAATGAGTAAAAAGAGCATTCCAGGGTCCATCATTCCATGAGACTGCACTCATGCTGCCATGCTTCAATGGCAACATCCCGAAAATTATTCTTCTGATTAACCCTTTTCCTTCTAATTGTTTAGACCAGTGTAATATGTTCAAAAATCAAAATGAAAAATGCTACACTCAACTAAAAAATGCAAAAAAAAATTGCGCATAATAATGAACCTCTCTCGTATATAGACGCAGTTTAGTCCCTCCCTCCCGCATTTCTAAGTAACTACGTGACCCAAGACATGGGTTAACAACTTTAAGCGAGAATGCAGGGCCGGCCCAGGCCTAAGGCCGAAGAGGTCTGGGCCTAGGGTACCCAAAAAAAACCCCAAAATTGGGGCACTCCCTTAATTTTTGTAGTATGCACGTGTGTGAGTCTTTTATAGCCTAATTGGAGAATAAAAAGGCCCAATAGAAAAATAAAGAAGGCTAAAACAATTATAATAAACATTGGGCCTTTAGGCCCCAAACTAAAGCAAACCCCCCCTGATAATTTGGGAATCTGAAGCGGTAAATGGATTTGGCCGGGAATCTAAAACAAAAAGACAGTAAATGGTTTTGATTTGGATTGGGTCAAATTCTTTTTTTTTAGTACTCGTTGGTGGAAAAATTATTTAACTGGTATACTCTTAGAACACAATTTTTAGGTTAAGCTTAGGACACTCTAAATTTTTGAGCCGGCCCTAAGAGAATGTGAACTAGAATGAATATATTAGTGGTCCATCCCACAAGATTCGAGCATGAGACCTCTCTTAGTGGAGTTCTAGATTATGGCCACTCAAACTAGGTCCAAACGCTTTGCTCCGTCGCGACGTATATTTCAATTTGGACCAGTCCTAGATTTTATGTCCACTTCTCTTTACACTTTAATGTCTTTTTATCTTTTGTTTTTCCATATTAGTATTATTGTTCTAGATAATGTAAAAAGTCCAACTTCACTTTATAGGTGAAGAAAATAAAAGTTCACTCTTCGATGACTCACACAAGCCATCAGCTTTTTTGACATACAAAAGGGTTCTCCTTTTTTTTTTTTGATCCATACAAAAGGGTTCTCCTAAGGGTTCTCCTTCGCTAGGACATTTCATTTCTTTCTTTAGCTTCAATGGCCAAGCCCAAAAACAACTCTCTCCCCTTCCTCTTCTCCTGCACCATCCTTTTCTTGAGCTTCTTTCATGGCAAATCCATCCATTTTAACCTAGAAAATGCCATGTCATGGCTTAACGATCAGGACGATGATGAAGTTACCATGGTTCAGAGTCATCGTTCATCGCTAAAAAGTTGCGATTTTTCGTATGGAAAATGGGTTTATGATCAAACTTACCCACTCTATGATTCAAACTGTCCATATCTTAGCAGTGCAGTGACTTGTTTAAAGAATGGACGGCCGGACTCTGAGTATGAGAAATGGAAGTGGAAGCCACACAGGTGTTCTATCCCAAGGTACTCTAAAGCCTTTCCTAGTTCTAAATGTTCAGGTACATACTATTAAAACACACATTATATTTGCAAGATCTCAGTTCCACCATTCTTTCTAAAACGGATTGGTACAACAACAACAACAATAACATAACCCATTTAGTTCCCAATAATTGGATGTATGGGCGGGGATGAATAAGAGACAGAACTAACATTTGACAATAAATACACAAAATAGCTACTTCCAGATACCACCGAAACAGATGGATTTGAGACAGATCTAAACTTTGGCAATAAATGTACAAAGTGGCTTCTCACAGAATATCACTGAAACAGTAGTCGACCTATACCGTCGAGTACACTGCAGAATCATGCCCTCAAATCAAAGTCAAAAGACATCAGAGAGGGCAGACCTAATAATCATTTTGATTTATGTGCACATTACCATGCTTCTTTCATTCAACATCCAGAGCATTTGGCGTTGCACCTCTAAACCGGATTGGTAGCGGAACAAAAAAATCCGTCTTCGTTTTTATGAATTTTGATGTCGTACCCTCTGATCTCTTCCTGGAACGGTTGCAAAGAGTAGCATTGTTTGCAACAGACTCATGTAGACCACGTAAATAAGACCAGACAAGTCTATTTGCACGATTTTAGAAAGGAAATTGCAACCAGCATGATGTGTGGAAAATGTGTGTTTGGTACCTATTTATTTGCTTTTTATGTAATTGGTTGTCTAGGCTAGCTTAATTGAATCCCGCTCAACTAATTTTGGAATCTCGAAGTTAATGATCGGTAAACTTCTAGTGGCCCCAAGGTTTGTAATGTTAGGCCTTCATCGGTTTTGATTTTGTGATCAAACCCTTTGGTGGCTGTCCCATGCCACACCAAACCAACTCCTTTGGCTAAAAAAACCAGTTTGGTTTTTTTTTTTTTGTCTTTATTCAATTTTTTTTTGAATTTGTTAGTTTTACGTCGATTTTTTTGGATTATTTTGTCTTTATTCACAAAATTTTAAGCTTGGTTAGTAATTTTATACTTTTTATATTCCTCTCGTCGAGATGAACCAAAAAACCACAAAAAATCGACATAAAACCAACAAATTCAAAAAAAAAATTGAATAAGGACAAAAAAAAAAAAAAAACAAACTGGTTTTTTTACCCAAAGTATCATTTTGGCACCTATTTGTTCCAAGTTGCCGCTCTCTTTTTTTCCTGTCATCTGCATTTGAGGTAGTGTCAATCAAGTTCTGAAAGCTGCAGTAGTTCAGTAGTTATCAACGTAGCAAAGTTATCTAAAAATTAAAAGAGTGAATCATAAAAAAAACTAAGCAGTTTGAGGAAAATTCAAGCATATAAAACTATTTATTAGCTGAATACCAAATTGTATATTCTCCATAATTTGTTTTCTCGGTAAATAATTCAGGTTTGATGCATTAGAATTTCTGGGGAAAATGAGAAGGAAAAGAATTATTCTGGTGGGTGATTCCATAATGAGGAATCAGTGGGAGTCTCTAGTATGCCTGGTGCAATCAGTGATTCCGACCGGCCGAAAAACCGTCACCTATGCTGGCCCTACCATGTCCTTCCATGCCTTGGTAAGAATTTTGTTCACTTTTTCCTGCAATGGTACACTAATGCTTTTTCCCAATTAATTTTGTTCACATGATTGTCTTGTTCCACAGGATTTTGAGACATCAATTGAGTTTTGCTGGGCTCCATTCCTAGTGGAATTGAAGAAAGAAAGTGGAGATAGTAGAGTTTTGCATCTGGATATGATTGAAGAGAATGCCAAGTTTTGGAGAGGAGCTGATGTTCTTGTGTTCGATTCGGCTCATTGGTGGACTCAATCTGATAAACGGAGCTCGTAAGACGAATTCGCTATCTGAAATTTCGAGTTGTCGATTAAATTCTTTGAAACAATGCAGTTTTTCTGCATTTTTTTGTAGTACTAAGACAGATTTGTGCATTTTTCAGGTGGGACTATATCATGGAGGGAAACAGTGCCTACAAAAATTTAAATCCCATGGTTGCTTATGAGAAAGGACTCATAACATGGGCTAAATGGGTAGACCTGAATCTAGACCCTCGCACAACCCGAATCATTTTTCGAAGCATGTCACCGAGGCATAACAGGTATGTGAACAACCACATAGTTCATGCGGAATGCTCAAAAAAACTAGACATTGCCACAAAATTTATTGGCAACTTGTATGCCAAAAAATGTGGTTGACCTACGCTCGAGTCGGATGATTATTTAGGTATTCATCACCGGAGTGTTTCAAAAACCATTACACTATGGCCGTTACTGTTACGTGTCTATGTCTTTGTTGAGGTTTTAAAAACAGGCCGTTACATAACATATCGGTTGTTACATAGTTGTTTTTAATCTTCTCATAATGTTACACCCCAATATGCTATTGAGATGGAAAATCACTAACGCTTCCGATACACGGACCTGTTCAAGGCCGATGATCCACCATACGGGTGATTTATGTAAAAAAACATTATAATCGATTCTCGTTATGTATCATTCAAAACTTCTGATACCATTACGTGGCGACAATTACCATTAGTTATCCAGAACAATTACCATTAGTTATCCAGAAACCATTATTTAAAACCTTGGTTTTTGTACCATAATTTGAAATTCGGCAACACTATGTGTGCAGGGACAATGGTTGGAAGTGCTACAACCAGAGGGAACCGCTAGGGTTCGCGAGCCACCCTCATGTTCCTCAACAAACTCTGGTGCTGAAAGGGGTATTAAGAAAGATGAGGTTTCCAGTATACTTGCAGGATATTACAACCATGTCTTCTCTCAGAAAAGATGGGCATCCCTCTATTTATGCCAGGGCTGTGGGTCAAAAACAGAAGGAAACCATAACAAACTCCTCCTCTGACTGTAGCCATTGGTGCCTTCCTGGGGTACCTGATGCTTGGAATGAAATGCTTAGTGCTATGCTTTGAGCTGTTTTGTGCAAATAATTAGGGTTTCTTGTTTTTCATGTTAGAGTGTTTGAGTATTAACTAGGTATGGTATGTTGTGCTTTTGGTCTTCAGAAGTACTAAAACTGTGAGACTGTTTGGCATTTGAAGTTCTTTGTTACTGTAACCCCGAGGAGTTGGCCTAGTAATTAAGGCCCCTAAATCTGCTTCTTAAGGTCTTAAGTTCGAAACTGCTTTGGTGTTATCAACAAAGAGTTTTGAATTTTGCCAACACCAAATTAACTAGTAATACAAATAGAACCACAATCTTTGCACCAATTAGGTCAGAAATAACTTCAAATCAAGCCTAAAGCTGTGCAAGTGTTTCCAGTAATCATGGTTGATTCAAAAGATCCCTAAAGCATCTAAAATTGGACAATGAGACAGAGAGAGGGGTGGAACCAAGGCATTTCTCTCATTGCTGGTAAAATTAAGGACAAAATTATTTCATAATTCATCGTTCCTTGGCAATAAACCAAATTAATCATTTCGCAAACCGAATAAATATGCTGACTTTTGAGGTAAATTTTCCTGTTCTACCCTCACAAAAGATGATGAACACATACAAAATGAAAACAGAAAGGGGAAAACTATGGTTGTTTTTTCTTTATCTTTTCCAAGTCAAACATCTTTGAAATTATGGCACCCAATTACTGTGTAAAAGGCATGTTACCCGGAGAAGGGGAGAAAAAAAAAAAGGCATGTTACCCGGAGAAGGGGAGAAAAAAAAAGGCATAGACCAAAGATATAAGAAGTGGAAAACCCGGGCTCTGATGTCCAGAGGGACAGCAGGCTCTATCAACCCATCTAAACCATTCATTTCGACAATCAACGGTTTAAATGAAAAATGTATTCTTCTTGGTAAGAGTTAATTCATGCTAAGTACCATTCAGAAGATTGACAAATATTACTGCACAGAACTAAATCACATAACTGACAACTGCTACCACATTTTCTGAAAGCACATGCACTTATTGTGTTTTCTTTACCCAAAAGATGGATTAGTTGAGGTGCTTTAAAATGGTTTTGCTTTTGACTGTTGTTCCTATCTTTGCCTTTGACATGATTTAGACAATCTTTTGACTGCTTCCTAGCGCAAATTTTGCAATTAACTGTGATAATCAGATGACCCCTACAAGGCTACAGCCTTTGCAAGTTGCAACCCAATTTCGATTATTCATAGTACTTGAACTTGATCCCTGATGTATCCTCAGTTTCACTCATTAATGGTTCGGATCATATCAAATAATAGATGGTGTAGATACACTTAAGCGATGTGAGATTTGAGCCGTTGATGGGTGAAATGGACAATCGAATGGAGTCAGCACCCCCTGCAGACCCCAAGGGACGACAAAATCCCCCAATTTTGCATGGGTTGTTTTACTATATACAAGATTGCAATTTTGTCTCAGGTAATTTTAGTTTTAATTACTCCTTTCCTCCCTAAACTATTCTAGATTTTTTTTATTTCATTCCTCAACTATCAATTGAACCTATAAAGTCACTCAATTGGTTGATATATTTCAATATTGTCCAATTACTAACGTGGATTACAATCTATTTATCAAGGGTCTTTTTTTTTTTTTGGTCAAACGATAGAATCAATTATATACTTATATGATAAAAAACATACAAATCAAACCGGGCAACCATCCTTTTGGAGAGGAGATAGAAGTCACAAAGGAGGTCTAAACTCGCAAGTAGAAAAGGCAAGACCTCTCACAGCTCGTTGAGCGACGCTATGGGCCACGCCATTGCCGCTCCGCTTCAAAAACACCATATTTGTTCCTGAAAATCCAGCTAAAAGGCAAAGAATATCTGTAACAATAACTCCCATCGACAGGTGGTCTACCATCTGTCCCTGGATCAAACGAATGAGTTGTTGGGAGTCACCTTCAAGTATAATATTATCGATCCTCAAATCCATAGCGAACAACAAGCTTTCCCTTGCTGCTAGAGCTTCCACCATTAGAGGGTCTGAAACGAAAGTTTTGCATATAGCTCTAGCCGCAATAAACTTCCCTAGCGAGTCCCAGATCACCATGCCTAAACCACACATTCCACCATTCTTGTCGATGCCCCCGTCAAAGTTGATTTTGAAACAGCCATGGGAAGGCCTCTTCCATCAACCATCCGTAGTATTCCCATGTGCCATCTCCTCTCGTTGATCATGCACCTCATTAGCTGTAATAAAATCAGCAGCGTCTCGAATATCCCCTTGGCATACATTGTCGGGCCTCTCCAAATGATCATCAAACAAGACTCGATTTCGACACTTCCATAATCTACAAATGGTGGACCCAACTACTGCCCAGAATTGCTTGTATTACCTAGCAGCCGGTATGCCCGATTGTGGGCCAGGTGGTTCCCTCATCACACGAAATGTACTACCGCATAACACCCCACAGATAGAACTCAAAGTACAGAAGGGAAGGTAGAAGATGAAAACGAAGGGAAAAGCAGCTATATGAAGAAAACTGAAAAGAGGAGGGAGGCAGGCGCAAAAAGGAGGTATGATGTTCTAAACTTGCAATTGATGGATAACTACTTCTATTATCTTCCTTCCATATATTCCGTTAATTTTTTAGCAATGTGAGATATGGAGCCCATTGCTTGAAGCCTTGAAGCATCTTTGAATATTGCAAGTAATTAACAAGCACTAAATCCTTGTGCATTTCAGTTCTACATGTGACTTGAGTGCTCAGCATGATTTGGCACAGCAGATTGTAAAAACCTGTTTCTGGTCTCCGAAGCTAGTAATGCAAGCAATTTGTCAAAACCTTCATGATCACACAAGAAAGTTGGAAGTGAGGCTATTTCCTTCTAAACAAATGACTATACTCGATGAAAAACCATGCAGTAGAATAAATAAACAAATCTAACTTTACCTTTGGTTATTTCAAAGTTGCAATACTTGCTCAAACGCGAAAGGCAAAACAATGCTCAAACGCAAAAGGAAAAAAAAAGAAAAAGCATGACCCGTGCTATGCAAGGCAATTGAAAGAAAGAATATAAAATAAAAGAGATTTCAAGGAAATATTTTCTTATAGGTAGTATTTTCTTACTTCAATATATGTGAATAGAGATAACGTAAATAGAATTATTGATCCCCAACTGATAGGGAATTTTAAAATTTTTAAGTTCTTGTTTGGACTAATTGGATTTTAACATAGTACTAAAATTGATTAATTTGTTTACAAGTTGTAGGTCATGCCATGTTTCGCACTCAAGAGACTTCTCATAAAAGTACCCCTACAATATTATCATATGGTATAGATTTGTTCAAATCATCGATGCGGAACCAAGCAGGTCTAACTATGTTGGTCAAAATTTCTTGTTCCTCGCTACAAGGTTTCAACTTTCAAGTCTTGCTCTGGGCAAGATCTCTCCCTATGCCTTCAGAGGCGGCTGCAAAGATTTTGTCTATAGTCAATATGGTGACACAAAAGTATATGACAAATGATTTTTTAGGGTTGTCATTTGATTTTAAAAACCAATAAACTTAATCGAGTTCTGATGTTTGGAGCCAAGGGTACAATGAGGGAAAGATGTTAGGCACCTATCTTCGTCCAACCAAGCGCCTACAGTGCTGGCCCAGGGGTAAGCCCAGCAAGCCCATTGGGCAACCCCCTGGGCTAGGTAACAAAAAAAATATAAAATGTTAGTTATGTATAAACAAGAAAAAGTGCATTTTCTAGGTAAAAAGCAAAGTGCCTAGTCTGATGGCCTCCGAATGGCGGCAATCCCCTTTCGCCCCGTTTGGATGCCAGAGATGATTTGGGTGGATTTGTAATGAGGGTGAATTTGAAAGTGGATTTGTAATGAGGGTGAATTTAGTAATGAGAGTGGCCCCACCTCATAAGAAGAGTGGATTTTGTTAGTGAGGTGTTTGGATGGTATTTTGAGAAGAAGGATTTGGAAGGTGGATTTGATAGGATAAGAGAGCAAATGACCTATTTGCCCCCATTTTTTTATTTTAATAAACCAAATGGATTAATTTTATTATAATAACAATAAATACATAATAATTATGAAAAATACACAATAAATCCTTAAAAACATTCAAACCAAATTACAACAAAATGAAAAAATTCCGGGCAAAAAATTGATAATTATTAATTTACAGGATCGAGATTAATCCAACGGTGTGGATTATACCATTCAAAATTTATTCGATACTCGCTTGAAGTTCTGTCCTTTCCTTGGACTCCTCTGGAATATCCCCTCTCTCTCTCTCTCTCTCTCTCTCTCTCTCTCTCTCTCCCTTTGTTCCTCTCTTTCTCTCTCTCCTCTGAATCCCAACCGCCATGGACGCCGTTCAAGTGAAACGAGAAGTAATCGAACACTCAAACATCCCCAATTCGAACCAGAAACCCCAACCTTCGAACCCTGCACCTGTAATTGATCTCAGTAGCAGCAGAAGTGACCTAGATTCCGATGACTCTTTTTCTTTATCCACCGACAATGACGCTATTGGTGGTGTTCTTGGAACAAGCGGGAGGAGGCCCAAGGTTTCGACTGAAAGAGGTTTGGTTAACAAATCCACCTCTCTCTCTTCATCGCCTCCTCTCTCTTCTCTGTTGGAAACCCCAAAGAAAAATGGTATATGGTACACACAACCCCCAAATCACCTGGATTTGGAGGGGTAAAAATGATAGAGAAAGAGGCATATCCACCCTCGTTAGCCAACGACAGGGTCAAGCCTATTGTTAGCAAATCAAGCTGCAACCTGATTTCGACTCCCAATAGTGTTCCAAATCCGGGTCACATTTTGCCATCCAAACAGAGGATTAGGGTGGGCCCGGGATTACATATCCGGGTGGAAGCCAAATCTGGGTGCCTACTCCCTCATCCAAATAGGGTGTTTGAGGACAGAGTTCAATTCCTCGGGGCTACCCGTACCTATTTTCAGCTTGTCTTTTTTTACCCTTTTATTTATTTATTTATATTTTTTTATCAACATGCCCCTTCTTTTCTTTTTTTCTCCATTCCGTTTTTTTTGCTAACAAGTCTAGAACCACACTCAAAATAGACACTCAAATACTCCCATAAAAATTGTGGTGTTGTATGTGAGCCCAACAAATTTATGTTTTTTTTTTATCAATGCATGTGCATTTGAGTGTGGTTTTAGAATTTTATTTTTTCCCTTATGAATCCACAGTATTACGAAAATCACATTACTCAATTACTTTGTTAGAAATTCTACATTTAATAAACACAACAATAATGTATAGGTGATACGTTCATGTTACAATTGATTAAAAGTTTTTAACCTATTGGTGGAAAATTAAAAACAAATCAAGCAATCTAACATGAGTTATTAGTTCTCCACACAAAACTCTTATACTCTTTTTTCCCTTTATTTTTTATAATTATATCCTTTTAGTTTGAATTTTTGTAATTTTTTAGAAGGACCCTTGAAGATGTAGGGAGCCCAATATTGAAAGTCACTGCTTTGGACCTCAAAAATAACTCTTGAATTTTTTAATTTTTTTGTAAAATATATCCTTTTTTATGAGTTAATATTAAGAGGACAACCAATCTAATTTTGGGTTTGGGCAACCCAAACATCGGGGCGGCACTGCCAAGTGGTTGGCCTCTTTGATCTAAAACGTTTCAATTTTACTCCATTTATTTCCCAGACAATTGACTTTTAGCCTTTGAGTTGTGATAATATGAATAAGAAGTAAAATAGTTAACGAGCATCGGGAAGGGGAGCATGCAATGAGTAACTAGAGAAACTTTTTTCTGTCGGCCTGTAGACTAAACTAGGGACTATTGCTTGCCTATCGGCCGCTACATGGATATGCAGCAATCCAGCGACCGCCAAAATGTGTAGTTGCTGTTGTTCTCCCTTAGGGCATTCTTATCAGGGGTGCTCACGGTCTAGATCGGTCCAGATTGGCATGAATCTAATCTTAATTCGCGAGTCATGATTTTTTGAAAATACAATCCGTGTCCGATTTAAAAGTCTCACAATTCGGTTTCAATCCGAACCGTGAGTCACAGATCGGTTCCGGATTAATCCACGGATTTTCAACTTATTCGGAAAAAATAACAAATAAAGGCAATAAGCCACTAGCAAGTAGCAAATGCAAATGCAAATGCACTAAATGGAAAGTTCAAAGTTGGAAACATTTCTAGATTAAGACAATAGCAAGACTAGCAATAGAGGCAAGAGAATAGCAAATTAAGACAATAGCAAGACATTTTTAGAAAGCTCAAAGTTCAAAGTAGCAAACCGTAGGTTGAGATAACAATATCGCACCATAACTGATAATTACTACAAACCGTAAGTCTACTAAATTAAAAATATCTATATAATTATAAAAGTGAAAAAATTAAATATACGTATATATAATTATATGTATATATTTAAAAAATTATATATAATAAAAATCTCAAGGTCCGGATCGCTTAATCCATGGTTTCGAACTCAAAATCCGTGTCCGATCCAAAAGTCACGGTTTTTTTATTTTTTGAATCTGTGTCCGGACCATTAATCCACGGTTAAAATCCAAAAGGTATGGATCGGTTCGGTTTGGACCGGATTCACGGTTCACCGATTTTTTTTAGCAGCCCTAATTCTTATCAGGACCATCAAAATTTTTACTAAATTTAACTTCAAAAATACCTTTTACAAATTTAACAAGTTACTTATCCAAAATTTTCAAAATCAGACTCTCTATATACATTTCACTAAAAAAGTTAGTGAATAGTAAGTTAACAAACTTGAGACGTTACTGTAGCAAAGCTACAAGTTTAACAAATTTGCAAAAGATTTGTTAAGCCTGATTTTGGAAAATTTTGCTGCGTTTCACTCATCAAATTTAGCTTTTAAGGGATTTGATGAGTGAGATATTGATACTCTTATGGAAGCAGAAGAACATATACTTAAAAAATACTGTAACATCAGTTCCTCAAGTGTGCAACTTTATACTCCCTCCGTCCCAATTTGTTTGCCCCTTTTGGGGAAGCGGGTTTTTAAGGGATGTGAAAACTTTGTATTGACTTTTCTATTTTGCCCCTAAATCCAGTCAATATTACCATGACTAAATTTATGGAGCTAATTTACTATATGAAAGTCAAAACATATTCAATATGGATCTTGTTTGATAGATATCAATTAGTTTTATTGTACAAAATTTTCAAAATCATAAAAATCGTTATAAAATAAAAGATAATAGACTAGCCAATTAAGATGGGAAAAATACTTTTTAAGGGTAAAATTGGAAAGTGACCCAATTTTGATGGATGTTTTTAGAAGTGGGACAAATATTTTGGGACATCCCAAAATGGAAAGAAGGACCAAGAAATTGGGACGGAGGGAGTACTTGGTTTCCGAACCTTTATGGATTAAAGCGTGGAAAACCCTGTGAATCGAAAAGAACTCTTTCTGTTGGAGGGATTTTGGTGGCACTGTGCAGCCCCACAGTGTGGCCATGCCGGCATTTGTTCAATGATTGAAGACATTCATTGTGTAAAGCTCGTCAAGTACTACAATTGTCCAAAAAATTAACTCGATCGAATATCGTTAAAATGTCTCATCGGATCACAAATAACTTTATTTTTTTTATCTAAAAATTGTATGTCTTTTTGTATAGGGCTATCAAAATGAGACGGATGGAGTATATCTTGTTAAGCGATATTTTTTAACAGAAAGAGTCGTCGAAAGAATTATTTAACTGATTGAAGAATTTAAAATGAGAATCTAATAATAAAAATGGCATAATGCATAATAAATAGACAAATATACACTCAAATACAACTATCCAAATAAAAAATTCCGAAAATAAGCTCCCAAGATTTTTAAAAATATGGTAGGTCTTTAGGCTGGTTGCATGTTAGGTTACAAAAATTATTTGATGATTTTGGGGCATCGCCAGGTGGTGGCCAACACCCTTATCCATCATACTATATTTTTGTGGTTAGGATGTTAGGAGGAGATGTGAGTTAGTTGTTACAAAGGGGTACCGAAAATATAAGATCATGGAAATTTAAAATTTTGGATCAGCCACTTATGAAGATCCAATTGATTTGCTTTTCTTTTTTGGAAAGAAGACTACTCGAAAAATTATTTTAAAATTATTAAGGCCTTGTTTGTTTCTCTGTTTAATTTTAGTTTTAATTTTGATGACATCATTATTTTTTTTATTTTCTTTTTATCTCTCTCTACTCGTTACATTGACATCATCAAAATTAAATTAAACTATCTAATCAAACACAACTTAAATAATTCGAATTATTCATGCAAGGCCAAAGGTGCCGCTCGTGCTTTTTTGTACCCTCTGCTTCAATGGGTCCTTCCACTTAGGGCTGCACAAAATATCCGGATCCGACCACCCGACCCGACCCGACCTGGAAAACACGCGTATCCGATCCGCCCGATGAGGTAATTCGGTCGGGTCCGGGTGTAATAATATGAAATTTTCTGTTTTTCGGTCGGGTTACGGGTCCTGCAAAATTGACTCGGGTAGACCCGACCCGACCGAATTACCTCCAGTCCACTATAAATAGTCTTTTCCTCACTAACCCTAACATTAGCCGCACACTCCACTCACAGTACTCATCGTCTCTCACTCCCATCCACTCTCCAGATCTATCTGAAACCTCCTCTCTCTTTCTCTCTCTCTCTCTCTCTCTCTCAAACCCACAAACGCCAAACATACATTCTCCCTCTCGGCTCTCCTGGGCCGTCGCCCGTCGCACTCGCACATTCTCCGCCCCAAACCCATCTCTCCCTCTCGTCGGCCATCCCTCGTCACACGTTCTCCGGCTCTCCCTCTCCATCTTTCTCCGAGCAATTTCAACAGCCTAATAGTCGAGTTCACTATTTTTTTGTTTTCATTTTAGTTTAGAAAATTGATATTGCAAATCTGCCATGGCTGTGAGCCTGACTGCTATCTGAAGAAATTTATTATTGATTGTGCCTTTCTGGGTTAAATGAGCTCCATACCTATGTGATGAAGGAGGTTCAACCCGAACACCCGATCCGAGCGCAATCCGACAAACCCGATAACCATTTGGTCGGGGCCCGGTAAAAGTTTCGATCGGAGTCGGGCCAGCTTTCTCAAATCCGGCCAGTTGTCGGATCGGGCCAAATCCGACCCGAACCCGGTCAAACCGACCGATGTGCAGCCCTACTTCCACTTTTGGGGAAAAAATTCATAAAGGATCAATTGGATCAACGTCACCATTTATAGGAGGAGCAACAAAACGCTGAGCAACGTCACCGTCGTCCAGGCATGACAACAACGGCATGGCAAAATCTACCAGGCGACATCAACCTTGAAATCCTCTCAACACTCCCTCCCAAATCCCTCCTTCGTTTCAGGTGCGTCTGCAAGCACTGGCTTTCCCTCTTCTCAAACCCTAGTTTCATTTACAAACACCTCCATCACACCACCTCCGCCGTCCACGACGACGACGACACTCTCCTCATCCACTACTGTGCCCGTGATTCTTCCCACCATGTTCTCTCGTTGTTGAACTTGAAAACCCCTAAAAACCCTCTCACATTCAATCTAAACCACCCATTCCCATTCCCCCAAAAGAACAATCAATGTGACATGGACCTCGTCGGTTCAATCAACGGCTTGGTTTGTCTCAGCTCTAGTCTCGATGGCTTGATTTCGATCCTATGGAACCACGCCACTAAACAGTACGTGAACATCCCAACTCCTAACCTCAAGTTCCTCCCAAATCAAGGTGCTACCTCAATTGGGTTCTGCTTCGATTCCCTTACTATAAGATTGTCAGGGTTATTTGGTTCCTTGAAGATATGGAACTTCGACCTCGCCCTCGCATCGAGCTGTACTTGGTTAGTACAGATTGTTGGAGAGAGATTGAGGTCGAGATTTCATTCGATTTTTTAGGAGTATTTTCCAGTTGTGACGCGATTGTGAAGGGAGAACTGTATTGGCCGGGCTATTTCCACGGGTATCCGTATGGTGTTTTGGTTTGGTTTGATGTGGGTAAGGAGGTGTTCCGAGAGGGGCCAGAGCTGAATGTTCCGGTACCTTACTTTAATGGTCTGGTGAATTTCGAGAATTCGGTGGCAATGCTCGCGAGTGCATTTTGGTCACCTGAAGGACAATTGAAAGCAGAGATTTGCTTGTTTGTGATGGAAGATGATTCATCCTCATGGAACATGAAATTCAGCGCCGGACCCTCAAGGTTCACAAGGGTGGTGGGATGTTCAAAGAATGGAGAGATCGTCCTGTTTCCGTTTGAAGAACATGTGCTGCAATTGTACAATCCCAAAACACAAGAAACTAGCAATATTCAGACTGATTTGGAGGGTTTGAGAAACAAATTTGCAAGATATGGTTTCGAAGTTGGTAACTACACAGCCAGCTTAGTTCCAATCAGGGGATTCAAGCAAGCTGAAGAAGAAGGAATAAGTGGTCAAAGTATCGACATTGAGGATCAAGTTGCCTAGACAAGAACTGGGGTTTATTAGCTATCAAGGGCAGAAGGATATTTCGTATGGTGTGTACGGCTAATAATGCATTCAGTTGTGTACGTACTTCATGCGGATGATGATTTTAGCACTTAGCACAAGCAGAATGGTGGTTCCTAACCCTAAACTTTTCTTTTCTTTTTGTGGTTGTCTAGGTGTCGATGGAGCGATACTTTTGTTTTGTTAAGCCCATGGACATGTTACATTGTTACTTACATTTCTTTACCCAAGGAAAAGGAAAGGAAAGAAAGGCATTGAAATTCTAAAACCATTCCTCCAAGAGAAAATCATGAACCGAAATTTCCTCCCTGTTGACAATTCGAAAAACAAGCAAGCAAGCAAAATTGCTGCAGAATACAAATCACCTGGCACCCGGTGTGCTCAATTGCTGGCCAGATGGTTCCCCCATCTCAAATAAAAACCACTGCAGCATACCATCCCGCATATAGAACTCAAAGTATAGAAGCAAAGGTAGAAGATGAAAATGTAAGGAAAAGCCCCAAACACTACCCAAAGAAAACTGCGAAGAGCAGGGATGCAGGTGCAAAAAGGAGGAAGGCTGTTCCGAACTTCAACTGATGGATAATTACTTCTGTTTTCATCCTTCTATGTATTTGACTACTACTAATTTGTTAGCAAAGTGAGATAATTAGGCCATTGCATGATACAGATGTGAATAATGCAAGTAACAAGAACTAATTAGCTTAGTGCATTTCAATTCTAAAGGTGACTTGAGAGCTGAGATGATTTTCGGCAAAGCAAATTTTACAACTGACATCAAGTATAAAGTGCTTAGCTAGTAACTATCTTCTTCTGTTTCTGGTCTCCGAAGGTAGTAACGCAGGCAATTTGTCAAAACCTGCAAGGTCATACAAGAAAGTTGAAAGTGAGGCTACTTCCTTCTAAACAAATAACTCTAATCAATGAAACCCATGCAGCAGAATAAAATTTTTAAAAATAAAAAAATTCAACTTTAAACTTCGTAATTTTTTGTTGCGATACTTGCTCAAACATAAAAGGTAGAATCAAAATAGCAAAGAAAGCTTCCCCGTTCTGATGTAATTTGATTAATCAAGTTTCTTTTTTGGTAGAATTTGTTTATTCAACTTATCAATGTGGAACCAAACAAGGCTAGCTCGGTCAGAATTTATTGTTCCTCACTAGGAGGTTAAGGGTCCAAATCTCCTACGGGCAATATCTCTCCCTATGCCCTCATGGACGTCTACAGAGTTTTAGTCCATAGTCCATAAGGTGATACAAAAGTATCTAGGACTTTCTTGTTACAAATTTTTATATAGAATACATACATTTATTTTTCCTTGAAAACTTATCAGACCTAGTTTATTTTGTTTTATTGACCTTCACAATCTACTTACAAATTAAAGTAAATTTTCATTTTCTCTGGACTTGTATGAATGATCCAATGCAAACTATATCACAGAAAAATCAAATTGGTGGGCAAAAATGTATGAAATTCTAGTGCATTTTATGAACCTAGTGACCCCCTACAATACTAGTGGAGCTGTCCCTACGTGCCTTGTCCTCCTAATGTACTCAAAAGATAAAAGTCATCAATGAAGACCTTCAGAATAAGTACTGTAACAAGATACAGTCCCAGCACTATTTCCGAGATTAAATTGTGAAAGGCCCACAAAAGTGATAAAGCCTTTCTTTGAGAAATCAAGCGTTAGTGTAGTGGGCTGAACCGAAGAAGGTATTGGGCCCAGAAAACAGGCAGCCTGCAGCTCAAATTGTACTGGGCCGGACCGGGTCACAAATGGGCAGACGACTGGTGAGGGTGTAAAAGCCTGGACTTCGTGAGCACAAACCCGTGGAATGGTTTACGCCCGACACAGAGGATGACAATCAGTGTGGCAACAGTCGTGGCTTGGGGACGCGGAGTCTGTGTACGTGGCACTCAATGGGTCATGTATGACGACAAAACAAGAGGCAGTTAGGGGTGACATTATGGGGCATGTTCACAAGATTACTTGGAGCACAAGTACAGTCTCTCAATCAGAGGAACAAAATAAACCCTAGAAAGGTACATCATTACTATCTTGCTTCAGTTCTGCACACTTCCTCACTTGAGTTGAGACTGAAGCATCGGAGTGCCTTTCGGCTACATACGGCCGATGAGGCACTGTATGGTGATCCAGCTTGCAAGCTTAGGAAGGTCTCGAAGAGGAGAGTTCAGATTGGAACAGAGATGCAGAAGTAGAACCGGATATCACCCCCGCAGTTAGTTAACTGGTAAAATGATTCGCATCTTTCTTTTCCCCAAAGGATTTTAGGTATTTGCACCAATAGCAGTGATACCAGTATTTACAAATGTAGAACGTTTAAAACTCTTGAGTTTCACATTGATAACTGAAAGATCTTTTCTACTTACCTGAGACAAGGAACTGTTCAGCGCTGCCCCTCTGTAGCTGACATGAAACTTATCCTTGGCTACCAAACCCTATGAGATGATAGAAATGTTGTTGATAGTGACAATAACTTCACACACACACACACACACACACACACACACACACGCACGCACGCACGCACACACACAGAGAGAGAGAGAGAGAGTGAGTGAGTGCCTACTTCTGTATCAATCTCAGCAGATTCCACGTTAATATTAATATCAGCCATGATTTTGATGATCTCTAGTAGCAACCCAGGCCTATCTGCAGTCTCTATACAAAGCAAGCTGAATGCCATCCAGGAAAAAAAAAAAAGAAAAAGTGGTAACTAAGTTGATGATATATATATATTAGAAAATATTTTTCATGTCTGTCATTAAGTTCAGTATTTTGCTCCCAAAGGACGGGTCAATGCAAAATGACTGAATCATGACATAATTTATTGAGCAAAATAATACTCGGCATTCCAGTACTAATTTTGTGGAGTTGCAAACCTCCTCTTAGGTCCATCATCCTTGACATGTATTTGAGTTGCAATATCAACATCAAGCTGCCATCGAAAAACACATAAGATGAACTGGATGGTTAGCAGCTCAGAAGACATCTATAATGAGGAAAATAATAATAACTTCCGAGGTTAAATAAGGGTTTGCTTGAAGTTAACAGCTGAGATCCCAACGCTTCAGAAAGCTATTGTGCAACTCTTAGCCGGACACAGAATTGGGAAGCTGTTGATAACTTCCAGCACCAAACTTTCACCTTGCTTGACAAGAAATAAAAAAGGATCCACAGAAGTTTGTGGTAGACTGGGACATGTAAAATTGAATCTTCTTGAGGCACTCGAGTGAAGTTTTTTCCAAGCCAACATAAGTTGAAACTCCAAAGTGGAACTCATTCATGGAAGACATATTTCACAGATAAAAAATGTGACTATTTGTTTAGGTTAAGAGAATGGGTGTAGTTGTCCAATTGGTTAAGGTGCAGCTGGAAAACGTTTAGGGACAATCCAACATGTGCTTTAATCCCAATCTCAGGTATATACTAACGAGAATGGGGCTTACTTTAGGACACACTAGTCAACGACATACATGATTTTTACTAGAAGAATTGGGCCTCCACTTTTTGTCTAAGATACAAAACACAGAGAATGTTTATTGAGTGGCCCTAACATCTCTAAATCCCTTCAACGCCTGGGAAACTAGTTCCTTTATGTTAGAAAAACCTTCTCAGCCTATGCATAGGAACTGAATTGAGAAAACAACCCCTAATCGTTTTTCTCCAAAGAAACA
Source organism: Vaccinium macrocarpon (assembly GCA_022606695.1). Classification (NCBI taxonomy): domain Eukaryota; kingdom Viridiplantae; phylum Streptophyta; class Magnoliopsida; order Ericales; family Ericaceae; genus Vaccinium; species Vaccinium macrocarpon. Next base: position 25,474,878 of record CM040171.1, read on the forward strand.
ACATACACTTCAATGCATTTTGATCACTCACTATGCATTGATTATTCATATGTTTGGCCTCCCCCCTCAAAGCACAAATGTTTGTAACCCTGTCAAAGTTTAAGAATCAACACTACCATTGCAAACGTAGTTTTGATCACAGAAGAAAACACATCGAACTTGAAAAGGTGGATACGGACAAGTCACTAAAGAATGAGATCAATTTCTCACACTATCATCAGTCAATTAGCCTGGTTGAGATATGTATCGGATAGGCACAACCCACAGGAAACAAGAGTATACGAGACTCAAGACTGGAGACTTGGAGCCTAACCCTAGTTAGACTCTACAAAAGCTCCTTGTGGTGCTCTTAACTTCTTGTGGCTCCAACTCTGTATGCATTCGTGATTCGAACAAATCCGTGCAACTCCTTGCAGCTTCTATCATAGGCCAGCGTAACACAAACGTTTGTTGTGAAATCTCGAAAGGTTTTCTCACACATGTAGTTCATGGATTCAGCAAAAAGAAACCCGAGAAACCCTAGGTCTTCTCTGGCCTTCAATGAAAATGAATAGGTTTCCCGTTATTTGAAAACAGAATTCTAACCTAAGCCAACAGCTGTCAAGCTGCTCTCTGGAGTGCCATCCAAGCGGGGCCTTCCATTTTACCGACCAACTATTTAGAGGCCCACTCAAGGGGCCATGAAGCAGGTTTTGGGAGGAAGCTATGGATGAATCGTCACAAAATCAAAAGACGCCTCTGGTCAAGCTGGAATCAGGCGACTTCAGGGGGGCTACTGGGAGCAAAGGACCAACCAAAAGCCTGCTAAAGCAACCTAAAGCAACCACCTTCGAGCAGGCTTCAGTGAGACATCTGCATCTGGGCAAGAAGTTTTGTTTGGCTAACAAACTCAAAAGTCAATGTGTCAAATGGGAATCTAATAGGGAAACAAGACCAAACCTAGTGCAATTTGACCAGCTATCCAAAAATTCGGAAATACGGAATGATTTCCCAAGCCCATTGCAGCACATCTCCATTTACAAAGCCTAAGTTCTATAATTCAGAAATTGCCAACAGTGCTTTGACCTAAAACACCACCCATCATACGTCAATCTAGATGGCTCGTATCAAATGGGCATCCCCAGCCACTCATCATCTTCAATCCATCTCAAAAAATACAAGTTTATATTTGAATGAATAAAACGTTCATTTCTCTTGGAAAAGAAGTACTATGATTATTAAGTATTAGGTGGAACCAAGAACTCTTTTATGGAATATTAGATAAATTACCTTACACACTTTCAGAAAGGGCAGTACGTTAGAGAAATTAGACACTGGTGGTACAGTGGTACTACTAGAAGTGCCATTTAGAGCAATTCATGTTTACAAACTGCTTTTCTGTCAAGCAAATCTCAAAATGTAAATGCCAGGGAAGATATGGCAATATGGCATAATATGCAGTAGTCGGTGACATCAATGGCATGTTCTAAAAAAACGCAAGAAACAACTTGTAGTTGCAATTGAAGCTTTTTTGTAACTGCACATTACCATTATGAGCATCAAACACGCAGACCCGCAGGTCCGTGCTTCAATTCGTGATCTGGCACGATAAAAAGACTACACCCAATGATGACAAGATTTTCAAACTAAGCAGGCTAGGTAAATATGCAAAGAAGAAAGAAGACTTGAATAACAATCTTATTAAGCGGTATCACCTTCTTCTCTGGAGCTTTTATTCCAAAAGCCTCACCCATTGCAAGCCGCACACTAGACTCCTAACCAGCACAAACCATTAAAGTTAAGAAAAATAAAGACCTCCATAATCAAAGTAGGGAGAATAAATCAAATTGCCTCCACATCATATCAGCGAGAGAGAGTACAATATTCCAGCACAGCAAAAACATACTGGATGGTACTGCAAAAGGTTGTTGATAATGGTTAATCGAATTCTCTCCAACAGATCAGGATCTTCAACTTTGCGCCCAGTTGCTCTAACACATAATTCAAGACAAACACATAAATGTTTGTAAGTATAGGATAAAGCATGGGGTATTCAATATCAGATGCAGTGCTGCTGTAGTGGCGGCATTTCTTCATCTTTTTTTACTACAATTACTACTGCAACTGTTAACCATGTAACGTATACTCGGCCCACAGATTCTCTTTCAAAGTCACAGAACTATCCACATATCTCATGGAAAGATGGCATGATTGATAAATTAAGATGTCAGCCAAGCATGGGTTAGGACTGACTTTTACTGGCGAACAGTTAACTCGTTTGGCTCCCTCCCACTCATCATGTATGAAGAATAAGACAACATTTGACATTAGATAAAATAATTTATGATCTCTCGGTACAAAATTTCCAGAAATTGCCACATATGATTCAGCACAAATATAGTCCAACATGCATAGACTAAAAAACTGGTACGGATTTCCAAAATCGAGCACACTTTTGTCCTCTAAAAGATCAATGAGAGTATTGTTTGCCTGAGTTTTCTGAAGGAAGTTTTTTTTTTTTTTAACATGATGGCAGAAAACTCAGAGCATGTGGAGTGGACTAATCACACTTGTGAAATAGCTTTGATGTACCAAAAAGCAATAAAATAGGAAACTCGCCTACTGATCGTTCCACGTATGAATGTCACCAAAATCAAAAACTTGGTGGATCAAAAGGTGAAATTGACTAGTCATTTTACTGCTACAAAAAACTTCTAGTGAGTGCATCATTCCCGACTGTAAAACAAGTTTTAAGCACCATAGAAAAGTAATAATGTTAACAGAACTACTCACAATCGTTTAATAAAAAACTTTGTTTGTTTTGCTGATCCCTCAGTAGTAACAGTTCCCTTTGCCACATCCAAACCTAAATCTTTTAGTGCCTTCATCTGCCCAAGCAATTTAAAATTACATAACTTGATCCTAAATGAAGGTAACTCAAGAGAATATACATAGGGAAAGATTATATAAAATATCAAGCCTGGAAAGGAGGAACTTTGCAGGTATTCTGAAGGGAAAAAAAATTAGGAAAGGATTAGGTAGAATTCAAAGAATCATTGGAGTCACTTCACTGTGTCAATTAGAGCTCCAAGACGATCACCAAAGCTGACTTGCACAATTGTTGCATCAGAATCAGAAGCTTGATCTATCATGACAATTGGCATCGGAATATAATCAGCATCCTGCTCAGACTTCTGAAATGGATAAATAAGTAAACTAAGTCACAATAACAAAGTATATCCAATTGTTGTGCAATAACTACAACACTACAGAGGAAATTCGGACATCTTTGGTCTTAAGATTTTAAAAAATTTAAAAAATTGATGGCACGGAATAGTACACTCTAAATAACACCTTTTTTTTTTTTTTATCGGCCTCTAAATAACAGGTTACAATTTACAAAATACTACAACACATGAAGGGCATCCATATTCACAGCGAAAAGACTCATGCCAGAGTTATAGGATGAATCCAACTTTTGAAAGAGTTCTTTCTAAGGGGAATGAGAGGGTAAAGAAAGAGGGGGGAGCACAGGGCGTTTCCTTGCTCTGCAGCCAATTGTCAACTCCAAAACAAAAGAGGAAATTCCCAAACTTTATAGGATTGTTACGAGGGCAAAGTAGCATCTTAGCCCAAACCTATTGTCCTACATAGCCTCGGCCAATCCTACACTGAATCAAAGGAGCCACTAAAGCAGCTAAGGTCGTGCAAAGAACACAACCAAAAAAAAAAACAAAACAAAAGAGGATAATTGCAGTGAAATCTGCAGAAAAAGAATGGGGAGAAAAAACTAACTTGACTGTCATGTGATTATGGACATTTGTGAATTCATAGCCACAAAATATAACTTGTAAGAAAAAACTGTCAAAGCAGTAAACTGACAAATGATATTGAACCCACAGAATCCAAACCATCCACAGAAGCATGCGCAACAATGTTCCTACATAAAGAACTCCATCAGATTAGACCATGCATAAAAGGGTGCACAGAATAAGTTAATTAGAAAATGCAATTTCAGCAAAATAGGTTAAATTAGGTACTCGATGGAAGCAGGAACACTATTGAACTCCAAAGTCTTAGAACACCAACAAATACATTGAATTACAGAACAAGAATCCTATGCATACACATTTTGGCATAACTAGAAACGTAAGGGTATAAAACCATTGAAAACTGTTCAATCAATGATTAAAAAACCAAAGGATATGTTTATATAATTGTCATGTGATCTTGGATAGAACTCGAACCAAAAAGCCAATTATTCACGTGTGGGTGCATTGACTTTTCAGTTTTCCTATACTACACGTTATTTTCTTCGTAGGTAGACCAAAGTGAGACTTCAGTTGATGCCCTCTCTCACATGTTGCATGCTCACTCAAAGGTTTTAGGGGAATTCATGTGAGGCATTTTACCTCTCATGAGGCAAGGCTTGGGCCTCGAGGGGTAAGCATTGAAAATTTTACTTCTGAGTTTAGAAGTACAGTAAATTATTTAAAAGCTACCCAAAAAAAGAAAGAAAAGCTACAAAAAGAAAAAAGGGAGATTGATAACAACGCTAAGTAAGATATAGAAGCTCCTCTAAATATGTGCATGCCTGTGTGTAAATATAAATTTACACCAACCTTTTTGAAAGAAACTTACCTAAATAAGTACTCTCTCACTCGAGCAAAAAAGGATTGGCAGGTTGAGAGAGAGGACGAGTATGTGAAGATCCATAAGCCATATCGTTCTTAAAAAGCGCACAACTCACTTGAAGCATGTTAAGTACACAACAGGCGCACTTCGCGCGAACAAAAACATGGGCTTTTAGAGGGTATCTAACATTGTTTTGATGTGAGCCACGAGGCAAGCCTCAACATAGCCTTTAAAAACATTGTGCTCGCTTGGCAACATTCCTTGCTTGCAAACCAGAAACTATCATACCCATCCTTGGTAATTTGCCATGGATAATGGTTATTATTCGCCTCCAGTACCAGGGTAACAGTCTTGACCAAAATTCATAACGAAAACTCGCTATTGACTTAAGGATGAGGTCCCACTTATATCTTAGTGCCCGATGTGGGAATTCGCTTAATACTAACCACGTCGAATTATCAATATGTTCCCAGAATATCTAATCCTCCATATGTGTACCAAACACCGAAATACAAATATAGGCCATCAAACTGATGTGCAGCTTATATAATGAAGAAAAGGATGAAAGATCATTGAAAAATATGATACATATATCCAAACCGATGTGTGACACTATGTGTGCCCAATGGCGGAGACAGGATTTTAGTTTTGGGGAGGCCAAACATTGTAAAAATAACAAAAAGGTATGAGGACCTAGCTATGGAGGATGGCTTGATCTCCATGGCTGATGGTTTGGGGCTGAAAACAACCGACTCAAACGAGGTTCGCAAAAAACAAAGGAATGCTTCAAATCTCCAAACCGATTTACACACAAACTCCATGATCGGGGGTCTCCATGCTTCCGTAGCTATTCCTCAAACTTTCGCAGCACTGTGTCCTGAGGTGAAGGATACTCCTTCTGAAACTAATACTCTTCATTACACCCCTAAGTCCAGATTTGTTCAATCTAATGTTGACCCACAAAAAACGAAATCTAGTTCGGTTCTTCTCACCTCCGATTCTGGTTTATCTCACCCCAATCTTACAAATCCCAACCTATCCAAGACTACTCGCGATACCCCTTACCCTAATCAGGTAAGGATATCCCCCTCTCACAATCACCCATAACCTCAGTTATAAATCCAGAAAAACCTGGCCTGTTGGAGAAAAACCCTAAATCGCCTTCTTCATCTTGTAGCCCTCATAGCCCTACTAAAACCAGTCCGAGCCGTAAGCTTCACGAGGTCTTTCAAAAAGCAGCAGAGTGTGCGATTAGCAAGGATCATGTTTCCTCATTGATTCAGTCACTAGCAGAAGAAAAGAAGAAAACAGGGGTTACGGTTCAACTAGCTGAATTGAGGAATCAGTTACATAATGTTCAGGACTCACAAGCTAACTCAAATGAACCAGTGGAGTTTGATGTTAGAGGGGATTTCTTTGATCCTCATGCATCTACCCCAGAACCTGTTCACATTGATGTTCAATCTACCTTCCCTACTAAGCCTAAGGGAAAAGATTGGGGATCCCTCTTCAAAGCACAAGGCCCTAGCAAAGGTATGAAATTTACCCACTTCCCTGAACTTAAACAAGGCAAAGAAGCCTCTATTGAGCTGAAGGAACACCAACTTGATGATAAAAAGTGGGATCACTGCCTCATAGGTTATTTCCTAGATGGGAAAATGGCTCTCCCTCTTCTATATGCTACAGCCAGGAGGGTTTGGAAAGATTGTGGCACTCTTAAAATTAAGCAGGTTGGCCCTTGTTATTTCTTTGAATTTCAGGATGAGGAGTCAAAGAATAAAGTTCTGGAGGGAGGCCCCTACTTCTTTTCCAAACACTATCTAGTCCTTAAAGAGTGGGAGAGACTATTAATCCCTTCTGCTGCCCCTCCCCCCACAATCCCTGCCTGGGTGAAATTTCATAAGCTCCCTCTTGAGTTCTGGACAGAGGAGAGCTTAAGTTGTATAGCAAGCACCATAGGTAAACCTCTCCATGTTGACTTAGCTACTGCTAAGCAACAGAGGTTTGACTTTGCTAGAATATGCATTGAGGTAGATGCTATTGCAGATCTTCCTTCTAGCATACACATTAATACTGAATTGGGCTCAGTAGTTGTTGTTGAGTACCAATGGCTCCCACAGAGATGCAATAAGTGCAAAGTGTTTGGTCACTCATGCACTACTAAACCTTCTACCCAGGACTCCAGTGATGTAGAAAATGTCCCCAATTCTGATCCCCATGCTTCAGGGTCTGCCTCTGATTGTAAGACTAAGGATGGACAGCATCCATAAGTGAAATCAAGCCCCACACTCACTCCTCTAAAGCAGAGCTCAACTGATATGGGTCAGAACTCTGATAATCTGCTGGCTACTCCAGAATCAGACCCTATCACTAAGATTCCTGAAGATCTAGGGGTTAAGGATAATGGTAAGGGTATTCTGGACTCTAAACCTCCTGACCCTCTTGACGACAACATAGGATGGACTTCCAGCAGCAACACAACAACAACAACACTAACATAACCCATTTTAGTCCCCAATAATTGGGGGTATGGGCAGGGGATGGATAGAAGACAAACCTAAAATTTGGCAATAAATGCACAAAGTGGCTGCTCCCAGAATACTACTGAAACAGATGGATTTGAGACAAACCTAACCTTCGGCAATAAATGCACAAAGTGGTTGCTCACAGAATACCACTGAAACAGTGGCCCCTCTATACCGTCGAGTTTGCTGCGGAATCATGCCCTCAAATAAAAGCCAAAAGGCATCAAAGAGGGCAGACCCAATAAATGGACTTTCAACAGCAAGAAGAAGAATAAAAGAAGCAGAATAAGGGGTACAATCAGGAGGGGAGCAGGAATCCCCCTCTCCATAAGAGGTAAATGATTCTCCACTTTTGTTGGGCAGCATGCTTATTGTCTTATTATCTGCCATCATATATGATTAAAACACCTCTACATTTTGGGTTTTGGAACATGAGGGGCCTTACTGACCCTATTAAACAAAAAGAGGTTGTTTCTTTTGTCAGAAATAATAAAATTTCACTTTTTGGTCTTGAAGAGCATAAAATAAAAGAAGTAAATTGTTCAAGGGTCATTAAATTCATGTTTCCATTTTGGTCCCATGTTCATAATTTTGGTAATGTTCCAAGTGGTAGGCTCTGTGTGGTATGGGATCCAGTTGTTCTTAAATTGAGTGTTTTAAATCAATCATGTCAAGTCCAATTTGTGGCTGCTGATCTCAAATTCTTGGCCACATTTATATATGGCTCTAACCTCCACGTGGAGAGAAGAGACCTTTGGAATGACTTGAGTAGTTGGAAAACTTCAGACCCTTAGATCATTCTTGGGGATTTTAATGCCCTTAGATTCCAACATGAGAAATTTGGTGGTGATCAACAATGGCCTCCCGTTATGGAGGAATTCAACCAGTGCATTGTCAACAATGAATTAGAGGATCTTAGGTATACTGGTTGTCAGTTTACATGGGCCAACAAACATGCCCCTACTCAGTATATTGCCACCAAAATAGATAGAGTACTTGTCAATGAGCATTGGATCCTGTTCTAATGCTCATTTTCCCTCTCCTGGCATATCTGATCATTCTCCTGCCATAGTTTTTCTTAATCCTGATTTTAGAAAAGTTCATGAACCCTTCAAGTTCTTCAACTTTCTAGCTGATCACCCTGATTTCCCTTCCATTGTCCAACAAACTTGGAGAAGGGTGATCATTGGTAATCCAATGTTTGTTGTTTGTGAGAAGCTCAGAGATCTTCAAGTTGAACTTAAGAAACTTAACACTAAGGTTTATAGTGACATCTCACAAAGAACTAATGTTGTAAGACAAGAGCTTGACCACATTCAAGTGGTCTTGGCCAGGACCCTACCAACCCAGTTAAGCAAGCACTTGAGAGAGATCTGTGTAAGCAATATCTTTACCTAGCCAGAGATAAGGAAAGTTTTGCCAAACAAAAATCTAGGATACAATGGCTCAAACTGGGTGATCAGTGTAGATCTTATTTCTTAAAATCTATTACCCACAACAGGAACAGGAATAAAATTACAAGTCTTGCTCTCTCTAATGATTCTATCACCCATGATCTTGTTGAGATCAGGAAATCCTTTGTTGATTATTACACATCTCTTTTGGGTACTGCCCATCCCTCCCCTCCGGCTTCTCTGGAGCTTCTAGAGTCAATCAGTTGGTAGCCATCAGACTTTTTGATACCCAGAGAGATGCTACGATTTCTGAGGTCTCTAATTTGGAGATTAAAGAAACCTTCATGTCTCTCAATCCTAACAAAGCCCCTGGTCCTGATGGATACAATGCTGGATTCTTTCAAAAAAATATGGAGTGTTGTGGGTAATGAGGTTATATCTGCTGTGAGGAATTTTTTCAGATCTGGAAAGCTCCTCACTAAAGCCAATTCTACAAGTATTGTCCTTGTCCTTAAGGTTCCAAATCCTACCAAGGTGGGGGATTTTAGACTCATCTCTTGTTGTAACACCATCTATACACGTATTGCCAAGATCCTTTCAAAAAGGATTCAAGCTGCCCTCCCTCACCTCATTGATCCTGTCCAATCTGGATTTGTGAAAGGGAGAAGAATTGTTGATAATATCTTTCTCACCCAAGAGATTATGAGGGACTATCACAAAATTCTCATTCTCCCAAGTGTGCTTTAAAAGTTGGCATCATGAAACCCTATGACAATGTCAACTGGGATTTTCTTTAGGCTACTCTTATCTCCGTGAACTTTCACCCCCAAATGATCACATGGATCAAGGCATGTAGTTCCACAACTAATTACTCTCTAAGCATCAATGGTGAAGCCACTGGTTTCATCACGGGGAAGAAAGGTTTGAGACAAGGTGATCCCTTGTCCTCGTACCTTTTTGTTAGTCATGGAAGTACTCACCCAACTTCTCAAAGAAAAATCCCAGAGTCCCAACTTTCATTTCCATTGGAGATGTGATAAAACGAAGCTAATCAACCTGTGTTTTGCTGACGACCTCATGATCTTTTGCAAAGGAGAGTTAAGCTCCATCCTTTGCATCCAAGAGGCTCTCTCTAAGTTTGAGGCCAGAGGCCCTATCTGGCCTTTCTCCTAGTCTTGGGAAGAGTAGCATCTTCTTCTCAGGTGTTCCTTCTTATGTTAAACAATCCATTCTTGATGCTTTGCACTTTCAAGGGGGTTCTCTCCCTGTGAGATATCTTGGAGTTCCCCTTATTTCCACTAAACTCAAGTATATCGATTGTAAGTTTCTCATAGACAGGATTACAAATCATACCAAATCTTGGGTCAATAAGTACCTCTCCTATGCTGGCAGGATCCAATTGGTTAAGTCTGTCTTATTCTCTATACAGACTTACTGGTCCTCAATCTTTATACTTCCCAAAAAAGTGGTTAAGGAAATTGAAGGGATTCTAAGATCCTTTTTCTGGACTGGGTCTGACCTTAAACACACAAATGCCAAAGTGTCATGGGAGCACCTTTGTTCCCCAAGAAAAGAAGGTGGTTTAGGTCTTAAATCCTTCCAAGTTTGGAACAAGGCTGTCATGGCCAAGCACATTTGGTTTCTCATCTCTGGGGGGGAGCAATCCATGTGGTGTCAATTGGTGAAGTCCTATTTACTCAAAGGTAGAAATTTTTGGAAGGTCAAAATCCCCTCTAGTCCTTCTTGGACTAGGAGGAAATTGCTTCAACTTCGCCCTCTCATCCAACCACTCATTAAATATCAGGTTGAGAATGGCTCCAATATTTCCCAGTGGTATGACAACTGGCATCACTTTGGCCCTCTTGTTGAGCATTTTGGTAGCCGTGTGGTCTATGATTCAAGGCTACTGAATGATGCCACTATCTCTGCTATATTGAATATAGTCAACCAATGGTCTTTCCCTATTGCTCGAACCTGGGAGATGAATGAGATTAGAGCTCATCTTCCTGCTCTTAATTCTCAATTGCCTCACAACATGGATTCCTGCAAATGGACTCTCACCAATGATGGTCTATTCTCCATATCGTCACTGTGGGAGCACCTGAGGACCAAATTTTCCATTGTTGATTGGCACCATATTGTGTGGTTTCCTTCACATATTCCAAGGTGCAATTTTATAACCTAGCTTGCCCTTCAAAACAGGTTATCCACAGAGGATAGACTTGTGCTAGTTGGCATGAAAAACACCTCTTGTTGTTCCTTTTGTCCTGCAGAGGAATCCCATGATCATTTATTTTTCAATTGTCCCTTCACCAAACAGATTTGGGATGTTGTATGCCTTAAATCCCAAATCACATGGCAGGCCCAAAATCTTTTCAGCTTGGTCACTCTTATCTCTGCTCTTAGAGGTAAAGGTCTAAAGAGTACCCTGTCAAAGCTGTCCTTCACTGTCTCCCTCTATCATATTTGGATAGAGAGGAATTTTAGAAAGTTTCAGAGTGTGCAGCATAGTATTTCCTCCATTGTGGTTAAGATTAGCACTGAAATTTGCTACAGACTGATGTCCCTTCATAAGGTACCACTTGGTCCATTATCCCTGATGGAAGCATGGAACATCCCTTTTGCATGAACCATAACCTTATACTCATTGGGATTTTTGCTCTGCTGTATTGTTCAGTGCCTGCTAATCTGGTTGTCATGTACAGGTTGATCTCAAGTTACATGGTGCAGGTGGATGGCAAGGTTTATCTACTGACCCATTTGGGTAGTGTGACTGCAGGTTGTATGATCTAAGGTTGCATGTTGCAGCTAGTACTTCTTGTATCTCAGGGCAATACATCACCAGGGAAGGGCCCTGCTATCTATTTATTTCTATGTACTGTGTGTGATCTACTTGTATGTGGGATCCCAGTGAGACTTGTGCCTCCTTCATTTCTGAGTGGAGAGTTTTGTGAGGTCATCCCAGATTCTCAAGACATGTGGGAAAAGTGAGAGGGAGGTCAGGTTGTGAGGGAGATAGGAGGTGAGAACCATAGTCTTGAGAATTTTGTTTATGGTATAATTCAGATCTGTTGTTTGCTGGAAATCCATTCTAATGTGCACATTCCGCATATCCATTCTATATTTCTCTGTGGACTGCCATCCAGCTGCTGCTGCTGTGATGTAGCATGTTCACTACTGCTGTGATGAGGTTATGCACTGCTGATGTTGCATGTTAACTGCATCCATGTTCACTTACTTTACATGTATTGAGTGCTGGCTGGGCTGGTCTTCAGTTACTGCCCAGATTGTGATGTTACCCAGAATTCAGGTCCCCACGGTCCTGCATTATAAGGCTGTTATCATTGTATCGAGCTTTATCCAGTCAGCTGCTATTTTCTTCCTATAGTGATTTCATGTTGTATCTTCAATGCCCAGTATCGTCATAGCAGCCACTGTTTCTGGGATTCTCCAATTTCAAACGAAACTCTGCCCAAAATTTCTCAGGCTGGCTGCTTCTGTTGGTGCCGTCAGGTTATTTATTTTAAGCCTAGCTTTGGGGGGCTGTCCCTAAGCTTATTTTAAACCTAGCTTGGGTTTGGGATTCCAGCTATTGCTGCTGCCTATTGTATTGATCAAAGAGGCTATTCAACAGCCCGTGGTCTCGATTGGGTCCAAGCCCATCAGTTGGTGCATCCAAGGTCCATTTTCCAAGCTATCCCAAGCTATTTCATGGGATGTTCAAGTCTGACTTCAAGTTGGCTGATGGTTCAATTTCGACTGGATATCCCCAGTTGTGGGCTGTATTTTATTACCTTTTGTGTTACTTTTATCCCTTTGTGCGGTGTTTCTCTCCTCTCTATTAGATAGGAGCAAACACCCGGTAGTTAGGTTATGACCATCCTATTTGCACCTTTTTCCTTTTCTTTTCTTTCTATTTCTTCTTTTGTCCTCCCTGGGGTATGCCCCTTGTAGGCGGAATATTCGCTTAGCATCCTTTTTATTTCAAGCTTTTTACTCGCAAAAAAAAAAATTGTAAAAGAAACACTTCAACTCGCAATAATTTTCATCGATTATCTAAATTAATCAAGATGGATTGTGTATTTTGAAATCCTAATAAGAAATTTATAGGGGGAGAGAGTGAAAGAGAGCACAAACTAATCACATGAAAACATAAAGAAGACTTTTCCTTTATTAAATTTTAGGTGACATAAGAGAGTCTCAAATAGATAAACAAACTTTTAGTTTATTTAAGTTACTTATTTACCTCAAAGTTGTTTGAAAGTTGAAAACCTAAATAAAACCATCAAAACGTTCATATACATATACATACTTACATACATACTTATATGTATACTTGGTGCGATGCCTCATGCCCAACACAAGTATTGTGTCCGTTGTTTGGAGCCTATGTGTCAAAATTAATTTGGGGACTGCCACGATCAAATCCATATGGGATTGATTTTGGCACTCCCTTTTTGGAGTGCCAAGATTAATTTGGAGTGTTAGAATCACTTTCCTTTTTTTGACATTTGTTAGTTTGAGCTAATTTTTTTGTGATTATCGGTTTGTCTCAACTTTTGTTTAGGCTACTTTGTTTTATTAAGCTACTTTTTTTTGTTGTATTAGGCTACTTTTGTTGTATTGACCAAAATGCCCTTCAACAAGAAGACAAAAGGAAGACCAAGTCCAGCATTCATGCGGCGCAATTGGAAAAGTCAGCCAAAAAAAGCTAAAACTAATTTTGGCTAACCAGTTCTTTCTGTGTGGATATGTATAGGAATACATATATGTATATGGGGTTCCAATAGCAAAAAAAATGGGCGGGACCAAGGCCCCACAGCCCTTGTATGGCTCCTTCTGTCAGTGTGCCAGGATATCCACAGCCAATCTCAAGGCAGACAGATCACCAAATTTTCATCAATTCTCAAATTAATTTGGTAACTTTAAAAAATTAATTTCATGAACAATCAGTCAGGGCCAGCCAGCTTAACTAATCGGACCAAGACCAATCTCATCTCCTACCAGAGAGACGAACCAAGTTTTGACAAAGTCCGTATAGACTGGCCCACCACCAGGCCAAACTCTCTGGGTTATATGTTTCATTAATTCCATGAACATACAGACTTTACTCAGCTCAGTGAAAATACCAACTTGGACTTTTCAGAAGAGTTGCTGAAACTGATGGGTGTTCTTCTTTTTCTTGAACAATATCCATCAGAATACCATAAAAGAAAAAAGAAAAAGGAAAAAGGAAAATAATTTGTAAAAAGTGTATCATATCCGAGGGGAGTGTATTAATATCCATGAGAATGTATTGTTATTTATAAAATGAAAACTTGGACGCAAATTGAGCAGGAGCTCACCACGTGTCAAAGAGCTCACATGGTGCCCTTTTGACATATCCAAGCGGTGTGTTGAACAATCCGGATTAAAACACACTCACCTCTTTCTCTCTCCTCTTCCTCCCTCTATTTTCAAATTTCCACCATCTAAATACACTTTGAACGATTCAGATGTGCCCAACGGCATCTTGTGGTATCCTATTTGTATGCAAGTTTTTCTCGTAAAATATATATATTGAAATCCGAACCCATTTATATGTTATCATTATATATTATCAACCAGCGAAGGTTAGAAGAAAAAAAATATATAGGCTTTCTTACCTTCTCAGGGAAAAGGCGATTCCGAATCCAGCAAATCCGTCGCGTGTCACAATCTGGGTGGATTCGAATGGGAATAGTTTTATGGGAGCAGAAATGGAAAAGCGATATGGAAATCTGGATCGATAGAGGGCGAAGGGGGAGGAAGATATAGAACCGGCGATTGCCATGGAGAAGGGGCAAATTAGATTTTGTGGGAGATTTGTTTTCCAATGTGCAGGGATTGCTGTCAATATGTAGTATTAGTATTTAAACAAGTGGATAATCAGTGGGCGTCTAATGGTTTTGATTTAATTATTACTCCACATAGAATAATAAATATCACGTATTGTTATTATAATAATAATTATTTTGAATATAATTATCATCTTTTGACATGGACAGAAATGCTAAAATATAAACAGCATAGAATTTCCAACTTACTGCTTTAATAATTTTGTATCGATGCCGACTCTAGTTTAATGTTTTATTTTATTGAGTAATTTTATTTTTTATGGGTAAGAATTAAGATTATAATTTTTGGAGCTTTAATCATAACATGGAATATAAAGGGTGTTTTTGCTAAATATTGGGCCCAGATTATTTTTTTGTCCTTCAAAAAAATATTTGCATTTATTAGTTTTGAATGGATTTTTTTTACTCTGTTTTATTAGGTCACGAAATAAAAAAATTATGATTAAAATGTCATTTACCTAAAAGCATATATATCACCAAATAATGTGCATTGAATCTATGAAAAAGGTCCATCGGATGAAAAAAATCCGTCTCCAATCTCCATTTTTCTTCATCCTCAACAAATCTTTTGCACCTAGAGAACAGCTTGGAAGAGTAGGTTTGAGCACTTCGTCCTCCAATTATGATCTTAAATTCAATCTTATAGTGGATGGGTTGAAATTATCACGGCTCACTTAGCTAAAAATTTAAAACTTTGAAATTTTTAAAGGGAAGAACAAAGAAATTTTTCAATCAAACATCAAAACAAAAAACATTTTTCATTTTTTAAAGGAAGGATAAAGAACTTTTGCAATCGAATATAAAGACAAAAAAAATTAGTGAAGTATCACTAATTTTTTAAAATTCAAATTTCGAACATTAAATTCAAAACAATCACCACTCCACTTTTGGCCAACCACAACTCTACCTCTGGCTCACCACTTTCAGCGACCAAATTTTTTTTGTAAAGTGTCACTATTTTTGTGAAATTCTAATTTCGAACATAAAAATCAAAAAAATCACCACCCTACCTTCGGCCGACCACCACCCACCTTTTGCCGTCCACTTCCACCAACTCAAAAATTAGTGAAGCATTACTAATTTTTTTAAAAATCGAATTTCAAACATAAAATTCAAAAAAATCACCACTCCACCTCCGGCCGACCACCACCCCACCTCGAGCCGACCACTTCTGACGACCAAAAAAATTAGTGAAGTGTCACTAATTTTGGAAAATTCAAATTTCGAACATAAAATTCAAAAAATCACCACCCCACCTTTGGCCCGAGTACTTCCGGCGACAAAAAAATTAGTGACACTTTACTAATTTTTAAAAATTCAAATTTTGAACATAAAATTTAAAAAAATCACCACCTCACCTCCAACCGACCTCCACCCCACCTCTGGCCGACTACTTTTGATGTCCAAAAAAATTAGTGAAATGCCTCTAATTTTTTACAATTCTACTTTCGAACATAAAATTCAAAAAAATCACCACCCACCTTCGACTGGCCACCACCCAACCTTTAGGTGACCACTTCCGACAACCAAAAAAATTAGTGACATCTCACTAATTTCTAAAACTTCTAATTTCGAACAGAAAATTCAAAAAAAATCATCATCCCATCTCCAGCCAACCACCATCCCACCTCTAGCCGACCACTTCCGACGATCAAAATAATTAGTGACATGTCCCTCATTTCTAAAAATTCTAATTTTGAACATAAAATTCAAAAAAAATCACCATCCAACCTTCGGCCGACCATTGTCCCACTTACCGCCCACACCTAGCAACCAAAAAAACTTAGTGAAGTATCAATAATATTTTAAAGTTCTAATTTGGTGCCAAATTTTTTAAAAAAAAAATCAACTTTTACCTACGGCCTACCACCACCCCACCTCTTGCCGGCCACTTCCGGTGACCAAAAAAATAGTGAAATGTCACTAATTTATAAAAATTCAAATTTTGAATATAAAATTCAAAAAAAAAAACACCACCCCACCTGTGGCCGACCACCACCTCACTTCTGACCACTTCCGGTGACCAAATTCTAATAAAACAACAACAACGTAATCAAAGCACATAGTAGCATAGGTGACAATGTTTATATCCAAATTTGAAGATGTGTAGTACTGTTTTCCATCATTATCATTGTTGCTCCAATACTACTTAACGTCTTTTTATGCAATCCATATAAGAATAGACCATATACCACATGAATTACGAACAACAAAAACTTATTTCGATAAAATACAAATTGGTAAGGACGCACAGTAACTAAGGAGTCTAATTGCCACATACACCAGCGATGGACAAGACTCTCATCATGAGAGGCACTGGCACGATCGACCACATCCTCAATATCGTTGTTTTTAAATTGGTTCTTGTTATACAAGTTTCGACACCAATTTTTTTGAAAAAATATAGCGTCAAACATCCCATAATTAACCGGAGAAGATAATCTCCACCGGGGCGGCGGACGAGGAAGGAGGAGAGAGAGAGAGAGAGGAGATGAGGATATTTATGTCCAAAATAAAGAGAGTGAGTGTGTTTTTGTCCTTTTATTAAATGAATACTAAAAACAATGTTTTTATGTTTGATTGCAAAAGTTCATTGTCCTTCCCTTCAAAAAGTTAAAATATATTTTAGTTATGACTAATTTTTCCAATAGAAACCCTAAACATCTATTTGTTCCATTCCAAATCGATGCCTTCTTATAGAAAGTTGTGTAACTATGAAATTAAAACATAAAATATTTCCGTGCATGATTTGTCTAATTTTTTGCACCAAATTATAGAACTCGTGATGTAATTAATTTTCTGCAAGGATCAAAAAATTTATTGCCCAAAATTATTATTATTTTTTTATCAAAATATGCACAGCTTTTCATGGGGAACTCCAATTTTGGACTGAGAGAGGAAATTTTATTATTCTAAAAAAATGGCAATAATCTAATGGTGTTGTGGCAATTCTATTTAGCGTCTCCGTACGGCTTTCACCTCATTCCAGCTTTTTGTAATAAAAATTACATTTCATGCGGTTAACACCACCAAACAATTTTACAATTTGTCTCAAGTAGGTAAACACTCCAATTGACCTGCTAGCTTATCTAAAAATATTAGGATTTCTCCCAAATGCATAGGTCATTCATAGAATACTATTTATGATACTAGCAAGACAGTAACCATCATAAAAAAATAATACTTAAAAAATTAATAAATAATCCTACTTGAGATCAACAATGATGCAACAAAAGATTAAATGGATAGAGCGTGTTTTGTAGCAAAACTTGACTACAAAGATCCAAGTATTTTTTATTTATTTTGAATCTAAAAATCTAGGAAATTAAATGTAAAAGAGCTACTGTATTTTAGATTGCAACTTTAGACCCCATTTGTCTTGAGCCGGCCCTTCTCAAGCTTGAATAGGTAATCAGAGAAGACTTCCATATATTTAAGACTATTCTTAATGGTTGACCTAAGAAAAGAATAATCACATTATAATTTTCTCTTTTTTAAGGTAACATGGACAAATAATGATACGCTTGTGGACGGCCCTCCGGAGATCAATTCAGAGTCGCCACCCGAGTTTGAGCAGATGTCCCTGAGGAACCGAACTCGATTGACTCCTATCTCATTCAATAGATAAGGATTACTAGTCTGTCATCACCATACTACCTTAGGTTCAGGAGCTCAGTTACGAGAGGGGAAGAGTTTTACGACACTCCCTCCGCCTGGTCTGAAGACCAGTCTCTACTAGACTTTTGTGGGACAACATGAAATGAAAGCAATTCAACCTTGAAACAAATGCAGGAGATAAAGGATGGGAAGCCACATAACGATAATAAACACAACAATAACCTATACTGTATGCATGTGAAAGGTGGACTACATGGGTGATGATGAAGAGGAATGAACGTGAACTACAAATGACAATAAATAGTAGGATAACAACATTAGTACATATTAAATAGAGAGTAAAAACTAGAAATAGCATGAACAATACACCAAAACTGGCTAAACTAATCTAATCCAATGCCAAGGGTTTCAGAGCTCAAACTCATGCTCACTCACACATGATTATGATGCCTCTGGTTTATTGAAAACGTGACTTGATCATCATTTGTTATTCAAAAATAGCATTTACATTGCCAAACATGATGACATGATCACATGGTCATGGATTTGAAACTCATTTATGCATCAAAATGAGGTAAACAATACAGAAGGAATGAAGACTCAATGTTTTAAAGCCTTTCAAAATGCTCAAAGTGCCATGAGCATGCTGAAATGGGAAAGAGATTTGATTAGACTAGAACATAGTTTGAGTGCTCAAACCATCTACTGGATTTAAGTGCTTCTGTTTCATTTTGCCCTCGTTTGGACCATAAACAAGTTCAACATGATATATGATGATGTACAATGGATTAAAACTTCATAAGCATGAATAAAATAAACTTGAGGTGTACACACAAGTGTGAAATGAGTATTGGGCCATGCATAAGCATGGTTAAAGCGAAAAGGAGAGAGGATTAGGTTGGCTTAGCCAAACAACATCACACACACACACACACACACACACTATATTGAACCAGAAACAGAACACAAACTTGAAATAAATGAAAGCAAACATGGACCACAAAAGTGTTTGAGCGCTCAAAAAGGGATGTGTGAGCGCTCAAGCATCATTTCAAGGGGTATGGGTTTTTATAACTTATGACCACTTTTTGATGTTGGTATAAACTGAAATCATCTCATCATTATTTACAAGTATGTAATACTTCTAGTCATTTCACAAAACAACATCAACGTTTGTTTAATGATAACCAACATCATTCCTATGGCTTTTAGGGTCTTTGATCAATGATTAAAAGTAAGATAAGGAGATTTAAGAGAATATAGACCTAGCAAAAGCTATGAGAAAAGAGGATGCTAACATCAAACATGATTAGAAACTACAAATATGAGAAGAGCTAAAACAGTTTGAGCGCTCAAGCCCTTTTGAGCTGAGATTTTTTAAATTAGTTTTTCTTGGTATCTAAGACCTTGTGAGCCCATAGAAGGTATGCAGAACTTCCATGAACTCACTGGTTTCCCTCAGGAGTACCAACTTTTTTGGTTTTGATCAAAGCTTGAACTTAGGGTTTTGATGAGTGGGTGGACAATGGCTTGGATTACGGGGACAATACAGGTAGTTTTGAACAATAGGGCGACAATGTGGGTAGGATTTGAGTAGTGCTCAAACTAATGATGGTGTATTTGGGGTTTAGATGGTGATCAAGGTGGATTTTGATGATTTTTGAAGGTGAAGCCTCAATGGATGGTTGGGATGGATGAAGAACTTTTGGAAGTGGTGTTTCAAAGAGAGAGTGGGAGTATATCAATGGGTGGTAGAGTGTGTAACCTCTGTAAATGGTGTAGATAGGTGGGTTTTATAGAGAGAAATGGTGTAAATGGATTTATTTAAACAAGAGGGCCTACCAAGACAATTTATGACCCCCCATGGGATCTACTACGTGCATGCGAGCACCAGAAAAATGGTTGAGTGGCTATCATGCAGTCAAAATCTCATCATTAAATGCTCTGTCAGCAACAAACTAGATAGGGCTTGAGCGCTCAAACAAAAGGTTTAAGCGATCAAACCCCTTTGAGCTCAATGGTTGGTTCTGGTTTATTTTGGTGTTTTGAGGGGTATTTTGATCATTTGGGTTGGTTTAAGTTATTTGGGAATGGTTTATGGTGGTTCATGGTGGTTTGGGGCAAGTTCAAGCCTCATTATCAACCTCAAGGTATTCACAGGTGGTTTTCTCATCATTGGGAATGCTTGGCAAATATCCCGGGTCAAAATCAGGGTTTCTGCAACGCTACAAAAGGAAAAAATTAACCATAAAATAAAAAGGCTTAAATTATGGTTTAAAATTGATATGTAACCTAAATTGTCATTAATAATTTGGACTGCCAAGTATAATGATTGATTTGACTCAAATTAAAAGTAAAAATTAACACGGCGAAAGGAGAAAATTAACCATAAAATAAAGAGGCGTAAATTATGGTTTAAAATTGATATGTAACCTAAATTGTCATTAATAATTTGGAAGGCCAAGTATAATGATTGACTTGACTCAAATTAAAAGGCAAAAAATTAACACAATGAAAGGAAAAAAAAATTAACCATAAAATAAAAGGTGAAAATTATGGTTTAAAATTAATATGTAACCTAAATTGTCAGTAATAATTTGGACGACCAAGTATAATGATTGACTTGATTCAAATTTAAAAAGTATAAATTGAGGTGTTAGCTTAGCGCACGAGCAATGCCGGCCCGACGTTTTAGGGTCTCAAAATTTAGAGGATCCTTCTTACTTTGGTACATATTATAAAAGTCAAAAAATTAAATGTGCATAATATGATAACTTTTACTGCATTTATTTTCAGGGGAATAAGTTCTTTTAAGTTGAAATTGATTATGTTTATTATTTTTTCGATGGGCAAAAGATAATATATAGGAAGAAAATAAATAGAGAACAAGATAGATGTAGGTTAATGTGAAATCGACACAAAACAAAGCATATAAAGGAGCCCTGAACCAAACCAACAATAGCTTAAAACCGGCAATATCATAATAGCAACAATAATGGCCATAGCATAACAACAACGACAACAAATTTGAAAGGCAACAAAAAAGTAGAACTATTAAAACCAGAAGTATTAAAATCAAACCATTGTGAAAATTTCTATTTTGCATATTCTTGAAAATATCATTCATTGTCTAGTTGAGTACCCACATCCCGTATGAAAACAAGTATCAAGTACATAAAGTTATTACATTGTCCAAAGTCAAAAGTTGATACAGAAGAATAGAACTATAACTTTATCTTCCAAAAATGAAGTTCACTTGATAAAATGATAATCCTTCCAATGCATGCCTTTTAAACCCAATTGTGCACTCCAAACAAGCATGGTCCATGTGATTTTACTTGAGATTGTTAAGGTGAGCTACACTAACTTAATAGAGATTTATCTATGGACTCTAAATGAATGTGCATGAGACAAACAAAATGATTTGACAAATATGATGTTTTAAGTTGAAAAGTGATGACTCATGAATGATATATGGATCAAATTAAAACTCAAGTATTAACATTTATAAAATCATCATTTCCATTCAGGTAAACTTCTTTGTCTAGTCTAAAGTGTTCACACATGCCAAGTACCTAGTTCTCCTTTTTCACTTCAACTCCTCTATTAGCTCTAGATTTGCATATCTGGGAGTTTCGGGTCCCGTAACCCGTACCAAGATTTATATATCCCAAATGTTCTTATCAAACTATATTAATAAGTTTAAACCATGTTTTCACCGGCCATGTTCACCCATGCCTAACTACGCTAGCAATAATAGTATATTCCGTATTTCACAAGCCACGTTCACCATGCTCAGCTATGTTGGTAATAGTAATATATTTCGTGTTTCGCATGCTACGTTCACCATGCCCAACTATGCTAGTAATAATAACATATTCCATGTTTCACAAGCTACGTTCACCATGCCAGCTATGCTGGTAATAATAATATATTTCATGTTTCACAAGCCACGTTCACCATGTCCAGCTATTCTGGTAATAATAATATACGGAGTACCAATGTTATTATAACATGACTCTTTCTATTTCTAAGCATACTCATACATCAATCACACACCCACTTATAATATGCAACGTCTCATCTATCTTTAAACAATCATTCATCCCCTTATTTTCATGAGTCGTTATGTAATCCATCACTTCATTCAAGCAACAAACCGTATATCAAACACATAGTTAATGATCCACGTTGATATTAAAGTCCTCAATGTGAAATATCGAATGTCCCTCAATCACCCATTTATAAATATATATTCATATTCGTTTTGAAGATGTGCCCCTTACCCATTGCCTTGCGTCCTAATGTATCATTTTTCCCAGGATAAGTATCATAACCATCAAGTTAACGGCATGACAAGTTAAGGAAGCAAAGGTTGGGAACAAGCATTTCAAGTCCTTCAAGTATCTTTCACGAGTTTTTAACCAACATTATCTGTTTGTGCTTAAGGTCAAGTGTGTTAACCATTTCACCACATTATCACGTGACACGTGTATGATGATGAGCGTTCTTATCTTAAATCTAAGAGGTTACTAACCATACAATGATAGACTAGAAACAAGCATTTCAACGAGTAATGAGGTGTGGAGAATGAATATATCAAGCACACAATCAAACAAATCAACCTAGAATCAAATAAGAGTTTTCTGAATTTTTTTAAAAAAAATGGTATGGATGCTTCCCAAGGGTGGTATCAATACGAATTTACCATCAACGAACAGAAAGAAATGAATCCATACCTCATCAAATTGATATGGATACTACTAAGAAATATTGTCCCACATTGTCTAGGAGTAGAATAGGTGATTATTTAATATATACTAGGACCTCTTCACGAGTGGAGATTGCATCATCAGTGAACATAACCAAAAGATATCCATACCTCACCAACTTGCTACAAAATGAGATTTTTGATAGTTTTTTCAAAAATTGGGGGGGTCAACCCATGCACTTAGAGCATGAAATATATGAAGAAAATACATCAAAACATGGCACAAAGACTTAGAGAAAGTAGAGATCAACCCCTACCTCAATGATTTAGCTCCAATTAGTGAAGAATAAGATCCAAGAGAAACAATCTTCAAACCCCAACTAATTTTAGCTCCTCCAAGTATGAAATCAAGATCAAAGCTCTAAATCAAGCAAATAATATTCATCAAATGTGAGATTTCACTCACCAACAAGAGATGTGGAGAGAGAGAGAGAGAGAGAACCAACCCAAAATGCAAGTTCTTACATCTAGAATGCCAAAATCCAAAATCGAAGGAAGATTGGTGTTTCCCAACAATAGATCTTGAAGATTTGTGATGAATTGAAATGTAAACCCAAGGACTTGAGGTAGAAATGAAAAGAAAATATGTAGGAGAAGAGGAAAGGTTGTAAAGAGAGAAATGGGTCTTATGAAATGAAGTAAAAAGCCCCAAATCGGCCTTTATAAAATCTGCTCAAAACTTATTGGTATTGATACCTACCAAACTAGGTATCGATACCAAATGTTCTGGAACACCCAAAGTAAAAAGTATCAATACCTACCAAACTTGGTATCGATACCAAATGGTTTGGGAGTCGAAGGCAAGCAAAGAGTATTACTCAAACACACATACAACATGACAGACAACACCACTTACTTACACTTCTCTACGTAAAGTTACTTAAAACGTTATATGTAAGTAAGGAAGTACCCCCCATTCGGAAACAATGGTAGGATCCACAAGTGCTAATTTGAAATAGATAAAAAGTCAACTCTCCTCACCAAGAACAAATTTTAACTAATCCACGAAATCTTAAAATAGCACATTTTCAAATGTTGCTCCTTAGGTCCTTTAGACTTGCACAAAACTTCATATTAATTCTATAAAAACATTCCCTGTAGAAAATGGATAATCGATCCAAGATCAAGAACACAAGATGAATTTAGAAACCCTAAGTGTTCTGAACAACCATTGTATTCTCTCCATAAATTCTCAATTCTATTGCATAATCGCCTCGAGATGCCTTTAAGCCTATATATCTGATACATCTCCAAATACACTTCAAATTACAAACAAATGAAATGGAAATTCACTAATAACCGACTTTACAACTCAAGTAATAACCAACCTAACACCTTTTGACAGCTGGCATTTTAAGCACTAAAACACAATTACACCTGAGCTTGAGAAGCTTAAGAACGCATTACAACGCATCACAATCATAGCTAATGAGTCTTCTTCACACTCCCCTGCAAACTGATGGGAGTGTCTATCACCATCAGTTTGGATTTGAGAAAAAGAAACCTATCAACACTGAGAGCCTTAGTAAAAATATCAGCGATCTGAGCCAACGTACCAATATGCTTAACCAGCACCTGTTTATTAAGGACTTTTTCACGTATAAAGTGGTAATCAACTTCAACATGTTTTGTTCGAGCATGGAACACAGGGTTTGATGCAAGTGCAATGGCATATAAGTTGTCGCACCAAATTAAATGAGGCAATGAAGGAGTAATATGGAAGTCTAATAATAACTGTTGTACCCAGGTGATATCTGTTGCTATGTTAGCCACAGCTCTATACTCAGCTTCAGTAGAGGAACGAGCAACAGTGTGCTGCTTCTTTGCACACCAATAAATCAGGTTCGAACCAAGATACAAACAGTAACCAGTTGTTGATCACCTATCTAAATAATTACCAGCCCAATCAGAATCAAAAAATGTTGTGAGTGTCAAAGGGCCAGGAGTAAAATGAAGACCTTGGTGCAAAGTACCTTTGATGTATCGTAGAATTCTTTTCAAAGCAGAAAAATGGCTTTGTGTAGGTGCATGCATATGTTGACATGCCACATTAACAGTAAAAGTTATCTTAGGTCTGGTTAATGTCAAATACTGGAGTGAACCAACAATGGTTCTATACCAAGAACTATCAGAAAAAGGTGGGTCAGGATCAAGTTTAGGAGGCTTCACAGATGATGGTAATGCACAAGGCTTATAGTCTTGCATCCCTACCTTTTGAAGAAGATCAATAGCATACTTTGTTTGTGACAACAGAATTCCAGTAGGAAGGTTCAGAACCTCTATGCCCAGAAAATAGCTCAAGATTCCCAAATCTTTCATAACAAAACGTGTATTAAGACCTTCAATCAACTTAGAGATATATTTAGTATCACTTCCTGTGATCAATATGTCATCCATATAGACTAGAACAAGTGTAACTCCTTGATCAATTTTTAAAGTAAAGAGTGAAGAATATGCTTTACTATTAGAAAAGCCTTTTTGCAGTAGAAAACTAGAGAACAATGAAAACCAGGCTCTAGGAGCTTGGCGTAGACCATACAGTGCCTTGTGTAACTTACACACATAGTGTGGATGTGAATCATTTCTGTACCCTTGTGGTTGTCTCATGAAGACCTCATCTTCTATTACTCCATGCAATAAAGCATTGGAGACATCTAACTACCTAATTGTCCAATTAGAATGCATAGCTAATGAGAGAACAACCCTAACGGTAGTTTGCTTAATAACTGGGCTAAAAGTTTCAGTATAATCAAACCCTTCCTCTTGTTGGTTCCCATTAGCTACCAACCTTGTAATACCCGTCACGGACATTTGATGTTTAGTTCACGTTTAAATATAAATTAGAAGAGTTTGGAGTGATTATGAGTTTAGGGCTTAAAGTTAATTGAAATAAAAGTTGGAGGGGTGAAGTGTAGTTTGGCCATAAAAATTTTCCAACGTTGTCTTCTGATCCTTTCCAAAGACAAAACAATCACACACACAGAGAGAGAGAGAGAGAGAGAGGAGAAGAAGAAGAGGGGAAAAATTAGGGAAAAACCTAATTAAAGGTGAGTTCTTGATTCTTGATATTAAATTGTGTTGATTTCATGATTTAAGTGTTCAATTTCCTCTCCTACATCTATATTATAACTGATTTTGTCCATGAGAGTGGGTTTTAGAAGTTTTTTTTTTTGATCCATAGTGGGTTTTAGAAGTTGATATTGGGTTTTATGTGAAAGAATTCGTGTTTACCATGGATATGTGAAACTGTGTTTTGAATAACTTGAATCTGCCACGATTTTGAGCGAATTTATAGACTTGGTTCCTATGTTCGTAATTTTCTGGAATTTTTACTATAGCTACCCATGCATGTCGTGAATGCTGTGTTAAATTTTCATAATTTTATGAGAAACACAGAAAATATGAAAAATGTTCTACCGAGCTGCTGTCAGGTTCGCGTCTGTGCAGACAGCACTAACACCCTTTGGGAAAATGGGCATAACTCATAGCTCAAGTATCCGTTTTGCAAACCGTTTTTTGATTATGAAACTAGACTCGCATACCTTCGAGAATATGTATGGATTGTGCCTTAGTTCCTGCCAGGTTATAGCAGTTTTTGATTCAAAGTTGATGCTTTTGCTGAACCTGCAAATTCATGTTTCTTTTTGTGTAACTTCAAATAAGCATAACTTAATCATCCGGGCTCCGATTAGGGCAAATTTTATATCGATATTGATGTACTGAAAGTCTTCTTTCTATTGGAGGTGGTCTCGTGTCCTAATTCTGAACCCGTAAAAAATGATAGTCCAAATACGATGGGCTGGTTAGTAGATTTCATACCGATTTTGGAGTGTTGTTGTGTTTTGGCTTGTCTTAAGTTGTGATGACCTTATAAGTTGCTTATGTTACGTTGTTATCTCTTTGATTATATGTGAGACATATGTGGAAGCTCATAGACTGATATTAGTTGATTTGTGGCTAGGTAAAGAGCCGGTCATTCGGGAGGTGCCAAAATCGTAGTTTGGCATATTTCGGTCGATTCTCAGGTGAGTGTGTTTGATATGGTTACTTCCAATGAGATATGGTTGTAGTGATGTTTGTGGTGATATTTATGGCAATGTCTGTGGTAGAGTTTGTGTATCATGCTAATTGAAGATTTAGCTTTTGATATGCATGTTGTGAGTGAAAGATGGTATCTGTGAAGGGGCTGTGAATTGGGTTGCACCGCGAGTACATTGTGTCGGCTAGCTACCGGTGACAATGAGCGGGGTGTGCTCCCACAGTGACCTAGGATACATAGGATGTGGCAGACGTGTCACTGCATGTGTTGTGATTATATAATTGATGTCGATCATGTGTTGTGATTATATACTTGTTGTTGATTGATTGGGTGTTTCAGCTATGTTTTATTGAATTTATTCTATATCTCACACACTCCTGGTTTTCCTTTAATTGCCAGATAGCAGGTGGTTTTTGGGTCGGTCCACTACCGGTGGTCATTTTGGAGTTCCTTTTTGGGCTAGCCTCGAGCGACGTAGCTAGCCAAGTTAGTTTGTTTTTAGTTGAACTAGTAGTAGTTTGTATTGAGTTGAAACTAGGAAACTTGAGTACTTGAATTGCATGTATTGTAAATAAGTAGTCGGTTGTTTGGCTTATGTGTTGTGGTGTGTCGTACACACTTTTGTTTATATGTTAAAAGTCTTCCGCTGTGTTTTTATTCTGAGATGTTTGAGCAGGTGTTGTTTGGTTTTGTTTTGAAATGCCACGTGGCCGCGCCGACTTGGGCCCTCCACGGGTGCCATTTGCGGGGCGGGGCGTGACAAACCTAGCTTTATATCTGGCAACATTACCATCTGAGTGCCTCTTAATTTTAAAAATCCATTTAACACCTGATGATATTGGCTCCAGGAGGGGCAGGCACAAGTGACCATATGCCTTGTTTAACAAGGGCTTTATACTCCTCTGCCATAGCACTATGCCACTCAAGGTATCGAACAGCCTCAGAAAATGATTTAGGTTCAATGTTAGGATTAGATTCAGTCACTACAACAGTTAAACTCAAAGGATACAAAGGTTTGTGTATACCATTTTTTGATCTAGTAACCATAAGATGTGTATTATGAGTAGTGGGAACAGTAGGAGAAACAGAATATGAACCTAAAGGTGAACAGGGTAAAGAATCAGAGACAAGATTGGAACAAACATGTGGAACAGATGAACCGCTTGAGGAATAGTACTATCAGAGGTAGAAGAAGATAAAGTAGAACTAGGATAAGGTAAGGTGACAACAACATCTTTAAATGTGGCAAGAGGAATAGTAAAAGTTGTAGTAGAAGAAACACAATCAGAAACACAAGATAATGGAGTAGAGTAAGGAAATTCATGTTCTACAAATTTAACATGCCTTGAAATATAGACACGTTTATCAATAAGATCATAGCATTTGTAGCCTTTAGTATTATCACAATACCCCAGAAAAAACACAAAGTTTACACTTAGGGATTAGCTTATGAGCATTGTATGGCTTTAACCAGGGATAACAACAACAACCAAAAGGCTTTAAAAACATATAGTCAGGTTGTTTTTTATACAAAATAACAAAAGGAATCTGAAATTTTATGGAAGAATGAGGTAACCTATTAGCTAAGTACACTGCTGTTAAGAGTGCCTTAAGCCAAAAGGTTGTAGGAAACTCACCTTGTAACAATAAAGCAATGGTAGTTTCTATGAGATGTCTATGTTTACATTCAACAATTCCATTTTGTTCAGGAGTATGAGGACAAGTGGTTTGATGAATGACACCACTAGACAAGAAAAGATGAAGAATAAAATGATTAACAAACTTACCCCCATTGTCACTCCTGACAGTTTGAATGGTTTTGTGAAATTGAGTCTGAACATATACTTTTAACTCAGAGATCTTGTGTTTGACTTCAGATTTATAATGCAATGGAAATAACCAGGAAAATCTGGTGTAATCATCAATGATTAAGAGATAATATCTATATCCTTTATGAGAAGGGATTGGGGATGGACCCCAGACATCCATGTGAACTAATTGGAAAGCTTCTGTAGTCTTAGATTTAGAACTGGAGAAAGGAAGTTTATGACTTTTAGCCATGTTACGACTGGAACAATTAACATCATGATAGGATGTTATAGGTAAAATGTACTCTTTTATTACCAAAGAGAACATATTACTACTAAGATGACCAAGTTTTTGGTGCCAAACCATGGCAGAAGCAGATGTAGAATCACTTACAAAAGCTGAAGATGAATTCTCAATAGAAGAAACTGGACTAGAAACCTGAGCAGAGGCTTTAGAGCAAGTCAGGATGGGATACAATCCCTTGTGACGTGGACCTTGATACAGAATTTTCAGAGTATGCTTGTCCTGAATGACAAGACCAGATGAGTCAAAGATAAGATAACAATCATTATCCTAGGCAAACTTATGAACAAAGATGAGATTATGTGTAATATGAGGAGTATGTAATATATGAGACAAATGAAAGTTGGTCTGAGAAGTAGGTAACACACCTGATCCAGAGTGAGTAACTGGAAGTGCTGAACCATTGCCAACCAAGATACCTTCAGACTGGTGTGAAATATGTGGCTGAGTTATATTTTGAAGATTATTGGTTATGTGGTTAGTTGCACCATTATCAAAGAACCAAGGCTGAATGGCAGAAGCATAAGTAGTTGGGAAGGATGCCTGATTTGCCATAAGAGCTGCAGAAGTTAAGTGATGTCCTGCAAAAGAAAAAATAGGTGGCGCAGCTTCTCCAACCCCAATTTGACCATGTTGTCCATAATTAGAACCAGAAATCCCAGTCCCTTGCTGTCCAAGAGTAGCTAATCCAGTTGCTATTTCACACTGACCATGCATCACTGTGAGATAAGCCGGTGACATAGGTGAAAAAGTCTGCACATGTTGTGGCAAAGGTGAACAAAACTGGACTGTAGAATTAGGCTGCCTAGTAAAGTGAGCTTGAGACAAAGACTGTCCAAAATACTGTTGTCTAGACAATGGATGTCCATAAGGATTCACATATGCATTTCCTCTATACTGCTGAGCATAATTGCCAACCAAATTTGGTGTAGACTGTGACATAGGTACCCCTATGGTAACAGATCTAAATGTCCATTGAGGTGTACTGTTTCCCTTCCATTGTTGCTGTTGAGAGCCATTATTGTTGTTGTAATAACAATAAGCTATAATATGATTGGTTCGTCCACAGATTCCACAAGGCTCCCTAGGATATCTTGATCCTCTATTTCCTCTATCTCTAAAAAAGCCTCTGTTACTCCCAGAGGATTGAAATTGAGGAAAATAATTGCTATATGTAGGCATAGGTTGTTGATTTGCTGAAGATTGTACTTGAGTTGGTCTTGTACTAGTGGACATCTGAGTACCAATTATGGAATTTACATTAGAATGTGTCAAGTGATTGGGCTAAGTTGAAATCAGAACTGTAGATTTTTCAAGATCTGATGAAGAATCTTGAAGAAGTTGAATATTTGCACTATTGAGCATGGTAACTACCTCCTCAAAATTTAGCTTTGTTCCTCTAGTTCGCACAGCCCTAACTGCAGTTTTAAGCCCATTGAACACTAGAGGCAAACCTCTCAAGGTATGATACACAAGCTCTTCATCATCAACAGGGCTTCCCACAGCGGCTAATTTATGAGATATCTCCTTAATTTTGTCAATGTAACATCCTATACTTGATGTCTTTGTGTGATTGAACAATTGTGTCCTGAGCTCTTGTATATGATTTTCAGACATGAAATTATATCTACTTGACAAAGACTCCCACACTTGTTGAACATTATGCAACCCTAATACATAAGGTAAAGTAGTCTGGGAGAACGAAGCAGTTAAACAAGAGAGAAGTTGTGAGTTTATCATTCCCCAAAGACGATATGTAGGATTTTCAGTTTCAGTACCTTGAGCATCGCGAACCTTCTCTGATGGAACTGAAATTGTACCATCAAGATATCCGAAGAAATCATTTGCCTTCATCACATTTTCCACTTGAATCCACCATAGAAGATTGTTTGATCCGTCTAGCTTAATATTCACGAGCGAATGGAAATTTGATACAAGAAAGGTTAACGATGATGGAAGAGTAACCTCTGTCATGATTTTTTCAAGATTTTGAGCAGATCTTCAGGATCCTAAGACGTTAGTCTTCAGTGCTTTGATACCATGTAGAAAATGATAATCAGATCCAAGATCAAGAACACAAGATGAATTTAGAAACACTAAGTGTTCTGAACAATCATTGTATTCTCTCCAGAAATTCTCAATTCTGTTGCATAACCGCCTCGAGATGCCTTTAAGCCTATAAATCTAATACATCTCCAAATACACTTCAAATTACAAACAAATGAAATGGAAATTCACTAATAACCGACTTTACAACTCAAGTAATAACCGACCTAACACCTTTTGACAGCTGGCATTTTAAGCACTAAAACACAATTACACTTGAGCTTGAGAAGCTTGAGAACGCATTACAATGCATCACAATCATAGCTAATGAGTCTTCTTCACATTCCCGCAAAGATCGGTTCAATGCGCTAGCCCAAACATAGAACAACTCTCCCAGCAGCTAAGTGAGATAATTGACTTTCCAAATTCTCTAAACATAGCACTTCAAACACGTCATAAATCACGAATTTTCAAAGAGAAAGAAAAATATGGGTCTTTACATTGCAGCCAAACCAACTAATAAGCAAGTAAATAGAAATTCAAGAACAATGATAAACGCAAGGATATATGCGAAAATTTCTAAATGGGTAAAAACAACATGAATGGATCAAACACTATATGAAAAATATTATACAGTTACTTGATCTCTCTAAAACTATTGTGATTCCTCGCTAATGGACCCGAGAATAATTTGCCGACTTCTCATTTACTGTACCTAGTATTTGATTGCCGCTACCTTGAATTATCAAGAGTAAAAAAACCCCATCTTCTACTACATCAGCCATGGCCCAAAGTAGAGATTGTAGAATGTGCATAAGAACTAGAACAACTTCATAATCCACAACAATAGAGAGTCAGACAAATGGCAGTATCAAGAGTAGAATAAAACCACACCACCTAATGTATCGATCTATCTTGCAAAACAATAGAAGATGCACAATATGCAAAAAAGCCAATTCATGAAGTTTTCTGCAAGTGATCCATACGAGACAATCCAATGATCCAACATACACCAAGTCATACATGCATGCTAAAAAAGCCATAATTACCTTTATGTAGCATCAAGAACATTAAATATCACATCAAACATTATCTGTTGATTCAAGTTTGAGAATCGAAATAGCTTCAGCACTACCTTCACTCAAATATGCCCTTGGAAAAGTTGTTGGAACTATTGATTCATCTTATTTATAAAAACATGAGATTGTGAATAAGATTGATTGTGTGTGCTTAATTAGTACTATTGATATTAATTTATGCTTTAAAATGTTGTACTGTTCAATCTCTTTTCAAATACTGTTGTTGATAAATACTTGTATTTATTTTAAAAGATGTGATTTATTGTTTTTGTATTTTGTTTGTGAAAAATTATAGGGCCCTAAATTTTTTTTTATTTCCACTTTAGAACCGTAAAGTCAAAACTAGGCTTGCTCAAGAAACAAATTTTCTCTATGCTCTATTTTTAGGCTAGTGCGTTATTGTTGTCATATGCAACATACGTTCACCTATTCACCAATGACGAATATAAACGAAACTAAAGTGACCCTGAATGCATATTTTATAAATTACAAGTGTGAATTGTGTATGGTATGGTGTGGAATATAATAGTAAAACTAATTTGTTAGAAAGGAAATGTAATTGTTACTATAATTCACATTAAATTATGAAACAAAAATGATAGGTAAACACACCCATCTCAACCACTCCTCACCATACCTTCTCTCACATGTGTAGTGAGGCTCACCCCGTGGGTTCTAGTGAGCCCCACCACACATGTGAGAGAGGGGTGTGGTGGAGAGTGATTGAGAGGGTGTGTACCTATCACTATTGTTATGAAAATTATAGTCTTTCCAAAATAATCATCACAAAAAAAGCCTCATCGTCACATGATTGCAGATCTCAAAATCAATTTATAGATAAATTTGATCATGTGATTGCCTCACACATCAACTTAGGATTTTGTATTAACAGTTACTCGCGAACTATAAAAAAGTCACTCGCGAACTATAAAAAAGATCATGCAAGATTTTACTTTCCCAATTATCATCCACAATTTGTTCAATTTCAACTATGTTGAAATAAAGTATATACATGAACTTCTATTCAGATTCGCGTAAATTGACTTGAATATACTCAAATACAACGTGGATACAAAGGGGCGCACAATTTATTTTGCGGCGCTACAAGTATTTTTGTACCCTCCTAAAATTCTCCCCTAAATTTAGCGGGACCCTCTTCACTGCCTCGTGGAGTATATCCACTACGACAGCTCTGAAGGAAAACGGAAAAAAGAAAAGAAAAAATAGAAAAATAGTACTAGAAGAAAGCCAACATTGACTCGTACTTTCTCTCTCTACCTACGAACTCCCCGTCTCTCACTTCTCTCGATACCGTACGATCGATGAATGCCGGTACGTTTCGAGCATCTCAAACATCGCAATTTCGAGTTAATTGAAGTTTTGAAGCGAAATTGATGAGTTTCGTTTGATTCAATAGTAAACCCTAATTTGTCCTTTTTGGGTACGGCTAGGGTTTCGTAAATTCGTCGGAGTTGTGTGATTGCTTCGTATCCAACTTGGATTCAGAAGTTTAGGACTACTTCTGTGTTTTTATTTTGCTAAATTGGAATGGAATTTGTTTGGTGTTGTTGAATTTAGTTTGTTAATGTGTGTTTGATTGCTTGATCA
This sequence comes from Vaccinium macrocarpon, assembly GCA_022606695.1. Classification (NCBI taxonomy): domain Eukaryota; kingdom Viridiplantae; phylum Streptophyta; class Magnoliopsida; order Ericales; family Ericaceae; genus Vaccinium; species Vaccinium macrocarpon. The sequence continues at coordinate 25,508,560 of CM040171.1, forward strand.
CTTTCGTGGAGCTTCGAATTATCTACCTTTTTTGGGGTTAGTTCTTGTGTGTTAAATTGATATGTGGGTAACTGAAGTTCAGCTAGCTATTCATGAGATTATGGGGATGTTTGGTGCTGATTAGTATTTTGGAGGATTATAGATTCTGGATTTTGGAAAACTAATTATCAGAAGGGTTTTGTTAATAAATGAGCATAATTAAACCTTTATTTGCATGGAATATCTAATTTTTAATTACTAGGCACAAACTTTTTTAGTATTTTTTTGCATAGGAAATCTAATTATATCAATTACTTTTACTAACTTTTTATAGAAGTTGGTTTAATTAGGCTCATTTAATGAACCTTATCATGTGCCTAGGGGGCACATATTAGCAAAACCCTTATCAGAATATGTGAAAGTGTTTGGTGAATGTCTGAAAATTAAAATTTGCATCTTGAAAGTGTTTGGTAGTATAATTAGATTACTGGATTCTGAGGGTAAATTTGGTCACGATGTCCTTGCTATTTTATTATTATTATTATTAATTATGCATATACATGGCCACAATGCATTCTCATAATCTATGCCAAACTAGTTCCATAATGCAAAATTAGAATCCAGAATCCTGCATCACCTAAATGGGTATTTTACTTTTGGGTTCTATAAGTTTCAGTGATTGGCATTTGGTGCAGTCTGTTTGAAATTTCATTGCTCACCATGTAACGTACAAGAAACTTGGAAGGTAGACTGGATTTTACGGATGGATTTTACACAAGTTAGTTATGATTGCGGTGGTCTTTACCTAGACAAAGATTGTGGTTGGTCATGAATGCGTGGTTATCTCTTACTTGCTTCGTCCCATAAATTTAGTCCCTTCATGAAAATAAATTTATTCCCTTCTTGAAGTTGAAACTTTTTAAAGGAGCGTACATTTAATGCATTTTAAGTCTCATCGAAAGGTACTTAATGCTAAAATTGTCCCTTTATCACACCTTCTTAAAGTGTCCATACTCCTCCGTGAAGGATATTTTGAAAAAGGTACAAAGTTTTTTGGTTTTAACTTTTGAAAGTGGACTTGTATGTTGAGAGTCTTGAGACATCCCAAAATAGAAAGATGACACAAAAAAATTGGACGAAGGGAATGTGTTTCTCTGTGTGATATAGGTATGGAGTATTGTGTTGTTTTTGTGACAATCTTTTGTGGCTTGTTCGGGAACTGGTATGTTGCACGCCAGATTAATGGTCTTTCCCATGGTTGTCAAAATCGTACGATTTGATACGATTCAGGGTTATCGATACGATTAGGTTGCATGAATCGAAAAAAGTAGTGAATTGCAAGTGAATCGCTGAATGGGCTGTTCCGAATTAGAGAATTGTTCGATTCACCTTCAATTTGCTGAATTCAATTCTTACTTTTTTTTTTTGGGCCTTTTTGTTGTTGGAGAAGGTTCAAACTATTCTTTAAAGGTATTTGGGACGGAGTGTTGTTATATGCCATCTTTTGCCTATGTTTTTCCTTATTTACAATAACAAATAGATTTCTCTCTTATTATGTATCATATTTAGTAAGAAATGGAGGATTTATTTAGAGAGAATCGAAAACGGCAAATTAAAAATGGCATACTACCACCCTAAAGACCTTCAAAAGATTCTTTTTGTACTTTAAACTCTTTTTCACAAAGAGGACCATACGTAGGATTTGCGAATTCACATCTCTTGCAAGTTGCAATAGAAGCGGCTTACCAATTACTCCACATGATTATCAATTAATCATATAAACAAGCTTTCTATTGATTTAGGTCTAAAGTTTTCATTTATAGTAATCGTTTTTGTCACCAAAATCCATAAATTCACTTTCCTTCGTACTTTTGAAGTAACAACCTAATTGGAGCAATTCACGACTAAAAAAAGGACCATTTCGATTCTCGATTCAATTCATGATTTGACAACCTTGGGCTGTACCATAGGGCTTCACTCAATATTTGGCAGCCCTCTGAAAATATGGAAAAATGACATTCACTGGTTATTACTGTACATCATAAACACCGAGTGGATTTGGGCCCAAACTAAAACAGACTCTAATAAAAAAAAATATATATATATTTTGATTAGTATAGCTTTTCTCCCTTTTATCCTGTACGTGACCTCTTCACGCCACACCACTGGAAATCGCAGTTGGTAAATCCTCTCCCCTTTTTCTTTATTGTATTCAACCTTTCTTTTTCCTATGTAGATCGGCTGCGCGCTGTGGCGGCCAATGCTGGACTGCCCCTTAATTGTTTTCCCTCTTTTTCTCCTTGGATAGAAAACTGAAATTGGAACATCAGCTGTGCCGGTGTCTTGCGAGTTGTGTGCTGTGTGTGAAGTACTATTTGTGGGAGCGATATGATGTGCATGTGTATGTATGATATATACATCTAATAGGGTACTGATCAGATTCAAAGTATGTATGTATGTGTATGATATGTACATCTAATAGGGTACTGATCAGATTCAAAGTATGTATATACGTATACTAGTTTTGATCTTGATTTACAAATTATTTTTGTTAGATTAAAATAATTGATTGACAGAAGCAATTAGAATCTGAATTGGTACTGGTTATGAACAGTTAAATACCCAAGCAATTAGACTTTTGATTAGCTTACTGGTGGTTTAAAGTATAAACATATGTGTACCCATATGCAGATAACTTAATCGTTCAACTAAGGATAGTTCTTTAGTTAATTTAATCAAGACTACTAGACCCATATATTAGCCCCGAACCTTTCCAAAGCCGAGACGGCCTATAATATTTCAATTTCATTGTTGAGCATTTTATGACACGAAGTCATGAAGTAATTGACAAATATGTTTGTCCGAGACATAAGGATGAGAACGATTGAGTTTTTAGCTTAACTTTCGAGAAGGCAAAGGGGAGATACTCTATACCATAGTTATATTGCTTTTTCAAGCAAATTATGAAGGGGCTCCCCCCAGACCCCCCAGATTAATTCATATTCATTATGTCATTTACGTGTTGCGGGACAACCTTGCATCCCTCCTTGATATTAAATGTGTGAAGTTGTTTTGTTGTGGTGTTTGCCAAGGGGGAAATGTGATGCAAGCCCCCCCGCCCGCCCGTAATTACTTTGTATTGATTATTTGATTACCGGTTAGTGACTCTCATGCGTTATATGTATTTAGAGACTTTGTGTTTTGACTTTTCTGTCATTATATAATGATTAGTAGAAGTTTATATTGTTTTGGCTTTCTTGTATTGTGATTGTTGCTTGAAAAATTATTTAAGTATTGGACTCTTAGGGCACAATTTTTAGACTAGGCATATGGTACTCCAAACCCTTGGGCTGGCCCTGATTGTTGCATTATTTTGATATGTGTAATAAATCTCACTTTGGCAATTATTTTGACTGTCTGTTCCGTTAGTTAAAGGGGTAAAGAACTCTCACCTTTGTGGGAGCCTTCCGTTATTGAAGCTGCATTAAAGAAAAGTTTTCTGGATTATTTGTTTTGAGGCTGATTCTTTACGTGGTGCTGTTGCTTCAAATTATTCTCATATTGTAAGAGTTGCTTTCAAATTGCGTACCTTGTTCTCATTTAAGTGGTGACAGGTTACTTGTTCAGAAGTAGTTGATGTAGATACTGAAGAAGGCTGTTACGGAGTACACATGAATCTTTACTTGTAAGTTTGGAAAATGGCAGGAAATGCAAAGTTAACTTCAAGTAGTCCTGAAGTGGGGTTTGCAGGCAACTATCCAAATGAACCAAGAGGGAATTACTCTGTTCTGAGCTTAGATAGGTCCGGAAGCTTTCGAGAGGGTAGTGAAAGTCGTTTGTTCAGTTCTGGGGCCGGTATGTCTCGAGTGAGTGGAACTATGAATGGGAAATTGCCTCCTTTATCACAATGTCTGATGCTAGAGCCCATTACAATGAGCGATCCTCAGTATCCAAGATTAGTAGGCGAGTTAAGGAGGATTCTGGGCATTTCTATTGGGAGTGCAGCGGAGGAAAATTCTGTTGGAGCTGCTCATTCTAGGCCTTCACCTTTGATGGCTGTGGAGGATCTAAAGCGTTACAAAGAAAGTATTCTAGACTCTAGTAGCAAGGCCAGGTATTTTCTTTTTCTTTTTTTCTGATTATTTTGGTGTATAAACTTGATATTGGAAAACTGGGCTTTTAACCAATTATATACTATTTGTTCCCTTGTGATCTGATAATTCGTTTGGTTAGACAGCATACTTCTAAGCTCGGACTCATCTTACACTGCTGCGACTTGTCCCTTATTGCTGTTTTCTTGTTGGTATTTGCCCTTGTCAGAAAGCAAGACATACTTTATTGCCGGCGGTGTTTGGAATTTCGGACACGGAATAGTTGTTTGATGAAAATAGGAGACATAGGAAGTGATCTCTTGGAGGTTTCCTGATTCTGCAACTTATTCTCTGATGATTTGGCTTTTGTACAGGGGTAGAGCAAAAAAGTTGGATGAACAGTTACATAAATTGAACAAGTATTCTGATGCTGTCAACTCTAAGAAGCAACAAAGAAATGAGCTACCAATAAATGAACGACCAGGTGGTCTGAACTCGAAGATGAGTACCCAGATCCATCGAAATCCTCCAGATCTCGTGACTCAAAGATTTGAGGATCGGGCTAAGAACACTGTTCCAAATAGGCGTGTACGCACATCAATTGCAGAAACACGGGTTCGTTATCTACAGTCTAAATTTCCAAATACGTATATGTAATTTTCATCCTTCTCCATCTTTTGTGGTCCAACCTTAGTTACTTTTCCTAGACTAGAGCTCATATCCCGATTGTGGTTCCATTTAGGCACTAAGTGGTAGAAATGTCGAACAATGATTAGATGTTTGACAGGAAAAAGAATCAAAACATCTGCGTTTATGTTTACCAAAAAAAGAAGGAAAAAGAAAAAGAAAAAGCATTTTGGAGAAGCTATCATTTTCACGAAATATGCTAGAAAAACAAGTTTGTTTTGTATGAAAAATCCTTAAATCTCCTTTTCCTTTGGATGCGTATGTGAAAACGAATAAACTCATTGCCTTGTGTCAAGGATGCAGCTACCCAACCTATCCAGATGGTGATGAAGTGTTGAATGCCCATTCACATGCTGCAGCTCCCTTTTCTCAATCTTACTGGCTCATATTCACCACAAGTCATTCTTTTCTGAAGGCATAGTCGATTTATCTGTTAAGTTGATTGTTTTGTTTATTTGTCTTTTATTCATCCTTGTTCTTATTCTAGGCGGAATGCCGAAGTAATGGCTTAGGAAGGCAGCCTTTGGTCATAGCTAAAGATCGTGATATGGTTACGGATGGTAGTCCTGGTTCTGATATGGTTGAAGAAAAGATCCGCAGACTATCTGCAGGAGGGGAAGGGTGGGAAAAAAAGATGAAAAGAAAACGCTCAGTAGGCACGGGTTTCACACGACCTATAGATATGGATGGAGATCTGAAACGACCTCTGCATCATAAGATTGGCAATGAATCTGGCTTGCAACCTTGTGATGTCCATGGTTTCAGGTAATGTTCTTCTATTGTAAGCCAATATTATGGTTTGGCACTTGTGCTTCTTAAGGACTTTGAACTATCCTTTTAGGGTTTGGTCTTCAAATGTGAGGGAGAAAATTGGAATAATTCTTTGAAAATAAAGACATTGAATTGTGGTTCTAAATTTGGAGACTGCCTTTCCCTAGGGAACAATACATTAAAGAAATGTAGGATCAAATAGTTTGGTGATGCAAGACAAACAAGAATTAAGATATAAAAAGAACCGTATATACCCCTGTGCTTGAGGACCTGCTTGACATTACCGTGCGTAAGGAAGTAATGGAATCGCCATACCAATACTTTATTCAAAACTCAATTCATTGTACCCATTGGACCAAAACACTATCTTGAGAGTCCTTTAAATAGGCTCCAACTGATAACCGATGATAAAGATAAATTATACTAATAGTAAACAGGATAACTCATATGTAATAAATGCTTCCAATGAAAAAGATTTTCATTTAATCCTTCTTGTACCGCATCATTTCTCCTTGGCTGAGAAGAAATTGCCTCCGATGAGGCAAATTCTAGATGTACACATCGAGGATCTCCAAAGATTGTTGTGCTGCGACGACAAGGGGATTTTGGCTGTGAACTTGTGATGATGTTAGGTAGTGGATCTGAAATGAACTGATGTGGGAGATTGATGTTTGGGATCTGGTGTGAACCATGGTGATGGTGGACCAGTTGTAATGTTATAATCCGTCTGTTGGGTAATTGAAAAACTGATGATAATGAATGTGGATGATTTGGTGAGGGATATGGAATGGTGATTTGTTGGTGTTTGCTCTGATGCAAAATTGGTGGTGGACAATCGAAGTCATAGAATGAAAAACCCTTGGCATCCTTGTGTGTAAGGACCCCTAAGACATCCCCTTTCTGAAGTAATGGCATCCTGTAGCAATACCCTACTCAAAGTTTGTTTCGTTCTATGCATGAAACTAAAACTCTATCCTTTGAATTACCTCTGACAGATATATCAGAGGACCAAGGATAAAGATAAATCCTCATGAGAACCAAGATAACTCCTTATAAAAATACTCCCTTCGTTCCTAATTAATAGTCCATTATTCCATTTTGGGATGTTCCACAATGTTGGTCCTTTTTCTAAAAGTGGAAGTAAAAAGTTGATGATTTTCCAAAAATATGCTTCATAAGTGAGTTCAAGTGTTGCAAGGTAGGTGGGATATAGGGATAATTGATAGAAATGATGTCACCAAATTTGAATTTAGGTGCAATCATTGCATATCCCCTTTGAAAATGGGAATTCCCAAAAGGGACTATTAATTAGGAACAGAGGGAGTATCTACTAAGATAAATTTATATCTTATCCGTTGTACCTCATTATTTGAATTGAGGGTCATAGAGCTGGTACTATTGCTTAGTGTGGTGTGGTTTTAGAGACATGGCATAAATCTTCTGTGAACTTAGATTAAACGTGTTGGGGAGGGGAGAGGGCTACCTTGTTGTGTAGCTCATGATTCTTGGACCACAAATGAACTTGAAAAGTGAGTTGAATCTTTTTTCTATTTGTCTATTATGAATGTTTAGTTTTATTGTATTCTGTTGTAAGGACTGCCACGTTAGGGATGAAGCTTTTTTTAACCTTCATCATTATTTAAACGTGCATTTATTTTGGACATTTTGTTTTGCTTACATCTATATATATATTTTTAAAATTTTTATTTATTATAACTTCTCAAGAAAATATGAAGAATTGTTATGTTGTTGGCTTTCGCTTCTTTCACAGGTCAGGATCCACTAATGGAACTTACAAGTTGGATAGCAGTTCTTCGCCTACTAGTTCTTTTGCCCGTACAACATCCAAGCATGAACATGAAAAGGCCAGTCTTACAAAGAATCTCGCAGCTGGATTAAATAAGGAAAAACTAATTGCAAAGGGAAGCAATAAGTACGTATTTACTATTTAGAGTCATAACATTGAAAATTAGTTTAAAGTCAAAGTTCATTTGCTTTTTGGTTGCTTGGATTCTACACAATCTTGCCCTTTTCTGATGTTTGATTGCAACGTTTTCTAGGTTAATGATACATGAGGACAATCACATTGTCAATGTTAGTCCAGTGACAAAAGGAAAGGCTTCGAGAGCACTGCGAAGTGGTCCTGGGACAGCTGCAAACCCATCTCCTAATGTTCCACATGTAGCTGAGGGCTGGGAAACGTTGTCAACTGTAAATAAAGTTCCTTCCATTGGTGGGGGAAACAGTCGGAAACGTGCTATGCCCTCAGGATCATCTTCTTCGCCACCCATGGCTCAGTGGGTTGGTCAGAGACCACAAAAAATTTCTCGCACCAGGAGAGCTAATCTGGTATCTCCTGTCTCAAACCTTGAGGAAATGCAGATATCACCTGAAGCATCTTCTCCATCTGATTTTGCTACGAGAATAAATTCTAGTGGAACGAATGGCTCACTTCTTCTCAGGGGCGTGTCTAATGGCACGCAGCAGCTTAAATCGAAACGCGAAAGTATTTTATCCCCCGATTCTAGATTTTCTGAAAATGAAGAAACGGGAAATAAATTGAAGGAGAGAGTCGCTGGCATTGTTGAAGTTGAGGAGAAAGCTGTCAATGCCATTCTCAATGCTGGGCCATCTGTGTTTCTTACAAAGAAGGAAAAATCATACATTAAAGAAGAAAGCAGTGATGGTGTGCAGAGACAAGGGCGCACTGGAAGGGGCTCTTCCTTAGCTGGAATTTCACCAGTGAGGGAGAAGTTGGAGAATACAGTTACAACTAAGCCACTTCGAAGGCCTGGTTCTGATAAGAGTGGAAGGTGCTCCATGTCCTCCACTTACCCATCTCCTATTTTATAATGAAATATGAAATCCTCTTTTACTATTTGTTATGGCTATCGATCTTGACTCTGTATTTGTTCACCGATGCAGTAAGAAGGGACGTCCGTTAAAGGTGTTAGATCGTAAAGGCTTTTCTCGGCGTGGTCAGTTGCCAAATAGTGGTTCCCCTGATGTCACTGGTATAAATTCATAATGATCCATGAAATATGGACCTATGCAAATGCTGTGTGTGGTTTTATCTGTTCCATTGTAATTTGACATTTTGTTTACTGTAAATATACTTGAGAGAGAGAGTCAAGCACTTCATTGGAACCTGGGATTTGGGTAGTTGATGGAACATTCCTGTTACTTTTGTTTGTTCAAGTTGAAGCCTTTATTTTATCAATATTTGGTTCCTATTGTCTTTCCTGCACATCGATTGTTTTCTTTTAAATGTGTGCCTATATCTTTGCTTTTGCATATGATATTCCAGGGGAATCGGATGATGATCATGAAGAACTCTTGGAAGCTGCGAATTTAGCTCGGCGTGCTAGTTGTATGTTGTTGGCATCACTTTTGTCTTAAAGTGTTTTGCAGAAGACTTTATTTTCACTTCTGTATCAAGAATTGAGGATAAGATTGTTTTGTGTTTTGCTTCCGCAGATAATGCCTGTTCTAGTTTGTTCTGGAGAAGAATGGAACCAATTTTTGCATCTGTCAGCTCAAGGGATACGTCCTATTTTTCACAACAGGTGGTAACCTGAACATTAATTGTGAAAATCACAGTGGATAATTTCTCTGTTTAATTGGGTGCTCTGAATACTCTGATACCTTTGCATTCTTATATCTTGTTGTTTTGGATCAGGTAAAATTTGCAGAGGAACTTCACGAAAACCTTTCTCAGATAAACTACTGTGGTGATAATGTTTTGGTATTTCCAAATCCTGAAGATCTGCATAGTTGGCATTGTTGTTTGTTAATTCATCCACTGGAACTCTTGTTTTCCCTTCTCGCCTGCAAATTCATTGTGTTGTTTAGAATTTAACTTGCATTATAGGTCATTCAACCAATTTTTAATTTCTTCTCATGACAAACATCGGGCATCTAAGTTTTTTTTTAAATTTTTTTTTAATTCATTAATTATTTTTTATTAGTAATAAATTTATTTGAAAGACATTAAAGGGATGCCACCCATTTACAAACTTTTGTTTTCTGCAATTCTTTAGGCCTTAACGCATTTTGGAAGCATTTGTTGACTCCCCGAACAAGAAGTGAATAAGTAATTTGAAAAAATAGAAGAGGAAATATGATGGTAAACATTGGAAAATTGAGTTCCTTTCCAATATTATAATAAGGGGCAAATGCCATGTAAAGCTCTGTTAGTGTTTTGCATTGATTGTGAGCTCCCTAGATGGGAGCTCAAATCGGCACTTCCGATTAAGGGGAGCTCACTCCAGTCTCGAGATGGGAGCATGCTCTTATATAGAATGGGAGCTTCCACATTAGTCTCAAGGAAGAAATTCGGACTTCTATTTTTAAACATATGCAAGGAAAGAATAAGAGAAAAGAAGTAAAAGATATTTAGGGTTCACATTTGTTTTTGACTTATTTTAGTCCATAAATATGGTATTAAAACTTTATTGGGCCGTCTTTTCTCAATCATATTTATAGATAATAAATACTTATATACACGCTCCTTTTGCGCCATTAACTTAGGATCTTCTACATACCCCCGCTCCTGTTCTCACTTCGTACAAAGTTATCCACTAGAGTACAATTTTTTTTACTGGGGATCATTTATTTGCTTTTTTTTTTCTGCTGATGTTTGTTCCTTATTCTAGAATAAATGGAAACAAAATACTGTGCTTCATTGTCTCAAGTCATTTTAGACTTGGCGACACAATTTTTTGCTGTCAGCAGCCGTTTCTTTAAATAGACACTGAGATTTTATTAGTTCCTTTTTATTCTGTATGTTTTGTTTCATTTTTTTACTCTCACGTTCCCAATTTGAGCCTTCAATTTTTGTCTACACATATTTTACCGTGGTGCTGTAACCAGACTACTTGATTAATTTTCCATATCAGTGACACCCTGTTTGGTAAATCCTCTTTAGCATATGATATATCCATCTTGGCCTGGTGAATTCACACTTTAGTGAAGATTGTGAAGGTTTGTTGTTCCAAAAAGCTTCTCTCAGTGCAAAGACCGCCTGTTGTAATCTTGTGGGCAATCTTTAAACAGCTGCTCTTGAAGCATGTTTATGGAACCTTTTTAAATGACGATAGATTTCAAACATCCCAAAAAGGAAGATGAATCAATAATCTTGGATGATTGAAATAACACCTAACTGAATTGGGGGTACTTTGAGAATGCATTCTTCTTTATTGTCATCATTTCCTGCTTCCCATCTCTCTTTCCATTCATCTTAACAGGCAGGTTATTTTCTTCATCTTTGATTGTAATTGCTAATCTTTTTATTGCATATCTGTTGTACTTTATTTTTTCTTGACTGTCCATGTTCGTTTGGCTTTCCCCTATTGGGATATAGAAAACATGAAAAGATGCATGGTTTCGACATACTCTCTTATTCATGCAGTAGCAGACATCTTGTTTTTGTTGCGTTAATCTTGATATTATAATGTAACTATAATGGAGAAGGTTGTGTAATCTTTTTATGGTTCATGGATCTATTCATCGTGCTGTTCTCATACTTCTGTGTTCGCAGGGTGATCTGCATCAAGATATTTCTGCATCTAAAAAAGTTGATACTGGAGAAATAGATAGAAGCCTGCAAAATCAGATTGAATCTAAGGATTCAGCTAGGATGGTGAAGTTTGTTGATCAATCGCACGATTTTGATGTTGTATGTGAAAATTCAGATTCAGAAAGAAGATTAAGAAAAGTTACCCCATTGTACCAAAGAGTGTTATCAGCTTTTATTGTTGATGATGAAATTGAAGAATTCGAAGGAAGTGACATGGCAAGAATTGAGTCACTTCAGTGTTGTACAAATGTTATGCAGTACAACGCTGAACCTAGAAAAAGGGATGCAAGCGAATTTGAGTCACCAATTGGTACTCAAACTTGGAAACAATATGCTGGAAACAGATTTTTTTCATGTAACGGGAGCGCTACGTCTGGTAGAAGCCCTGCCATCCAGAATCCTCCAGAGCATAGTAATGGTTTATTGGAAGGAAACAATGGTTATTTCTGTTCGAATTTTGGGGAGTTTGATGGGCTTTCTGGTAATGATCTGGACGGGCCACAAATTGTACGAACAAACAGTTTCAATATACCTTCCTCGGATAGCCAATATGAAAAGATGTCTATGGAGGACAAACTCATGCTGGAGCTGCAGAGTGTTGGCATATATGTGGACACAGTGGTAAGTTTACTAATATGGTACATTAGGCTTGTTTATTCATCTACTTTCAACCTAATTGTTCCCGCATTTTGGTTCTTAGAAGCATAGATACGAAGCTGTGTAGGTAGCTTCTGTAAATATACTGGCATTGACATAGAAATTTGCTAAGAACTAGGACTTGTGTTGACACAAAAAATTGATTCACTTACAGATTTCTGTTTGAGGAATACAGTAATCTCCTCTGTTACCTACTGGTACGTCAGGATCTGATTGGTCATGAACATTGTAAGGTTCTGCCCAGCATTCCCCTGGTAGGGATAGGGAGGCCCACCACTTCACTTTCACTTAGGCCTGGGCCAAGTCAGTGGGGGGACCCTGTCGAGCAACTTCCACCCCCTCCCCCTAACACACACACACACACACACACACACACACAAAAAAAAAAAAAATAATAATTTTTTTTTTTTTTATATATATATATATATATAAAATTAACTGTATGTGAGAGTTTCCCTTCATATGGCTTGAATCATTCTCAGCGGCCACAACAGCAGGAAACTATGACCAATAGAGTAGACACTTGGCTACATCCGCACGCAAAAGGAATGTGGTTCTGGTTGAGGCTATCTTTCCCTTATTAGTAAAGGGGATGCAGAATGGAAGTTCTAAAGGTTATTGGTTTTTTAATAGTGGAAACCCAAAGAGAGTTGTGAGAAGACCCCAGAGACATGTCTTGTGTGTCAAGGTATAGGCAATAGATGCGTGGGCCATGTGAACCTTCCAGTTCTAAGAACTAAAAGAAAAGTACCCTTATGCGTCCCACAGTTAGCATGTGTCTTGGTATTGTAATTGGCCATGCATAGTGCTCCCTTGCAGGTGTGTCCATGCTTCTGAGTTTTGTATTTTGCCCTGTTCTTCATAAAAGCTCCTTCAGTGGTTCATGTTGTTGGGTGCATGCATGCATTGTTAAACCTTGTGAGAGTTGCATTGAGAAATATTTTTCTTCAATCGTAGCCATTCTTTTGATTTCGCAACCGGCCATTACATTTCTCGATATCTCTGATTGTGTATGTTTTGTTGTTTACTCCCATTCTACTGTGCTTTCTGGACCATTGCTTCAGCCTGATTTAGATGATGGAGAGGATGATGTGATTAATCAAGATATTGTTCAGCTGAAGAATGGACTGCACAAACAGGTTAGGCTGCATCCATGCATAAATCTCGTTTCCCTCAACCATATCATTTCACTTTTTCCAAGCATAAACTTGAGAGAGTTGAATCTTATTTCATTGTCAATGTGTTTTTGTATATCTATGTCATGATACAGCGTGCTTTTTCTTGATTATTTCTTGTGTTCACTGATTCTATAGATTGGAAGAAATAAAGAGTACTTAGATGGTTTATATGAAGCAAACGAGCATGGGAAGGAAGCAGAAGCACGGTAATTTTCCATACAGGGATATCATTCTGATATTGGACTTCTGATCTTTCTACAATGAACTTGAATTTGCAATCAGTTGTTCGCATCTTCTTGAGGTGAATTTATTGTGGTCATTGTGCAGGGAACTCGAGCAGGTCGCAATGGATAAACTTGTGGAGTTGGCTTATAAAAAGCTTTTGGTAACTATATCAATTCTTTGCGGTTCTCTACTTTTTCATTGTAGAGATAATGGTGTTTGGTGTTGTATTTTGACAGTATTTCTAGTTGTAGTTTAAGCATAATGCAAGATTGATGTAAACGATCTTGTTTAATTTACTTTTTAGAGTTTGTTCTGCACCCACTAAATTGTGCTATTTTTATTCGTCAAGCATCCCTCCTCCCCATCTCTATGTCTTCTGTTCAACTTCAGTTCATGGCTGTCCAACCATGGTAGGAGAAGAACCTCTGTAACTCTCTTATTCCGCCAGTAAGTGGGGTTGTCATGTAGGATGGCCTGATATGTATTTTGGCCCCATTTCCTAATAGCTTAAGCTTTTGGAGACCGCAAACTTCATTCCATGAATTTACCGAGTTAGAAGTAAAGAATTTAAGATTTTGTGCTACTTCTATGTAATTCTACTTTTCTTCTGGTTAGATATTTGATTAGCTGGGTTGCTGCAGATTTGAACCATGGAATCTCTCTTTGACTGAATTTTACAGGCCACTCGAGGAAGTATTGCGTCTAAATACAAACTTGCCAAGGTGTCAAAGCATGTTGCTTTGGCTTTTGCAAAGAGGACTCTTGCTAGATGCCGAACGTTTGAAGTTTCAGGAACAAGTTGCTTTAATGAACCTGCTCTTAGGGATGCACTTTTTGCTGCACCTCCTGGGATCAGTGAGGCAGAAGTTTCTACAGTTGAAGATCTGGGAATTGGTAAAATAACTTTTCAGAATCTTGTAATCCTGTGCCACACCAGGGGTTTGGGTGTGCGACTTTCACATGAATATTACTCCTCCAACATGTTTTGTTTACCCATCTTTTGAACTTGGGATGACCCAAAAAGATTGTTGATTTTGAAATGGCCAAAGAAAAAGATTTTTGATTTTGAAAAAGCCAAAAAAAGCTCTAAGTTTGCCAAATTATCCTGAACAAATAACCAGTAACAAAATTTAAAGTGGTAAAATAAAGGGGCAATGTTCGAAAAAAGTTCCTTTTGATGTTAATCAATGCATTCATCGTGTCCCTGGAAAAAGTTGAAAATCATTATTGGGACAAACAAAAGGGGACGAGTATTTTGTTCTCAGCAATTATTCTATCTTGACGAAAAGTTGCATAATTATTGGAAAATATCTGGTATTCTGCAACAAATTTTCCTTCAACACTATGAGTAGATGTCTCTTTGGTAGCCAGTTATGGAAATGTATAAATGTATTTCTTTGCTCCTACGTTGACGTCTCCAAAGGCTTCACATTGTTTTTTATTATATTCCTTCAGCTCAGCTGTAATTGATGCGTTGTTTTTCCGTTCTTCAGGTTCCTTCCACAACAATTCAGTGGATCCGTTTGAAAGTTTAACCCTTCAATCTGATCATGCTTTTGCCAAAAACGGACCAATATCAAACAGAGGGAAGAAGAAGGAAGTATTGCTTGATCATGTTAGTGGCACTGCCCCCTCGAGGCCCACATCAGCTCTAGGTAGCACTCTTTTGGGAGGAGCAAAGGGAAAGAGAAGTGAGAGAGATAGGGAAAAAGATGTCTCGAGCAGAAATACTGTTGCCAAAGCTGGACGTCCGTCATCGAGTATTTATAAGGGAGAGCGAAAGTCGAAAGCAAAGCCCAAACAGAAGACAGCTCAGCTATCAACATCAGGAAATGGGTTCATTAGCAAATATACTGAAACTAGTCATCCTGTGTACCCCTCGGCTGCTGGTTCTGGAAATTTGGTCACTAATGGTAGTGCAACTAAAAGAGAGCTTGGGCTGATGTCCCCTAGTACCATTCCTCAGGATTTGTCAAAGGAGACCAAGACAACAATGGATTTTACAAATTTACAGTTGCCTGATATGGACTCAATAGATGACCTTGCTGTTGGCACTGACCTTGGAGGTTGGTTGAATTTTGATGAAGATGGTTTACTAGACCATGATTCTGAAGGCCTTGCAATCCCAATGGATGACCTTACAGAGTTGGGGAATATGTTTTGATGTCAGTACATTATACATATTTTTTGGGTTATTTAGCTATTGAGATGAGAACCATCGTGTTGTCAGGGGGTGTTCAGATTCTTTGTCATTGGCCTCAGCCAGATTGGCACTTGTAATTATGGCCATTCTTTTTGTTTACTTCGTAGAGTAGTCATAAAAATGTTCTCATTGCGTAAGGGATCCGGATAATTCCTAACTGTAATGCTTATAAAATCTCTTTCAGATTGCTCATTTGTCATGTTTTGGATTTTTTCACCTAATTCTGCAACCATGCAGGCGGCTATCAAGCTCTGTTCTTGATATTGCATTTGAATGTTAGATGCAATTCACTAAATACAGAGACACATTGTTTGATTAGCTTAACGTTCCATGTTTCCTTCTCCTTGGTTTTATTTTCCAGATGTTCTGGACTACTGGTTGTGGTTGGTGCCTGATAAGACACTTACCATGAAAACAAATGTTACGGACCACTTGTTGGGGCTTGAGGATATATTTACCGCCAAAGGAATATTGAAGTCTATAATGACTATCAGTAAGCTTTCTCCTTACAGTTTTTTCCATCCCCATCATTGAGGTTACTTGGTGTGTGGACACTATGGATATGTGATTTTGGACTCAACAAGATCTCTCTAGGGGATTCAGTTTGATGCTACCACATTCACAGTCAGAACATGTGGTATGCTTCCAATTTACGAAGAGCTTTGGTTCTCTGAGAAGGAAATTAAGGTATGTTAATGTTTTATATGTCATGGTATTCGTTTGCAATTTTTTTTGAACTGGAAAGCGGAGCTCAAGGATTTCTCTCCATCTAGTAAAATCATGTTAGGGCCTTCTAGTCAGGTTCAGACACATGCACGGGAAATAATAAGAGAGACTGATTGTGTGTTTCTCTATTTTTTCGATATAGTTTAGTGGCCATGCCTTTAGCTAAATTGAGATGCTTATTTCTGCTTAGAATTAGTCAGGTGGCTTTCAGTAGATCGTCTCATGTTCGTTGTGGCAATTGCGGGTTGTTTTTTGGGAGGCGATTACTTTTGAATGTACTGGTTTACCACTTTGCTTCGTATCTAAACATGAAGTAGGAGTTTCAGTTTCTGTCAGTATATGTGCACATACTTATATTCCTGTGTATAATTCTGGCTGTTATGTTGCTTTATGCTTAACCAGTTTTACTTTAGCTTCTTTTTGTTTGACAAATAAATTTTTTCGTATGCTTAACTACTAGTACTTCATTGTTGGGATTGATTTATCCATATTTTTGTCATTTTAGACATTTACACCATGATCTGCTAGTGCTGAAGTTCATGGCCATGACACAACTTTCAAAAGTTTCATTTGCTTGCCTCACCCTTCCGCAAATAAACACTGTCCTGTTTCTTTGTATGCATATGCTAATTTGGTTATTCATCGGCTGAACCTCACACCAGTGTGGACACTATACCAGAAATATTCTTGATGCCTAACTGGAAAATATTGACACATAAGTCCGTAAATAGGTAGATTGTTGGTTGAAGCCTGAACATGTCTTTAATTAGTCAAGGTACTCCTTTGGGTCTTGAACTATAGGGCACAATATCCAATGAATTAATCTCTCACTCAGGTGGTTGGAGCACCATGTTCATTGTTGGAGCTAAAACAGGGCGTGCCTAGTGCATGAAGCTCCCATGTATGCATGATCTAGGGAAGGGATAATGTATGCAGCCTTGCCCTGGAATCATAGTGGTTATTTCTGAGATTGAACCCGTGATCTTCAGGGCAGAATGGGGTCACTCAAAAGC
This sequence comes from Vaccinium macrocarpon, assembly GCA_022606695.1. NCBI lineage: Eukaryota > Viridiplantae > Streptophyta > Magnoliopsida > Ericales > Ericaceae > Vaccinium > Vaccinium macrocarpon. The sequence continues at coordinate 25,525,668 of CM040171.1, forward strand.
CCCACAAGGCTGATTTACTAACTTGGAAAATTCTATTAAATGTGGAACAAGGTAAAACATTTACACACTCAATTACCTGTACTGGAGAGGCTGCCAGACTCATATATTACCTTAGGAGATGCTATTACGCAGACGTGGAACAACCTCGACCCTGTGATTGAATATCCAAAGCAATTTTAATGAGTTGTACAGAGTGGATGTATTAGCCTTGAGCCCTTGATAATAATGGCTGTGGACAAACATGTAGTGACTTCATAGTAACATACTAACATCAGCTTCCTTAAACTAGCTTAATATTTGGCAAACCTTCATGCCTCTGGAGAAGAAAATGCCCCTGTTGTGGGTTTTGTTACATTTTTTAGAGAATAGGAGGTAATATTGCCTATGTTTTATGGATTCACTAGGAGTAGTTTGTGCAGATCACCTTCGATTATGTCCTCAAACGATATGGTTATTGATCTGGAGTTCTGGTGCGTTCATTAGAATCACTAATTTGCCACCCTATTTGTGTCTTGTACTTCAGGTTGGGGCAACTTTTTCTATGATAATTCCCTCAAGCTAGTTTCAAATCATAATGGTGCGGCACTCAGTGTCTATTCCTGGCGATGCTTCATTATTCCCTGTAATGATCATCTTTGGAGTGTCCGAGGCAGTTCACAATTATGATGAATGCAATTCTAGCTTTCTTTTTGCCGGTTAGTGACTTTTTTTTTTCAAGGTTGTCAAATCGTGAATTGAATCACTAATCTAAATGGTTTTTTTTTGAATCGTGAATCATAAAGATTGAGTCATAAGAGGAAAATATATACATGAATTTTCACGTGAATCGAATCTTGAATCATGAATCGAATTGATTGAAGTTTTTGGAGTTTTGAAGTGATCCCTTTTTCTTTTAATTAATTGAGCATGACGGAATTTTCACTTTATTGATTACTGGGTATAGAACTTTAGTTGGCCACGAATTTCAGTAATGTTTAATGTTAGTTAAAATTGTTGCACTGCACTTACTATACATGTCATTTTATCTGCGCTATGTTTTCCAGCGGGAGTTTTCTGGTAGCAGTTGGTACCTCAATAATCTAGATTCTGAAGAAATTTCAACTACCCCGACATTTCACAACTGCAGCAGAACAGTAGAGGTTCTTCATTTATTGCTAATACTTCCCTACATGAAGATTCCTTTGTGTTCTTAACGTTGCATTTGGAGCAACTCCAGATATCCAAGTTATGGTTGCTATAGCTCAAACTTTTTCCGATCAACATATCTGCATGTTGTTTTAGGTTTTGGATCATTGAGGTTACTTTGGAATGTTACTCTTCCTGAGGATTAGCTCGATGAAGTCCAAAGAGGAAAAAGAGAAACATATTAACACTGTCGAATACAGTGAAGGAAAAAAAGGGGAAAATGCATATTGCCAGCATGAAGATACTGGGTATTGTTTTTCTTTCACAGGGCTGTGACCTGAGGCAATAGCATGGTGATAGTGCTTTGGCATGGAATTGAATCCATCCTTTCCTAAAGAGGGAGGGTAAGGTTTCCTACCGAGTACAAGCATGGATTGTTGTGATTGGGATCAAAGGTAAAATTGGAGGCTGTGCTTGATCTCACTGTCTGTCTCACCTTGTGTGTCTGAGGCTTTGCTAGGCCGGATGGGTCTAATATAACCTTGTTCGGAGGAAGTCACCCATTATGAAAAACAGAAATCTTGCAGAGTGGGCATAGCCTGATTTTCTAGGGGATTTGAACCCCAGCATGTTGCATTTCAACAGCCTAATCTATACTATGCTTGATGGTTAAGACTAACACGCCATCCAGAAAAAAATCTGCTTGAGATGTCTGAAAAGTAGATCGATATTGTCTCCTGTCTCAACTTGCATTGAAGCCGATTGTTTGGTGGAGATTAATGCGTTTGTCTCACCACTAGAGTTAAAGTTGCGTTAACTATGCTTATTTGCTTTCAAGTTAAATCATCTAAATTCTGCATTATATGAAGTTCTGAATCAAGTAAATGCTCTATATCATGCCCTTAACACATTTTTCCCCTTCACTTGGGAAATGTTCAGACAGGACACATTTGACCCACCAGCTGCGGTTAATTTGGGGACGTCTGAACCCACCTGCAAGTTCCACGCATTAGGGTAGACAAGTCCTAGCTGGAAAAAATCGAACACCAGACCTTCAACTTCCAAAGTAGGCTCATCAACTAGTTAATATGCATGTCCAGGTTGCATAGCATGACCTTCATCGGTATCTGCTTTGTTCAACCTTGAATTTGAGAACAGTTTTCCATCTACAAATACTATAAGCAAAAGCTTCCATTTCATATTGTATGCTCCGTTAATCATAAAAACATGCCATCTCCAACAGCAGCATCGCAGTGATTCAGAAAACTCCAGAAAAAACCAGGGATATCGATTTCATCTTCAGTCAAAGCAAATGTAAAGCTTCTTCATCATAAAAGCATGTTACAAGCCCCAATATAAAATCTGGGGTGTCGTGTGATTAATTTCCTCACATTAGCTCAGTAAATTTCACATTAGCTCAGTAACTGGCATCTCATTCGTCCAAGAAGGAAGCTATTAGGCATGCTGTCTTCAAGTATGGTGTTTCCTCGTGTCACTTAAGACGAGGAGTACTGATTGACACTGGTGTTTCCTCGTGTCACTTAAGACGAGGAGTACTGATTGAATTGTCAATCTTATAGGTAAAATGCGGACAAAAGTTCCATGTACATTTATCATGACTTGCTGTTTCCTATTTCTTCAGCCTGACATACGTCATGTTCTTGTCCGATATTACCACCAGATTTAAAGGAGACAGGAATGAGTTGCTCCACTGTTCGCTGCATGAAACTTACATTCGGAAGATTAAGACCCAAATGGTACTGCTCTTCATCGAACTCCGTCCTTTTTAGTGTTCTCTTGTAAGTCTCCGTGGCAATCCTTGGATGACCCCTGGCGATGGATACCTGTGGTGTATTGAGATTAAAGAGAGAAAACAATGAAAAGATCTATAACTGAAGTAGAGACAATTCTGCTAAGGGCATGTTTAAGATATCTGTGGCCATGGATTTTAGATTGTAGCTCTAGATTCCGCTAAAAATTCTAGTTTAAGATTTTAGTAGAAGCACATAGATATACCACAGTTGTGAAGTTATCATTAAGCTGCACTAAATACTAGTACTATTTACTGCAGAAAGCTGAAAAATAATCTTTTATTGAACTTAAAATCTAAAATCTGACCCAAAAAGCATCATACGCTACCCAAAATCAGCTTTGGTATTTTGTAGAATTTCACTCATTTTTTAACTTTTCAAAATCTGTAGAATCAGATAATCTGTTATCTACAATTTTTAATGAACATTCCAAACTGATTCTGAAAAGCTAAAATCTCAAAATCTTACCAGGAAATTTTTTTTGTAAACACATACTAATTTCCTTTTTTGGTTGGAAAGGAGAAAAATTCATTAGATAAAAACCTAGAGAGTACAAAAACTACATAGAGGTAAAATGGAGTAATTGATAAGCATTCCTCGACTCCAACTGCTTTTTTCATCTACAGAATCTGATTTCTCCACTCATCCCTATGCATATCCTAAAAGAGTTGAAGTTAAATAAACACTACCTTCTCCTTGAAAGAGACCGAGAGAAGGCCAGAGATCCTTTCCACCACAGGGGCACTGAATCTCTTCTTGGCCCATAAAATTGATTAGACGTAACTTTTGATAAACAGTTGTACATTAGCAAAAAGGCATTGAGGAGATGGCACCCTTAAACAAAAAGTCCATCCACAAAAATGCTCTAACCTCCAAAAGATCTTAGGAATATTAAACTTGGTCAATTAGTTGGATTACTCTCTTTCCACTGTGGGTCGTCTAAAATCAGAAAGCAGGGGTAAAAATATCAACGATTAAAGTTCTGTTCAGTATCTCAATGAATGCACACAAAGTCAGAAATCCTACTATCTGAAAGATGAGGTCAAGTTATTTCCTGACCGTTATTTTTTGAGCAATACAAATAGGACATCATAACAATACTTCATCCCATTTCAACAGAAATTCATTCACATAACTAAAGCAATTCTATTTCACAACCAAAATTAATTTGAGTCGGAACTAAAAGATCCATGAGATTCCCTTAACAAAACATGGTTGATTCACTTTAGAAGAGTCATTTTTAGGATGTGAAACCTTGATGTAGGCAATCAATATAAGAACAAATATTGATGAAATCAAACATGAGAGGAGGCACTAAGATACAAACATATATCGATTTTGACGTACGTTTCAAACTCATTTCACAATGTTCAAATATTGCAACACCATAGCAGCATATACAATTACTACGATCATAGTGTATAATTAAAAATCATTAGAATGCTCTTTTCATTATTTCCATGGGCTATTTGGCTATTATCCAAGGGAGTACGAACATTGGAAGAAAAGAGAGAAACTCAGAGAAAAACTAACCATATGCCTTTTCCCAAAATCATAAAGCCAAAATCTCCACTCCTTCAACTCTCTTCCATCAAGTTTCACAGATATATTGGTCCACCCAGTGTGATGAAATTCTACAGAATCCAGTCTACACCCTACTCCAGTTCCTATGGCCTTGACAAATGCTTCCTTCAAACACCAATACCTGCACAAGTAGCCACCAGCACCACAGGTCCACGTCATAAATGGACTTCAAAAACCTCGTATATAAAGCTAGATGTAATCAAAAGCAGCCTTAATAAATTCGAAATAAAAATATTAAGTAATAAGGTGAGCAAGGGTTGTTTGGCTAGTGACGTTACATACGGAATTACGGAAAGCAGGCGATTAATAGAGTGTGGTGGGCTTTGGTAGATTTGACGGTTTATGAAGTCCAAACTATTTGGCCTGGTCATTAGGCGGAAATGAATAAAATCCAATAGCCCAAATGAACTACTCACGACGTGACAAATATTCTTTTTGACTAAGGTAACTTAAAATGGATTTAATTTTCCTTAATCCTGGAACTTAACTAACTCATCGGTGACTAAGATGATATGGGTACCTATATGTCCAGCAAATCCCACATGAAGCAGTCCAGGTATGAGGGCCAGGATCCGACTTTGCATGCTCTGCTAAAATAAAAATGAAAGAAAACAAAAAATGACTCCATATGGTGTGGAAGAAAATGAAAACAAGATGGCTGTTAACACACTGATTCAGGGGGTCAGAAGGCCGGTGAAAAAAAATTCAAGTAGAACATGTGAAGCATGTGGTACTCTTAGAGTTGGAATATTAACCCATCAATGCTCAATAGAACACAGAACTTAAAAGTCTAATATTTAAGTGAAAAAGTCATAAAGTTGTGTTAAACCTTGAGATATTAATATCTAAACAACATGGAAGCACATGGTTAAGTATGCTCTGCAAGAATACTTAGCCTGTGTATTGAAAATGTAAGACAAAAGATTGTGTTACCAAGACATTACATAACAGCCAAAGGAAACTTGAAAGGCACAGCTAGATTGGATGGTATATTTGTTCAACCAATTTTTTTTTCCACCAGTCTTTCAACTATGTTCAAGGAAAAAGGGAGCACAAATTTAGAGATCATATTAACTTTGGCCAAGTCCTCCACAGGTAACAGGATCCAAAACAAGAGAAGCCACTGCAGTCATATTTTACAAGAACCACGACGCACAAGGATTTCGAACGGTTACCAAAATCCACACTAACATATCCAGTCAATGAAATCTTTAAAGTTGACTGACTTTAGTTGCAAGAAAAGCAGCATAGTTTGCAATGTACCTGTAGAACTCAGTCAACATATCATCACAACTGCTAGCATTAACAATACTGTTCCATTCCAGTCTGGAGAAATACGAGGAGAAGTTTTGAATAAATTCTGGTATTGTTTCCTTCCCAGGAATGGTAAGGGAAACAATATCCAAGCCAACAATGCATAATGGTTCTGAAGCTATCGCCACGTAGTCACCGTGGTGGGATGCATTAAAGTTGAAATTTGGTAATTCCTGGTCCACTTTATTCCATTCCTATAAAACAAGCACCGCATGGACAGCCTTTAAGATTTGAATACTGTACGGGGTCGCAGAAAGGAAAATTAGAGTATATTAAGTGATAGTTCATCAAGTCCAATAAAAAAAATACTACTTCATTCACTTCGAAACTTCGATCCGCAGATCATAAAGCAAATCAGTTTATGACTTCACAATAGTGCTGGATTAACTGAAATACTATAAAAGATAACTTTTATGCTATTATGCAAATATTGACTTTGCTAGATGTGAAAGATATAGAAAACAAACAAGTCAAAAGCTTTTGAATTAACCTCCTCCCCCTTTCAAGGAAAATGGAAGAAGAAGGAATTAACCTTCTCAAGAATTTTCCACAGAGAGAGAGAGAGAGAGAGAGAGAGAGAGAGAGAGAGAGAGAGAGAGAGAGAGAGAGATGAATAAACTTCTCACTTGATGCAGTAAGTTATCTCTTATAAAGAGGATTTCATATCTTGCGATGCAGCACAAAAATCCTTGGTGCTTAACTATAAAGGGGAAGAAATAAGAAAAAAGCTTGGGAAAAAGTCAAATGGTTCATGTGCCTGTCGAGTAGCTTGATGTACATAGTTGGACCAATTTCCTAACAACTTAAAGCTTTTGGGAGAATTGGTAACTTAACATAATATCAGAGCTAGGTACCAGAGATGAGTAGGGTGCATGTCTCTGGCTTGCACGCGGAAGGTGCTATCGAGTGAGTACGCTGCACTTGCGCATGAGGAAAGGTGTGAAGCAACGTCTCATATCGCTCGGGTATCAATGTAATATGAACTATATAAGCGTGAAGGCACTATCACTCCAATAGCTGTCTTTTGGAGTTAAGTTATACATAAGACCATGTAACATAGCATTGGAGCTCAGATTGTGAGAGGTCTTGGATTCAACTCTCTCTGTTTGCATTTGTATCTCCACATGCAAGATGGGGTTACACGTGAGGGAGGATGTTGAATAGATTGATATACATTGGTGGGTCCATTTCCTAATAGCTTGAGATTTTGGAAGAATTAGTAACTTACCAGTGCCATGTTGCCAACAAAAATGAGAGAGAATAACAAAAGAGCTCTATGGAAGATCACCACAGCATCAGATCATTTGACGATATCTATGCTAGTGTTTATTGCATAACTACCATAACATGTCAAGTCCACCCTGACTGGGTTCATCTCAATGGCGCTTGAAGGTTAAACCCACTTTGGATACTTCTAATTAAACATTTTAGGATTTCACATTCAGTCATCCTTGAGTTTGTGGCTTAAAGCATATGTATGTAAAACACCACGGATTGACTTCTGAAACATGAGATACCGTAAAATTTCCAAGTCTCAAGAGGCACTGACTACTCAACAGACATGTATTCTGCTAATGACCGGTATTGCGAAATATCAATTGCCCTAACTAGAAATTCCTGCAACGTAATTTCTCTAATTTTCCATGTTTCAGGTCTGTATGGTCCCTAATCAGAACTTGTCACAATAACTTTCAGCAAAATGGATTAGCTTCAAAAATTCCGACAATTTCTCTTGTTAGGCTGAATTTGTAATATGAATGACGAAAATATTACCCTTCAAACTCATCCATAGAATGTAGTCCAATCTAGAGAACATTAAAAGCCATAAAATACTATGAAAGCAATCGAATTATGACCGAAACACAGCCAAATAGAGTAATACACCCTCACACAAACTTCTGAACCAAAAACCATAAATATTTCATGGAGGCTAAGGTATAGGAGTCATACCAGATAGGGTTTTCCCTCAACAGTGCGTTTAATGATAATTTCATCAAATGGGATTCCAAAAACTTCATGAACAAGAGCATATTGAAGCAACCTGCTCACAATTGCCCGCTTTCGATCCTCCAATTTCAGATATCTAAGCAAATAGCGAATTACCATTATACACTCTTATACAAAAATCATTTAGGTCACAAAAAAACTTATTAAATCAAGGGATACAAGAAGTTCCAAAAATTTCATGAATTGGATGATGCTGAGGGGTGGGATGCCTAGGAGTAGTACAACCTATGTGGGATGACGAGGAGTAGAATGGCCCTAGGTGAGATGACCGTGGGTGGCACGCCCAGGAGTGGGATGACAATGATCGTGGATTCATCCCTAGTCAGGGTGATGACGATGATCATTCATACACCGGAACTTACTTTCACTACCAACAACAAGAATCAGACACTTCTTGAGTTTTCTGGTGATAGTGAATCATCAAAAGCAAGGGCAGACTGAAGTAGGTGCCGAGGGTTGTCTGGGTCCCTGCAAAACTCCAAAATTCCATTTAATTATTCTATTTTTTTCACGTTAATTTAGAAAAAGTTCTATAAGATCGACCCCTGCAGGCTGCAAGTCTTTTGGATGGAAAAAAAATACAAAAAATATAAATTAAGTATTTTGTTTCAAAAACTTCCTCTAATTCCAAGTTATCAACCATTTTTTGATCACGGGTATAAATGACGGCTACATCGATGCACATAAACTTAGACCTACCTAGTAGCATTATAGTACATGGAACATTTTTGTTACCATCATATAACTACAAGTGGTTTGGGCCCCTCGCCAAGGACAAATCCTGTGTCTGCCACTAATCAAAAGTGTTTTTCAGGAAAAACCTAACTAATTGCACATGTATCTGATCAACTGGGGAATTGTGATTTTAGACCCCATTTGTTTTCCCACATTAATGCATTGGATTAGATTATAAATCCAAGGCGACCACACATCCCCCATTTGGTGGAATCTTTTTGTATGATAAAATGTCCAACAGATACAATATAACAATACCTCACAAAACATTGGATATACAACATTTTAGAGGGTATGGTTCTCCCTGCAATTTCCGATTGGATTTTTAATGCCATGGGACTATATATCCTTCACCGTTATCCCAGTCAAACAAAACTAGCCTTAAACTCTTGTTCACAATCCTAGCCTTGAACTCTTGTTCACCATCTACAACCCCACTCAATTCGAATACCCACAGCAAGAATCATACACGTCTTGAGTTCTTCTGATGATTCATCAAAAGGGTATGCCAGCATAACTTAGCAAATATGCAGGTTTATCTAATCAAGTGGTGAATTGACAATTCACAATCCCAGTCAAACAAACCTAGCCTTAAACTCTTGTTCACAATCTACAACCCCACAAAATTCGAATACCCATAGCAAGAATCATACACGTCTTGAGTTATTCTGATGAATCATCAAAAGGGCATGTCAGCGTAACTTAGCAAATATACAAGTTTATCTAATCAAGTGGTGAATTGACATTTTACCCTCCAACGTTTTAATGCAAAACTAAATTCAACTATCCACAAAAAGATTTTCTGGATGAATCGTCAGAAGTGTATAACAGAAGCAACTTAAGAAAGATGTATAAATATATAAACGTCGATTGTACTTGTATATTAAGATATAAGCAGACCTGGTGATGGAATGGTGCTCGTGTTGAGGAAGAAAAGACATGGCATAAGAGAATTCACTGGGGGAAGGGTTCCACTGAGAAATGTCAACTACCCATCTCTGGACTCCTCTCTGTAATTCCATTTGTATAGCTTTCCGATCGCTTCAACCTCCGCATATCTGTGCATAATTGCATATGCACGTGTTTATGTCCAGGCGAGTTCTTTAATGGATTTTACCAGATAATAAAATGAGAGAGTTAATTTTAGTTGGTATTTTATAGGGAGACCATAAAATCACATTGGCTGTGTTTGGTACACTGTTTTGGGGCCGGTTTTGGTACTATTTAATTTTGCTTACATAATCATTTCTTTTTCTATCTCTCACCACTTATTACACCTACTTACATCGTCAAAACAAAACAAAACAAAACAAAACACAACCATTATTTTTCAAATAGATAAAAGGGCAACTTATTCAAAAGTCCTAGACAAAGAATTTGTAACCCCATTAATCCACCAAACAAGTTTATAATCTATCCAGTCCTAACGTTGGCGTCTTTTTCTTTTTTCTTTTTTTACCAAAAAAAGTTTGTACATCTATGAAAATGCCAAAAAAGTTTGTACCCTATGAAAGTGCCTAAAATTCTAGGGTACCGTATGAAAGTTCCTAAAACCCTAGGGTACCTTATGAAAGTGCCTAAACCACTAAAACCCTATAAATAGGAAAGTGCATCCTAAAACCTAAACCCTAGGGTACCCTATGAAAGTGTCAAAAAAGTTTGTACTCAATGAAAGTGACTAAAATCTTGGGGTACCCTATAAAAGTGCTTAAAACACTAGGGTACCCTATGAAAGTGCCTAAACCACTAAAACCCTATAATAGGAAAGTGCGCCCTAAAACCTAAATAATAGGGTACCTTTTGAAAGTGTCTAAATTCTATAAAAAAATAAAATAAAATTGATGGACCTTAGACCTTGTAAAACTTTAACATGAACTAAATGACACAATAAGTTCACACTTCTGGAACCTAGAACAATTACCCCTTTTCTTGCTTTTGAATCTATTATTTTCCGAAGAGAACCAATCATTGCCAAAACTTATTGATCAAACCCAGTTCGTGAAAGCGACGAATTTGTGGTGGTGTTGATCGCTGGGGAAGGCAAGTAAGAGAGGAGGTGGTCGCCAGTGGCAGTGCTCGGTCGACTAAGATGACAAAACGTTTTAGGGAAAAGAGAGAGGAGGGGATCAGATGTAGTGGGAGTATGTCGGTTTTTGAACGGGAGTACACTTTTGCATGATGTGTAAACCCTTCATTGATTGGCTGCAAAATTGCTATTTATGGAGCTTCCGTAAACAAGTTAATGGATCCATAGAATCTTGAGATTAAAAAAAATACGAATACAACTTCTCACCACATATATCAATCAGCATATCACCACTGTATGATTTCCCAATAAAGAATTAACTAAGGGTGAGTATAGGTATTCATTGCTTCGTATTGTTGGCATCACGTTGATGGATTCTACTATTTTTGTGTGGCCTTTGCTTTCAAGGAGTGTGAGAAGGAAGAAAACTACACTTGGGTGTTGGAGAAGTTGAAGGGTATCACGGATCCCAACTTACTTCTGTATTGTCATGGATTGGGAGTTGGCCCTTATGAAAGTATCCATTTGTTTCTCTTGTGGACTCTTGAAATTACACCCTTGGTCTTTTTTTTTTTTTTAATAGTCTGGTTTCTTCAAGAACAAAGTTCAAAATCAACAAGGGGTCGTAGAACAAAGGGAGTGTACAACTAGGTTGTTCGTAACGAGGGAGAGAGAGAATGGAGTTTGGCTTAAAAAAGTTGTTGTCCTTAATGAATTGACTTAACAAATTTAAAAACAAAAAACATTACAGATTACTTGATTTAAGCGATTGGGAAGAATTTACGAAATGGATACAATTCTAAGCTGCATAAGGATGAGGCCTAGTTTTTTTTATAAAAAAAAATAGCAACCTAGATGCTAAAATCATTGTATTTCAAATAAAAAAATAAAGTGCTACCGTGTATTATTATTTGATTTTTTCACAACAAATTAATTGTTTCCGTGTGTTTCCAAGGTTCCCTATTATAAGAAGAAGGATCCGCATTTATGTTGAACAAAGGTATCGCCTGATGTGTGGATTGACACTTTACTTGAAGATAAGATTAACAAAAGGAAGAAGAAGAAATAACGAATTCGTTTATTCGTTTAAAGCGTGTAAAAGTGGAATTCGGGTGTTTGGCCCGAACGAATGCTTAAATACAACTTTCCAATCAATAGGTGTCGAACCATTGCCAATGCCAATGCCAAGAAAAATGCTACTACCAATAAACTATTGCAAACCATGCTATGAAGGCGAATCAACCACCGTGGAGAATAGAGGAGCGCCCAAAAGTACAAGATAGAGAATTCGAATCCAGAAATTGGGCCAAACGAGCCAAAAAAACTACCCAAAAGAGAGTCATCAGAGGCTACTGGAGCTCCAGCGAGGGTTGCCAGAGTCAGACGAAGCTCCAACAAGGGTTAATGCTGTTGCGTTATGCTATGCGATTTGTTGTTATGATGTTGAGGACCCATGGTTGTTGTTGCAGTGCTCCTGCTGTTGCTGATTGGTTCTACCTAGGGGTGAAAACGGGCCGGTTCGGTCCGGGTTTGGCATATTTTTTGGACCGGGCCGGGAATTCGGTTTGGATATGTTTGAAACCGAAACCAGGTCAAAGAATGCCGGTTCGGGTTCCATTCGGTTTGGCCGGTTTCGGTCCGGTTTGGCCGGTTTGCCGGTTTGGGCTAGTGGGCCAAAATTTGGGCCAACGCAAGATAAATTCCAAATTTAAAATGGCCCAACAGAGTTCAACAAAGCCCAACACAATGTAAAATGGCCCAAAATTAATATGGCCCAAGATTAAAAAAAAAAATGGCCCAACAGAGTTCAATACTTACTCTATTAAAACAAACTTGATTAGGTAGCTAAGCTTGCTGTTGATTCCATGCATTCTTTCACTTAATTAGGTAGCTTGCTGTTAATACTTAATAAGTTAATATGGCCCAACACAAGTTCAAGTGTACCCCAATATTAGACAGCAAGGCTAACAAATTCAACACCAACAAAGTTCAAGTGTCCTCCAATATTAGACAGCAGGGCTAACAAATTCAACACCAACAAAGTTCAAGTGTCCCAACAAGCAAGGCAGCAAGGCATAAGTAATTCAAGAGTCCCAACAAAGTTCAATTGTCCCAGCATAAGTAATTCAACATAATTAAGTACATAACAACAAATCCAACATTTAAATTTGAAAGGCATCAAGGCAGCAACAAGCGAGGCAATCAAGGGTCCAGTAAGGCAGCAAGGCATCCACCAAGTGTCCAGCAATACTGCAAATGCAAAAAAAGAAGTAAATTAGAGATTAAAATGCAAAGTAAGGAGCCAATCATTAAATTTTAAAGGAACTTGTTAGTTGTTACTTAGATTTACCCATCTCTTCTTCACTCCTTTTAGATATCATTGATACATGAATCTTCCTGTAATGCTGGCCCAATTTCTAAAAGGTAAAAATAAAACACAAGTTAAACCATGAAATAAAAAAGAAAACTCAAATAAATGAACTATAATTTAGTGTAATACCCGAGTCAATTCTCCCCACCTCATCTAGCATTTCTCGAAGAGATATTTGAGTTGGATTCTTCAACCAATTTTGTGCACAAATAAGGGCCTCCGCCACTTTGGGAGAAAGAGAAGTGCGGTATGGATCAAGAATACGTCCTCCCGTGCTAAAAGCGGATTCGGATGCAACGGTTGATACCAGAATAGCTAGAATATCCCTTGCCATTTGAGAGAGAATGGGATACTTGGAACACTTTTCTTTCCACCAACCCAAGACATTAAACTCCGGTTTGCCATCTTCATCTTTTTTTTCATTGGACTCATTACTTTCCGACCAATACCTCTCTAACTCCGATTTGGCCACCATATTAGTCTCCGCTTGCATGAAACTCTCAAAGTCTGACTCCATTTCATCACAATAATCAAAAGACCCCTTTGCATTTTTCTCCATGTTTCTAGACACACCAACATTATGTTCTTCCGCATATTGAATGCTCCTCATCTCATACCAATTGTAAAGCCTTGTCATCCCTTCTTTCATCTCTAAAATCTTGTGATCAACAACCTTTTTATCATAGTGTTTACTCAAGCACCATCTCACAAACACAAATTTCCAACGGGGATCAAGAACATTTGCATACAACAACAATTGGTTTATCTTGTCAAATGTACCCCAATATTTGTCATACTTCTTGTTCATGCCCTTAGCTAACATCACCAACTTAAGATCGTCACTCTTCTCCAATGTGGCAATTGCTTTTTTAATGGTCATGACTTCTTTGAAAAATGTATTGGAAGTCACGCATAAAGACCCCTAAAACCGCTTCTAAGTTACAAATCTAAAAAACTCTAAGAACTTCAACATACAATTCCACAACTTTCCAATCATCACTATTAGGAGTACCATAACTTACACTTTTCCCTCTCCTTTTCCCTCCCCCTTTCCCTTTCTCCCTTTCACTATTGGAAGTCTCGGGAATCATGATTTCCCTTTCCCACATTTCCCTCTCTTCTTCCCCTTCAAATTCATCGTCGTTCTCAACCTCATGAGCTACATCAACCTCATCCTCTCTAACACCAAGATTAAGTAAGATACCATCTTCGTCTTCCAATCTCTCAAAAGCTTTTTGATAAATCAAAGCTCTTTCCAACATAAAGAAAGTTGAGTTCCAACGAGTTGCCACATCCAAACAAGGCACAAGCTTAGAATTAATTTTATCTCTATCGACACATGCTCTAAACTTTCTATACCTTGACGGGTGAGGATCTCACATATTTCACAATATTAAGACCCTCTACTTATTGACACATGAACATCTTTCAACCCTTCACGGACAATCAAGTTCAATATATGAGCACAACACCTAACATGTAAAAAGTCATGGTGTAGAATAGTAGAGTCACTTTTCGAGGTCTTCTTCTTCAAATAGTCAACTATGCCATTATTTGAACTTGCATTATCAATTGTGAGTGTCAATACCTTATCAATCCCCCATCCCACCAAACAATTCTCTACTTGCTTACCAAGTGTCTCACCTTTGTGATTTGGAACTAAACAAAAGTTAAGAATTCTTTTATGAAGCTTCCAATCACAATCAATGAAATGGGCCGTAAGACACATATAATTGAGGTTTTGAAGAGAAGTCCAAGTGTCTGTGGTAAGGCAAATTCGTTGGTCCTTAAGTGCTTTCTTTAAACCTTTCTTCGTATCTCTATATAATTGAATACAATCTTTCGCAATTGTAATTCTACATGGGATGTTTCCCCACTTTGGTTGCACCACTTGCATGAACTTTCTAAAACCTTGACCATCAACAAAACTAAATGGTAGTTCATCAATCAAAATCATTTCTGCCAAGGCCTTCCTACTTGCATCCACACTAAATGACCAACTTGTAAGCCTATTACATGCGTCAAACGATAGGGTTTTTTGCCTCTTATCCCCTTTCCTCTTGAGATTATACTCACTATTTTCATACTCTCTACATAACTTCTGAAAATGGGTTCTCATTGACGATGTCCCAACCAAATTCGAATCAGCAGCATATACTTGGCCACAATAATTGCAACTAGCCTTGGGCTTATAATTGATTTCACACTCTTTCTTTGGAATTGTAGTAAAATGATCCCATACAACAGATGTTTTCTTCTTTTTAAATTTCTGTTCTCCGACATTTGGTTCATTATCATCCACTATAATGGGTACTTCAGATGCATTAACCACTAAATTATCCATCTACAAAGCAAACAATAGTCTAATTTCAATCACATTTAAATATCTAACAGTCACTCAAACAATGATAAAACGGTCCCGCCGCCTGATAAATCTAAAAATTGCAGAATAAAAACGGTCCCGCCGCCTGAGAGTTAGTAGAGTTACCTTTAAGCTAGCTGAACCTTAATTTCAAGCAACAAGCCAACAAGCAGTCAAGCAACAGTAGAACACAACAAATTTGACACACATATTTGGTCCATCTCAGAATCAAGCCAACAAATGACACACACACAGATAGAGCAACTTATTAATCACTAATCAGTAAACAGTGTCATACACAAAGACTCAGAGAGAGAGAGAGAGAGAGAGAGAGAGAGTACAGTCGCACACACATATAGACACACAGATCTGGTCCATCTGGACATACATGGTCACACACAATCACACACAGATCTGGACGGAGAGAGAGAGCTCAAAGAGGTAGAGAGAGAGAGGCGATACGGTCATACCCCACTTTTGTTGTTTGGATCACCAGATGGTGGTGGTCGTGGCCGGTGGCTCCATCTGATTTCTTCGTATCTGAAAAAATAGCCAACAATCCATCATGAATTCATGATTTGTTCGTGTCTTCGTGAGAGAAAGAGAGAGAGAGAATCGGAGTATCGATTATCGAAGAGAGAGAGAGAGAGAGACTTGGGAGTCTAAGACAGTAAGACGTACCGAGATACCGGCGGCCGACGAGCAGTAGACTTAAGAGTCTGAGATGTACCGGGCTACCGGCGGCCGACGAGCCGTGGAGGACCGGAGGTAGAGCCGTAGAGTCGTAGAGAGAGTGAGAGACAGAGTCCAGAGGTACTGAGGTAGAGAGAATGAGAGAAATGAAGGGTGAGTCGTGCGGCTGGTGTTAGATCTAGGGTTAGTGAAAAATGAAAATATATAAATTTTATATTTATATTTATATATCCGGTCCGGGCCGGTCCGGTCCGGGTTTTTTGACCCCTATAACCGGAAACCGGACCGGTTTTCCGGTTTTTCACAAACATTAGCCCGGGACCGGACCGACTAAGTTAAAAGGGAGGATAAACCGGCCGGTCCGGTCCGGTTTCCGGTCTGGGCCGGTTTTTGCGGTTCGCTTTTTCACCCCTAGTTCTACTTCTACTTCTACCGCTGCTACGTTGCTACTACTGCTACTTCTGATTGCTATCCAAAGAGAAAGAGAGAGAGAGGAGGTTGACTGATGGAGAGAACAGATGGAGAAGAACTGATACAAGATTGAAACCCGCTCATATACCATGTTAGCTTTTAAAGGAAGAGAAATAAACAAATGTAGCTACTATTATTGCATTGCAAAGCTTAGAATTATTGCATTGCAAACTTAGAGATTAGAGCATCTCTAGCGCACTACCTAAAAAATGTTTGCTAAAGCTTACACCTAAGCATATGTGGGACCTTATTTTGTATTATAAGAACTTAATTAGCTAGCTAAAAAGAAATGCACTTTAATGGGGCTCTCTAAAATGTTAATTAACTTTAAGTTTTTCCTTTCTCTCTCCTCTCTCTCTCCCCCCTCTTTCTCTCTCCTCCTTCTCTTCTCTCTCTATCTCTCTCCCCTTTCTCTCTCCTTAAGTATCTCCCCAAATTTAGGTAGTCACTTAGGGCACTTTAGGTAGTGATGGGTGCCCCATGAGATTTTAGAGAGTCAATTTTTATGCACTAGAGACCATTTTTTGAGTTTTTCTTGACTAATTAGTTAGGACACTTTAGAGAACTCTTTTAGGCAGCGTATTAAAGATGCCCTTACAAGACTAATCAAAAGGTTATATAGGCTAGCCTAAAAACCCTAGTAAAACCCTCATAACTTAAAAGGACCAAGTTACTCCTTACGTAGAGCAAAATAACAAATTAATTGAAACATAACAATTGGAATCCCTAAATTATAATTCCTGTAAAATTGAACTTTCCTAAATTATACTTCATACAACTAACAACATGGTCTCATCATTGTTATCAAGGCCTCTAAGAAGGTAACAAAGAACCGTAGACCAAAGATGAGATTTGCAAGCAAATGGAGTGGAAAGTACAGAAAGTTCTAAAAGAAGTTGGACGACCAGGTTGTCAAGAAGAGATTGCACACCACGGAGACAAAGAAATGTGAATGCCCCTTTGAATTGAGATGTGTAAAATTCCACAAAGGTTGGACCTTTACTGTATTCAACGACACCTACAACCATCTTCCGATGGGTCGATCACTTGGTGGGGCACTCGTATCCAAGGAGGTTGTCATCGGACGAAACGTGTTGATGTCGGTGAAAAACAAAAAGAAGAAGAAGAAAGAACGGATCATACGACTATCCATGTACGTTAAACAGAGTAACGAAGTTGACAGATCGAATTCACGGGGGAGAAAACCTCGTTCTTTCGTTGAAATCGTGCTAAAGTGGAATTCGGGTGGCGTGGTCCAAACGGAACTCTTGAATACAACTTTCGGCCAACCGAAATTAGCTCGAAAAGATTTGGATATCTGATTTTTGAGCGCACCGATAACAGGATAAAGATCACTTGAGGAGACAAAAGCAGGCCAAGTTGTGGGTATTCTCCACTTTGTTAAAGATTCCACCAAGAAAAGTGAGGCCTTGAATAGAAACCACAAAGTTCTACATATGAAACCTACTGATCAGAGAGTTGGATTGGAGGATGCAAAAGATGGCAAGTAAAGAAATCATTCTGTTCCTCGTGGTCTCCTTCCATTTTTGCTATCCAGCTTCTTTACTTCCTCTGGGAAAGAACTCGACTTCCGGTATATTTCTCTCTTCTTCAAGCTAAAATTTTACATTCTTCTCTATCTCTCTCTGATTGTTATGAAGCGAAGAAATTCAAGAAGTTGGGTTGTCTCTGACATGATTTGTATTTCAGTTGTCTGCAACTACAAACCAAAGTAAGTTGAAATCAGATCAGGTTGCAGCTAAGACCTTGTTTGAATCGATATCCTGTTTTCACGAGAGAGAAGACATGTATGATGATTGATGATACTTGACATGTTTAGATCACTGTTGGGAAATAAACCAATTTTGGAGCCTAAGTTCTTACCTCGTATTTTTTAGTGACACGGGCTCGACGGAATCAAGCAAAGTGGTGGTACCTTTTCTGCCACTAGCTTCTGTGTTGGATTTATTCAGATTTCCTGGTAGAAGGTCTTGCTGCATCTCACTTTTATCTGCAGAATTTTGAGTCCTCTGTTTGATTTTAAGTTCGGAATTTTACCGTGTGTGACAGATGAACCTTACCTAATATTGCATCTACAGCTCGTTTGCAGGAAAACCTGGGAGAAAAAGAAACAGATGAACGTAAACTGGGCGATGGAAAAGTACTAGCCCACCGCAGCAATTTTGCTGCTGGTGCCGGTGGAAGAGGTGGGAGAGGTGGGGGTGGCAGTAGAGGTGAGGGTGGCAGTGGGGAGGAAGGAAGTGGCGGTAGCTCCACCACCCCCAACACAGGAGCCGGCACAGCTGTTGTTCCCTTGTATGCAGCAGGTGCTAACGGCCACCGCAACAACCACCACGGGTCTGCCAGCAGCAACCGGAGCTGCGTAGGACTTTCCGCCTTGTGCGCAGTGATCTTGGCATCTCTTGTTGTACATATTTACAAAGTACTTGGAAGTGAGAACCTAGTTTGATATTTTCAATATTACTTAGCTTCACTATGTGTAAGAATGTTCAATATTATAACTTCCTCATTCCTTGCAAATTCTTTTGGAATCAACTTAACAAATTCCTTCAAATTCTTGGTCCTCAAAATATACAATGCCCTTACCGGGCCACAAGTTTGATGGATCTAGTTCTTCAAAGGAGTATAATGTCATTTACCTTCTGGTATACGAAAAAAAATAAGGAATCAGAAATCACATCCTTACTTTCCTAAGCAACATATATAAGAAATGGGATCAATCATCAAGAGGGTCAGAACCACCAGTGGGATCTCACTCGACTATCGTACGAAGCATCGAAGCCACCCGTTCTTTGTTGCTACTTGTAATCACCATGTCCAAGTAGTGCAAGGCATCCTGGGGGAGGAGGCCTTCCAAGAAAAATCGAAACAGGTGCGAGTGTGTCCCCTGCATCACATCCAGACAATGATCCAGCACCTTCTCCTGCTGCTCTTTACTCAATTCCGCGGCCTCAATCAATGGCAGTAGCTCTCTCTCCTCCTCCTCAAAGTGTTGTTTGCAATGATCCTGCCAATGTAAAAAGGAAAAAAAAAAACAAAATTAAACGATGATGAAGCGATTGGTAACGAATCTTAACATTCACTCGTGACTCAGCAGATGGAGCGGCTTTAATCTTTGGCGGGCCATGCAATCACTTAGAATAAAGCCTAACTAACCTGCAATTTTTTCAGCCGACTTGAAATATTATACAGGGCTTCTTGGTAATTGGGACTCCCGGAATCCAACACTCCGACAGATTTAATGTCTTCTTTGATGCCGTTCATGATAGGTAGATCCCTTGCATGTTCTTCATTTGCAGCTTTTGATAACCCTGTGTCAATACCCACAATAATGCTAAGGTTAATACCTTACCATCAATATTTTTTTCACTTGTTTGGAGAAAGCAGGATTTCAGGATCCAAAAAGGAACAAGGAGTAAAAAGAAATCTGAAATCTCACTAGAAATCCATCAGTGGGTCCTAGAAATCCTTTAGTATATAGATGCAGAAATTCTGTCCAAACTAAAATAATGAAGCCAATTATTTGTGCAGCATATAGTGTTTCGATTTCGACCCACTTTTGATTCCTATGTCACTGACTTTTTCCCCCATTCTTTGGCAAAAGTTCTCATCAAATATGACCAAACTGCCAACCCATTATGCAAGTTGCAATTCAGTATCTACAATCCAAACGAATGACAAGAGAATAATGAAAATTTTAAATTTGGTTTCTTGGGCTAACAAATGATAGAAAACAACATGAGAAGAAACTAACAGCACTAAGAAATTGCTTAGGTTGTACTCCAATTTTACTTTTCCATCATGAAATCCAACTCCAGAACTTGCATAATTCCGATGATTTGAACTTCAACAATTTCAAGCAATAGGGATTATGAAATGTTCATGAAACTAGGATTTTTCAAAATCTTGTGAGAAAAGATTAGTGAATTCAGGTAGAAAATACTAACAAACTATTTCATATTGGGATATAGAAGACTGACAATATAATTTCTATTCAGCTTGGTCAAAGCCAACTATTTAGGCCGGTACGTTCCCTCTGAGCATTTTTCTAGTAAATGTTACATCTTCTCTTGAGACCATTTCAGCGACTCCTAGAATGATTTCAGCATCAACTCTACAAGATCTTTGACTACGTGATTCCGATCTGTTTCCAGCAGAAGAAAATCTCTACTTAGATTTATCTTGTAAGTTCTCCAACCGAATGGCATGACCGGCATTTTCGTGCTACCAAATTTTCTTGTCATAACTGATGTCTATCTTTTATGCTCATATGTCCATGCCATATTGGTCAGATCTAGACCGGAGGAGGTAACTTCGTTTATTTAGGGTGTACAAAATTAATAATTGTAAAAACAAATAGATACACTGAAATTGAAAAAGGATCAGAAAAGACTACCAAAAAAACAGTAAAAGCAGTCATTTCCAATTATTGACTTCAATAAACTTTTTCTTTTGATCATAATTTCGTGTTTTTTAGACTTCTTTTTTTTTGTCTAGATGAGTGATTAATCATTAAACAGTTTAATTGGCGGCAAATTTACAAAAATAAAAAAGGAATGAAACACAATGAAGGATTTATGCCAAATACACCCTTCTCCTTTTCTTTTTTAGGTCTTTTATGATGTTTTGTCCAATTTAGGACCAAATTTGTAACAATCTACTTCATCTTTACAAGAGTAATCTTAAAAAAAATGAGCAACCATTAAAGAAACTTAAAATGGAAATAAATCAAACTTTTTCTGTATTTTTCGAAAAAATGAGGTCTTATTTTTACCTTTTGGAGTTTTCAAGTTGAGGTGAATAAATGGTGAATCATAACAGTAGTTGACCAAAGTTTGAAGGAATCATTAAAGAAAAATAAATAATTAATGCTCTCGACTTCAGTAAATAATTAATGCTTGTGACGGTATAAGGGGACTACTGTTTCAGTGGTATTCTGTGAGCCACTTTGTGCATTTATAGCCAAAAGTTAGGCCAGTCTCCAATCCATCTATTTCAGTGGTATTCTGGGAGCAGTCACTTTGTGCATTTATTGCCAAATGTTAGGTCTGTCTCTTATCCACCCCCGCCCATACTCCCAGTTATTGGGGACTAAATGGGTTATGTTTATGTTTGACTTCAGTAAACTTTTTCTTTTGATCATAATTTCTTAGATTTTTAGACTTCTTTTTCATCAATATGAGTGATTAATCATTAAATAGTTTGGCGCAAATTTACAAAAATAATGAAACACAATGAATGATTAATGCCAAACGCACCCTTCTCCTTTTATTTTTTAGGTCTTTTATGAAGTTTTGTCCAATTTAGGACCAAGTTTATGACAGTCTACTTTGTCTCTACAAGAATAATCTTAAAAATAAATAAATAAAACAGCAACCATTAAAAAAAACTAAAATGGAAATAAATCAAACTTTTTCCGTTTTTTTCTGAAAAAAATGAGGTCGTCTTTTACTTTTTGGAGTTTTCAGTTTGAGGTGAATAAATGATGAATTAGAACAGTAGTTGACCAAAATTTGAAAGCACCATTAAAGAAAAAATAAATAATTACTATGAAAAATCTAGCACCAACTCAATTGTCCGAATACGTCTACCGTTTGATTGAGGTATCTAATCATTGTAATTATTTACATGATTAATGTTCCCAACTCTCGACAAATTTTAGTACGGGTGCAAGTGGGCCGAGCCCTATAGGAACTCGTCTACTAAGTGAGCCTAAAACTCGAGCTTGAGTTTGGCTTGTTGGTGACGAGTCAAGCACTTAACGACGCAATCACAATTTATTGACTAAATGAGACTATAAAACTAGCCGAGTTTTATAGTATTACTAAGCTTGGCTCATTTACTAAACGAGCTTCAAACTTGAGCTCAAGATCCATTCAATTATTAAACGAGCGTAGTCAAGCCCTTAACCAGTTGATCCTCGAACAACTTGGTTTGTTTGTAGCCCTAATTCTAAGAAATTATAACAATTCTTACATTGAACCTTGTTCCCAAAAAGGAACCCAAACAGAGCTCCAAACTCAAGCTCGAGCTCCATTTAATTATTAAATGAGCCGAGTCGAGTCGAGTCGAGTCCTTAATTCGAACATCTCGATTTGTTCTAAGAAATTACTAACAATTCTTAATTTGAACCTTGTTCCCAGAAAGGAGCCCAAACAACCGAGTAACCAACAACATGACCGGCCACTTGTTGACGAAAAGTAGCCCAAACAACCCAACAAAAATGACCGGCCACTAATAACCTATCCCCGTTATAAGTTCCTTGCTTATTTTGCAAGTAAATCAATATTCCTCATATTAGTCAACCAAAACAAATGCAGTCTACTTACTACTCTCACTGTCCCCATTTTATAGTCTCAATTGAGACCTTTTGTTATTCAAAAATTTCGTCCTGCTTGAAAACTAAATAGATAAATGTTAAAGAATTTCCTCTATTATGAAATTAAAAATCATAAAAAAGCAAAAAAAATGTAATAACTGAACGGTAAAATATGAAAAATTTGTTTTAAAAAATGCAATCATTAGGTCCCCTTATGAAATTAGAATCCCTAAAATAGAACCATAAAATGGGGAACAAAGGGAGTCTATGATAAGAGTTTTATTCACCATCACTAGATGATCGTGAACAAAATTGGGGATAGTGGGAGTATATAATAGGAGTACCATATCTCATTAAAAAAAATTCTCATTAAAAACTAGCAGCATGAATCCCGATACGGTGCTACGCAGACCACGTGTGTAACTGACAACATACCTCGATCCGCCCGTTCCAAAATCGGAAACACTACCTTCTCCTCCATCTGAGCGTGCTCCAGCATCATCTCCAGCAACTGCGAGTAGCTACGAGCGAACTTCTTCACCTCCATCCGCGGACTCCCCATCACCGGATCACCACCACCCCCTCCCTTCCCACCTCCACGCGCCGCCAGATCCTCCGCCCACCTCACCATCCTCTCCAAATGCCACATCACACTCTTGTGCTGCACCACCGTCGCCCTCACCACCAACGGCGTCGTATCCTCTTCCTCCCCTGCCCACCGCTTCGCCGTCAGCGGTGGCTCCGGAAACTTAGACTCGATGTACTGGATCAGAGCCTCTTTAGTGCCCGAAACGGCGTCGGATTCGTAATGGAGGGTTATTGATTGATCGGAAGGCGTGAATTGGAGTGAAACCGGTTTGCGGAGGAGGGCGAAGCGGATGTAGCACGTGAGGATGCACGTGGGTGGGCCGCTTAATCGGACGACCGGAGATGGTTTCGGAGGTACTTTTAGGATGTCCGACGGTGCGATCTCCGCCGTCGATTTCTTGGTCGTCTCTCTGTTTTTTCTCATACAGTTGCCCATTTTGGGATTTTCAGCAGAGTAGAGAATCGAGAAACAGAGGATGGAGAAAAACAAAACCCTCCAATTTTCTTCGCAAAATTGATTTTACCAAACAAAGAATTGACAGCAAGAAATTTGGGATGCTTAGTTCTTAAGAAGGTGTTTAGAGAGAGAGCATGAACTAACTGAAAGGCACTCTGTTGACCAAGATTGAGACAATCTTGGTTTAGAGAGAGAGAGAGAGAGAGAGAGAGAGACTTTGTTAGGGTGGATTACAATTATTATAAAGAGAACGTATAGATATAGATACTCCTATATAAGTGGATATGGCGTAATGTAAAAGGTTCATCCGTGGTATCGGAACAAAATCACATGGAGTAAAGGTAGCGCTCCGGAGAGCTCATAAGTTTGGATTTGACAGCCGTTATTAGTCGTTGGGAAGGCTGTTAATTAGGCTTTAATTGGAAGCGTTACGTGGAAGAAAGGACACTTTGGAAGAGATACATCAGCATACATCAGCAGTCCTTGATTAATTAGCAAAAATGATACTCTCACTCCCTCCCCATCCACTCCCTCTCACTCCCCCTCTCACATTGTATGGGTCCCGCCATGGGTCCCACATGTGATGGGCCCACGACATGTGTGAGAGGGAGTGGATGAGGGGGAGTGAATGTATCATTGTTCATTAATTAGGGACAATTGTTGGGTTTGCAATAGGGTGCTTACGATCGGGATTGATATGAATCCAGTTCTAATTCGCGAGTCATGATTTTTTGAAAGTAAAATTTGTGTGAGATCCAATAGTTTCACGGTTCGGTTTCAATCCAATTGACGAGTCATAGATCAATTCCGAATTTGTTCACGAATTTTTAACTTATTTTTATAAAATATATATCAACTAATACAAAAATCCAAATCTGACATTGAAACAAACACTTCAGTAGTATAGTTAGTAGATGAGAATATAAAACATTAAGATGAACAGAGAAAGAGCAATCATTGGAAAGAAATAATGTGGGCTTATTAAACATTTCATCAAATTAATTGAACAAATTTAAACTTGAACATTATGGAATCAAAATAGAGAGCAAAAAACAAAATCCAAAATTCATTTTCACATTCCAAACACAGTAGGCTATAAATCAGAGTTTGAGCACTACCAAGTGTAAACATCAAACTTGTTAAAACATGCCAACAAACACATCTACATAGAGAGTCACAAGCACAAAACCTAGATGTCATCTTGGAATTCCAAACAAAGTAGGCTACAAAGTAGTAAAATTATTTATCTATACATACACATACATTTTTTTTTTATTTAAAAATATGTAATAAAAATGTCACGGTCCGGATCGGTTAATCCTCTGTTTCAAAATAAAAATCTATATCCGGACCGCGAGTCACGGTTTTTTATTTTTTGAATCTTTGTATGGAACATTAATCCACGGTTAAAATCCAAAACGTGCGGATCAATTCGGTCTAGACCAGATTCATGGTTCACCGATTTTTTGAACAGCCCTAGTTAATGGACCTGATAAATATTATAGTGTTTACGAACTTTATAAACTGAACGACTCAAGTAACGTACTTTATACTCTAGAAAAATACATGAATTTTGAAGAATAGCATTCTTTTAGTCGTATCCGAGATGCCCGTAACACTCTTCACCAACAATGGCGGACCGAACCACATGTATTTATAATTGAATAACAAAATATCATATGTGGTAATATGCCAACATGCATGGTAACATAACGATTTGCGAGCTATTTTGTGGTGATTTAGTGGTTAGGTTAAGTGGCAAGGGCTGTTTTTGGGTTCTAATTTGGGGGTATCAAACCAAGGAAGAGCCAGGCAAATGAGGTGGTATGCATAGGGGTGGGAATTTGTCACACGACACAAGAACATGATCCGAACCCGACACGAACTTAGCATGTTAGGGTCAACCATTTCTAACACGAAACACGAATATGACAAAACATGATAATTCTGACACGATCATGAAATGACACGCCATGGGATGATTTTGGGGTCCAATTTGGAGGCTAGTTTAGGGGCTGATTGAGGCAATTTTGTGGTAGGATGTTTTAGGGGATATTTGGGGCTTATATAGGGGTTGATTTGTATGTTGCTTGGGGTTGAATTTGTGGGATGCTTCTGGGTCGATTTAGGGTATTGCACTCTTTAAGCCTCTCTAAATGTTTTCCTTTTTTTATTGTGTTAATTTTATTTTTTCATTCTTGCTATAAATGAAAATTTTCTTTACCAAGGGTTATAAAATAGGATGATCATAGATGACAATATTCAATGGCAGAACAACTAAGGGGGCCAGTGGCACGGGCTATCCCAGGTCCCAACCTCCTACCAATAAAGGTATTTAGTTTACTCATTCCATCTTTAGTTAACCAAATCCAAACTCCACCACTGAAAGGTTTGCTATTCTAAACGCTATCACCCATAAATAAATTCTCCCCTTAGCTACATATTTTCCACGTGGTTTAACTTTGGACTTCCAAGTCATTATGCTACCGACGACACAACACTTCACTTCGGGCAAGACATTTAGCAATACAAAGCTAAGTCATAGTCAGAGACTCTTTTTGTGTCAATCTTAGGAGCGACTAAACTTGCCTCGCCCATCTTTGTGGACATCAACGACTTGCAATGGATCGAACTCCAGAGGCTTCGTCACAGTGAAGGGGGTGTGAGTTCCTTAGCGTTTTGAGTTTTATTTTTTTGTTAACTTTAGCAGAAAACTTAACTGTGCCCATAGTACACAAAGCACATGAGAGCTATATATGCGCTACGATGAAAAGAAATTCAGGGGTTCATCCGCATATCGGGGTAACCGCAGGAGGTCATGTAAGTGAAGTTTGTCTTTTTTCTTATACATTCTACAAAGTCATAATACACATAAATCAAATTGAAAGAGTCAAATTTTACAAAAAAAAATTTGCAAATGCGAAGTATTACCAAATCGCATAAGCTTGAGTTTATTCACAATCGAAATGTTACAAACTAACATTATCTTCTAATTAAAGTACAAAACCCCAACAACTCATGGCAAGATGTGTCCATAGTGGACCACTCATTCTATAGATCTCTCATCTCAAAAATCCTTCCAAACAAATCGTGTGGGTGTGAGCTATAGTCAAATATTGTTGGAAAAAATGCGGCAAATTGAGCGAATAATTTCATTGATAGAATCAACTCTATTATAGATTACATGAACGAAAATGGAACAACAAGAATCAAACAGAATTCTGTGAATCACAATTTCCTTGAAACATATTCATCACCTACCAGAGTAAATTTTACTTTTAACCCTTAAACTATGCATACTTTTTTCTATATCGTCCTCGAACTCTACTAATTTCATCCGTGTCGTCCTCCAACTATGGGTTTCTTTCCCATTGGGTCCAAAAGCTAACTCCCGTTATAAAAGTGGACGAAATATGATACATGTGCATATCACGTGCCTTTTTGCCTTCTCACTATTCATCTTCGTATCTTAAATCTGTGCAGAGAAGAAATGGCCACTCTACCCTTTGATATGCTATCAACAAGGCATGTGATATGCACATGTATCATTTTCCGTCCACTTTTGTAATAGGAGTTAGCTTTTGGCCGGACTCAACGGGATAGAAATCCATAGTTGGAGGATGACATGGGTGAAATTAGTAATTCGAGGACGATATAGAAAAAAAGCATGCATAGTTTGCGGGTTAAAAGTAAAATTTACTCCACCTACCGAGCGTGTTTGTCTCACAGTCACAGGATAAAACGACTAGAACACAGCTTTGGAACACCACCGACGACCACCTTGGCAAACTGAACTACATCAGGCTCTCTCTCACACAAAGATCGTACTCAAAATTGTGAAAATGGAATCCGAATTTTTGGTGTGCAACACACAAACGGGATACTAATTATAAGCACCAAAGGAGCAGGCCCGGCCCTGAGATTTTTGTGGCCCCAGACGATAATGTAAACCAAGACCCTATGTTTTTCTAGAGAAAAAATTAAAGAACCAAGATTTATTTCAAATGACAAATACCGTGTTCCATATTTTGTCTTTTTTGTTATTCATGTCTTCATGTTAATAAAAAATAGTTTTCAGTCATAATTGTCTATTCTTATTGCAAGAATTAGAAAATCAATTGAAATGGGCAATGTGAACATTTATGAATACGCACGAAGTATTTTATTTATTTTTCTCCCTAATTACTACACCGGCAATTTTTTTTAAAAGAAGTCAACAAACGATAAGGATGTTGTAGTGGAAAGGGGAAAAAAAAAGGAAGAGAAACTGACTATGGTAAGAAAAAAGAAAAGGGAAGAGAATGTAGAAAAGGAAAAAAAAGGCCCCTGGGAATTGAACCTTGGCATTTACCAAGAAAAACACAAACTTTTCCACTATGCCAAATGCTTCTCTATTTCTTGTAGTGCAATATTATATATTTATTACTTGTTATGAACATATAAATACCTAATTGGAGTCCCAAAAATGGGCTATTTTTGGTGGGCCCCAGTCCTGGGCCTCCCCAGCCTGCCCACAGGGCCGGCCCTGCAAAGGAGGGACTGATGATGGTGGCATTGAGCTGTTTGGGTGGTTTGATTGTGGCTCAAGCATTTTCTTGTTTAGTTAGCTCTTTGTAATTGTATTTTTATCTTTCCGTACATATTCAAAAATATCTTCCAGAGCCTGGAAGGAAGATTGAGAATTCGTGAATAGCAGGAGTAGCGAGAGTATTGTTAATTTGTTATACGACTCTTTCTGCTTTTCTTTTCTTATTATATTAGTTTTATTTATTTTATTGTTGTAATGAATGAAAATTTTCTTTGTTGATGAAAAAGAATTTACATCTACATTTGTTTAGTCACCGAGAATAATGCATAGATTTGGCGATGGTTGTTCAATTAGCTGGATGTATTGTTCATATTATAATTTGAGGGTTATAAAATAGGATAATGTTGGATTACACATTTTTATTTTGTGATGACATTTAAGTGAAGAGACGGATAAAATGTCAAGAAGAAATTGAATCTCAAAGATTTATATGATGAGGAGTAATAGGATACATGAAAACTTTTTTCGAGATGTCCAGGAAACAGAAATCAATGGTCTTGGACCATTTCCGGAGAAAATTTTCATAGATACTCACAATTTCGTTATGTGATAGTTTTTTGTGAGGAGATTATTATGACTCGAACGTCTCCCACAAAAAAGCTTTCAGAATCACAAAAACTTACCATTTCGCCATGCCTGACATGCCAAGGGGTGCATCGACTTGCCCTGTACAAGCATGTGTCATGTGTCACACCCCATCCCGGCCGGCCAGCCTCGAGATAAGACCTGACTTATTAATGTAGTCAATTTACAAGAAAGATCCTTTGCAAACTCAACACTCAAATCATATAAGAAGACAAGTTGTGAAAATCCTCTATATTCAAAATCAGAAATTAGAAATTCAAAATTCCAAATAAAAAAAAAACGGAAAAAAAAAAAAAAAAACTTCCTCACTTTACAATCCCCTCAATTTTAAAACCTCCACGTTTCTTTGGGGAACTAATTTTTTTACAATCTCTTCGTCAGTGACCTAAACGATCGACATTGACGACGTAAGAAGGGGGTGGGCGTTCCTTAGCAGTTTGTGTTCATTTTATGTCAAAGCACAAGAGAGGTATGTGCTACAATTTTAGTAATAAATACAATTTTAAAATGGCATTATTTTGTAACAATTTTGGTTATAAATACATTAAAAATTATACGACTTTCTAATACTTGAAGAGTGCACAATATTCTGGTGGATCAGGCTCCTATAATAGACCGCTTCTATAAACCTCTCGTCTCAAAAGTTCTATCAAAATCAACAACCTGTACGTGAGTTGGTGATCTATTATCAATTTACTCACAAACATGCACTAGCGTTATACCAACGTAAATAACAGGTTAACGAATAAAAATATTACAACATGCAATAGAAAAACTATTCAAGCATAGCCCGGTAAAAGGAAACTTTCCGATGGGAAAATCAAATTGAAAACCTATTTTCTTAATTACGTCCATGACATGGTAGGGCTACAAATGAATCGATCTACTCGTAGATCGGCTTGGCTCGTTAAGTAACCGAGCCAAGCTCGAGCTTGATTTTCAGGCTGGTTTAGTTAACGAGTTCGCTAAAGCTCTGCTCGATTGTATAGGCTTGACTCGTTTAAGTAGGCTCGTTAAGTACGTAACCTTGGCTTGGCTTGTTAAGGGCAGAGCTGAGCTCGAGCTCGATTTTTTAGCTCGTTTATTTAACGAGCCAAGCTCAAACACAACAAAACTCGGCTCAGCTCATTTGCACCCATACAGCGACACCCACTGACATGTGTAGTAAATTAGACTATCAAATCTATAAATTATGAAGTAAAATAAAATAAAGATATTGATACTACTATCTAATTGATTCTTTTTTTTTTGTTGGGTAGTATCTAATTAAGTTACCAATTGGTGGTCCAAGTACACTTTGATATATACCTTTGTTTCTTGTTTCCTTTCTTTCGGCACCTTATCCTTTGTTCTTCTTTATTTTCCCATTTCCCTTTGTTATTCTCCACTTTACACAGCCACCTCTAGTAAGCCATGTGAGTACTCACCTGCCACCTACGTATGCATAACAATATTTGATAACATTCTCTCTAGAAAAGATACGGGCAGGGCGGCAAGCTCCAAAACATGCCATGTGGCCAGGGGCGGACCTGTTGCGAGGTGGTGTTTGGCCCCCTACGGTACATTCAGGGGAGCACTACAAGATTTTTGGGCACATCTCCCAAATTTCTTCCGAATTATAGTATTCGATCGATTTTATTTTTATTTTTGTAAAATTACTGTAGAGTACTAATTCTCACAAACTACGTCAAATCCGTTATTCTGTGTCCACGAGGCATTCTTTCACAACTTATAGCAAATTGTACTTTTACCCCTTTCACTTTATGAGATTTGTATAAATTCTAATCTTTTTCTCTTTACCCACATACATGCATTATATTATATTATATAATGTATGAAGTGCATGCATGGTTCGGATCTTACATGGACAATCTTAAAACTCGGTGCGTTTTGCAAGGACCATAGCAGATAAACCCATTTCAATATATATACAGAACCCAAAGACATCTGAAACTCAGCTTCTTCAAAATAAAATTTCAATTACAAAATCTGTTGACAATTTTATGTAATAAATGCACGAAATTTCTTTTTAAAAGCTAAAATGCTACATCAGATAACCGCCCCAATTGAAACTGTTTTGGGGTGGAGCCGGGTCGGTGAACAAATTTTTTCTCGGATGCGTGGGAAAGTGAAATAAGAAGAGGTAGAAAATTTACAACTGGGGAGGTTTTTCGCAGCGTGTTGTGTGGCTACGGAGCTGCACAACACCTCCCCGATTTGAAACCTCATCCACATTATCTTCTAAGTTAGAGTAGAATACATCTTCGTGCATCGTACAAAAAAAGGAAGAAAATTTAAAGCAATCTTTTTTTTTTTTTTTTGTGGATAATTGAATCTTAATTTATTGTTACTTCGGCTGTTGTATAGTGTAGTATTTTATTTTGATCCCACGTATCTGCCAATCTGGCATTGAAATAATAAAAATTGTCAGAAAAGAATGAAGAAAAAGTAACTGTATTTTTTATTTTATTTTTTCTGTCATTCATCATTTCTAATTTTTAATCTATTACATGGGGAGGGAGGAATGAGACTCAATCCCAGAATGCACTGTGAGACATCCAAGAGTTTTACCGCATGAGCTAGCTAGCCACCACTTGCAAGTAACGGTACTATTGAATAGAGAATATTTTTTGACCCAGTGCTAGCTGGTCGTGTGGTTCCCTTATAAGGTGAGATATTCATATGGATATGAATTAAATCACCTTCCAAAAAAAGAAGAAGAGAGATTAGTTAAATATTTACCCCAAAAAAAAAAAAAGATTGGTTAAACGTTATCTCTGACCACAAGATTAATTCACAGATATGACTAATTCATTCTGATTACAAGATCTTGTTAGCAATTTTTTATAGGTGGGCCTACATAGATCATATAATTAGATATTGTATATTGTCGAATAAGGTTTTAGTGGTGTCGGTATTACCCATTGAGTTGTGATCGTCTAATAAATATGACCGGGTAATTGGCAAATCTCTGCTAGCACGTATTCGGGTTATATCACGTGTGTTATGTGGTGCGAGCTATTATGATGGACTATGATGAAACCAAGGCCTATAAATATGTGGTTAAGTCTCTACTCCAAACCCTAATCTCTTTTCTCATACCATTCCATCGAGTGTGAGACAAAGGTCAAAATTAAGAGTAGGGTTTTGGAGGTGGAAGATGAGCAACCACACATACAAGATTTTCATCCTCTATTGTGACAGATATGCATCCACTATTATTTTCTTCAATGGTTTGACATGAGTTCTTATGTTTAGGGTTTCTTATAAAATCCTACAGATATTACTACACGTTTTCTCTTTAAAAAAAGAAAAGAAAAATATCTACACTTATTATATCTTTTGCCATTTGAAAGTAAAAATCAAGAAAAACATATATCACGTTGAAATCTCTACATTTACAGACATGACAAATTCAAAAGTCACCAGCTTGAATATATTTATTTATTGTATTCGAATATGAATAATACCTAAATTTGTTTATTTAAGGTGATTTTGATATGTAGATTTTTTAGGCTGCTGATAATGCCAAAACTTTTTTTGTTCTTGCCAAAACTCATTTTGTTCATGCCAAAACTCTTTCATTCCTTGACTGAATTCCCCTCTCTCTTCCCCACAAAACCCACCTTTAATCTCTTGTGGATTTGCTTCATAGTCAAATAGGAGGAGGAAATATTCAGCTGCTACGTGCACTGGTAAGGTGAACACGTTATTTTTTGGTACTTGCATTTCAAACAAAAATAGGTCATTCGGCAAATCATCCTCCTCTTCTTGAAGGCGCAAACGGGTCGTTTGGATGATGTACAAGGTCCCCTGACTATTCAATCTGGGAGGATGAGGAAATAGCCCATGTTTTGGCAACCAAAAACACCCCCGACTAAATAGCCGCGGGCTAATTAGCAAGGGGGAAGCCGGACTAAATACAAGGAGGGGGGAGGGGTGCTTGTATTTAGTCCGGCTCCTCATCCGGGACCAAATGATGAGCATACCCCTCTGGTTCAAGCAAAAAATAGCACAAACTACCATTGTTTCAAACAAAAACTCCCAAACATTTCAGATCTGGAAATTTCGAGAAATACAAGCGATTAGAAAAAATTAAAACATATCTGGGTGAAATCCACCGCCATTTCCATTGCCGTTGTTCCCGTCGGACCTTGATTGGCCGTTGTTGCCGTTGTCTGGTTTCTGGGTTCCAAGTTCCAACAGGGAAGAAGAAAGAAGAAAACGAGAAGAAAAAGAAGAAGAAAGAAGATAAAGAAGAGACTGGTGTCGATGCACTGATGGGTATGGGTAATGGGTATCATGTGGTTAAACAAGTGGCCACTTGTCCTTTATTTATTTATTTTGGATTTAGAAAAAAATGGTAAAAAGGAAAGTGATGCCTCTTTTAAGAGGAGCCTCTCGATATTTTCAAGGGAAAGAGGATGGTGATGGTCAATTATCTAGTACACATGCAGATGCACACTTGTTCCTAATGTTTGGATTTCTCTTTTACACGTTTTTACCAACAAAAAAAAAACCATTTGAGAATTGAATATTTAATGATTTTAATTTGTATAAAAAATTATTAGAAGGACTCATTTTAGCTTAATTTTTATAAGTATAAAAAAATTAATTAGTTTTGACGTTATATAATTAATTTAATTCATAATAAATTATGGGCATATAAAAGGGCAAGAAAGTCATTTGACATGATTTACATTATCCACCCTCCTTATCCCTCCTTTTTTTATCCCTCATCCAAACTATGTACTATTTAATCCTCCCACCTTAACTGTGGGTCCACCCTTCTTATTTAATCACATGTACTATTTTATCCCCCTAACTATTTAATCCCTCTCAAACTAATACGTCATCCAAACGGGCCGAAATTGATCTCCCCCTAACGTAGCCTGCTTCTTTGGCTTGTACCTCTTGATTGGCTTAAGTCTCTGAAATGGGGAAAGGAAATATGTACCCATTACTCAAAAGTGATCAATCATCTGAGGCAAAGATGGTCTATAATCTTGGAATGGGAACAAAGAATTTGAACACGTCACATTTTTTTATGATGCGTTGGCATATCGTCCTCATCTTTGTCAAAGTTCAAATTGAGTTCCAGCATATAGTCATCCCAAAAAATAACTTCTTTGCCACCTGCATCTCCGGGTTATTTCTCTTGGTTGGCTTCCTCGAATACGTCTCTGAAATGGGATAGGAAATACTTACTTGTAAGTCAATGTGACTAGTCATTAAAAGAAAAATTGGCACCAAAAGCTTATATGAATACATAGCTCCATAGAAACAGAAGAAGGATACGGTAGTAGTCTGAAAAAAAGGAATGAATTCCGGTGGAAATTAATTTCTTGCTGAAGATTCAAGAATATTTGTGGAAGAATTGAGTTTTCTTTGCGAGGAACAGAGTAATTACTCAAAGCATTTCTAGGTTCAAAATCACCCGTCTTCTGGTTCATGTTCATCATAAAAAACCTAGACATCGATTTCAGTGTCTTTGAATTTCCTCTGAATCCATGAAGAAATAGTAATCTTGATTTCAGCCATGGAAGGAAGGATAGATGGAGAGGAAGGAGGTGGGTTAGGGGGAAGAGAGAGACGAGGGGCAATTCAGTCAAGGAATGAAAGAGTTTTGGCAGAAACAAAATGAGTTTTGGCAGAAACAAAAGAGGTTTTGGCATTATCAACAACCATTTTTTAGAATAAGATGATTTTATAAAGGGTACAAAGGCCTTTTGGATAGTTCTACTTAATTCACACACGATCTTAATTTACGTTATCAAGGAAAGTTGAAATCTCTAAATATTTTCTATACCCTAATCTCGGTCTCTACTTTTGGAGAAAATTTTCACTGCTGAGCGAGCACAACCTACGTTAGGTAGAGTGTTCCAAAAGTGTTTTGGAGGGTCTAAAAGTGTTTTGGCGTTGTCCAATCGAGCATCTTGGCTATCCAAAAATGTTTTGGACAACCCAAATTTTAAAGAGACAAAGAGGAGAAAGAGTGGGAGAAATTTGGGCTGTCCAAAACACTTTTAGACGGCCGAGATGTACGCTCTGCACAATGTAACTGTGCTCGCTCAGCACTGAAAAATTTCTCCTATTTTTGGGGTCTGGTGTTGGTGCTACGCAGGGAGTACGCAGAATGAGTGTTGTGCAATCCAAGCTGTCCGCTGAGCAGTCTGATAGGTAGATTTCATCTTGCAATGAACTGTCGGATGAGATCTGGGACTATTAAATTGTCGAGCGGACAACTCGGGTTGTAGCGTGCTGCTCACCCCTGCGCGGCACCAACCCCTATTTTTGGCTTCAGGTATGCATGCGTTGCCACCACACTTGCTTTAAGATCTCCCTCGGGTGGTCCTGATTTATTTCGGACAAGGAGAACTTTAAAATGGGACTTTCTACACATTTTTTTGAATGAAATTAACTAAAGAGAGATAAAATACCTTCCGAAGTAATTTTACTAGAAACACACCATTCTGTTCTCCTATTTTGCACTTACTGCACACTAACACCACACTTACCATATAGTTCTTTTTGTCACACTAACAGCACCGCTCATGTTTTGTTTTTTAGTTTGGCAGTTAGGATTTCCGAGCTAGCTTGTACGCACCTCGATTAGATCCCCTCCACAGTCAAGTCAAAGTTAGGCCATCCATGCCGGGATTAGGAAATTTTTGTTGATTTTTAATTAGTGTGGCTCAGTGGTTGTTTATTGCTTAAATTTGGACAAATTGTGTTTGAAACTAAATGTTAGTTCGACGTGCGAGACCCCTTTATTAGATGTAAGATACGGATGATGTGAAAGATACGTTTTTAGCTTTTGTTATTTTGGGTCATGAAATGCTAGAAAAATGAAAGAATTATTGAATATTTTGGTGACGCTAAATATGAACAATATTGAAAAATCCTAGATCGCCTAGGTTTTATAATTTGCTGGGTTATTTTATCTCAATCAAAAAATAACATCAATCAATTATGAATCAATCACAAACAAAAAGCAATTAAACAGATGAACACCAGATATACGTGGAAAACCCCAATACAGGTAAAAACCACGGGAAGGAATCAAACACTATAAAATCATTGAGTAGTTACAAGTAATCTTACCCTACGATTTGAATCACTCACAATCGCTCTAAGATGTACTTGTCGAATCCTCGTACACCACACCCAGTATTTGATTGCCGCTACCTCAAATTCTCGAGCCTTCCAAATGTTCTTCCGGAAATCCACTAGAAAACAACTTGAACTTGATTATTGATTGATGTAGAAACCTCTTGAAGCTTTGATTAAGTTCCATTGATCTTGTGCTTCAAGATTCACCATCGATACTCTAGGGTTTTGTGGCTTTGAGAATGAGAGGCTCTAATATTCTTTTTCAGCCGACACCCTAGATCTAAAACCGTGATGTTTTTATAGAATATGTCATTCTGATCAATCGCATTATGATGCGATTAATCGGACTATTGTAGATCCGATTCTTTTGGAGCTGCCGATTAAAAACCCGATTGATCCCTCTATCAATCCACATGCTCTGAAACTGCCTCTACGGATTGTGTTAAATCAGAGTTACCTAATTGAGAAACCGATTGATCCCCTGGTTGATCTTTTCGTTCCGAATGCACTATATTGATCAGGCAACAACCGACGAAACTACTAACTCTTAAATTACATTATAAAGAGATTCCTTCCACTCTAATCCTATACAGACTCGCTACTTAGAAAATTAAGGAAAAACAATAAAATTACAACTCGATAAAAATATGTGTTTTGTCATATGGAATTACCAAAA
Source organism: Vaccinium macrocarpon (assembly GCA_022606695.1). Classification (NCBI taxonomy): domain Eukaryota; kingdom Viridiplantae; phylum Streptophyta; class Magnoliopsida; order Ericales; family Ericaceae; genus Vaccinium; species Vaccinium macrocarpon. Next base: position 25,562,514 of record CM040171.1, read on the forward strand.
TAGACGATTGCGGAATTTGGTCCTTACAAATATCCAATATGAATGGGAATTTGAGGGAATTGGAAAATCCATGTTCAGTTAAGGGATGTGAATGTGTTTGCCTTCACTGAACACCTAAACAAGACCAGGACCGGAACTCAGGATTCCTGGGCACGCTTCATATGTCCAAGGTCTATGTTATTTGTGGTTTGGTCTAGATTATTTTTGGTCCAAAACTCTTAATTACAAACTTGGGTATTGGATTGTAGGGGTGAAAAAAACTAGCGGGACCCGAACCAAACCAAAAACCGAAATTTCGGGCCGGTTTTCATGGTGGAAAAAAACCGAAAAATATTATTGGTTCGGTCTCGGTTTTGGCAGAAGATTGAGCAGGGAAATATAAGCAAGGGGTAATGTACCCTGATTCAAAATCATTGTTTTCCTCTCGCATGATGCGTTGAAGCTATAGTTGCAATGTGTGCTTGGGGAGAGGAAAACCCTTTGAGATTGGTAGGAATTGGTTGTGGTCATCCATTCTGATTGTAATGCTGGTGGCCATTGTTTTAGAAATGAAGAAACTTTTGTTTAACAATTTGTTTTGATGGAAAATCTGTTTTGTTGAAAGCTCCATTAAAATGTGTTTTGTGAATTTTTGGGGAGGGGCCTCTTGTGCACCAATGATCTTATTACGCTGGCTGGCGTATTCAAACTTTGGGTACAACCACACCAAAAATTTAGCATTTACATGAGTCCAATTTGCGTTTTGGGTATAAACAGACAAAAATTTGTGCAAAATTAAATAATCAAAAATAGGAATAATATCTTCACCTTTTACCTTAGCTCTCTCTCAATGAGAGGTTGAAAGAAATAAAAAAGAATGTGAAGTCCTGTTTCACAAGACAGCGAAATTGAACTATTCCCACATATAAGTTGAATAAAATGCAGCCATTATATGTGCCAAGCCATAAAGTAAGTAACGCGAGGCATACAATTGGCGGGGTACTAATGAAGGCCAATGGCTTTAAAACCATTTGGCAACATGAGGATCAGCCAAGTGATGCATTACGACTAATGACTTAATAATTCTGAGCCTCATGTCTTGTGTGTGTGTTTTTGACACTACATAAACAAGTGTGCAGAAAACTGCATAGAAAAACCACTATCATGTTCACATGCATTGTGCTGGTAGTTCTGATTCCTGATGCATCAGATAGCTGCTCGTAATGGTAAATTGCTTGTATTGCTATTGTTGAGTTATGGTTATCAAATCAAGTATGATTTCATGTATTTAACATTGGTAACTTGATATATTCATTAACAGCTATGATGGTATTTGTACAAAGAGGCAAAGCACTCGTGTTCACAAACAAATTGTGAGGGCCAATGGTTGAATTTCCGTTTGACAACATAATTTGTAGACTGCGGTGTGCAATGTGTGTCGCTCCCATTCAAAATCTAAGCCTAGTACATATACGAAAAAGTGTTTCCTTTTTGTTCCCATTCAAATTTGATCATTGCTTCTTTTTCAAATAGATTTTACAATGGCAGGTCAAAATAGAGAGTCGTATTGGGTGGTGTTTGTTGGACATCGTCCGGGGATCTATAAAAATTGGGAGGAGCTGAAGTCCAAGTGAATGGATACGCGGGAAGTTTGAAGAAAAGGTACAACACATTGGACGACGCTGAAATAACATTGTTAAATTTTCATGCATAGAGCTTTCGGGTTAAAGACATGCAATCAGCACAAACCAAACATAAAGCAAGTGACGGGGCTTCGACTTCCTCAAGTGACGGGAAAATCTTCTTCATACACATACACACACACACACTCTCTGGATGACTCTCTCTCTCTCTCTCTCACACACACACACACACACACTGTATACCTGTAATAGAGAAAAAAATTCCAGCTACTTGTAAGGATTAAATTGTCAGCATTTTGTCGTGCAAGCTGTAGAAGTACTTTATGAAATTTATTTTTTCTAATGTTTTGGTATACTGATACTGATTTCAGAATGATAGTTTTGTGATTAATTCATAAAAACATGTGGTTTTGTTTGCGATGCGTAGTTAAAAAATGTAGTTTCTGGATCTTTGTATTTTTCCTTGAGATGAATCTGATTTTCCCCTTGAAATGCATTATAAAATTAGGTAAAGTATGTAAGCTGGAAAACCATGAATGTCAAATGAGGTGTATCTGTTTTTATGACAATTTCCACCTAAGATCCTCTGGGAATGTTTTCTCCCATATGAAGTAAAAATCGGAGCTCAATACCGGGACAAAGGAAGGGCTGAAAGTCATTCACTAGATGTGTACAATGAGTCCACTAGTCATCTTCGAGAGAGTAATATTGGGGGGTTTTGTTATGGTTGTTACTTACGTACGGTATAGAGCTAGCTTATGCAGAGTATTTCGGTTTTATTCAAAAAATATTTGGTTTTGACCATAATATGCTCAGCCTCTAGAGAATAATCTAATATGTAAAGTGATAGTCACCGAGGAAAAACCAGTGCCATGATGACTCTAGCACTCAATCCCTTCTCGAGGATACTATGGGGCTGTAGAGGTTGGGGGTCTGTGATGATATATCCCACTTTGAATGTCTAGGGTATCTAGGTTATGCAAGAAAGAGTAACAATCCTATTGCCATATCCTTGGCTTCCTGAATTTTTGGACATCATAAAATAGGAATTTGCAAAAAAAAAACTAAGCTTACGTTTTCTTGAAATTTCAAGTGTGAGAAATTTCGCTAGACTAAGCGCGGGCTTGGTTTTACAAGTTGACAGGTTAAGATAATGTGTTCGAGGTAAAGATCCATACAAGCTCAGCAATTCTGGATCTAAACTCACATTAACCCGACAAAACTACGTGCAAAAAATATTCATAACCAAAGCAAAATGCAAAAGAAGCTATATTTGGGGGTGGCCCTGGAAGAAAGCATCTGCTTCACTCTCACAAAAATGAATGGTGTTACTGCATTTGCGATAAATTGATTCACACTTGGATCGAACATCCCAATACTCTTTCAAATGAGTGATTATTTACTAACTAGGGCCAAAAAATGTCATGTTTAAGCATTAAATTAAGCATAACAAAACAGAAAACAGCGATATAGACGAAGAGAGAGAGAGAGAGAGAGAGAGAGAGAGAAGGAAAGGTACCTGGTCAATTATGGGCTTGTTCAAATCGCTCAGTAATTGGGATATATGTGGCGATGATTATAAAGAAAAGAAAACCCTAGGATTTGATCACCGTCTCGAATCACTCCCCGTCGCAGATTGCACAGTTCAGAGAGATTGGCAACTTGGTGCGATGCAACGCTGAATTTGGGATCTCGGGAACTTTTAGAAAATATTTTCTTGTTTTGGGTTTCTTCGTTTAGAATGTGATACAATAATTAAGGCTTACAACTTATTATATAAGAAACCGAAAACTCTAATTGATTTTACTCTGAAAAAGAAGTCAAATCAATAAAAACGCAAAATTATCAAAAAATAGAAAATTCGAAAATAATAGCAAAATAAAAAACTAGAGAAAATTCTAGAATGTTTCCCAAAAGCGCAGCTTAATTTGGAGTTTCCTTGTCCAAGTAATTAACAAGACAAATCTTTCCTTAAAAGACAAATTTGGCCATTTGGAATACTAAATAGTGACAAAAGCCCGAAAAACGATGTACGCCATGGCCACAGGTGATGGGTCTTGATCGTTGAGTCGTTTCAAGTCTGACCCAAGTGGGCCCAATGCCAAATTTCACAGTAACATAATTACGATTTTGACATCTTATGCTTAAAACGCAGATAATACTCTTCCTCCATGGCTACTGCATCAGAATGTATTCTGCTGCTTTCTGTGTACTTTGTTTTTTAGAGTAGAGAGACAATATATATTTATATACTCCCTCTGTCCGGATTTGTTGATCCGTTTTAGAGATTCCAACTTTTTTTTTCATTACTTTTTGAGTTTGTTAATTTCCTATTTCAACCTCAATCCCTCCATTTAATACTCTCTCATTTATAATTTGATAATCCACTACGAAACTACGTATAATTTTCAAACTAAAAAAATTATGTAGTTAAAAAAATTATTTTTTCATTAATATGGATTTTGTTTGATAGATCTCATTGAGAACTTTAATACGGTGCAAAAAAATTTTAAAAATGTAAACACATTATTTAAAAAAAATTAGTTTTTAAGTTGTCATTCTAAGTTTTAGAATAGAAGTAAAAAAGTAAAGTTTTCATATTTTATCTTTTGACATTTAAAAATGGACAAACATTTTAGAACTTGAAAAAATATGCTTGTGGAATAACAAATTCGAACAAAAGGAGTATTAAATATTAATATTTTAAAACCAAAAACAGCAGAAAAGTTCCATTTGTCAAGGTATGAAATTACATTTCTCTCTTGTTCAAAAAAAATTACATTTCTCTCCAAACAGAAATCGGAGGCCAAAAACTCCCAAACACGAGAATATATTAATTAACACCAAAAATAAAACACTGAAAAAAAAAATCTAAGATGGAAACTGGGTTTTTTAGGTTAAAATGTACTTCAATTGTGAGTCGAATCGAGAATTGAAAAGGCTCGGAATCGAATCGTGAATCTCTGCGATTCAGTCTTTTTTTAAAAAATTGCATAAAATTGAATTTCAAGTTGGAATCAATAAAAGTATTGTTTCAAAACATAAATAGATGATCTTCTGGTTTATTAAGAGTAAAGGTTATTTAAATAAAAGAATATAATAAGAATATATGGTTGTAGTGGACAAATAAAGTTGTATATTATATTGTTAAGTGCCTTGGATTCGCTTAGTTTGTCAAAAGATAAAATGAGATGAAAATAATAAAATGAAGTTAATTTTATGATATTTTCATTTTAGCAAACGAAAAATTAAGTCTCAAAAGCATAATAAATAGTTGTAGTGGACAAAAGAAAGAATATAATAATCATAAATGGTTGCGGTGGACAAAACAAAGCTCAATTCCTGTTTACTCTTCTTCTTCTTGATCGATAACACCAAACCAAAGTCGGTGGAGAATATTTTTGGTGGCTTTTCAGTTCGACAAACGAATCTCTCTTCTAATCTCTGATCCAAGCTCAGTTTACTCTTCCTAGTTGATGATCGAAGCTCTAATTTTCTGGTGGACCTCTGTTCTGTCAAAACCCAGTAAGTGAAACCCTAAAATTTTTGGTTGATGACTGTTGAAAACCAAAATTGGTTGTGTCATATACATTCTTAAAGGGTTTCGACCCTTCGTATGGAAGAAAAAGCCAGAAAAAACCTGAAAGTTTCAGTTAATTTCATTTTCGGTTTGAAAAAAACCCATTTTTTTTTTCAGTTTATATGATTCATACGATTCAGCATGCGATTGAGCGATTGTACACCATTTGCGATTCTCAGTATCGGTTGGAATCGATTATACCCTGAATCGAACCGAATCGCAAGATTTGAATCGAGCATCGTACGATTTCGACAACTATGCCCCAGAGGATCTTAGGTGGAAATTACTAGTAGTTAAGGTGAGGATGCCCTCAGTTTTGTGTACCGAAGACCATTTTCATATCTAGACGATCGGGACTTTGCTTCACATCCTCCCTTACACGCAGTGTGTTAACTCAACAATACATTCCTAGGACGTGTGCCCTTGTGCTATTCTTGGGTACTTTTCTGATTGGTTCAATTTTACTTTTCTGATTGGTTCAATTTTTCTAGGAAGATGGTGCACTGTTTCTTATTCATTTTGTAAGGAACTGCGCCTAGAGTCTCTAAGGCTAGAACGTGTGTTGCATGGTACCAATGATCTTGCATGCCTCAAGGGAAATAGGCTTAGTGCCTCTGGTACCATGAATTAGTGTTGTTGTTTCACAGTGAACATTTTATGTATGTATATCCTTCATCAGTATTCGACCTTACATGGTTTTGTTTACCTTTTTTTTGGCCTACCTGTTTAGATTTAGTTTTCACCTATATAAATGAATCTATGTGTTTCTGAGTTAGAACTAACCTGTAGGAATGGCTGGAGAGTCCAATAAGGCCCAAGAGGATGTGCTTGCTGCTGAAAAGAATGACAGTGCGACCATTGTGAAGAAGAAGCAGAAGGGATTAATATCTCGAATTTGGAATGGACTCTTTAGACGACAAGGTGATGATTTCGAGAAGAGACTGCAACACATTTCAAAGGAAGAAGCTACTATTCTTGCTAGAATGAAAAAGAGATCCCGGAGTTGGAGAAGGATGATTAGGCATCTGATAATACTCTCCGTGATTTTTGAGGTAAGCTGTGTTTTCCTTTTAGTTCTTTAAATAGGGACTGGGTATTTCTGTGTGGCACAAAAGTTTAGGTACGCATTTGCTAAACTTTGTTGTTGACTATAATTTGAGATTGTTTCACTTAATTGGTCTCTTTTGGTGTTGCCAGCTTTTGGCCTTTTGGTTCTTCGTTTTCTTTTGTACATGAGTGGTTTCCCCTCAATGCCTTTTCAATAATTTTTTTTTGCTTTTCAAAATGATAATTTGAGTTTTCTTGCGCTCATGTTTGTTTGTTTGTGTAGATGAATAACTGATGGACATCTACATTCTATAGTCTATTTCCAGTTTATTTGGTGAACTGTTGTTGAGACTTGTTTAGTTGGGTCCTTGCATCCTGCTACATGCTCAAATAGTAAACCAAAACTGATACAAGTTGGATTTGAAGGGCTAGCTTTTTTGAATGTGAGAATTGGACTTATATTGATTGCTCTTTTGACAGTTTTCTAGATTATTGTAGACTTGTAGTAAAAGTAAACTTCAATGTGAATTTTCTTTTTTTTGCTTCCAATTTTTATATTCGCATCCCAGATATCTGAGTTATAATCATTAGATTTTCTGCTTTCTGAGTGTTATTTTAGATAAGATGACGTGATGGCTGATGCTGTCCCTGGAGTTCTACAGGAGCTTCCATGGTTGGGCCCCTCATTTCATACATCCTTGACATGTGCACACACTGCCCGTTTCCCCTTTTTTTGTCCTTTTCTTTTCTTTTTCCTGTTTCTTATCGAACAAACAACTTGTCTTCACTTCTTCCCCACTCGCCACACTTTGCTATTTAAACTATCAAAAACACAACTGGCAAGGGGTTTCTGTCAACTTGCTGCTGGAATCTTTCTTTCTCTGTAGCTTCTAGCAGTATCCCATCTCTATGCTTATATAAATTTCTTTCCATCTTTAATTGTAACCAGAATTGTCATATTTGGACTCCAGGGTGTCTAGTAGAGACTGTTTGATTCAGCTGCCTTCTAAGTTCTAACAATTAAATCAAGCTAATTTGGGATTTCCCGATTTCTACTTGTCAAAAAAAGAGTATGTTGGTCATTCTGTATTTGAGTTGGTATAGAAAAGGTTATTAGTTTATCCCTCCGTCCCATTTGTTTGTCCATCTTCAAATCTCCCAATTTGAGATGTCCCAAAATAATGGTCCACTTTGAAAAGTCAAAGCATAAACTTGATATATTTCCAAAACTGCCCCTTACAAAATGTTTGAGTAGTTATAAAATTGAGCTAAATGTGTAATGTTGGAAATTAATGGTTTTGATTTCAAGTATGTTGGTCCTGCAGACTAGTTTCATGTTAAAAAATGTTGCTCGGGCTGGTCTGCATTGGTATGGTTCATGGTGTAAAAGTGAGAACTAATGGTCCATTTTAATCTTGTTATTTTCTTTTAGCAGATGATGTTTGCCTGTCAATGAACATTGAAGAAATATATGGCATATTGTATCATTGTATTTTCATTGGAGCAGCCTTTTTTGCTTTACTCAGCTCAAAAGAACTACTTTATTAGGTCCTTTTGAGCATTAAGATGATTTTTGCTACCAGGTTATTGCAGTGGTTTATGCAATTATGACAACGAGGTCGCTAGATTTGAACTGGAAAATGAGGGCATTTCGGGTTCTGCCAATGTTTCTTTTGCCTGGGTTATCTTCTTTTACTTATTCAGCTCTTGTAACCTTCACAAGGATGTGTAAGTATCTGAAAACTCTTCCAGAATGTTGTATTGTCTTAGTCTTATTATCTCCCATATTATATTTTCTTGTTTTTTGATTCACTATTTTACTCTTGTTATTTTCCTCCGTTTTGCTAAATAAATTTCCCTCTTTTTTTGTTGGTATTTGGACTGATGATTTCCTTCTGTCCAGGCGTCACTTTGAACTTTATGTTTTGTTTTTTGTATTTTTGCTAAGTCTGCATTGTTGGTATCTGGATTCCATTTAATTTTTACTGCTTTTGAATCCTTGTAGGTTTAAACTATCTTTGGATGCTTTTCTTCAATTATTTGGCTCAACCATGTTTTGAAGCGATTTAGTATTCCAAATTTCATAATCAGTCGTGTGTCTTTATTAGGGGATACATCCTCTTTGGAAACTTAGGATACTGGACTAATAAAAATTTGCTCTTTGGAATTTAGCATTGTGCCTTAGGTTGCTGCTTATGTTGATTGCTAAGTGAGCGCCTTAGGTAACTATTCAGGTGAATATGTTGTGTCGAAAGTGCAAAATCCCGTTACCTGTCAGTCGTTACGATAGGTGACGACTGATATTTAAAACAATGTTACTATTCTTTTTTTTTTCTTTTTTTCCCCCTTGCAGCATGTTGATCGATACAAATTTCATATTGGATGCTGAACCACGGCTCCCTTTATAAGAATGATTGTTTAAAAAAATCTAATGGACAAAGCTCAATGGAGAAAACGGATTCACATAGCCGACTCCAATTGATTAAGACCCTAAGGCTTAGTTTGGTTTGCTTTAGATTAACTCAATTTATGCTGAATAGTAACATTTGAGACTTTAAACTTTGCTATAAGTCCTCCTTACGAGCAGATGACAAATTTTGCTTGGTGAAATTTCCCCTCATGGAGGGAAATGGTATTAAAAATTGCAAAAGTATTTTTTTATGCCTTGAAATAAATAGTAAACTCCAAGCATTATCTTATCTTAGTGGGATAGACGAAGAAGGATTGGTTTAATTCTATCTTGTTGAATCAAGAGGGTGTCTCTATCATACCGTCTCCCCCCTCCCCATTGAAAAAGGACCAACTCTCACAAAAGAGTATGTGAACACTTCCCCTTTACTTTGGATAGAATTTATTTTAACCAAATCAATTTCCATGCTGATAACATTCCTAATTGAAGCCAGATTGGTGTTTAGTTTCCTTCACTTCTTGATTTGCGAAACGAAGTTGGCCTGTACATCTGCATGATTATGTTTTTTGTTCAATGTTTGGTAGAATGTCATGCATATAACTATGTATTGGATTTGAAATACCATACATGGGCATCCTGAATATAAATAGGCTTTGTCATTTATTCATGCTTTCGTGTATGATCTCATAGGTGACCGTAAGGATCAGAAAACTCTGGAGAGGCTTCTGGCTGAAAGGCAAGAAAAGATTGATGAGCTTAAAGAGAAGACTAATTACTATATTACACAACAGCTAATTCAGGTGATAAGACTACAGAGCAAGTACCGTTCTAGTCTTTGTTTGTGGCGTTTTGCTACTATTTGATAGATGATAGATCTCTTTGTGTAGCTTTTATTGAACTATTTAGTATTCAGAATGTGAATGCATGGGGTGATTTTCAACTGGATGAGGATTAACATGGACCTCCAATAAGGGTTTTATGAACACTGGCATGTTACTAAATTACCCTTCTGATATTCAGATACCAATAGTTTAGGGTGCATCATAATTTCATTCCAGGAAATGCGTGAAATCTACAACATTGTGCACACTCCAAAGTCACTAATAGACGAACCTGTGGGATTGTATGGGTGGGTAGTACATCGCCACAATTAGGCCCCCGGGGCCACTGTCCACTCTCACACACTGAAGCACCACATACCTCCATGCTATACCCCAACTAGCCCAAAAAAGTAACCCCATGTCGCGAATTTTGCTCATGATGTGTATTGGATTTCACCACCTTCATCATCCATTGGTGCCCACTACCATAAATGGCGCTCATAGCTGATGCGACTACCATCATTCATCTAGTCCAAAGCCCCAACCAGTTTGCCATACCCCGCAAAGCCCAAATCTCTCTCTCTCTCTCTCTCTCTCTCTCTCTCTCTGAAACCAAATTGCTTCATGCTGAAATTTAAGTCGGCCATCGCTTGAATTGAATTTGGTTGATGGGGCTTAGCTTGTCGCAAGCATAATTCTTTAAATTTGAAATGGTGGTGGTTTGATTTGATTGTGCAAGGGTTTAATTTGAATTATGTTGAATTGGTCAAAGAGAATTTGGGGTGGTTTAAGGTGTGTTGTGTTATTGTTAACAGCAGATGTAATTGCTAACGTTGGAGGTAAACAAGGATGTCAGCCCCAGGGCAAAACTCAGCTCTTTTTTCACAGCCCCATCCCCAAACGATCATTGTCGACCACCATCCCCAAACCCTTCACCAAGGCTTGTCAACACTCAAAATTGATGTCCACCATTCAACAGCCCACGATCACCGCAAAGAGAAAGTTGAGAAGAGGAGGTTATCAACACCCTACTGATTGCAGGTTTCAGCAATGGTGAAAATGGGCTGTTTTGAAAACAAGAAGATGATGTCAGACTTTTCCCCTGGCATCTGATACTGACAACTAAAGCATGGCGGAGGTTACTGTCATTTTTAAACCTTAGGGAAGGTTCTTGTAATTGTCGAGGTCTATTTGATGTAAGGGTTTTTTGAGTCCCAGTTGGTGTAATTTAGCCTTAGAAATTTTACGTGAAGGGAGAATCTATCTGCAACCTGGGAATTGCTACATGCAACCCGGTAAAAATAAATGCTAAATCCCTCATGCATAAAGACAGTCTTGCCCCTTAAATTACTCATCATCTTCTTCTTCCTCCTCTTCTTCAGTTTTCTTCTTCTTCCTCCCTTTAGGTTATTAATCTTTCATTCTCCTCAATGCTCGTCAATACCAATCAAAACCAAATATATTCCTCCATTCTCATGTCTCTCAATGGAAAAATCATCTCCCTCATTACTTTTTGAAGAAGAAATTTGGAGAGTGATGGAGGAACTTCAAACTCCACCAATAGAGAGGATTGAAGCGATGCTAGAAAGCATCGAAGTGGAGAGTGAAGATTTTCGACCAAAAAACGAGCCAAGAGTTAACCCATTAATTTGTAGGAAAAGTTTGTTCGCTGTGTTTGAAATGGTAGCACAGTCCTGAAATATTTCCAAAATTTCGGTTGTTAACTGTCAAAATTGTATGGTTATTTCAACAATTTAAAACCGAATTTATACTAAAATTTTGGTATTTAATACCCGAACTAATTTTCGACTTCTAAATTCCAAAAAGAGATTCGTTTTTTGGGAGTTATTTCCTGATTATGGCTAAAAAATACAGGATTCAATTCCCGTTTTGAACATAGACATAAGTATACGTAGTTTTATATGCCGAAAATAGAGCGGAAAGGAGAGAGGAAGGGATTGATCGACAGTGCTGGTGGAGATGGGGTGGTCAGCGATCAGCGGTCAGGCACTCTCGGTGGGTCATTGTGGGGAGGGGCAGTTGGTGGGGTGGGGGCACTCAGTGGGGTGAGGTGGGGATGGCAAGGGTTAACAGGAAGAGGGAGGAGAGTTTTGGGGAAAAATAGTGTAAGGGTAGTTTGGGAAGTTTACCAGGTTACATGAAGCAGATAAGTAAATTTGCCACCTCAGCAGGGTTGGTCTGTAGCAATCGGGTAACATGTGCCAATTCCTGGGCTGCGGATAGAATCTCATATAGAATCTCATCTCCCTTAAGTGAAAGATTTGTTGAAAGGTGGGGAGTAGAGTGAGATAGTGCTCACTTGGAAAATGCGCTGGCATAAAATGCTGCTAATGTTCTGAATGAAATAGTTCTGAATGAGATAGTGCTAATGTTGAGATTCACCTGCCTCAGGTGGCTTGTTGGCTTCCTGTCCACTTAGGAAGCTCTGCTCCCTGGGTAGGCTGCTGACAAAGCCTAAATTGTTGGCATTCATAAGGGAAACCATACTTTAAGATTTTTATGGAGCCTTTTTTCCCTCCCCTTCTAACGTATTTTGTTTGGTATTTTATGTAATATTTATCGTTCTCTTAAAGACCCTGGACTTTGGAAATTTGAGCTAATTTTAATACGGATATTTGAAGAGGGGGTTGTATTTAGCAGGGTCTTTAAGCTTGTAGTGTAACAATGCCTAGCGAATGAACTATTTTCCTTGCCTGAAATGCTTCATAGATTAATTGCAAAACTTCAACTGCAGAGGTATGACCCTGACCCAGCAGCAAAGGCAGCTGCTGCAAGTGTCCTTGCATCCAAATTGGGTTTGGATTCTGGCCTGAAAGTGTATTTAGGAGATGACTCTAAGCTTAATGCCCCGACAGGAAAGAGCAACGATGTTGAGATTGTCCCCTCTACTGGTCTTCGAAATCGAAATCAGCCCCTGACGAGACCCAGTGGCACAGGGAGCCCTGTTTTGCAACACACTGACGAACAAATGCTCCATAATACAGGGAATAAGGGTTCTGACACTTCTGAGCATAATCAGCTCGTTGTGGAACATCATAATACAGGATCAACCACACAAGATGGAGGGTGGATTGCTTGGATTGCAGCATTGCTGGTGGTTGAGGATCCAACACAGTCTTGTGCTCTTATATGTGGCAACTGCCATATGCACAATGGTGAGTAGACTTTGGTGCCCATCTTTTAGACAAACATAAGAAGAGATTGACAATGCTTACCATAATCAGTATGGCTTCGTGCAGAATGTGGTGATAAAAGGTAATTTGTTGCAGCGGCGGTTGCACCTTTGTTCCAGATCAAGTGAACCCTCCGGGTTCGGAAATTTCACTGGCAAATTATTTTTGCACATATAAGTTAAATTCTTTAATATTGTCACCACTGGATTAGTGTCAGAGTTAAAATATAGTATGAAAATCCAGTTACATTCGGACAACTAAAACCATATAGCCCAACCCAATGAATTTTGGAATCTAAAATTACTGTTGCATTGGTAAACAAGCAAGAGGAACCTAAACTATTCTCTCTCCTCTCTCGTTCACACATGAAGCCAATAAGGAATCAGATGAAGCCAAGGCAGGATGGAGTACTCCCATGTCAACGTGGCTGATCACCAAGTCACCTAGGGCTCTTCTCAAGCTATTTCTTTTTTGTTGTCTTCAAAGACTTCAGGATTTTTTTATCAACAATTTAATACTCCAGAACAATGTATTAATCTATTCCATTGATTTTTATTTCCACGTCTTGATTCTACTTTGTAAGCCTCAATTTATTGAGAAGAACATGTTGAGTGCAATTAGTAATGAATCAATAATTCGATGCTTTCAAAATATGAAGGCTCGTCATGAGATATTGTAAAACATTATATGGATTGACTTTTTGTGAAATAGTGAATTATATGTATACAGATGAATATTTTCATTTTGTTTAGAATATATATCACAAGTCAATAGTTTATTTTTTGCACAGAGTTCTTTGTCAGTCACATTGTATATTTTGTCACCGCTGAATGAAAATCCTAGAGCCACCCCTGATTTATTGTCCTGTCATTTTTTGCAGGGCTTGCAAGGAAGGAAGATTTCCCATACATAGTATACTATTGCCCGCACTGCAATGCCCTGAATCGGTCAAAAGATCTAGGTGTTTCTGGTTCCAATTCCCCTAATATGAGCCCTGAAATAGCAAAGAGCAGTACTCAACCAAACAACAGTGGTGTTGCTGTGAGTGAAATTATTCCTGCAAGTAGTAGTCCAGTGACAGCTGCTGTGGAAAATGCAGAAGGAAGCGGAAGACTTTTGTCTGGGGATTTGGCTCCAATTAGTCCCAGTTGAAGGCGGAATTCAGGTGGAATTATGACGGCAAGGGTTTGGTTTTGTGTGCTTTTGAGCATCATACTTCTTTATACTAGGAAAGAGTGCTGAGACTGCTCGAGTTTGCTGCTTTTTTTTTTCCTCTGTAATTTTAGTTCTTTTAAAGGTGTAACTAAATCATACGGCTTGTTGCATCCCTAGACTGTTTGGGTTTTTGCCATTTAAGTTATACTGCGATTCGGCAAAGTTCCTGACTTTGCTCGATACGCATGTGGTGGTGCTGACTGTGTACAAAGGAAGGAGGTATTTGGATTTGAATCTTTTGAAAAGAATACCCATATATTTGCATTGGAGATCAATATCGAAATGTTGGGCCGGGTTTACTTTCAGGAGTAACGTCACAAACTTTAGAAGATTCATTCACTGTTTTGGAGGGGGAAACTGTAGCTAGGAATTTATATATATGAAGGCAAGTAAGTTGTGAAATCGCAGTTCTTTTTGGATACGTCGATCGGTAATTCTCTCGTTCCCTTTTGTCCTAATTTCCTGGTGTGCTTTTTCTATCTTCTCAAGTTGTAATTCTTATCTGTCTCTCTCGCGTTTTTGCCCACTTTGATGCAGATTCAAATTTGATGTGCCTTCTCGTAATAACTTGAATGAATACCTCAAGGGAATACAGCAAACATATGACAGTAGTACTACTCATGAAACTACGAGCCTCAAGAATTTTGTTGCATTTTGCCTAGCCTGTTGGTGAGGCATTTGTGGATCAGCTTTTACCAGTCTTTAGCATTCCTTGTCGTAAGTGACCCAAATGCAGTTCGACGTGAAGGTTGTGTAGGGAAAAATTCAGTCCGACCCGCAACGGAAGCGCAATAAAAAAAGAATCGGTGGACACAGAAAAATAAAACACCAAGTTTACCCATTTTTGAGAAATTTTTCCAAAAATAGTTTTGAAATAGTTTTCTCTCTCTACTCGTTACTCATTTCTCTAATCATTACTCGCATTTTTCTCTCTACTCATTATCCCTCTCCAATCATTCCTCTTATTTCTTTTCTATCTCTCTCCACTTGCTACCCCTTCTTCTAATTAAAATACTCTCATTTCCCTCTTCAACCATTAACCAAAAAACCATTTTTAAAAACCAAACCAAACACTATCTCAAAAATATATCTCAAAACTGCCAACCAAATTTTTTTTTTTTTTGTTTTTTTGAGTAATGTTGAAAAAACTTCTCCAACCCACACACAAAAAAAAAGAGTATCAAAATTGATGATTGGAAACTAATTTCTAATGAGATGCTTACTTTAGTTCTTTCCAAATCTCTTTTCTAGTTAATATTTATTGTTACATCTATTCTTTGATCACCATCTTATTTCTGTTTTATAGTCTGAGTTCTTTTTTTTCTTTTTTCAATTACATCATGGATTCCCAAAAAACAACCGGAATATATAATTTGTGGTTATAATTCACAATTTTCAGATCAAGCGTCACAATGGCTACTCAATTCTCTTCGTGTCTCCCTCGGTGTGAGGAATGAAGATTTGACAAGCCTCGGGAGGAGCCCGGCCAGCCGCAGCAATTCAATGGGTTAACAGGAATTAATGTCGCGCCATACAAGCATAATGTGAATTTCGGTTGGATCACTTTGGGCCTTGGGTTTGGGGAATGAGGTGATACCTCGACCTTTTGCCAATTGCGTTGATCCCGCCATGAATAACGTCCAGAATGCCATTTACTTCATTGGGTTGTACGGTACAAAGATATCATGTTACAAAACACATACAGCAGTAATATGTACTCTTTTAAGTATATCAGTTTTGCATATACAGACTTACAGTACAAAGAATTGTCATGCTACATAACGAAATATTGTTCGATATTAGATAGACAATAATGAGCACAAAAGTTGAACCAGGTCCTTCTGGTTAATTTCTAATTCTCATTAGCAAAAAGGAACGTATCCACAACTGGGTTTGGCTTCCTCGGCGTGCTCTAGTGGTTGGATGACATCACTTTATGGTAAGGTTCACGTCATTTCTATCAATTGGAGAGAGAGTAACGTTCACCTTTTTTTGAAGGGGTTGAACAAAACTCCACTCTCAAAGAATGCAGAAGGACCCACAAAAAAGAAGAAGTCAAAGTGGTCAAGAATAATAATTCATTTATTCATGTTACTTTACTTAGGAATTATATATTGACAACGTTCGGTTTGGGTTTTGGAAACCCAGTTCTCGATCACTTTTTTATGTGGGCCCCTTAAAGTTAGTCCAATCTTTTCTCTCTCATCTACATTTTTGAAAACACTACTATAGTGCACATATTGTGCAAGATGGGTCTATGGGGCCCATTTTGAAAACCCACACAAATGATCCAAGCCGTCCATTAGTTCTAAAATTATTGTTTGAGTCATTTGAAAAAAAATCAGGTCAATCGTATAACTTTAAGTATTTGACCTAGTTGTCTAACTTTCATTCAAACTTCTGTCAGAATCAGAATCCTATATTGTGAATGAATAATTAGAAGATGGATCAACCACTTATAGTTTTTTTGAATGAGCAGATTTTTTAGGAGTTACTAAAAAAAATTTAAAAATGAACGACTTAGATTATTTGTGTAGGTATTCAAAGTGGACTCTACGGACCCATCTCACACAATGTATGAACTAGGGTAGTGTTCCAAAAAATTTAGATGAGAGAGAAAAGATTGAAATGACTTTAAGAGTCCACATAAAAAAGTGAGAACCGGGTTTTCAAAACCCAAATTGAACATGATCATCGTTCTCGGCAGGGAAGTCCCAAATGAACTGAATGCGTCTAAATGCTTAGACTATTACAAACGAACTTTGAATTCTAGATTTAACTAAAAGATCAACTGAGAATCTCCTTCGAACCGAGCATCAAGCAGAATCCTCTCTTCTCTTGACTGTCCGGGATACTAACACCGAGTAATTTGAGCTGAGAGAGGGGAAGGAAATAAATCAGGAAGGTCACTCCCCGACCAAGAAAGGGTGGCGTTGGACCCTATTGAGAGTAACCATCCTGCTCCTAGTAGATAGTACTGGACTCCTTGAATCTTCTTCAAAATAATCATGGGAAAGAAGAAGTTCATCCTGTGACTATACTTGGTGCAATCGATTCACTCCATGACCATACTTAGTGTTGGAGAATTTTGTGAATGAAACCGGGGCAACCGAGACCACCCCACGGATTTAACACGCTATGCAATAAACGCTGGGTAACTCCCTCATGATTATGGAGATAATGACAGAATTGAATTTCAATTCAAATTCGGATTGATGGCTGCGGTTACAAGATCAGAAATTCATTGGCAGAAATCATTTCGCTATTGAATGGGGAGGCTCCCCCATTAATCCTGAATTCATGTTTTCAGCTCCCTTTTCCAGCTATAAAAAGGGCAGCTCCGTATTGGTTTTGATCATCAGAAATTCGAGCAACACATTTCAGTATAGAAATCGTTCTTGTGAGAGAGAGGCAGACGAGAGTTATAGTTCGCCAAGGCTTCCAGCGGTGGTGCTCCGGTGGTTGTGGTTTAGCCGTTGTATCCTGGGACGAAGACGCCGATTCATTCTACAACACCCACGGTAGGCGGCGAATCTTTGTTAAGGAGAGTGTGGTTACACACGACTCGGCATTCAATTGACTGTTTGTATCTCTGTTTTACCGTTTATGTATTTCCAGTTTCTGTAAATTTCGTGTTCATTTTATTGTAATCTGTTCATGTATATATACATTAACGGTAGTGATATTTGCACTCTCTTTCTTATCATCTGGCCTCTTTTATGTTTTAATTCATGTAAATTTACACTATTATCCTTTTATTAATTTATTTTTAGTACATAAAGGGTTGTAATAATACATTTACATAAATGAGAATAATAAGTGAAATCTCCTAGAATGTTATGAATTGTATCGGAGCTTATCCATGTGAAGTTTTGCGCTGATTTTAATTGAGTCTCCTACTAGTGGACGTCGGTCTCCGGAGATCAGTTGAGGTGCGCTTAAACTGACTCAAACAACTGAATTATGAAAAAAAAAATTTAGGAATTGCAAGGAAGTATGCATAAAAAAGGAACTATAGAAGTTCAAAATGTACGCATGCAATTTTTGGATGATCTAATGACCAAAAAACTCCTCGACACAGAGACACATATTTTTCAGCACAAAGGATCTAGGCTACAATAGGTCATGAATCCACAACGTTCACGATAGGAAAGTTGGAAGCAGATTGTATTTAGCAAGTTTTAACTCTAGACCTTCTTAAAGGAAGGGTGAGCTCTGATCACCACCTGGACTACCCCAAGTGGCTAACTCTTCTCTACAAACTTGTGAATCATTCATGACTAAAGTGACTAGATCAATCATTTTTATTCAAAAACTCAGATGCAAGGGAAGTTTTTAATATGGGTTAGTGGTTGTTAAAAGTTCGGTGCCTTTAATGATGACATTACCAAGTTCATCACACATAATGTCAAGTAGGGCTCAAAATCATTTTATTTCTAGCCGCAAACAATGAAAATGTGCTATTAAAGATACCAAAGCATGATTACAATAGGACACCAATATATAACTAAAGCTAACTTTAGTTTTTCATTTTCATGTTGATGCCAAGTTCACCTATAAATCACCTAATCAGCCTAAAACAAGGGGTGGTAAACAATGTATTCACTTCTGTACCATAGCAACAAAAACAGTACACGTACCACTACCAAGGTGTTCCGTAGCAGCTAAAATACAGCAACACTACATACACACAAAAGTTACTCACAAATTACCCAAACACACACACAAGTAATTTTTGTGTGTGTACCTAACATTTCTGGCTAAAATAACGCAAGGGAAGTTTAATGATGACAAGAACAAGTGCATTGTTGGAGTTATGGCTTGAATTTAAGAAATGTGAAGTTTTTTGCTCGCGGGGTTGCTCTCTGAAAATCCCGTCCGGATGGGAGTCACCACTGTCAAGACATACGGTCGGCACAAAAAAACACCCATTTTAAGTCGGTTAAGGCTTATTTTCTGCACTTTCTTATAAATGGGGCCCTTGGGGGTTCATAGGCTTTTGTCTTTTGTATTGAGGGCTTTGATATTAGGGTTTTGAATTGTCGTTGTGTTCCATCTAGGGTTTGTGTCTCTCTATCAGGTTTCATCAGAGATTTCTCTCTAGATATCTATTGGATGCTTCATTGAGAGTTAGAGGTATAACTGGCTCTTTGTATTATCTCCTCTTTATAGCGATTCATCTCTCGCTCTTCGCCTGTGAAGTACGTTCATGCATTGTACTGTAGCAGAACCCGTAAATCTTTGTATTATTGTATCCTTTGTTGGTTTATTTATTCTCTTACTTCGTGACTATGATAACATTCATCGCCTATAATGCCCATCAGGACTTAATCACTTCATTTCTAGCCGTGAACATATGCTATTAAAGACATCAAAGCATGATTACAAAAGCACATCAATAATCAAAACTAACTTTAGTTTCTCATTTTCATGTTGATCCCAAGTTCAACTATAAATCACATAATCAGCCTAAAGCAAGAGGGTGGAAAAGCCTATCCAATATCCATAAAACAAGACATCCCTTTTCAATAGGAGGAGTCTCACAGCTGTCAAGAGAGATTCTCTCCCTACTCAATTGGCTTGGGTGTTGTCAAAAAACTGCCAGCCTTTTAAAGCTAGTGCTGCCAAAACAAATAAGCTGCTCAATATCAACTCGGGTTCAAGTTGTCAAAACTCGTTTGAGATCAGCTTGTCATCTACTAAATTTTGAACAAATCAAACTCAGTTAGTTTACGAAAGCTCTTTATGCACACTATTTTTGAACAAATTTCAAACGTATTATTACCTTTCAGATCTTGATGATCTATCTCTTATATGCATTGCATTTTCTCAATCAAGTATAACCAACAAGCTATCGGCTCGAATCACCTTTTAAAGCCCTTTCTCTTCTCAACACAGCCACATCTAACTGATTTTTAGGGTTGGTCTTCCAGATACTAGAGTTGAAGTCGGAAGCAGGCCAAGATTTATTAACACCTCCGACCCAATGTATAATGACGTCTATCTTTAACACTAATATAAATGGGGCGTTTGGCAACAACAGAGTTTTTTCCTAAATTTCGATGGACTACCTAATCTATACTGCTGAGAGATCTCTCAGGTACCCATGGTGTAAAACTTCTAGCATATCGGAATATATCTTCTGTAAATACCACATCTAGTTTTATTAACCACTTCAGCATGTGAAACCTCCGCAGATTACAAGCCACGTTATCACTATGACAACTATGACGAGAATCACCACGGCCACCATCATCAGCTTCAGTTGGTGACTTTGTAGCCACATCTTCCGCTGCAGTTGTCTTCCCTGCCTCTGGAAGCTGTCGGCCTGAATTCAAAAAATGTCACAAGCAGTAGTAGAAGGAGAGATTTATACCTGGAATTGGAGGTTTTCTGTTTTATCCACGAGGAGTTCGATAATTATTCGATTAAGCAAGAAAACATAAATAGTCATCCTACACACCACTCTATAATTTTCCCACGATAATAGTGAAATTTTCTCTTGATAAGTTTTTTGCGTTTCTCTCGTGCTTGATTGCTCGCGTGTGTGTTGAATCTGGGCGTTTCTCTACAAATTGTTCCTATAGCCTGCATAATCTCAAACAATTAAAGGGACGTACCGTCTCCATATTGTCCATCATTATCCCTTTGACCTCTGTTATTTGAGTCCTCAGTTTCCACAGCTTACTTTTCTCATCTGGGGGGTTCACATGGTACAGCACCACACACTATCGTTATTGTTTTGTTTTTTAGTTTGGCAGTCTAGTTTTCCGAGCCAACTTGTACGCACCTCGACTAGATCCCCTCCTGAGTCCAATCAAATGTAGGCCATTCAAACCGGGAAGGAATTTTTGTTGATTTTTATGCAACCTCTGTTTCGTTGTATTTAGGTTTGAAAACGAAGCTTTAGTTTTTCTGCTGTAATTTCTTACACCATAGTACTAGTTCACATCCTTGTGAAAGTGAGGCAAATTATGTTTGGAAATGTCTTTAAACTAAATGTTAATTTGGCGTGCGAGACTCTTGTTGGAGGAGATATGCCTTGAATTTACACGTTTGAAGAAGAAAAGAACTTCGTGGCAAGCAGATTTTAGTTTTAGGGACTGTTTTGAAGTTGCTGAAATTCTAGTCCGCACGGGATTTAAGTTCGTCCCGACGGTCCAGTCTGACTTCCGTACGGAATGCACTGGGTTGCCCATTTTTGTAGGTTTTAACCTAATATTCTGTGTTTTCTTATAAATAGGAGTCTTGCCCCCTCCTAAGGTTTGGTCTTGCCTTAGGATTTGAGATATCTAGGGTTTGAAGCTGTCCCTTTCGTGTATGTGAGACTTTGATGTTCTGTTAGGGTTTCTAATAGAGATGTGTTTCTAGATATCTATTGGATGCTTCAAGTAGAGTTACGGGTATAGCCGGCTCTTTGTATTTCTCCCCATTGATAGTGAATCATCTTGCTCTTTCCCCGTGGACGTACCTCTAGAGCTTCGTCCTTTGGGGGGGGGAGACCACGTAAATCCTTGTCTCTTGTTTTCTTGTTGATTTAGTTATATTCTCTACTTTGAGTTTTGGCACAACGACTCCTTTACTAGATGTAAGATACAGATGATGTCAAAGCTATGCCTTTAGCTTTTGTTATTTTGTGTCATGAAAATGTTGGAAAAATGTAGGAATTGTTTGAATATTTTGGTCACTCTAAATATGAACAAAATTCATTTTGATTGAGAAATTGAGGGAATTGGAGAAGCCTAGTTTAGTCAATGGACGCGAATGCACTTGCCATCACGAAACACTGAGGATGGAGCCAGGGAGGGGTTAATAGGGCTAGTCGTCCCCCCTATATCTTAAAAAATTCGTACTATTACATTGAAAAAGGAAATTATTATCAAAATATATAGTCCCGTCCCCCTCCGTTTTTTCATTAAAAAAAAAATAATACTAACAAGTTTAATATTTATTAAGTTATGAAACAACTTTGTACTAAAATTGGTTTTAATGAGGTTTAAACACAATTCTTTTAAACAAAACAACGCCCAAAATTTGTAACCCAACTCTTTTCAAGGACTTAAGGCCCGTTCACTTTTAAAAACTAAGGTCACTGAAATTTCAGAAGCCAAAACCTCTTTTACATGGTTTGTGGACATCAAAGTAAAAATTCATATCGTTGTTTTAATTTTAATTTTTTTATTGTGTATATCCATCCCCCTGCACCAAAATCCTAGCTCTGTCCCAGCCAAACAACTGGACAAGACCAGGGCCGGAACTCAGGATTCTTGGGCCCGCATCCTGTGGTCGAGCCTCCGAGGTTTATGTGGTTTGGTCTAGATTATTTTGGATCCAAAACTCTTAATAACAAACTTGGGGTATTGGATTGGGCTTGTGGAATGGGGCTTCGGGTTGTCCGAGCCCATATGGGATTTGCCCCAAAAAGTAAGGGTCAGTGACCCCTCAGTTGTCCACTACTCGTTGAATGCTGCAACTAAAATGGCTTTCAGTTTGCAAGAGATTAACTTCACATTGTTTTTTCTACTATGATATTTTTGTTCCGCTGTGAATTTCCAGGCTGATTAATGTTTTGAAAACAGTCTTCAAATTGATTTCTGTTCCGGGAAAAAAAAAATTTCATTGTTTGATAGTCTTAGGTACAGTAATTTCCAAGTTACCAACAGCACCATTGTATTCCCGGTATTTTTTTTTGAACATTTCTCGCGTTGTCCCTAGAAAACACCTTCTGAACACATTGGACGGATCGGATTTTCCAAAAAAAATTTGTAACACAAAAAAACCCCATTTTTTCCTTAAATCCGGGAGTGTGGACTAGAAAATCCACCTGTATATATATAACTTTTCGAAAAAACTGAAGGGCAAATGTTGAAAAGTTTAACATTTCTAATTGTAATTATTTTGTTTTCTAAAAAAAATTGGGTTCCCAAAAGTGGACAAACAAATTGAAACTAAGCGAGTAGCTTAAAAGGGATATGTTGGTAGAGTCAATGGATATATTTTTATGGATCTCACTCCTGTCCGTTAATGGGAGAGGAGCTTCTCGTCCAATCTCTTCTTTTTCTAGCTCATACCGGGTTCACATCCATGATCCAAATCATACATTACATCACGTAAATCTCGCCGAGTACTTTAATCCTTCAAAATTTCATGTCAAGCGGATATTGTTTGATAACTGATCAAATCACATAAATCTTTAAAAAAATGTACTAAACATACTGAATAAAAATCATTTTTCCCAATTTTTCCAAGATTAATTCTTTTGGATCAGGTACCAAATGATAACCGATCGATGACAATTTTTGCAAAGTTAAAGTACTCAACAAGATTTATGAAATGTATACTTCGGATCATTGATGTGAATCCGTTATGAGCCTGAAAAAAAAAAGGGACTAGACGAGAAGTTTCCCTCCCATTATTGGAGAGGAGCGAGATCTTTTTTTATTCTCTTTTTTCCTTTATGGTATGTTTCATATTGCTTGTCAAAATGAAGTGACATGCATGTGCAATTTGGGCACTTTTGCAAATCTTCTTATCTCTCTCTCTCTCTCTTGATGTCTACATTTACACGCGTATGCGTTTCTCTTTATTGCCCGTATTAAATTTAATGAAGAAATGACCTAGTGAAAAATTATTTTGAGTTGCGAAGGATTGCTACGTTAAAAAAAAATAAAAAATGACGGTGACTCTAAATACTAAATACTAAAATAAAAAATGATCGCTACATTACCAAGATTTAATACTAAATTTCACTATACTAAAAATACCAAAATATACATCTACAAATTAAGATCAGAACCTTTGGTTGCCGTGTCCCCAAAGGCTTTGTGGGGGTGGGGTGGGGTGGGGGCATTCAGTCCTAATATTTGATGATTATTCTTTGAAATTAGCACAAATTCAATCAAGTCATTTCACAAATAGCTTGTCATTACTTCTGTTCAACTATGAAAATCAGCAGAGATACATCTTTTACTCAGTAAATCTAGACAAATTTTCTCGTAAACATCTTTTAATAAAGCCAAAACAACTGCAAAACCTTTTTTTATGGCACATGTACCTTAGCCCCACACCACAAACAATTTTTTTACTTTTGTCCCTATTTGCAAGCCCATTTAGAGTTCTTGTTCTCGATGAATGAACACTTCCAACTTTAGAAGGTCTCACCATCACTTGTGAGAGAGGATGTAAAAACGGATACAAATTTTTGACATGTCCCTTGCATTTTTCCACACTATTGACGGTGACTCTAAATATGAACAAAATTCATTTTGATTGAGAATTGAGGGAATTGGAGAAGCCTAGTTTAGTCAAGGGACGCAAATGTGCTTTCCATCACCAAACACCAAGGATGGAGCCAGGGTGGGGCTGGGCAGTCGCCCTCCTAGGTCTTAAACAATTCGTACTATTACATTGAAAAAGGAAATTATCATCAAACTATATAATACTAACAGCTTTAATATTTTAAAAAAATAATACTAACAACTTTAATATTTATTAAGCTATGAAACAACTTTATACTAAAATTTGTTTTTAATGAGGTTTAAATACAATTCTTTTAAACAAAGCAACGCCCAAAATTTATAACCCAACTCATTTCAGGGGCTTAAGGCCCGTTCACTTTTAAAAACTAAGGCTCACTGAAATTTCGAAAGCCTAAAACTCTTTAACGTGGTTTGTGGACATCAAAGTAAAAATTCATATCATTGTCTTAATTTTAATTTTTTTTATTGTGTATATCCGTCCCCCTACGCCAAAATGTTGGCTCTGTCCCTGCCAAACACCTGGACAAGACCAGGGCCGTAACTCAAGATTCTTGGGCCTGCATCTTGTGGTCGAGCCTCCGAGGTTTATGTGGTTTGGTCTAGATTATTTTGGATCCAAAACTCTTAATAACAAACTTGGGGTATTGGATTGGGCTTGTGGAATGGGACTTTGGGTTGTCCGATCCCATATGGGATTTGCCCCAAAAAGTAAGGGTCAGTGACCCCTCAGTTGTCCACTACTCGTTGAATGCTGCAACTAAATGGTTTTCAGTTTGCAAGAGATTAACCACCGGATTAATCCCATCTTGTTAATTGGTTTTATACTGCGAAAACTGAAAGGTCTCGCTGGTGGTCATAAATTTGATGCTTTATTTCCCGAATTCGAGACCGAGAATATCCTACGTACGTATTTACTACATTTTTCTGTTCTTCTATTGTCATTCCAGAGAGAGAACGTGAGCACAGTTCAGTTTGCCGGGTCAATCGATTACAGCTTCGGTGATTGAATTGAAGCCTTTGTACCATAGAAATAGACGGTGACAGGATTCTCCAGAACCTCCAGCGATGCGGCGAGTCTGTCTTAAAGGCAATGGTGTGTGAATTTTAGTTTGCATATTCAATTCCCAATTTCGATTTTTTTTAATATTATAGTTCTTGTTTACTATTTCTATAATATTTTTGTTCCGTTGTTAATTTCCAGAATTCAATAGAATTATTTAATGTTTTTTTCGCACCGTATTCTTGCAATAATAAGACTGATTAATGTTTTGAAAACAGTTTTCAAATTGATTTCTGTTCGCGGAAAAAAAAAAATTCGTTGTTTGATATTCTGTCTTAAGACAAACTAGCGTGTAACCCGTGCTATGCATGGGATTAAGTGTGTCAGTTGTTAGCCATGTTCGTCTACATCTTAATCCTGTGGGTAGCATGGGTTATTTAATTTTTTTTTATAAGATCAATGTCCGGGTTAGCTTTCGTGCACATTGACTAATTCCGGAGTCATAGAGTTAATAACTGGGCATAACCCTTGTGGCCCCAAGAGTTTGCTAGTTAGGGAATTCGAACCTCAAATCTTAGGTGGGAGCAAACTTCTAAGTCCTAAGGTAAGACCACTTTCACAATCTCTTGGGGTTGGGTAGCGTGGGTTATTAAGAGTAACATGCATGTGTACTTGTGTAGCACACGACCTATTTGACTGAGTAATATTAATACATTCATTCAAGTACAATGGTTTTTCTTGTTATCTTTTTGTAACATATAGTTTTTTGTAACCCTCTAATATCAAAGCATCTGCAAAAAAGATGTGATGTGATATTTATTTTTTGCCAACTTAGGAATGAAAGCAAAGTTGAGAATATATAGGCTGAACACACTCCTCCAGTGAATTATTGTTTTGTTTGAAACATCTTTAAAAGGAGGAACTATTCCTCTTATAACACAGCATATGTATGAGCTGCTTCAAGAATAAGATCTTGGGTTGACATTCAAGGAGGCACTCATTTATCATATTTTCTAGTTGCAACTTCTTTTACTTTCATTTATCAATTGTTAGAATTTAACATTCACATGTAACAAACAAAATTCAAAATTCTTCCTTGTATTGAACAGGAAATTCTTATACAAAACCTTGCAATGAACCTGTACTATGTTCATTTGATCAAATTGCCTTCTATAGAATGCAAAAAAAACATCATTTTTTAATGAATCATTTCCATTACAAAATTGCAATAAAAAAATGTTTTCCAAAACATTTGCATTGCCGTATTGTAGAGGTCCAAATTTAATTGATAGAGGTCAAATGGACAATCTGGCATCGCCAATGAAAGGACATTATATGAAGAACATTTGGTTAAAATATTAAATGTGAATCTTGATAAAAGTAGCTGCTAAATTAAAACTGGACTTGGTATAATTGGGGATCTTCTACTTTTGATAAATTAAGAGGTAATCTCTCACAAAAGACATGTTAATGACTTGAGCCTTTTTCCATTTGAATTCAAACATAAATATGACATCTTATCCTATTTCATCGTTAAAAATTCAACTTTATCTTAATAGAATGCACTTGTGAATTTGTAGCTCAACCTATTTACACATAACATTGAGACTTTGAATGATATTTGGGTCCAAATGATGATATAATTAAAATCCTACTAATTTATTAATACAAATCTCTCATGCATTCTTTTTGTTTTTATGTGCACCAACCAGGACATAACTTTGTAAAACAAGAGATCTGTGTGCTCCCTTGTTACACATGGATAAATATAAATGTTCCACTATTGAAATTTTTTGAAATTGCATTATGAAATAAATAAATAAATACCACTGGTTAGGAATTTTAACATGGACACAAAGTAACAAAATTGAAGCATTAGATTCCGTAAAGCAACAATGACATTGAAATCCTATTGTATTGCAATGATCTCTATCTTTCATTTACACACAAAAAAATGAGGAATAGAAGTTTTCAATGACACCTTATTGATTTGCATGGTTCTGGTTTAGCTTTCCTTGATTACCTCTGTGATTGGGACCATCAAGACTTCTATCTGCACCCTTGTAGTGTTAGGCTAAAACTCCTGCAAAATTAAATGCTATTACTGAACTTCATAGATCACATATGAAATCATTAATTTAAAGCAACTTTTCATGATCAAGTTTTGGGCATAGAACAACAAAAATGCGAAATGGAGGAAAATAATTATAATCCCTTCAAACATAGAAGAACATAATGATCTATTCATTGTTACTCAGAGGATTGGAGAGGAAGAGATTTTATTTCCGCTTAGATATATATAAAAGATTTCACAGGTTTTCATTCTATTAAGTAACTGATAATCTTAGAGATTTCAAATTTTGTAATATCTATAGAATATTAAGATTATTTCCCTTTTAATTAAAAAACATAATTATGGTCCTATCAATTGTAGCCACTTGTTGCGTTCGTAGCCTTTCTCAGGAAAACCTATTCTGCAATAATATATAAGATAAGTGTTTAACAACATATGAGAGAAAAACGATAATCTTAGTACAATAATTTCCAAGTTACCAACTTCACATTGTTATTATTCGCAAGACATTCAATCCCCCCTTTTTTTGAACAAAATTTTTGTTTTGCTTTTGTTTTTCCAAGTGTGACTGACAGAGTGGTTGGTCAGTTTAGATTGAAATAAATTAGTACTACTACATTAAGAAGTGTATTTTAGTTTTAAGTTAAAGAAAATTCTAAAATTAGTCCGATAGGCTATCGTTAAAATTTTAGAAATGTATTAAAATGTGTGAAAAATGTATAAAACTTTGTGAAGGTATTTTAAAATGTGTAAAAAGTAAAATGGAATGTGTTTTTTTTATCATTCTTAGAGACCCTTAAGTTAATTTGGCGGTGTGGGAATCCATTACCGAACTTAAGATATGCATGGTTTCGCAACATGTCTTCCACTCACCTAGCCTATTGCATCGGAAATAAGCTTGTCACTATGGTCTTATGTACTCTCCACCCATCTCTTTGGGTTTTGACACCACTGTTGTATTTTTTGCTGTATGTTTTTTTTTTATTATTGTATTTTGTTTTGTTGTTTTAGTTGGAATCTTTTTTTCCTATTAATATAATTGGTATTAAAAAAAAGAAAGAAACCATGCCTATATTTTTTTGTTTTAATTTTCTTTGGTCATGAAGTGCGTTAAAATTGCTCTTTATTCCCTTCTCATATTTACATTCATTGAAGGTGACAAGTACGTACGAATGGTACGATAAAGGTGCTTAAACCCTATGTGTAATACACTACTAGTATTTCTTTTCCAATTTGTTTGTTTCCTTCTAGACTTTTACATGTCCCAAAATATTTGTCTATGTGACTTTCTGAATGAAAAACATTTCCTTTTTACCCATGCTTTTCTAAATATAAAGTATTACTTTTCAAAAAAACTGAAGGGCAAATGTTGAAAAGTTTAACATTTCTAATTATAATTATTGTGTTTTCCAAAAAAAAATTGGGATCCAAAAGTGGACATACAAATTGAAATTGAGCGAGTAGCTTAAAAGGGATATGTTGGTAGAGTCAATGGATATTTTTTTTTATGGATCTCACTCCTCTCCTTTAATGGGAGAGGAGCTTCTTGTCCAATCTCTTCTTTTTCTGGCTTATACTGGGTCCACATCAATGATCCAAATCATACATTACATTACGTAAATCTCGTCAAGTACTTTAATCCTTCAAAAATTCATGTCAAGCGGATATTGTTTGATAACTGATCAAATCACATAAATCTTAAAAAAATGTACTAAACACACTGAATAAAAATCATTTTCCCAATTTTTCCATGGTTAATTCTTTTGGATCAGGTATCAAACGGTAACAGATCTACACGAATTTTTGTAGAGTTGAAGTACTCGACAAGATTTACGAAATGTATGCTTCGGATCGTTGATGTGAGTCCGTTATGGGCCTGAAAAAGAAGGGGTTGGATGGGAAGTTCCCTCCCATTATTGGAGAGGAGCAAGATCCTTTTTTTATTCTCCTTTTTCCTTTATGGTATGTTTCATATTGCTTGTCAAAATGAAGTGACATGCATGTGCATTTTGGGCACTTTGCAAATCTTCTTATCTCTCTCTCTCTCTTTCTTTCTTGATGTGTTGTACATATACACGCGTATGCGTTTCCCTTTAGTGCTTTAACCCACATTTCATTTCACCATCTTTAGTGCCCTTTCCCATCAATATAATTCTTTGACAAATTGATCTTATATGATAGCTCACAGTTTGCTATAGTTTTAGTACATGTACAAACCACTCAATCACATCCCAAAATCAAAACTGCTGGCAACTCAAGATATCCCAATTAGTTTACAAACATCTCGATCAGTTCAACGTAAACTAATTTTATCGTTCATTAGCAAAGAACTAAGATAAAGCCGTGACAAACTTTCAGTACTTATTTTTTTCAAAGAGAACACAGACTTGTTTTTTCCGCATCTCATTAGAATTTCGCAGTTAAGTGTGATTGACAAGAGTAGCATTTAATGGGTACCCTTGAGAAATCCTCGTGTTTCTTCGTACTATATTGTTTACCGAAAAATAAAAACATTAAACATTTAACACCTTGTTTGGTTGGGTTCTTAGAACCTAGTTTTCAAAAACTGGTTCTCTGCTTGGTTCTCTGATTGGTTTCCAAAGGTTTCTGTGTAGTGTTTGCTTCCACGTGTAGTGTTTGCTTCCACGGCTTCGGGGACCCACTTTTGGGTCCCATACGAATGATCCGAACCGTTCATTGTTCTTAAAATACTATTCCGAGAGGGCCCACGAAAAATCAGCTCAATCGGACGGTTAAAAGTGCTTGAACCAAATTCTCACCGTTTCAACAAAACTTTTGCTTTGAAACGGTGAGAATATTGTTCAAGCACTTCTAACCGTCCGATTGAGCTGATTTTTTGTGGGCTCCCTCGGAATAGTGTTTTAAGAACAATGAACGGTTCGGATCATTCGTGTGAGACCCAAAAGTGTGTCCCCGAAGCCGTGGAAGCAAACACTACACTTGGAAGCAAACACTACACAGAAACCTTTTGCGCCATGTGTTAAAACCAGATTAATAACCATTGTCTGGTTCTGTCCGGAGGTCACAAAAAAAAAAAAAAAGCAGAAAACCAATTTGGAAACCAAACAAGGGTGAGTTCTCAAGACCGGTTCTCAAGAACCAAACCAAACAAGGCCTATGAATTGTTCTTCGAAGTATATGCAGATTTGTCTCAGCTTTCGAAACCAAAAGAAAAAAAAAATAGAATCTCTTGATGTCTCAAATAGTATTGAGATAGTTCCCTAAACATTTTTGGACACATAAATTTGACAAAGAAATGGCCTACATTATGAAAAAAAATTTTGAGTTGGGATGGATCGCTACATTAAAAAATGAAGGGGTTAAAGTAAAATTACCAAGATTTAATACTAAATTTCACTATACTAAAAATACCAAAATATACATCTACAAATTAAGATCAGAACCTTTGGTTGCCGTGTTCCCAAAGGCTTTGTGGGGTGGGGGCATTCAGTCCTATATTTGATGATTATTCTTTGAAATTAGCACAAATTCAATCAAGTCATTTCACAAATAGCTTGTCATTACTTCTGTTCAACTATGAAAATCAGTAGAGATACATTTTTAACAAAGTAAATCTAGTCAAATTTTCTAATAAACATCTTTTTAATAAAGCCAAAACTACTGCAAAACCATTTTTTATGGCACATGTACCTTAGCCCCACACCACAAACAATTTTTTTACTTTTGTCCCTATTTGCAAGCCCCTTTAGAGTTCTAGCTCTCGATAAACGACACTTCCAACTTTAGAAGGTCTTGCCATCATTTGTGAGAGAGGATGTAAAAACGGATATAAACTTTGACATGTCCCTTGCATTTTTCCACACTATTGACGGTGTGTCACGTGAAAGGTTATTTGGTGTACACCATTGAAAGTGTGTCACGACATGGTCACCGAGAGGTTATTTAGTGTACTTGGAGCACTGTTCCACACCATTCATAGATTATATGGCGTTCTTGGAGCATTGCTCCACACCATTCATAGAGTGTCATGTGTCATTTTGTACCTTTTTTCTTTTATAACCAAGTGTCCAACAACTTTCGCACACTTCAATTAATTTTGGTGTCCTGAAATTAACGACTAGACAAACCTTCAGTGACTTGACACCTTAGGGGGAGGAAGTAAACCCCCCAAGGATATGCATCCCACAACATGTTACCCGATCACATACCATTTGGAGCATCAAATGCAATTACTCCAGGAGCACATATTACCCGACCCTATTTTTTTTTTTCAAGTACTCGGTGGTAAAATTGGATGGATTTTGGAACCTCAATTTTGCAATTGGTAACCAACCAAAGAATTGGGGACATTAATAGTGTTGGAGAAAAACTTAAGTGCAAATAGAGTATGGATGTCGTGTTACCCGTGCGCTACATCCAGGCCGTCCAAAAATGCGTCCAACGGTCTAGATTGAAATGCACTTTTTGTTTTAATTTTTAATTTTTTTATCTGGATGACACTTTCAATCTGGACCGTTAATTGCAATGTTGAACGGCTTTTTTTTTCCCTGTACCCAAATTCTTCTCTCATAGTATTGGGAGTACTATTTTCATTTCTTGTAGTTGGTTCCATGATCATATTAGTGCCACAGTTTACAAGATTTCTGCATTGATAACAAAATTCTAAAGATACCAGACATAAAATAGATCCCTTTACTCATCAAGCACACAGAAACCAAAATCAACAACCTCCCATTCCTCATCACTTGCTTCCTTTCCATTATTTTCTTCTTGTTCATCTTTCTCTTCCTCCGGCTCCTCGTCGGCAAAGTTCAACTTCAGGCATCCGCTATCCCTCGAAGCACGAAATAAATCCTGCCTGGGTATCCTTATCTCCTCGGGAATAAACGTACTGGAATTCTTATCAAATCTCAAGTAATTAAATGGCTCACCACTCTTAGCTGATTTTAAGCAAGAAATTGGTGGAGGAAAGAGTTTTTCTTTCTTCCGCCATGACTTCTTGTTGTAAATGCACCCATGTTCTGTAACTTTATCCTTCCCAAAGGTCATTTTGTCAATGGGATTTTCAATACTGTTGGTATGAAGAGACCGATTCGGTGGAGTAGACGAGGGTGCTGACCGTGCTGCGGGTAGTGGAAAAATGTATCTGTTTGAAGTGGAATTACTCTCGTTGAAGTAGAGCTCTCCAAACATTTCGGTGACATGAGGAGGGTTTTCATGGGGAGCTTGAGCTTTGGAAATTGTGTAGTGTGAGTGTGAATTATGGGATGGGGGTCGTTCTAACATATCCCTAAGGCTGGAGAAACTATAAGCTTCCATTATTTGGTTTATCAAGATGAATGAAGTATGATCAAAGCAGCAGCAGAACAAGGGTATTTATGGAGAGAGAGAGAGAGAGAGAGAGAGAGAGAGAGAGAGAGAGAGAGAGAGAGAGAGAGAGAGAGAGAGAGATGCAATAAGCCAATGCGGCTACATTTTGCCTCATAATAATACTAAAAGACTAAAGTCACCAACTCATTATTGACAGTGGATGGGAAGCCCTCCTGACACATAAGCTAATGTCTTAGAAAATATAAGTGGGGTTACCTCTTGTCACCCATCCCATCAGAACTACTCACAAACTTCTTAATTTGCCCTTGCAACATGCACTATAAACAGGGCAATACAGAAAGCATCAGGGCAGGCTATAATCTTCACATTTATTAGATATAATAGCTCAACAACCCTCTCCCTCCCTCAGTAACAGCTCCTTTGGATTGCGAGAATCAGAGAGAGAAGAAAGGAAACGGGAAGAAAACTCAGTCTCTCCTACGTTTGGATGCAACAAGAGGCGAGAGAGGGTGAGAAAGTGTGAGAGACCGGACCACCTCCAGACCTACACCATTCTCTTCGTCTCTTCAAGGTGAATCCAGATCTGTCAAATTTTTTGAGTTTTGAAGCTTTGTTTTGGCTGCCGGAGAATCGCAGGAAAAAGTTCAGTCGCCGGAATGGGAGGTAGAGAAACCCATTTCTCACGCTTGTTTGGTTAACACATGGGGAACTCTTCCCCTTTTCTTTTCCCATCATTAAAAGTTTTTTCCACTCTCTCTCTCTCTCTCTCTCTCTCTCCATGTAATAAGTGTACGTTCTTATACATATCTGGCAAGGGTAAAAAAAGTGTAAATTTGTTAATGCTGGCAAGGGTATGCATTATTCTCTCTGAGGTAGCAGTTCCCAATCCTAAAAGGTTAAGATAGGACCAAAAACCGTTGATTGTGTTTTCATCAGTTATGCTTATGCTTATAATAGCAGTGCATATCGTTCCTTGTTTATGAGTCAAAGATTCCTGGTATCCATTCCAATAAGTTTATGGAATCCAAGTATGCATTGAGCTATGTGATTGCTACCTTGCTATGCTAGCTTGCTTTCTACCTTCCAACTACACTACGTTCCTTAACCCTAGGAGAAAAAGGACTCTTAACGCTTGTACATGGTCTATCCTACGCTTGCGTTGATGCATCCTCTTCCCTTCTTCGATTGGGACATCAGAGGTCCCTACTTTTACAATAGAAGCCGTACTCCTTCATCCACTGCCTGAAGTTAGAGAAGAGTGCTTCGGCCCTTTGACTGCCTGGGCTTAGACAGATACCGATGAATAACCTGAGAAAGAAAGAGGAGAATATAGAACACATGTCTGGCCTTATCCGACAATCAAGACAATTCCCGTGAAAGTCTTTCATTTCAGAGAAGTGAATTCTTATTCTTACGAAGCAAATCACCTCTCCACATTAGATAACAAGGCAACAACCCTCCCTCCCTTCGTAAAAATTTTCTTCACATTAGATAATAAGGCAGGCAACACCCCTCCCTCCCTTAGTAAAAGGTTTTTTCACATTAGATTATAAGGCAACAGCCCTCCCTCCCTCAGTAAAAGTTTGCTTCACATTAGATTATAAGGCAACAAGCCTCCCTCCCTCCCTCCCTCCCTCGGTAAAAGTTTGCTTCACATTAGTTAATAAGGCAACAACTCTCCCTCCCGTAAAAGTTTTCTTCACATTAGATAATAAGTAAACAACCCTCCCACCCTCCCTTGCACTCTTGTTAGGACCTACACTGGCTTACATCCTCTAAAAACATAAGAGTCCCAATGGGGCCTGAATCCACAACCTCTACAATTGGAAAAGTTGGAATCACCTAGCAAGTTTTAATTTAAGACCTTAAGAGGAAGGGTGAGATCTCACCACCTGAACTACCCTAAGTGGCCAAATCTCTTCACTTCAAACTTGTGAATCATACACTAAAGTGACTACATCAACTCTTTATTACAAAAGTCAGATACAAGGGGAGTTTAATAGGGGTTAGTGGTGACTAAAAGTTGGGTGCCTTTAATGATGACATTACCAAGGACATCACATAATGTCAAGTAGGACTTAATCACTTTATTTCTAGCCGTGAACATATGCTATTAAAGACACCAAAGCATGATTACAAAAGCACACCAATAATTAAAGCTAACTTTAGCTTCTCATTTTCATGTTGATCCCAAGTTCAACTATAAAGCACATAATCAGCCTAAAGCAAAGGGGTTGGAAAAGCCTAATCAATATCCATATACGACATATCCCCTTTCAATAGGAGGAGCCTCACATCTGCCAAGAGAGATTCTCCCCCTTCTCAATTGGCTTGGGTGTTGTCAAAAAGACTGTCTGCCGTTTAAAGCAAGCGCTGGGAAAACAAATAAGCTTCTCAATATTAACTTGGGTTCCATTTGTCAAAACTCGTTTGAGATCAGTTTGTTATGCACTAAATTTTGAACATATACAAACTCAGTTAATTTACGGAAGCTCTTTATGCACTATTTTTGGACACATTTTAAACGTATTATTACCTTTCAGATACTCGATGATCTCATACGCATTGCCTTTTATCAATCGAGTATAACCAAAACCAACAAGCTATCTGCTCGACTCACCTTTTCAACCTCTCTCTCTCTCTCTCTCTCTTTCTCAACACAGCCAAATCTAACTGATTTTTAGGGTTGGTCTTCAAGAAAGGTAAGATCGTAAGTAGCACCTTTCCAATACTTCGCTGTGCATATTTAAATCACTCTCTCTACAACAAAGTGGAGTGTTAGAGAGTCTACCTACTTCCTTTTCAAGACCCTACTGCAAGTGAGAGCCTTGTGCGTACGAATTTTAGTCTTAGGCACAGCATCCACTCCCATTGTCTATGGAAACTATCTCCAGCACTTTTTAACTCTCACCACCTCAGTGTCATTCTGAGATTAACAAGGAAATACTGTAAGTATGATATGGAAAGCACTAGAAAATGTTAATGCAGTCTGCCAAACAATTTCCACGTTTAATTCCTGTTGAAAATCAACATCTATGCTTGAAAAGAAAAAATACATCATAACCACTGGCCAACCATATCTAGATGCACAATACTCCTATATGTTTATGGAGGTGACCTGGGTGACCGCTGAGCACAAGGGTTCAAGTAGTAGGACGAGCACAATCTAACAATGAGAAACTTCTCTCTCCATAGAGATTCAAAGCTAGAACAAAGCCATTCTATTTTAACAAGAGAATACCTGGATCAAGAACAGACGCAAATTCCAACCCTAAATAACAATTCATTAAGCTGAACGAAGTGTGTAATAGAGTTAAAGCTGGAAGCAGGCCAACATTTATTAAGATCTTGGACCCAATGTATAATGACGTCTATCTTTGACACTAATATCAATGGAGCTTTTGGCAACAATAGAGTTTTTTCCTAAATTTTGATGGACTACCTAGTTTATACTGTTGAGACATATCTCAGTACTCATGGTGTAAAGTATCTAGCATATTGGAATATCTTATGAAAAGCATGTCCACCAATCTCAGATTGTGTCCTGTATGTAAACGTCATAGAAAAGATGGTTTGTGAATATTTTCCAGTTGGTTTCAACAATCTAGTCATGATGACGAATCGAGGTACAATAGATGGTCAAAGATAATCACCAAAGAATGTCCTAAATATTACAACCAGCTAGGGAAACAATATATTAGCACAACTAATGTAAAACATGTGCATCTTACACTAAATCCAGGATATTATTATAAAGTACATCAGTTACAGATGTAACAATCATGGCAAGTTATGGTTGGATCACAAGGTCTAACAAGAAGGATTCAGCAGTCAAGAAACAATCTTCATATACAGAAACATGTAGTTCTTTGTGCAGTGAAAAAACAAGAAACATTAACTCCTACTAAATACCACATCTAGTTTTTTTTACCACTTCCGCATGTGAAACCTCCACAGACTATAAGCCACATTATGACAATTATGACAAAGATCACTCCGGCCACCATCAGCTTCATTTGGAGACTTTGCAGCCACATCTTCCGCCGCAGTTGTCTTCCCTGCCTCTGGAAGCTGTCAGCCTGAAAATTCAAAGAATGTCACAAGCACATTAACAACTCCAAGGTAGTATTTTTCAAATTACAATCAGTAGAAACGAGATGAATACCTGGAACTGGAGGTTCTCTGTTTTATCCACGAGGAGTTCAATTTTCTCCCCACGATCTAAAACCTGACATGCAAGAAGGACAAAATCACTCCACGGATAATCGCTTAGGATTCTTGGTATAGCCAACAGGTACAGTTATATAAACAAGGAGTATCAAGTAAAAGCACTGTTCCACCGAAGCATTAACAAGACAGCTTCAAAGTAGGCAACTTCATGCTTTGCCAAAAAAATTTATTTTGGAATAGCAGTAAATTCTATGCAAAATACATCAAGGGGATGGCCCCATGTACAGGAGAGGCTCAAGAGAAGCTGGCAAAAGTGTTTTATTATCAGAATACTACATTATGTACTGGGAAAAAATATGTTAGGAAATAATCCTCCTCTACCCTTATAAACCTATTATCTTTGGCAAAATAAACTGCATTTTTACTACTTAAGCGAATAGAAGGCTAATCATCTATAAAGCCTCATCTTTATTCTCTCTTTCTTCCTTCTCTTTGTATCTATTTCTAGCCATCCCATAACGCCTCAGTTTACAACAAACAGTCATTGAATGTGATGGTTAGTAAAGGCAGCAATCGAGATTAGAACTATGCTGTCCTTGTTCCCAACAATCCTGATGCAACTTGAACAACTTTAGAAACAAGACACCAACAGTGGGATCCCAAAGCCAATAATGAAGCACGGGCTATCTACTAAAATAGCAAACTTCCAAACAAAAAAATAGCTTGCCATTTAAGATAATCCACTTCCTTGAAAAAGGAAATTGAACCACCAATCTGATCTTGCCAACTCCCACCCCCACCCCACAATTAAGAAAAAGTGGGAGGGAAATGAAATTTTTTTGATAAATGTCGTAACATATGCAACATAGGAAGATTTGTAAACAAAGGTTTCTTAACAATTCTTAGTACAATTCAAAGGCGATTAACTTTTCCTTTATCGCTTCCTATTTATAAATGACAATAGACCTACAGTAACGGCAAGAAATCAATTTGGTTCTGCTAACAAAAACAAAACCAAATAATCTGGAATATTAACCTATTAAATCTGAAGGATGCTGACAATTTCAGCATCCAGGATGATAACTGCGAATACAAAACCCTTACTGATTAAGGGGGGATTATCACCTTTTCAAGATAAGCATACACTATCACAAAAATAATTGATCACTATTTCCCTGACCACAAAGATGTACAAATTCTGTCCCTGACAAGGCTTGACCCCATCAAACAGTATTAAGCAATACCACTCAAACCGAAACTACATGGGTCAAATTCGACGTTTCATTCGATTTGGGATGTTATGGGGGAAAAAGGATGGCATGATAATTTTAGCTAAACAAATAGCCCTTGATAGAGGTAAAATAACCGAAAAAGATCCATGTAACCGACCCCAATTGATAGGAAGATAAGGCTTACCTAGTTCCTTTTAAAAAAAAAAAAAAAAGCCTAAGCAAGTTAACTTGGTCCGGTTTCTTTTCGTAAATTGATAATTCAGCATTAAAGTAGAATAATTATTCAATTAACCAAGAAATCTTAGGAAAACAATATCCTCTAAAACCCTTCAAAAATAGTTTAAGGGCTTTTTTCATTGCATGTTTTACTTGTTGTCCAGTCCTCAAATGAAATTAAGAAATTTGTTGAGCAGTCGTTGAAGAACTCTTATCGGTGCCATGTTTTAACCTCTCCCAAATTTCTGCATATGCAAAGAAAACATAAATAGTCATCCTACACCAAAAATCCATGAAAAAGTCTTTTAAATCCCACGTGAGATGATTAATAAAAGAACTGTAGTCCTATGGATGTTGGACCATAGCAATGAAACTATTATTCAACATTCAAATTCTCCATCCCTCCCCCTGGAATAAAAAACCTTAGTACGCCACTATTTACAGGAAATAATATTACATGGAAATTCAGTTTCATTTTCTAAATTTCATTTGTATTTAGCTGTGGCCTGTAGGATGGAATAAGAACAAAGCAGGGGCCAGGACTCTCCAACTAGTTTGACTGCTTGAGTAACTGCTTAAAATCTCCATATTACACACGTAAGTGCAGCAACTGACAAACCAGAGAACACAGGAAAGAAGTTGAGTTAATTTTTTTTTATGTTGGATACTGCAATTCAATTGTTCCTATAGCCTCTATAATCTCAACCAATTAAAAGGACATACCTTCTCAATATTGTCCATCATTATCCCTTTGACCTCTGTTATTTGAGTCCTCAGTTTCGAAAGCTTACTTATCTCATCGGGGTGGTTCATACAGTACTGCATGTGCTCTTTAATCCTTGGCCTAAAAAGAAAAATTGTGGTTGTTAAGTCCAAACATTGGCATGGATACTTGATTCCTCTCAGATTTGGGTATTTCCACTAATGTATCACTACACCCACCCAACCCAACCAAAAGAAACAGAGGCTAATAAAATATAATACAAAACATATACACACCCAAATTCTCTGTCAAGATTATATGCAATACTAAATCGATCTTCAAATAAATCATCATCCTCATCATCTGCGAGTGGATGTTGATCATCAGTTCTTATACTTGCACCATAACGCTGCTTGAAGTCATCCTTCACTCTCTCAAGAAACACAAAAGGCACACTCCTCCCAACTGACTCATCCGCCACAACAAGAAAAACTGCATAGCCAAGTAAAACATGTAACCAAGGGAACTAACATCACATTGATGTGCATTTTCAAAACATAATAATATGAAGTAAGAAGCAAAATACCAAATCCGCTGTCAATGAGAAAGTTGAATGTGTGCCCATCGCATGAGTAAGTGTACTTGCTGCTATTTGAAGGTAGCTTCTGCAAGCATTGCACGGCAATGGTACTGAAGTTCCCAGAATATGGAGTGTGCTCAGCAAGAACGACAGTTCCTTTTGCAACAAAGCTATAAATCAAACCTTTTTGACTCATCTCAGACTATTGCGTCAAAACTGCCAAGACCTACAAACACTGCCAAATTTAGTTCCTCAATAGCACAAA
The DNA here is from genome assembly GCA_022606695.1 of Vaccinium macrocarpon. NCBI lineage: Eukaryota > Viridiplantae > Streptophyta > Magnoliopsida > Ericales > Ericaceae > Vaccinium > Vaccinium macrocarpon. Next base: position 25,602,215 of record CM040171.1, read on the forward strand.
CTAATAGAACAAAGTCTCTTCAAAGCCCAGCGCACATTCATCTATGTAACAAGGGTGGATTTTTTTAAACACACAAAAATCTAATGGTCCAGAGTTGTTTTGCCCTAGATTGACGATTAAGATTGCATATCACTTCTTTTTCAAGGGTTCATATTGAAACCCAAGCACACCGAAGGCCAGGATTGTTCCCACACTCACAGCTTTTGCCGCCCGTGCAGCCGTGTGCCATATCCATAACCCCCCACATTCCCAACCTCCCATATCCATAACCCCACGATGTGTTCTACTTCTACACGTCCCAAACACCACCCAACCTCATCTGCCTTTTACAAGTGTTGATTAGGTCTCTAAAACCAGATGATGAGGTCCTAATCCCCCATGCCCTCTCCCGTTTCTCTCTCAATCTCCTTCCTCCTCTCCATCACCTACCCTCGCTCAAAGTCGCCTGCTATGCAGCATCATCTAAGAACTGATTTCAGCTTCTACTTCCTGTTGGACTACCAAATCACCAACACTGCGATCATCGGCTCCTATTTTCTGTCCCTATAGCTGTGAAGCAACGGATCTGAATCCCATATTTTTATATACCCTTTAAGGTTCCTTTTTGCAATCGAAAACTTATTTGAAAATCTATTTGAAGGTGTGTTGAAATTTTGAAACTATGTATGGCAGCCTGTTCTTGATGATGGTTATAGATGATGAGGAAAAGAGCCATGAGCCGCAAGCTGAAAAGGTTTTTGACATAGTTGTCAAATGGCGAATTGAATCAAGAATTGGATTGACCCTTTTCCGAATCGTGAATTGAATCGAATCGTGAATTGTAATGATTTGGCCTAAGTTTCAAAAATACTTGAAATGTGTCTATGAACTTACATAATCAAGATGCATTGTAAATTGACCAATTTAAGCTTAAATCAGCATTGAAGTTTTTTCTACCATAATCTGATGATTATATGGTCTAATAGGAAAGAGTATATATGCGTACATGGAACTAAATACTATAATAAAATGGATAGATGCATATAGATATAAATATTCATTATAAAAATCAAAGCTAAGTCTTATAATAAATAACAATAAAAGTTTGTAGCCTAATAGGTACAAAACTAGTTTATATGGCAAAATTAAGGTAAAACCGCTAAAGTGATTTCATTTAGTCAAATGTCAAATTGTGAGAAAACCTTGATTCACTTATAGATTCATATCGTTTTTGCATGAATCGTGAATCGAACCGCAAATCATACAGTGAATCATATGATTCACTTCTGATTCTAGGTAAACCTTGATTCACCTATAGATTCGTATCGTTTTTACTTGAATCGTGAATTCTGCAATTCTGACAACTATGGTTTTTGATAAAAATAGCTTGGAATTGTTGAAGAGGTAGGTGAGTGTTAGGGACAAGTTTGTTGCAATCAAATTTCATGCAGTTTTATTGTTATATGCCTTACTTTGTATTCTGTTTTTAGTATGGTTCTCTTTACTAGATGTGACAGAGCTATTTGTTGGCAGTTTTCCCCCTCATTCTTTCTCATTAGATTTTTTTTTCCCCTATGAAATGATTGGTGTTAATTAGCGCCTTTGTTCCAATAGAAGATCTACGAGTCAATTTTGAGGGGTGGGATCAAAGACCTATCTCACCTTTATGAGAACCAAGACAACACAACAATAACTGAACACATCTAGTCCCCAATTAATGGGGGTACGGGCGGGGGACGATTGAAAACATACCTAACCTTTGTTAATATATGCACAAAGTGATTGCTCTCAGAATGATTGAAACAGTGCCCTCCCTAAACTTCCAAGAACAGAGGAGCTAAGAGATGTTTTGCCACAGGACTATGCCCCAAATCAAAGCCGAAAGGCATCAAAAGGGCATGCCTAGAGATCCAAATCAATTTCTATGCTCATTGCCATGCTTCCTTCATTCATAATCCAAACTCCAAAGCATTGTCATTGCACAGATTTTATGAGACAGGAGTGTTTTATTATTATCGTTATGGTATCCTCCAAATCGTAAGGAATTACGAGTTTCTCAGTTCATTACAAAATTTTAAGTTTGTGTTAAGAATCATTATCAAAGTAATTGTGTTGATGTTATTGAATGAATGTCAGTTACAAAAAATAGATATTATTGAATGTGAATGTGCAAATGTAAGATTTTTCGGGTACAGTACAAAGGTCTGCAACGAATTTGAACAAAAAGTAGGTTGGAGAAGATAGAATTGAAAATAATGTAGGAGTGCAATTGTAGAAATCAATGGTAAGTTCCCATTCAATAAGGGGGAATAAGAGATGGGGAACCAAGTCGAATGTTCAATCTTTTTTTCCTAGTTGAGTAGAGGAGTGGGATGTTGGCACTGAATCAATTGTATTTTTATTTTCCCTTCTTTTCGTTGTTTCTTTTAGTTGGTTGTGAATTGGGGATGTCATCAAAAGAGAGAAACATGAGAACTATGGGATGAAATAGAGGTTTTGGTGGTCATAGGTAGTGGGCAAGTTGGTTTTCATGTGATGGTTTGCAATATTTAGAGTTAAATTTGACGTGTAGTTTTCTAAAACTTATTCCTCTTAGGCTCAAATCAATCTGGAATCTGTAGGTTCACCCCTTTGTAAACCTTACAGAAGGGAGGACCACAGTCTTTGTTTTCATCTATGTAATCACATCTAAAAAGTGAATATTCTGTATGTTCATTATATTTGTGGTCTGATATATTTGGTTCAATCTTTCTTTGCAACCGCTGCAAGTAAACCTTATAACTATGATTTTGGGGGGATTTGATAAGGAATCTGTTGATTTCATCAGAAAGTGGGATTTGATTAAAAAGTGGATATCTGAACTGTTTGGCATATGATCTCAGGCCAAGTTTATGTTCATGATCCCTTTTAACCTTAGTAGCAGGATCCTTCTAAAATGGGTGCGCTCCCTAGATGGGAGCTCGATTCCACGCTCCCGAGACGGGAGCTTGACGGGAGCTCGCTCCCATCTAGATGGGAACCCGCTCCTAAATAGGATGGGAGCTTCCACACTAATCTTAAGGACAAAATTCTCACTTCTCTTTCCAAATATATGCAAGGAAGAAAGAAAAGAAAAAAAGAAGTAAGAAAGATTTAGGACTCTCTTTCTCATCTCATATTCTATTACTTATCTACGTGTTTAATCCATATATTTGGCACAAAAGAATCTATTGGGATGTCATTTCTCACTTATGTTTATACATATATAGAATGCTCATGTACGCGCTCCCTTTGCAACTATAAAACATATGTACAATACATATAAATATATATAAGTTTATTCATATACATATTTATTTAGTATTAAATATTCCCTTGCCGCTCCCAACCTAGGGAGCTTCTACATACCCTCGCTCCCCCGCTCTCGCTTCGTGCAACTAAGCTTTTAACTACTCCTCCCTCTTGTTTTGCTTCTATAACACTCCCTCAAAAGTGGATATCTGTATTGTTTGGCATATGATCTCAGGCCAAGTTTATGGTCATGATCCCTTTTAACTACTCCTCCCTCTTGTTTTGCTTCCATTAGGGTTAAAGCTTAGGGGGTTTAAACAACCATATTAGTCAAGGAAATTTGAGTATAGACCAAAGTGGAGAGGAAGGATTCTTAATGCAGGGGGGCCCAAATCACATGTATTCATAATTAACAACAAAATATCATTCTTACATACTAAGAACACAATTGTGAGGGGACCTAACTTTCTAATATTTTTCTTCATCTTAGTAGTAGTCAATTTCATTACGTATCCTATTTTCTTCATAGTTTTTGGAACTTCAAAGGGCTCAAATAAAACGTAAAATATAGTAAAAATAATGAGAAAATTAGGAGGTGCCGGCCCCCGCTTGCAACCCCTAACTCCGCCCCTGATAAACTAGTAGTGTCCTATGACAAGAACAAGAAATGAGAATTTTGATCAACCATCAGTATGATCCCTTTCTAAACCAATTTATTTTATTTTTTTTCCGTAAGTTCAAAAGTAACTCCATTGGCACCGAAAGTAGCCCAGTTTTGCTTCTTTTACCGACAATACAACATTAGTTTTCTGTTTGTGGGCTGAATTTTCTAGAGGAGATCTTAATGTTTTCTAGTTCTATTTTTTTCCTGTAAGTATGACATGTTTTCCTATGGTTTTTTTTATATATCTCATAAGGCATGCATTTTGTAGCTTGGGTCTCTTTTTTTTTTTTTTTTTGGTGTTTTGGATTAGGGAAAGATTCCTGATAACTTTGAATTTTATGAGATTTTCTATATTCGATTTTGTGCACCCAAAAGTTAGAGATTGGAAAATTGGTTGTTCTTTATTTGCTTATTCAAGTTAACCAGGTCGATGAATATGGTTGGGCTATTATGTTTCGCATAGTTGGAATGGTTGGACAAGGGGCTCAGATATTGCAAGGGAGCCAAGTACTGATTTGAATGTGTTAATTATTTGAGCCATGCCTTCAGGCACGGGCATGCGGTAGTCTTCTATAGCAGACACCACATAATTTAAGCAATGAAGTAGGTCAGCTTATAGATAACCATTAATACATATAGCTAACGTCAAATGGATGGAAACACAATGCTATTTAAAATCTACTTCAATGTCATAGATATTCTATTATATACCCATATTGCCCTATTAACATTTAACATAAAATTCCATGGACAATTTTATGAGTACATCAACATGGATGGCATATACTCAGGGCCAGCCCTGGGCTGAAGCCTAGATTGCCAAAGACTTGAGGCCTAAAAAAAAATATAAAAAAATTGCTACAGTAAGGGCCCCTAAATGATTAATACTCCTACATCTGTGTTGAATTTTGAATAGATTCTTACTCATGGAGTGTGGATCGGACTTCCTCACTTCCCTTTACACCTGAATCCGTGCTTTTTTAATAGACCCCAAACTTATTCTGTTCAAGCATCACAATTTCACACACACACATACACACACACATGCATATATATAAAGAACAACAAAAGGGTAGAGAAAGACAAGCAGAAAGACAGAGGAGAGAGAGAGAGAGAGAGAGAGAGAGAGAGAGAGAGAGAGAGAGAGAGAGAGAGAGAGAGAGAGAGAGACGGTACCCGTTCGGTTAGAGATTTTGGGGTGGTTCTGACTTCTGAATCTGATCGAATAGGAATTTAGGGGAAACAAAACAAATACTTGGTGCAGAAGTGACCCTGAACTTGATCCGGGATACAAGTTGGTAACACGTTGAATTGTCCGAAGGAAGAAGACTGTACGGGGCCTTCAAGTTAGAATCTCTAAAGTTGAAGGGCCGAGGTTGCGGATTTCAAATTTGTGTTAAATTGAGTTAAAAGAATGGGATTTTTTTTTTTTTTTAACATTCGTCATTCCTAATCTAATTACATAAGTAGAGCCTAGAGGGGGAATAAAACTCAATCTTGGAATACAGTATGAAGCATCCAAGAGCTTTAATGCTCTATTGCATAAGCTAGTCATCACTTGCAAAGAGGGGATCCTCTCGTGCGAGCCTTTTCGGAGCTAATTTTGACGATCGGGACCGTTTGCATAGAGTAGACTTTGTTGAAAATAAAAATTAGTTTAAGTTACTTTGGGATTCTGCCGCCCATTGTGGATCCCAATGTGCGCTGGTTTTGATAATCTAAATCCTCCATCGTATAGGGCCGCAGAGAAGTGTGTTCACGTAAAAAATCAGTTTGATCTGACATCAATATGTATAAAAAAAAATCTAATTTTGATTTACAAAATAAACAGTCATGCTTATTTTAACTTAAAAACTAGCAGATTAAGTCAACATATATCCTTTTTATGAATAAAAATCCAATATTTATATGTCTATCAATGTCCAATCAATTTTTTTTTTTTTGCATGAATACACTTCTCTGCGGGGCTTACAATATGAACGTTTCAAATTATCGAAACAAATGCACAGTGAGACCCACGAATTGCGGTGGCAACAACTCATGGTTTACAGCACATCTGGAAATAAACTTATTCACGGTAAAAATCACATCGAATATTGTTTGGTATGCTATGATCAAAACACATTTAGAGAGTGTTTGAAAGTCAACTTTTCAGATTTTCATTTTCAGCCTTTTGAATTATAATAAGAATGTGTTTCGAATTTGGAAAGAGTGTTTTTTGAGAAAAATGCGCAGAATACATTTTGCAACAGGGGTAGTGTTTGAAAAAATAAAGATGAAAATGAGTAATGTATTTGTTGTTTATCATTTTGCCCTTATTTATTTATTACAATATTAAAAATGTGCTCAAATATTGTTTTAGGAAGTTTTTTAAGTCATACCGGGTAATATTTTTTTAAACGTGTATACCGTCCAGTTTTTATTTTTATTTTGGCTGGAAAATTATTTCAGTAAAAAGACTTAATCCTAACCCTTTTTTTCCTGCTGATAACAATTCTCCCTCTGATTATTGTACTGCCCAAAATTTCTCACTTTTAATTAGTGTATGTACTGTACATGTGAACGTTTGTTGCCATACCTACACCCACACATACGTTCACCCCAACACCTTGCAATGGAAGTCCGTTAAAGAACAAGCCCCCGGCATTTGGTGAATATTGATTGAAAGGTTTGGTAAAAAGCGCAATGCTCGTAACCACTGCGTACACAACTTATGTAAGAGTGCACAGGTCCAGACATAAACGTACCTGAAAGAAACAGCTGCACACGCATCGGAGGAATTAGTGTCTCTGATTTGCGCACACAAATATATGTATACGAAGTTCCTCTTCGTAAAAAACATTGAAACCCACAGTCGAGTTCACAAGTTAGAGTCCATCTCGCTTAACAAGAAAAGATTATATAGTCATATATTAACAATGATATTACTATCAATAATAAGCTTTCGATGATAACTAAACACAAGGGATAAGGTTAATATATTAGAAATAGAGAGTTTACACCACTGCAACTATTCAAGACTGCAGATGTGAATTTTGGTGCGATAAACACCATTGTCGGGTGTACCCTTCAAAATCAAACGAATTTGAAGAATAATTTAGGGAATTAAACAACAGTTACGGTTGTGGGTTGGAACACAATTAAATCTAGTCCAACCCAGTCTTTTTATCCAATGGAGGTCCTCCAGTAAACAAACAAGTTCAATGGCTTCAATGGAAGTCATTTCAAACGGTCAATGATTGCTGGGCTTGGCTGCCCCAGCAATAGAGGGAGTTCCGCCTCGGGTGGTTTTCACGTAGGCAACATATTCACTATAATGCATAGTAAAGAGTGTACTCTGATAACGGGTCAGTTTGATACGCTTGCGGAGTGATTCAGATATGGCGCCATTGTAACCCGCTTTTCGTATCAGCGAGTCAATTGCTTCTGTTTGTGTCCAGCCTGAAAAGAAAAAATTGAGAACACAAGAAACTTTACCACAGTGGACTTTCCGTATTTGTATCAAACCCAACATTGTTCATTTCCACTCTTACTTTAAGGATAATGCAGGCAGAGAAATTACGTAAAAGCAAAATGCAGAAAGCATGAGAATGGGTCAAAAAGGCGACATAGTTAGGTACATTGGCAAGAGCAAAAATGAGTTCGCGTGACAATCCAGTGTCCTCGAGGGGTGGTATTATCACAAACTAGATCAATACTGCACCAATACAGAGCAGGAACAATAGAAGGGCGGCAAGGGAGACAAAAACTAACAGGTAATCTGAGGGCAAAAGTTTTAAAAAATTTGGCAAAAGGGAAACAGAGTGAGGGGTGCAGGTCCTTTCCGAGAACACCATGTCCTAACCATTTTTTGAAATAGAGAGGGAGAAGGACAAAGAACCTCTTACGCAACTATACTTCATAAAACACTCTCAAAATGAAAAACCAACCATACCAAATTAGAATTGTATGGGGTCGCCAGATGCATTATTTTTATTGCATCTGTTCTTATCCCAACATTCCATGTCAATTCAGGTCTTCCCCTCCCCAGTGCTTCTGTAAAGAGATTCTTATTGTTTTTCTTTACTGCTGCAGTTAGTGGTATGTGATTAAACCACCATAGTCTATTTTCTCTATAAAAAACAAAACGTCAATTGGTGCCACTTTTCCTATTTAATGGAAGTTCAATTCTAAATCTATCCCTCCTAGTCTTAACGTCCTCGTTTCAGTAATGCTGTTCTCTTTCTTAAAAGACAAATATTTGATCGCGTATACCGTAAGTGGCCTTATAGTATAGCTACTCTATAAACAAATTTCCAGGTATCTGTGGATGGATTAGATCGCTAATGAACCGTCCACTTAAAGCCAACCTACTTTGATACTAAAGGTTAAATCATCTGCAATTCCTCATACTGGGTAATAACCAAAACCTAGATAACAACTATATCTTCTTTTCTGGTAACTAATTGTTTCAGTAGTACAAATTATTTATGCCTACTTATTCTAAACCTCTTTTACTCAAATACTTGTTTCCAATTTCTGCACTAACTCCTCCACTTGGTATCTCCCACTAAAACAATATAATTTGCTACCCTGGAACGGGAACCTCATCCAGTCATCGTAATATGTTTAGCCATTTCAACTTTAACTACAGCAAATGAGCTGAGCCTTTTTCTTGGCGTAATCCTGTTGTGATAGACTAATAGTTGTAATCCTACTTGTTTCTTGTGTACACAAATAATGGTTTATCAACGCACTTTTTTGGTTTTCTTCCCCTTCCCTTACTCGTGCTTTTCTGTTTTTTTCTTCCTTTTTTTTCCTAATAAGCACAAAAATCAATGCCAGCATAAGCGCCTTAAAAGGGGGATCCCCGTCCTCTCAAACAACAACAACAAAAAAAGGGGGTACAGACTATCACTCTCACCCAACCATGCCTTTCATACACTGTTCTCTCAATTTTTCATCAGTCCTATCAAATGAAGAAGATATCAAACTAATCAACCTTTCTGGTATCCAAGAATCATAACATCAGTTGTCTTAGCAGAAATGAGACACTATTAAACTAAACAAAAGCGCAAAACTCACCTTCATGGGCAGCCACCTCAGGAAGATATGTGGCACTTCGCCTCGTATTATAGTCAGGGTCGGTAAACTCAATAATCATACCATGTTTCCCAACCTGCAAGAGAAGAATTATCAAACTATAGGAACACTAATACAGGATCAAATAAAGTAAAAACTGTGATTTGAACACTGTATTAAAAGGAATTATGTATTCATAAATTATTATTTTTTTGGACAAAATACTAAATTATCCAGCATCTCCTATTGCAAAGTTATGACGAGATATAGGGATAGATCATAGGACCAATCCCCTACTGCAACACTTCGAAAAGTAGATTCATCCCACTCCCACTTAAATACCATCCAACAAAAGAATCTGCAAATGGGGAACATTTGAACAATGCTTTGGTGGAATTTACAAGCAACAATGGTATGAAACTTAACGATTCATCCAATATCCATTGACTTCAAGCTTTTATGTTTCCATGAAATGGAATCCATTTGGGTACCTGATATCGGAAACAGTGACTCAAATAGGTCGTTGCAAAGTATTCGCTGCTGAGCATGCTACAATCAAGAAAAGTGCCCTCAACCATCTCCCAAAATTAAAGCAGGTTAGAGAGGACAAACCTCCCAGTCAAGGTAGTGGAGATCACTCTCATAATGAGTGAGAATGGAGACTGTACATTCCAAAGAAGGCAACTCTTTAGCCTGTATTGGGGGGAACCGGCGATCTCTCAAAGCGCTGTAAATATATAAGCCAAAGCCTCGTGAGCATGCAGTAAAAGATAGACATATAACTGAAAAAGCGAGAATAATATGACATTTCAAATAACATCAATGCCAATAGAGCCAAAGTGATTATAAAGTAAACTGTTCTGTGTCGGCATGTGAGTGAAGAAATTTGAGGAACTAACCAACAATTATCAGATAACAAAATCAATTTGGCCAATGGATTCCATTCAATCCTACGCGCTCCATGATTTGTTAAAAGCATCAGCATAGATAAATGTTTCAATCTCTATAGAGTAAAATGATAATAGAAACTCACAAGGCAAAGAAGACTCACAAGGCAAAGAAGCGGAAATAAATCTGCTGGCCCGTCTAGCTCTTATTTTTTACATGCGTAAGAGAATTTAACACCCCAACTCCAGCCCAAAAAGAAAATTTTCAGAATGTATATTCTAAAACAGGTTGGCAGAAAAGGAAAGTAAAAAACCAGAAACTAATATACATTAATCCAGAGGTCAGTAGCTACAGTAGACATTCGAACAAAATTTTCATTTCCCTCATGCATAAGCGAAAGAAAGAACATAACTAGAAAACACTCGTAACAGTAAAATTTGTCTCCATTTCCTTGTTCAAGTAAAAGTTAATAATGTCTAGACCACCTTGTAGTATATAAACAAGAAATAAGATGAACTTAGGGAAAGAATAAATGAGGATGCACCAATAATGCAAAGTATTCCCCAACTACCTGGGTTCAAAATATAATTTAGCACAAGAATATAACTTGACAGAAGGGGATTGTGATATGCATTTACCTGGTTAGCGCATAATCACGAAAGCCATTAACCAAGCCACGAGCTTCTAAAGTTCCAATGCACCCACGCAGACGAGGCTCTCCACCATTCACTACTTTCTTCCAAGTAACAAATAGTGGACTGAAATGTTATTCAGGCCAGATCAGGACATTATACCCAACAGGGTTCTGGTTGGTGATGTAGACATTTAACAATGTTACAAGACAAACTAATGGGATAAGAATGCGAGTGATGGTTTAGTTGGACACAAAACATATGATCCCAGGTAACAAAAGACAAAAAGAAAGATTGATGTGGATTTAACAATTAGAAGACAAAAAAAAAAAAACCTGAAGAAAGTAATAAAGCTGAAAATTTTCAATTCCTGCCTTTGGTTACACCAGTTCCCAATAAATTTCCTCTGTTTAGATCTACAATTATTTCAGTGAGATGTACAGCGAGATAGTATGTTATCAGGAATGTGGAAAAAAAATGCACTTCAACATGTGAAAAGTGCTAGAGAGAGAGAGAGAGAGAGAGAGAGAGATAGAGTGCATATAACAAAAGATCGCATGAGGGGAGAGAGAGAGAGAATCGACAAGCTATGAGTGCACGTCATCATATAAAAACCCATCCACAATTCGTGAAACTAAATACTATGCTACAATGAACGACGATCAACCTATCCAACCACAGCTTGTCCTAAATTTGACAGCTTCAGGTAGAAAGCCTACAGGGTGGGTAAGTTCAAGAAAAACCATTCGACCAAACATTTGATAAGAGAGAGGTCTTGCCATGTATCTTACCAAGATACCCTAACAAATCCATCAAACGATCAATATCAAAATCTACTGATATTCCTATCATTTGACGTGGTTCTTGAGCATGGTTCAGTGGTGGTTCTTAAGTTTTTAACAGCTGTGGGGTACTTTCATGTTCGCTGCTGTATACATTATGAAAGTCAAAAGGTAGAACTCCCTCACATCTTGCATTAGATAGAAGTCGAAGAACTACAACGGCCTTGTTCGTTTCTTTGTTTAGTTTTAGTTTTAGTTTTGATGACATCATCATTTCCCTCATTTCTTTCTCTATCTCTCCACTCATTACACCTGTTGACATCATCAAAACTAGTCTCAATTGGAAAATTGCTAAACATCCAACTTGGTATCAATTGGCAATGGTTGGAGAGGCTGCCCACACTCATGCACTAGTTTTAGAGGTGAGAATTAATCAAGCTTCAGCACCCCTCTGCACATGCGATCCAAAACATGGAGAAGTAAATAGGTGCACTTCTGAAAAAATAACAAAAAAGACAAGACTCTCGTCCAAAGGCCTCCGAAAGCTAAGTTCTAATACCATATTAAAGCATCCCACTTAAACGCAATTGGCAATAGGGTAGAGAGGCCACCTAAGCTCACACACTAGTTTTGGGGAGATGATTAATCAATGCAGAACAAGACTAAAAGAATAAACGTGTCATTCTGGTCTACAAGAACTAAGGCTTGATTCAGTCATTATGCTTAGTAGTTGGGCTAATTTCTAAATTTACCTTTTCTCTAGTATATAAAGAGTCTATGTAGAGGGCTCATCTCTCTTAATTGAGAGGAGGCAAATGCAATCAAAACTGATGAATCCAGAGACAAGGCTGATACATTTCAATCACCTAAAATCTTTTTCCATAAAATTTTCCCAAATTTGGAACCAAGCTCAACCATCCAGCCAGGCGGTGATAAATAACACTGATTAAAATCTACTACGGTATAGCATTCCTCAACCAAAAACTAATACAAACACACAAGAAAAAACATTTCGATGAACCTAATAAAAACAATCCTTAAAAATAGAGACTTTCACCAAACAACCTAACCATAAAACAAACATGCAAATGAATCAGCACAGTTTCACCATGTGGGTTTAGAGAGAGAGAGAGAGAGAGAGAGAGAGAGAGAGAGAGATGTATTTGTAGAGAGAGAAATGGGGCATACTGTTGACCGTCATCGAAAGAAGGGGGAGGTGGTTGTTCGCTGTTGTAGTGAGCGACTAGGGTGTCAAAGCAATACACCACCATTTCCCTGTTTGCCGACACCATCTCTCTCTCTCTCTCTCTCTCTCTCTCGATTCTCAGAGAAAAACAGAAAGTTTCAAAATCAAGCAACAATAATTGATCTGAGAATCGTTGGAGAGGTTTTATCAATCGATTAAATTAAATAAAACCGTAAACAATCATAAATCAGGGCATACGCAGATTCCACTGTGGAGGGAGAGAGGACTTTTGGCACTTTTTCTCTTCTCTTTGCGTAATGAAGAGGACTATTTTTGGTTCCGAAAACTTAAGGGATATTTAGACACAGTAACCTCACTGAACACGAAAACTGGACTTTTTCGTTTTGAGTCTAAGACCGGTTTTTAGGAATGGCAATCGTGACCGAATCGATGGGTACCCGAATTAAAACCGTTATTTTTACTCAAATCATAACTGAAATATTCCCTGTGGGTATGGGTATGGTATGAGATATGGCCGAACCGAATGAGTATGGTTTGAGGTCATAACCGAACTGTGACCCGAACCAAAAACCGAACTGTGACCCGAACCAAACCATGACCCGAAACAAACCGAATATGTAATTACATATTTACCCCTCAAATATATAGTAATTGTGTTACTACCTCTGGGTATACATATACTCTTTACGCTGGAAAAATCCCTAACACTTCATTCTTTCCGCTCACCACAAATCGACTTAGGGTTAGAGAGAAAAAGAGAGGCGATTGCGATCTACTCTCATTTTATATATACATATTACATAAATCCCTTAGGTATATTTTAAAATTACATTTTACCTCTCGTATATATATGTAAGATATTCACATGTTAGCTTTTGGTCTCACATTCTGTACATTTTGAGACTCTTTTGACTGATATTTTATATATTATAGTCTTGAATCTCTTGACTGATATTTATAGTCTCCTTTTGTTATTTTTTTCATGTTTTTTCAATTTTTTTGAGATAATAAAATACCCTAAACTTAATTTATTCATGTTTTAGTACGGTTTAGGGCGGGGAGGGATGGGTACAATTCGGTTACCCAAATGGGTAGCTATTTTTTCCTTCACAAAATTGGTTACCCGAAATTACCCGTACCCCGAATGGTTAGGTTATGGTTCATCCTCTCCCTTTTCCGAACCGAAACCCTTTGGGTTTGGGTGCGGATCGGCCAAAACCGAACCGATCCGCCCCATTGCCATCCCTACCGGTTTTCTTAAGGCCTGATTTGGCTAACGGGTGTTCCTCTAACAAAAAATTATTTTTTTCAAACATTGAGAAAGGTTATTCTCTCATAACATATTACATAAAAAATTGTGAAAAACTAATTTTTTTTTTTTAAAAAAAATGTGGTTAGTGGAACCAACACCCCCTAAATTCAAAAAATTGGTTTTTTTCTTTTTGTCCTTATTAAAAAATTGCATTTTATAGTTTTTGGTCGATTTTTTGTGGTTTATTGGCTTGTCTCGACGAGAAGAATCTAAAAAATATAAAATTGTTAGCCAAACTTAAAGTGTTGTGAATAAAGACAAAAAACAATTTTTTTTGAATATTTTTTCGTCTTTATTCACAAAATTTTAAGTTTGGCTAACAATTTTATACTTTTTAGATTCCTCTCGTCGAGACAAGTCAAGAAACCACAAAAAAATCGACCGAAAACTATAAAATGCAAATTTTTTTGAATAAGGACAAAACGAAAAAAACCAAAAAAGCAATTTTGGATTTAGCCAAATCAATCGGGCCTTAGAGTCGGCCCTTATTTTTTAGACATTTAAAGCGAAAATCAAAGATAGACCTTTTTCAAAATCTTAATGAACAAAATGTAAGTGGGTAAATTATACTTTCAAAAACAAATACCACTATTCATCAATAAGAAATAATAATCCTAAAACAATACTCAAGCATTTCATGATTTCAAACTCGTCACTTAAATTTATCTATCTATAAATCTAATATATTATTGCAGAATGACTTTTTGTGAGGAGGAACACGGATGAGACAAGTGGTAGTAATTCATTGGATTGTTAGTTGAATTTTGAAGTAATACATGTAAAACAATTTTATCACATTCCATAGATTCTCCTTTTCCAAATTTGAAGAATTAAGCTTGCTATTCCATATATATTCCTTTTTATTTTCCATAATGTAATGAAATATGTTTGCAATTATTTTTATGTTTTACCTCTGTCTATATTGGTATCTAGGTCATTATTTTATGGTGCATCAAATATAGTAATACTTAAAAAAAGACTAGTTAATCCTCACATAATTTTGCATCTTTGCGGTGCAAAGGAAACAGTAAAAAAGATAACCATAATTTGATATGGGTGTATGAATATATAAAATCTATCACCTAATATTCATGTCAATAGAAGGCTAGATATTAGACTTGTCCATATTTTTTAAAAAAATTATTCATAGCATGTCTATTCTTATGAGTTTAGAAATTAAGAAATAATTATGATATCCAACCATTTAACTCATCCTTTTTTATACACAAAATTAAAAAAATGAAAAAGCTTTCTTTAAACACTTAAATGATATATCATTCCGAATTGAGTTCCACTCCTAAGCGTGTACTCCAGTCACATCTCTTTTCATTTTATTTTATTTTTATCTCTTCTCAGATCCAATTTATTTTATTTCAAAACTTGAAATTCTACTCCACTGCAATGAGATTTCTTTATTTGATTAATTTTTATTGTAACTAATTATCTCTTTAATTAAGATGTATATATAGCATACATTCTAAAACTTTGTTGCTCTAAGATTTCTAACAAAAAATTACTGGTATGTAGGAGGTGATAATGAATGGATGGGAAGCTGGGGGGTGCTACACAGCTGTGCATGCACGGCGCGGATCGAATATTGTTAAGTGTCTAATTGGAACACAAATAGATCGATATGAAATGGAACACAAATGTACATAAATGCTGGATCCAAATCAATAAAACCATTTTTTTCAATCTATTTGTGTTCTGATTAGGTACTTAATGATATTCGATCAAGTTGATTTTTGGTACACTTATACTATTCGACGAGGGCTATCCGGTGAATGTCTCGGTTCGCTGGAACGTGGCCGGTGCGGCCTCACCGTGAGGCTGCACAGCACTTGGTTGTGCAACATCCCCCCAGAGTCCAAATGGATGAATGAAGAGAAAAATTGATTGCATGAATAGTTGGAAATTAAGCGNCCACTAACTTAAGCACTAATTTATGCAAATTATCGATACAAAGGCAAAATTAGGGATCTCGTGGCTCTTTTTTCATTCTCTTCTCAACCTAGTATATATATCACCATATATGGCTTAATTTGTCATCGTTGTCAATTCCACATTTAGTTTGTGGAAGAATAAAAATGCTAGGCTATTATCGATTCCATGAAAGTTGGTACACAATTTTGCAAGCATAAAGATGTTTATTAAAGTTAACTTTTATACTTCTATACTTTTTTTTTTCAATTACATCGATCACAAAAAATTACGGCATGTTTTTTTTCCTATGGTGTTGACTTCAATTATTTTGTCGAAAAGTCACATACTTGGATTATGATTTTATAGCCGATTCAATCACCATGAGAAATTCAAGTCAGGAGGAGCAGATAAGAAATAGAATTGTTAAATTCTTTCAATTTAAGTGATCCAGTAATTCAATACACTGTGGTTGAAAATATAAATTTTTAAGTTGATATTAAAGAAAAAAAAATTAAAAACCCTAACTTTCCAAGATTTTAAAAGCATCATCTAAATATCAATTTTCTTGCAATTTTAGCAACAAATGTACTAATTATGTTCGAATAGTCAATCTTATCCACCATCTCAGGTTCAATAGATAGAATAATGGAAAGTGCATTCAACCTTTCTTGTATCCAATGTACTTTTTTTTTCTGGATATTACAAAAGATACCTAGGGGTACTAAAATATGGGGCCCTTAAAGTTCGTAGTTTTTTGGGGCCTAAATCAGCCGCAACGCTCGCTTTAACTCAAAGCCGGCTCTTGGTTTTCTCCATTATTTTCCACTCATTTCTCATATTTCTATCTGATTATTCTTATTTTTAATTATTATTCTTAGTTTGTTCTATCTCTCCTCAGTCATTACCCCATATTTCTAATTAATGCCATTAGCCAAAAATCCAAAACATTTGATATTTTTAAAGGGAAGGATAAGGAACTCTTGCAACCAAATGTAAAGACAAAAAACATTTGAAATTTTTAAAGAGTGGGGCCATAAACTTTTGCAATCGAACATAAATACAAAAAAAAAATAGTAAAATGTCACTAATTTTTAAAAGTTCTAATTTCGTTCACAAAATTCAAAAAAAAAAAATCAACTCTTGCCTCCAGGCCAGTCCCCCCTCCGGCCAACCACTTCCGACGACCCAAAAAAAGTGACATTTCATTAATTTAAAAGATTTAATTTTGTACAAAAAATTCAAAAAAAAAAAAAAAAAAAACTCAACTTCTACCTCCGGCCAACCACCATTCCACCTTGAGTCGACCACCACCGGCGACCAAAACATTAGTGAAATGTCACTAATTTTTAAAAGTTCTAATTTTGTACAACAAATTCAAAAAAGCAACTCATACCTCCACCACCACCCCAACTCTGACCGCCGACCAAAAAAAATTAGTGACATTTCTATAATTTTTAAAAGTTCAAATTTTGTACAGATCAAAAGCCCACGTCTTCATCGGGAGGGATATCAGGTCGGTGATGACTCATTAGAGCTTGGAGCACATGATCTTGAGGTGGTTGTATGTGTAGGCAGTCTTTTGAAGTTCTAATTTCATACATAAAACTAGTGGCACTTCACTAATTTTTTTTTAAAAAAAAAAAATTTCACCCCAACGGAATCCTATGGATCGAAATCAGTGAACAAACTTTGCAATTCCAGCCTTCATCGTCACCAATTTCGTATACCTTTGAATTGGAATCCCAGGAAAATACAACAATATAACCATCTATATGAATCACATACCACGGTATCAAGGATTGAACACCAATTACCTTCAATAATTCTAATATAGTAAATAAACGCCACACCAATAAGGGTTTGGATTTAATTATTTTTCAGTTTCGTATTGCGATATGATTTTTTTATCCCAGTGAGTGGGATTTCCAATCTGTTCTTCAATTTCGATTTGATTTCATAATTCCAAGGAGTACAAATCCAATTTCTCAGTCGACGCTGAGCGTTCTAGCTCTGGAAGCTCTGAGGAGTTCCTAGGCAAACAAAATCGGGCCTTAGTCTCCGACGAAGTCAACAATTGCACAGCTGCAGATGATTGTTGTCGGAAGTAAAATTGCTTTACATGTTTAGCCAGATTTGCAGGGAATGCGAATGGTGGTAGCGGAAGTGGTTACAATGGAGGTGGCAGCGGTGGTGTAAGAACCCGTATGAAAAATCACTTTTTGGAGAAGTTTTGATTTGGCCAAAAAAAATGCCGGTAATTGTTCCTTGGATTTTTCTAATTACAACGGTATAATCGGAAGTTATTTTTAAGTAAGGCAAAGTCATCTTTCTCGCCTATTTTATTCGGAGAAAAATCTGCCGTTTTTCAGTTTTGTACTAAAAGTGGGGGGGATGAGATTTTGATGTGATTAGAATTTTAAAATTTTAGAAATGCCATTGTTTCCAAATGGGGGGTACTTCCTTATTTTCATAAATAAATTAAAGTAAAGAAAATTTATAGTCTTTACTTAAGTTTGGTTTATGAAAATAAGTATTGTGGTCACATACTATATACACAAGTGACATTTGGGTGTGAGGGGTAATTAGGGGGTTATAATATGTAGTGTGGGGCAAATTTGAAAAAAAAAAAAAACAAAATATCTCACTCTCCCTCTCTCCTCCCCGATCGGCTCACCTTCCCTCTCTCTTCTCCTCCATTTTTACTCACTTCAAGCTCAAAACTCTCCCTCCCCACTCAATCTCTTCAAGAACCAAGGCCATATTCACGTTCTACGCACCGTGGGGAGCTTGGGTCACCTTGGATTCACACCGGGAGCACATAATTCGGGATTTGGGGCTAGGGTTTCATTCATCTCCATTTTTCAAGCAAATCCTTGATGTAGGGGAACAATGTCTACTCTCTCTAGTTATATGCTTATGATTTGTTGCACATACTTGATTTTTGGCCTCAATCTCCTTGAATTTCATGTTTTCCCCAATTTGTGTGGGTTTTTCCACTTTGATTTCTTGATCTATGAATTTGTTTGTTGATTGGTGAAATTGGGAGTGAAATTGACATCCCTCCATGTTTAATTGTTGCCTAGCATTTCCAATTTGAGCCTAAACTATCTCTATTGTGATTGGGTTGAAATTCCACACCCTAAGAGTGAAAATCTGCTCAGACTACTGTTCATAGCTGCTGCCCCTATAATTTCCAGCCACTGCCCTTGTTTTTGGGGTGATTTTCGGTCACCCTTTGATGTCCATTTGGTCCCCGATCACTTATTCCTTCATAAAATTGACATTTGGCATTACTTGCAACCATGTTTTGACTCGAGGACTTTGATTTTATAAACAAATATGTCATTTTGCATCACATGAAAGTTTGATGGTTTTTAGAAAGCGTGGGTGTGTGTGTGCGTCACCCTTTTTATCGAAAGATGTGAAATAATGAAATGAAATTTGAAAAACGGACTTGTTATGAAATGTTTGGGATAATGGGATATTCTTAAACCGATACCATCATTTGGTAAACTTTTTTTTTGATAAAGGCACGCTGGGCCTACTGGAACCCTAAGAGAGGCACGCTGGGCCTATGGAACCCCCTAGAGGGGTTAAACCCCTAGTACTAAATGAACATGATGATTTTTCTTCAATGAAAGAAATGAGAATTGAAGTTTTGGACTATCCTTAAAGTTTTGTTGAAACTCGTTTTGTAAACTTGATTTTGACTTGTGTGATGAACTTGGGTGGTTGGGTGAAATGAAATGGATATTTGGATTATATTTTGGACACTTAGAAAGGACTTTTGAAAACATGAGTTGTGGGTGGATACTTGGAAATCACTTGGATACGTTGAAACTTTCTAAATTCTTCCTTTCTTCCTCTATGACTTGGATACTTGGACTCGCATATGAATAACCGTTTGACATATCTTACTCTCATGTGCATGCATCATATTCATATACCTAGCGTTAGTAGAATAGTTCTCCTACGAGCAAGTGTGCTCACCCTATCATTTTCAGGTACCCAGCTTTGATCGTGCATGGTTTGGAATGCATGACTTGGATGATGAGCATACATGGCATGGAGTTATTTACTTTATCTTCTAGGCATTTAAACTTTCTTTTGGGGAGATGTTAATGTAACTCTAATTTCCTTTACCATCTTTTGACTTTGGGTTTGTAAAAAAAAAAAACTTATGAGATATTATTTCGACTTCACCTTGGGGGCAAGGGTGCCCAAATATTTGAATCACAGGATGTTAATTAATTTCACTTTTGGGGCAAGGGTGCCCAAACTTTATTATTTGATTACACCTTTGGGGCAACGGTGCCCAAACATTTGATAGCCGTTGGGCTAATGATGTACTCTATTTATGGAAATCTTTATCTTTTAACTTGGTTATTGTTTGAGATTCTTTCATTTATGTTTTGAAAAAAAAAAAATGAGGGCGTGACAGGTGGCACCATGATCGAAGGGAATTGAGGGCCTATAGTGAGCAATTACGGTCGTCGGTTCAGCAATCAACAGTCCGGATTAAATGTGTTTAATCTGGACCAATTTACATGTAGGATAATCTTATTTAATCCGGATCATTGATTGTCGAATTGAGAGTCATGATTGCTCACTACACGGGTGTAATGAGTTTGCTCACTACAGACACCCCAAATTCCTAATAGAAGTGGTGGTGGAGGGTATGGAAGTGGTGTTGGTTGTTATGGAGGCAGCGGCAGGAGGACCAGTACAATAAATGTAGTTCTGAAGGTATTTTTTGGGCCTAATGGCTAAAATGTTCAAAAAACCATGTCTTTACAACCACTCTAGGAAAACGCGTGTCTTCTCCTTAAAAAGGGTAAAAAAAAATTGCATTGTTTACTAATTTTTCCTTCTAACTTATTATGCCAATTTATCCCTTCAATCATTACTCAAAAACCAAACCAAACAATATAAGGCTTTGTTTGGAACTTGGAATAGAAGGAAAAAAAGAAGAAAAATATTATAATAAAGTGACAAATTTGAGAAAAAGTTTAGGCTCTGTTTGGAACTTAGAGAAGAAAGTGGAAAGAAAGAGAAATTTTTAAAAATTTTCCCTCAGAAAGGAAAATTCAAATTCCTATTTAACTTTCTTCCTAGTTTCTCCTCAATTTTCCTTCTAATGTCCTTCTTAATTATTTTTCCTTCTTTTCTTTTTTTCTAAGTTCCAAATAGAGCCTACAAAAAAAATTGGAGAGGAAAAAACTAGCATTTTACACTTTCCCTTCTTTTCTTTAGAAACCTAACAATAGAAAGAGATTTTTAAAAACTTTCGCTTCTTTCTAGTATTTCATTCCCTTGGTCCAAACACATCATAAAGGGAAAATTGTTGGAAAGTAACCCTAGAAAAATGAAAGGAAGATTGAAAATTATGAAGTCATTTTAGAGGTAAAAGTAATTGCATAGACATAGAAAACAAAATATCTGATGACCCACCTACCCTTCACAAAACTATGTTATTTCCTAAATGTTACTTCATTATTAGGAGGTGGTCCATTGTAAATAGATAGAGAATGAGGCCCCCAGACTCTAATCATCTCAGTATATTGTTTTTCAAATTCGAGGAAAAAAAGGTTAAACAATCACGCATTGGGATGACGCTTCAGGGTGCAAGTCTAATATGAGGAATGTATGTAAAAATAATTTTTATAGTGTTTAATAATTAACATCTATGTAGAAGCAAGGATCTGAAACTATCATGGTTATCACAATACATTAAGTAAAAATTAAATGACCCAGTGTGACATACTCGAAACCATTCATGTAGAACTTGAGTATCCGATAATTTATTGAAATAGCCATTCATTTTACAGAGAGCACTGTGCTCTAGGTGGAAGACATATTTCTCTCTCCTAGCCCCCAATAATCCTAATGTTTTAACCCAACTTAAGTTGATTGGAAAAAAACTGAATATTTTAGTACATAGTAGAGAGGACTGCTCCTCTTTTTATATATGCATCTTCCAATCTACCATCATCAATCGGAAGATAAGGCCACCTAAAAATCCAAACATTAGATGTGAGGATAATTGCATTTATGCCATCACACGCTCCATTATCATGTGGGCCATTTATTCTTGTTGTGCCAAAACCTAAAGTTCAGAATATAAACACATTAACAAGAAAACAAGACACAAAGATTTACATGGTTCTCCCTCAAGAATAGAACTTTAAAGGTACGTCCATGGGGAAGAGAAAGATGATTCTCTATCAATGGGGAGAAATGCATAGAGTCAGGTATAACCCTAATCCCACTTGAAGCATCCAATAAATTTCTACGAACAAATCTCTATTAGAAACTCTAACAGAGCATCAATGTCTCACATACACGAAAGAGACGACTACAAACTCTAGATATCTCAAATCCCAAGAAAATACAAAATCGTAGGATGCCAGAAGGCTTCTATTTATAAGAAAACACAGGAAACTAGGTCAAAAACCCTAAAAACGCGCAACCACACGTCAAGCTGTGTTAAATCGTCCGGACGATTTTGATTCCTGTCCAGATGGGAATTCCAGAGAATAAACCCCATTGTCCAAAATGAAAAACCGTCGGCGACAAACTTTTATGCATTCTTCAAACGTCAATTCAAGGCATAATCTCCAACAATTCTAATATTCTCCCACTTGAGCCATATGATGAAATGCATTAGGGCTTGGTACGATAACATAAGGTGAGCAATAAAACCGTATTACGCCTTATTTCAATTGATCACAACCATAATACTATTATTAAACAAACTACTCATGCAAGTCGTAGCGGTTCTACATCGATATGACATAGTTCCTTCCATGTACCACAACACTAGCAACTTGTTCAATGTAGCAATAAATAAGGAGTATACTTTATAAGTCCACCATAGCGTCTTCTTGTAAGTCTTCTGTTCCACAGCTTTCTTTTCTGGAGTTTGAGGCCGACCACAAATAATCTTTCCCCTCTCTCGAATGATGTCATCCTCTACACGGGCAAGCTCTTGTACTCTCTCCATCAGTTTTGACAAAGACTTCACTAGGTGCATAGTGAGCAATTCACGTATCTTCCCTTGCACAAGTAAACATGTCTTGAAAGTAGCAAGGGCATACTCCTCGTTGCAATTTTCAATCTCATTGAATGTCTCCCAATACCTCTTCACGTACTCTCGGATGGTCTCGTCCTCCCTTTGCTTCTTTGACCTAAGGACGTAAAATTTCTTTGGTGTCGCTTGGTTTGTAAGGAACAATGCAATGAACTCCTCGGCTTCCAACTATTGATTGAATTGGGAGGCAGTTTGTGATACCAACTCAACACCACCTTCACTAAATTTTTGGGGAACATCTTGCAAAGTAACTTATCATCCTCAACATGCATAAAAGTAGCTTGCAGGAATTGTTGAATGTGTATTATTGGGTCACTATTCGTCTCGTAAAGCACAAATGTTCTATGCTTGATTCTGATCGACATTCTCTTGTCTCTAATCCATTGTGCCAGAGGCTATTGAGTGATTTGACTTAGGGCTTTCCTCACCGGTTCTCGTGCAATTTGGTGCCACTCATCTCTTTGGCTAGACTTACGCTTGTCTCTGTATTGACAATCATTGGAACTAGATGTCTCATATCTGTGGCTAGCTTGTTTTCTAGGCCCCTCTTTATTGGAGGAGTCACTCCTTCCTCTCCTTCGTGGAGAGTCCTTCCTTTAAGTGGGCACATCATCTTGATGATAGCGATCTCTTTTTCCGTGTCCCCGCCCTTGCTGTTGGGTATATGTTTAAGAATTAATGCAGGTTTTTTCCGCCTCACATAGGTGCTGCTTGAGTTCTTCAGCTTCTTTTTTTTTTTTGTTCATGGTTTTTTCGTAGCCTCGAGTTCGTTTGCTTCTTGACCTAGACTTTTCCCTCCTTTCACATGGTTATTTTTTTAAGTTGCCAACTTTATCCCTTCTAATTTTTTTTTAAAAAAATATACAATTGTTCCATAGCATTGTGTCAAAGCATTAGACATCTCCCTTTCACTTTTCATAGTTTCTTCCTCCTCCATTCATCTTAACTCCATTTTCCCACTCCAGTAATGCTATATAATGCTATAATACTTCACTTATACATTTATTTTGGAAACAAGTACATGAAAGGTTATTTTTGTAAAAGTTATATGACACTTTCTTTTCTTCTCTCTTATTTTTCCTTTCCAAATAAGATTGGTAAAAAAAATGTGAGTCCATTCTCTCTTTTATTTTGGTTATCCAAATGAGAAGGTATGTAAGAAAATATAATCATTTCTTTTCTTTTCTCCCCATTGACAAGAGCCATAATCCTTTCATTTCATTTCTCGCCTAGTTAGCCAAAAAGGCTATAACTTCAAGATTGATTTTGTATTTTTCATAAATTGTTTTAAATCTTTCATTGTCATTACTTCTCATGATTTTTTTCTATTGTCTGCGAGAACCAAGAAAGGATATTATGTTTGTTGTGGAAAATCAAGGAAAACATTTTCAAACACGAATGTAAAACTTATGAATGAGGTAATTGTCAGCTATAGAATTGAGGGTGACCTAGGGGCCCAGAATGCTTGAAAAATGCAACCTTAAATAGGCACAGTGGTGATTGACTGGGAGAACGGGTTTAAGAATAAGGTTGGAAATGTGTTTGTGTCACATCTCGGGGAATTGTTCTTTCCTTTAGTGGTCAGCTGTTCGTAGATTTGGGCACATAACTTGGTAGCTCCTATCGGTAGGAATAGCAATGGGGTGGGTAGGGGTGAGTTTTGATATACCCCTACCCGACCCTAAATGTGACAAATTACCCTTACCTCGACTAGGTAACAAAAATCTACCCCCATTCACCCCCCTATCTGGAAATGGGTTTACCCTATCATACCCATCTTGCCCCCATTTTTTTTTTCAATTTTCTTACATATTTGATCCTGGGAAACCATCATTCATAAGCACATGCATGCCTACTCCAATTCATCACAAGCTATTGCCAAAAAAGGAAAAAAGAAAAATCATCAATAAGAACTAACAATTCATTCATAAGCACCTGCTACTCCAATCATCACAAGCTGTTGCGAAATAATCACAAGCTATCTGATCTTTGAGTAAATACAAACTCTCCTCTCGAATGATAAATACAAACTCTCCTCTCGAATGATAAAAAAAAGTTCTCCTCTCGGAAACTTTGTCAATCGTCTCCTTTGTTGACTCCTATACAGGTTAGGAAGTAGAATGTGTTTGGATTTTTTTTATTATATAATTTTCTTAGCATTCAAACTGGAATATTGGATTGAAATCGCCTTCCCTTTTTTTTAGTTGAATCAATGTGTTGGGTTTTAGGGCTCTTGCCGCTGAAATAAATTATAGAATCAAGAGGTAATCTTTGATTCTTTGAATATTCTCTTCTTTTGGAATTTTGATGTAATTTGCTCTGGGGTTTAATTGGTTTGGTATTTACTGAGTAATAACTTGAGAAGATTTACAATTCTAATTCTTTTTTTTTTTTAACAACCTCTATCTATTTTAAATCTTTGATTGGCAAGGGCTATAGGATAGCATTGAAGGTTTCATTATTGAGCAATTATCACAAACGAGTTGGGAAAGTCACATAGTGTTAAAGCCATAGGCACCAAGCTCTAGAAATATGAGATGCTTTAATTGAATTGGCAAATTCCCATGATGAAGCAAGTGCAAAGAGTGAAGCCAAATCGTTGGTAAGACATGAAATTGAAGATTTTTGATTCTTGGTTAGCATTTTTACATGGCATAGTCTGTTGTTTGCCATTAACTTTGTAAGCAAGACATTGCAAAACGAAGACATGCATAACGATAATGCTATTGACCAATTTTCAGAGGTATAGAGAGTGGTTTGGAGGATGTTATAATTGAAACTAAGAAATTGCATCAAAGATGGAAATCTAGCCCGTATTTTATGAGAAGCATGTCATTCACATAAAGAAACAATTCAATGAGTCTATGGGTGAAAAGGTGAGTTTATCAAGTGAAGAATCATTTAGAGTTAATTATTTTCTATTCATTATCGATCAATTTCTTTCTTCGTTTGAAAGTAGATTTGTGCAATTTCAACAATATGAGGAAGCATAGAGTTTTTTGTTTGATATATATGAAGAAGTTAAAGTCTATAACCCAATGTTTGATGATACCATGTGCCAAGTTAGAAGACATTTTGAAGCATGAAGTGACTTTCAATATTGATGGAAAAGATTTGTTTTCAGAATTCAAAATCGGGAAATACTGTTTACCGTAAGAGACAATGAAACTAATTGAATTGCTAAATTATTTGAATCGAATGGAGGGTTGTTTTCCAATGCATGGGTCGCTTATAGATTACTATTGACTATTCCATTACAATTGCATCCAAAGAAGAAGTTTTTCAAAGTTGAAGTTGGTTAAGTCTTATCTTCATTCAACTATGTCACAAGAGAGTTAAACAGACTAGCCATCCTCCTCCATTCAAAATGAGATGGCAGAAGAGATTGATTGCAAGGGCATGATCCATACTTTTGTTGCTAAAACTGCAAGAAGAATGATGTTTAAGTGATGATGGTGATGCTTTTGAATATTATAATATCATGTATCTTTTGGGTTTTTTTCATGTTAAATACATGCATGTTGTTTTGGAAAGGTGATTTATCAATTTAATATTTTAGTTTAGCTAGCATTTTTTAAGGGCCTCCATTTTCAAACTTCGTCTTAAGCCCCTGGAATGTTAGGGCTGACCCTAGGCACTCTGATGACTAAGTTAGACCCTTGAATGAGAAGGGAAAGGAAAAGCTTTGAGAAGGAGGAAATGACAAATAAAGTTTATCACTGTAATATTTATAGGACATTACGTGCCGTTCTCATGCACCGACATCTTCTGTCCAACAATCAGCTCTAGACCACCACTTCGTGATCGAACACTGTGCATGATGATCCGCAAGTGTTGTATGTTGGTCCAATTGATCATGAGGATGCGTGTATAGCGAATAGAGGTGCCATGTGGCCAGACCATACTACAGTTGATCTCGTTCTAGTAGTAAAATGCACAACCACACATCGCAAGGAGACCTGCACCATGTAGATGACCCCGTACGATCCCTAAATATCACACTGCAGTTGGGCAGCAGCTTAGCAAGGGTGACTCTACCATACACCCAGTAAGGTTAAGGTCAAGTGACCTCGTTGGGTTCAAAAAATGCACCAAAAAAAATTAAATTTAAATTAAATTTTCTTTAGTATT
This sequence comes from Vaccinium macrocarpon, assembly GCA_022606695.1. Lineage (NCBI taxonomy): Eukaryota > Viridiplantae > Streptophyta > Magnoliopsida > Ericales > Ericaceae > Vaccinium > Vaccinium macrocarpon. Next base: position 25,629,154 of record CM040171.1, read on the forward strand.
GTGAGCGTTGGGTTACTCATGCGAGGTTGAAATATATACTTCTAACTAAATTTTAACCAACTTGTTATTGCCCTAACGAAACAAAACAAACCTAAAGCCCAATATATGAATATAATATCACGTACATTAATGGGATAGTGGATTTTTAAAGCCCAATATATGATGTAATCGGATAGTGGAGTTTTGAAGCCCAATATATAATGGGATAGTGGGTTTGGTCAAAAAAAAAAAAAAAAAAAAAAGGGATGGTGGAATGAAAGCTTCTACTCTCTCTCTCTCTCTCTCTCTCTGTCAAAGGAGCTGGGGAACTTGCAAAGACTATGGTAGAGACAAAGAAGAATCATGTATATTTATTAGTCTATCTACTTGTGAACTTAACTTTGCTTCTTCTAGTCACCACAACAACTGTTGAAAGAGTTTTTTCGTCGATTAAATTGATAAAAACCTGATTGCGTAATTGGATGGAAGATGAATGGTTGAATGATTCTTTGGTCACATTCATTCAGAAGAACATGCTTAAGAGTGTTGATAATAAAGCTATAACTTAACGCTTTCAAAACATGAAGACTCACAGTGGGATATTGTAATATGTTGAGTCTCTTTTTATCAAACGATATAATGGATATGTCTCTTTTCCCAAGTCAGAGTTTTTTTTTTTTTTTTTTGCATGCAGCTTTTCATCATGGACAAACACTATATATTTTTGTCAACGCTAGATGAAAATAACAGGAGTCACCACTGTTGGGTAGTTTGGCCATATCACTTGCTGATCAAAGTTTGGTGCCTCCATGCCAAGGTGAATATAATCGTACCACCATTTCTGCCTAACCTCTGACTTCGCGGCGGAGACCTATTTTCATGATTCGGCCCACCTGTGACGACACAGGTGGGGCAGCCATTTCAAACACCATGGAACATGGTCATCAATGACAATTTGTTTTGGGCTCAATTATTCCAGCCCACTATCGTACTCAAACTCGTAAAGGCCATACTGGTCCGTAGACCTCGTTTCCAACGAAGAAACTTTAACAATTCGACTTAAACCAGAACTTGGTCCTTCACGGGAAAAAAGGGATCAAAATCCGAAAAGAAAACATAAATAAATTACACTCGCCACAATTATATATGTATTCATCATACACAAACAGAGATGTACACGCCAAATATAAATTACACTCGCCACAATTAGGATTTATTGGGTTATGAACAATTAGGTTTTATATGTGTGATTATTAATTAGGTCTTATAGGAAAATGAGTATAGGGGTGTCGTTGGGGGTTTTTTTATTTTATTTTAATTTCAGGATGGGAATATAATGATTCAAACCCACTAGAATGAAAACATAAATAAATTTTCCAAAAATGATGGTTATTTAATTTTCTTAAAGATGGATTATCTTTTCGTGTTTTCATACAAGGTTTTCTATTTGACCATTTATTTTTTTTCGCTGTACCAAAATTATGAATAATGTATTAGCCGATCTTAGAACATTCAAATGAAAAAGCTCATGATACCACAGTCATTCAACTATTTAGACTTTAATAGATGTTGAGCTTCAGCTTACGCTAAAAAGTTTCTTGCCAAATCTGCAAAACGTTAGATAAAATGATTAGAATTGCTATCCGAATATATTGTTTAGGACAAGCTTGTCTCCAGTGAACATTCTATCCAAACAACATAAGGCTTAGTTTTCTTCGCAGTTTTCAGGGTGTTTTTCTTGATTGTATTGCTGTCTCTTCCCTTCCGTATTCCTGAGCAAACAAAGAAAACCAAAATCCACACCACCCTAAGAATAAAAGACTGACAAATTATGTTGGATCTTCAATCCGATCAGGTTGTAAATTGGGGTATACATTTTCTTAATGCCGAAATAAATTAAATTTAAAAAGCTTCAAGGTAACTTCCACCAACAATGCTACATACCGGCGTTTCAAAAAAAGAAAGAAAAAAGAAAAGAAGCAATGCTACATAACAGTTGTAATTACTTGCAAGTGTGGTAATCGAAAGGCAAACGATTTAGTTCTATTTGAATTCTTTAGGTAGAAAACAGAACGAATCAAATCCATGGCGAACCCTAAGTAAAAAATACTCCTATATATAAAGGGGTTATCTAACCTTCATCAATAGAAGAAAAAGAGATAGAGTTCCTAGGGTACCCCAGGCCTAGGCAAAGTAAATGAATCACTTGACAGCATAAGATGGACAGACTTCATATCAGGCCTATCGGCAGCATTTTCCTGACAGCATAACAACCCTAGCTGAATGCACTTCGCTGCCTCATCCGGATTGCATCTTGCAAGACTCGGATCAACCAAGTCCAATGATTTCCCCGTTTCCAATAGCGTCCGTGCCTGCAGAAGCAGAGAAACACAAAATTTATTTAAATGACTGTCTCATATTTTTTTTTATCACATCAGCAAAATATTGCAAATACATTCCTTTCGTCTCGTAAAAGTATTGAGTTACAACTTGATTATTAACATTGGCACCATTATACATTTGTCCACAATTTTATGCATAAGATAACCTTGTAACTGTAACTACCATCATTCAAAAGGACGGGGGCAGAATCGGTTCGGGAACTTACATCGGTTAAGAGTCCCTGTTCTCCTCCATTCTCCCAGTCAAAGCTCTTTCTACCACTCACAATCTCCAATACCAAAACTCCAAAGCTGTATACATGCACCTTCACGGATATACGTCCATGCATTGCATATTCAGGAGCTATATAGCCCCTGCATTAAACAAATTAGATTGCTTAGTAAAATGCTACTCCCATTCGCTCCTTCACTATTCAACGAAAATTTGCCAAGATGAATGGAGAAGAGTGATATGTACCAACATGTTACGACAATAGTTGAGAAGACGCAAAGAGGTGGCAGAAAAACTACTTACATAGTACCACAAGTTCCGGATGCATCTAGATAGATTTCCTCCCCAGGGAACAGCCTAGCCAATCCAAAATCCGAGATCTTGGGATTTAGCTGTCCATCTAGCAAGATGTTACTACAAGTAGCTTGCTTCAGGAATTCAAAATCTGTTAGCTTCAAATCATTCAACAGATACACAACATAGTAAACATGACAATTGACCAAGATTCGAAGAGTCAAACTCTCCTAGAGAACACAAAATATAAACCAGGCGTACACACTCTGCTGAAGAGGATGGCATAAGAGCTCCTAAATCTCAGTTAACTTCGACACCAGTCCCCCTCTTATTATTATTATTTTTTTTTTTTGGGGGAAAAAGCTAGGCCAAAATCCTCAGTTAATAACAGAACTCAAATGTTGATTCCACAGATCAGACTAAAAAAAGCAGATGCAAAAAGATTCGCCTGAAACTCAAAACACTTTGCATTGGGAGGCAATTCTTGTCCTCCAGTTCCCGGAAATACAAATCAAGGGGAAACACTTTTTGTACTTCTCAATTCCAACTTTATTGCCATATCAACTGCCTCATACTTGCAACACACTTTCATCAACTGTATAATACAATCAAACTTTGACACGTAGTTATACGAAACAAGGCGCTTACTACTGGCACAACACACTTGATTCCTAACTTCCAGTCCCTGCAGGTCTTCCATTGCTGCATCTTTGGTAAAACATTTTATTTCATATCAGGTTAAAGAAATAGCAGGATAAAGTATGCTTTAAACTATGACTCTCACAATATGGGAACAAGTTAGACCGGGAGAAAGGCATGGACAAGGTACGTTAGCAGTGGAGACTCCCCACAATCCCCTCTGCTAAACAAAAAGAAGAACAAGAATATAATAATGATTCTAGTTTAGATGCTTCCATTCTTTCATAGCCCCCTTCCTCCCCAGGAAAAAAGGCAAGAAACAACTTTTGGAGTCATCTGCATTTTGTAGTTTGAAATGCTAACTTCTGTTTTCCTCATACAAATACCCAGTGCTATTCCTCATGGGCCCGTTTGTACACAGAACTTCCAGTGAAGTGGTATATAATCTCAAGTAATGTGTTATCCATATGGACTCATATCGAAGGGATCATTAAAACCACACACCCCATGGTATTATATCCCAGACATGCTCAGTACTATATGCCGTAAAAATAAAAAAAAAACACACTAGATTTAATTATCTTAATTTTGACTTTTGAAAGGGGAACAATGATTTGACACATTCCAAAAAGGTGATAAGGAATAAAAATTTGTGATGGAGGGGTTATATTCCTATCAAGGCATAATTATTTGGGTCACACGGGAAGTCGTATTGTTGATAAAGCCTATGGCCTAGAAAATACTAGATACACAACTTATCTACTCACAATGATATAAATTTTAAATAAACAGGAATTACATCTATTAATCATTTACCGCGGCAGGATAAAAGAGAAATGATACTCGGCAATCTCTCTGTAGTGGTTAATGAAGGAGAGGTGTTAAACAAAACAGCAAAACAAACGAAAATACAGAGAAAAGAAAACCACCACCGTCGAGGATGTCGCCAAAACCGCCGCGCCAGAATCTGGTGACTTATTTGCCGGAGGACCTCGGCCAAAGCCACCCAAGCTCCATCTTCGTTAGTTCTGACCCACCTCTGATTTTCCTAAATGGATCTGATCGGGTGGAGCAGGCTCACAGATTGGACGAATATCTAAGCATTTATAAGCAACAGCTACAAACACCTTCATCCCTTGGCGCGGTCTCACCAAACTGCTCATCCACAGCCAATGCGTTGTCGAGACTCACCACTACATCAGCCATTGTAGGCCGTCCCTCTGGACGAATATATAAGCATTTATAAGCAACATCTACAAACACCTTCAGACAATGTGCCGAGATTTGGCCCCTCAAACTGGGGTCAATAAGTTGATCAATTCTGTTCTTTTTGATGACCTGTTTAGCCCATAGGACCAAACTATGTTGCTCCTCGACGACCAGCATATCAATTGCTGGCCTCCCACAAAGCATTTCCAACATCACGACACCAAAGGCATACACATCTGATTTCTTAGTTAGCCTACGGGTCGAGAAATACTCGGGATCAAAATACCCAAATGAGCCTTTAACATCTGTGCTAACGTGCGAGTGGGAATGGCTTGTTGCTACCAGTTTACACAACCCAAAATCTGAAATCTTAGCTATAAAATCCTTGTCCAATAGAATGTTTGTGGTCTTCACATCTCGGTGTATTAAACCGTGCCGAATACCTGTATGGAGGTAATCCAATCCACGAGCAGCACCTATACAAACGTTGAGCCTTTGCTTCCATGACATACGGTGAATGATACCATTACCATTGGTTTTATCTTTGTAGAGATGGTCGGCAAGTGTACCATGTTCCATAAACTCATAAACCAGAATCATCTCATTGCGTTCATCGCAATAGCCTAAAAGACTAACGAGATGCGTATGCCGAAGCTTGGAAAGCATCTCTATTTCTGTCCAAAACTCCTTTGCCCCTTGCTTAGACCCCAGATTCAACCGCTTTAAGGCAACCATTGTTGCGCCATCATCAATAATTGCTTTGTAGACCTTACCAAATCCACCTCTTCCAATGAGCAATTCATCATCAAAGCTATTGGTTACTGATATGATCTCAGCAAGTGAGAAACGGCGACAGATACCCTCTGATGTTGACGAAGAGTGATTTCTCTCCACACTATTTTCACCTAAAGTACGCAATTGGTAAACAATGACATTCAACACAGTGAGTAAAATTACTACACCTGTTGCAATGGCATTTCCTCCAGAAGCAAACACTAACTTCTTGGGTTTTGAAGATATCAAAGCACTTGTAGCTAGCGGCACCGAGTTCACCCCAGCAAGATTTTTGTCGTGGTTGCTCAACTTAAATACCTCTAACCCCTTCAGAGTTGCATCAATTGGTTCCGTCCATTCACGGTTGTGAGGGCGTAACACTACGAGAAAATCACGCTTGCCCTCCATCCTATCTCCTTCCATCATCAAAACATAGTCCTTATACACCGCAATCCCACTTCCGCCGCTCCATTTGATAAGGTCACCTTTATCCTCAACAACCTGTTGATTAACAAAGATACTGAACTCCATCCGGCCACTCTCTTTTATCTCATATTCAAGCTCACAGAAATGTAGCCTAAGCAGGTATCGAAATCCCAAATCCACAGGCAACCTCCATGTAAAATTGAATTCGGTCTTGTCTGCTTTGTCTGGAACCAGTGACCAAGATGTTTGGTAAACTTTCTGAGGAGCAGTGTATGGTGGTATGCTCGTGTATTTGATTCGAATTGTGGTACTAGCTGGCTTGAGAGTTGATTTTTCCAACAGATAATTCGAGTCCTCAGACCATTCCCGAAACATACCCGTATCTTCTATGGACGAAATGGAGCTTCCTCCAACGTTTAACCGGTGTACCTTCTCCAGAGCAATGCTCTTATCAACCGTAAACCGGTCACTCTTCCCAATAATCTGTGTAGCTGGAGTACCCTCACGAGTATGATAAAGTGCAGCCGGTATTGAGATGATTTCAATCCCGTTGACAAAAGCATATGCCTCATCAGAATTACCACTTTGTGATGGGGAGAACATCAAGATTAACGGTTGATCTTCTTCCACGTTAATACAATACTCTTTAACAAGATATTGTAAGCCCAAGGCATCAGAAGTAAGGGAAGCACTGAAGTTGCTAAGAAGGGTATAAGGACCAGCTTTCACAGAGAAAAAGGCCTTGGCCCTTTTGAAACCACCCTGGTACGAAGCAGGATAGAAATGGAGACGAATAAATTTCTGACCCGGCGTGACACGGAATGTATAGGTGAATGACCAACGGGAAAGCCGGGCCGTCACATATGGGATTGGATCATTAGGAAGGACTTGGTCAGTGACTTTTGAGCTGATTAATTTGCTCTTTGAACCATGTAATGAAGTGATATAATTGGAACCGGTATCTCCTGTCCATGGCCGGGTATCTTCTGCAATTGAGTTGCCGGAGGAGCCGCAGTTAACGGCAACGTGATCAAACTGTTGGGAATAGAGACCAAGGGAGTTGATGGGTAAAGTTGAAGTAGTTTGATGGAGGAAGAAGTAGAGAGGGAGTGCAATTGAGAGTAGATAAGGAAACATTTGTTTGTGTGAATTGGGACTACTGAGAGATTTGGGGAATGATCATAGAGAGGGAGAGAGGTGGAGGTTGCTGATGAAAAAAGTGGAAAACATTTTGAGGGGTGGCGAGGAAGACGAAGACTTGGGTAGTCAATTCCCAAAATCAAAAAAGTTCTGCTCTAGACATTTCGTGGAATATGATCTGAAACAGCTGTGATACATACACAGAAAATTGATCCAGAAATGAATCAAAAAATACATCCAAGGGATGAGATTCACCCAATACACTGTTTGAATCTCATCCCTTTGATGTGTTTTTTGGGTCATTTCTGGGTCATTTTTTCTGGGTATGTAGACTTTCCGGATCTGAAAACGCTGATAGATAGGGGTAAATCTAGTCAATAAAAATCTTGTCAATAAAGCCTGGTTTTTAGAAAAAAAGAATACAAACGAGTACGGTGAGTCAAATTCATATGCAAATGTATTACTATCTACTAGCCCAAAAAACAAATGAAGCAAGAGGTTAATTAAAGGTAGATAAATATTGATAATTTTAATTTTTCTCCGTAATTGATCCCAAAGACATATTATACGCTGAAAACGATGCATTATAGTCTCAATTATAATACAATAGACGAGAGAGAGAGAGAGAGAGAGAGATTGTTGATTCTGCGCATTTGAAGCAAATTGGGACAATTTACAAATTTTGTGGGTTTTTAAAATAGTAAAATTTGGCAGCAAACTAACAAATGTCAAGGCAAGAAATCAAAGTAAGTGGGGTCAAGGGTCTTGAACTTGGTTTTGCGCGCTCTTTTTTTTAACTGAAAAAAAAAATTGTAAAAGTTAATTCAAAATCGGAAACAGAAGAAAATCGCCAATAAGTACAATAAAAATACAATATTTATCAAGTACCTCAGATTACAACAAATACAACAAAAATACAATATGCTACTGATCCTGTTGTTGCCTTGGTGCTTGCTAGTTTTCATTTGTTGATAATGCAATCAGATTTGAAGGCTACTAGGTGAGTGGTTTAGTGCTGATGCAAACCAATCCAAATGGCAATTCATCAGTCAGATGCAATTAAGGGCTATAGGAATGCAAGTCTAGGATTCCTATATTGTATGGGTAGATTGTATGAGCCTGCTTTCCGTATTTTCCTAAGGTTGGTCTCTTGCTTGTTAGGATTCCACCCCGGGTTTTATCTTATATCTCTATAAATACTCATTGTAGCCTGTTTATGAAGCGTGTGGTAGCACAATGTAAGGGAGAGAGGCAGAGAGTGTGAGAGGGGGAGTTGGTCATGGATTTCCCTGGAGAGAGATACACGAGAGAAATGTGAGGTTTCATTATTGTGAGATTGTGAGTGAGTGTGTAACACAACATACTCTGATTTTTTTCGATTATAGTGGAACCCCCCCCGTGGAAGTAGGTCCCCATTGGCCAACCCACGTATATTGTGTGTTGTGTTTTCTCTTATTTTTAATGCTTCTGTGCGTGTGGTACGTTGTTCAGAATCCTAACAACTGGTATCAGATCTTTGGTTGAAGCACCAGAGAGCGCAGAGCAATTGGAAAATCACTCGGAGGCCATTGGAGCACTGTTTGAAGCTTTGGTCGGACAAAACAGGTGACAAAACTTGTTTTTTATCAGAGAGAAATGTGCTACTCTCAGAGACGATCACAATGGTGTGTTGGTGGTCGATTTTTATCACCGGAGGAAGGAACACGGTCGGTTTGAACACCTACGGACGGAGGCGAGTGGTTGTGCGCGTTGGGGCCGGATAAAAAGTGATTGGATTCAAAGTTTGAGACCACGGTTGTGTGGGGGGTTTTTTGAGACAATCACGGTGGTACCAAGCACATCGCCAGAAACGGCCCAAGGACGCCGCATGCACCAATCAAATGTGGCGCTGCAATAATCGCTAAGTCTATCGCGCGCAGTGTGTACTACACTTAGCGAGGAACGAATGGCTTAGGTCAAGGCCACGACAACTAGGGATGACGTCATCTAGGTCATACGAGTCAAGACGGAGGTTCAAAAAGGTTCTTAAGGTTCAACCGAAGAGGTCAAAGGGGTCAGATTGCGCGGTAAAAGGGGTCAAACCAGTTCAGACCGGCAGTTTACAATAATGGCAGACCAGGATCAGACCGGATAACGATCTGGGGGTGCCTAGATTGTGTTTTTTATCGGTTCAAGAGGTTTTTGACCAGTTCATGGCCGGTTCGGACCGATTCTTGATTTGGTTTAACGTTTCGGATCAAACCATGTGCTCTGTTTTTCATGAAAAGGCTCAGAAACAGGTGTTATTGCTGGACTCCGATTATGGGGTGCAAGATTGTGATCAACTATGGAAGATCTGGCTTGTAAGGATACATTCATTCGAGTGGTGTACCCGGTTAGGGTGCGGAGATGCTTGTTTGGGAATGACACAGGCACTTGTCAGAAGGGTAGATCAGTTGGTACCACGGAGATCTAGCAGGATATGTTCAAATCCCGGATTCATGAAAGGTGTATCCCGGTTTGGGGGTGCGGAGGTACTCGGTGGGGGATGCGGTTTCAGAGAAGGAGTCAGCCTCATCACAGATGGTGTGTGAGATCATTTGAGGATGTGAGCCTCTGGTGTGGGCAGAGGGTAGCTGCATTCTCTTGACAGGACAAGATGCTGGGGTGGCGGAGCGCGACGATGAAGCTGTGGGCACTCGATGAGGGGGTGCATAAACTTCTTTGGAGAGCACGGGCGTGTCTATTAGTGAGTGCATACACCTCAGGTTTGAGGTGTGCGAGTGGAGGCATCCTAGTTGAGGGGTGCGATACTTGGATGAGTGGAGGCATTCTTTTTTAGGGGGCACAATACTTGAATTTTTTGATTGGTTGCGGAGTCTGGTTTTGCAAGGATACACTTTTTTGGGATTTGTGTACTCTGTGTGGTGGTGCATGGATGCTCGACTTGTTAGTGACACAAGCGCTTGCCAGAGTTAGCTGATTGGAGGAGGCGACATGGGGGAGTTGCAGACGACTTTGCCCACTCGGGTTAAAGGGGTGATTTTTGGGATTCCACCCTGTGTGGGCCATTGGGCTTAGGCCCAGATGGGAGGGGGCTAGGGTTTTATCTTATATCTCTATGAATACTTTATTGTAGCCTTGTTTATGAAGCGTGTGGTAGCACAATGTAAGGGAGAGAGGCGGAGAGTGTGAGAGGAGGAGTTGGTTGTGGCTTTCCTCGGAGAAAGATACACAAGAGAACTGGTGAGGTTTCATTATTGTGAGATTGTGAGTGAGTGTGTAACACAACATACTCGAATTTTCTCCGGATTATAGTGAAACCCCCCTCCCCGTGGAAGTAGGTCCGATTTGGCCGAACCACGTATATAGTGTGTTGTGTTTTCTCTTGTTTTTACTACTTTTTGTGTGTGTGGTGCGTTGTTCAAAATCCTAACATTGCTAACCAATATGTTTTGGGTTTTGGAGTGGCAAGTGATTGTCGAGGAGTTGAGTGCCAACCTAGTTGGGATGCTTCTCTCTCGTTGTGATGTTTTTCCTCCTAATCCCTTTAATCTCTGTAATGCTTACTAAGATTAATAAATTTTCTTTCGCCGTTAAAAAAAAATAGAAATTTGAATTGCTCAATATGGTAAGCAAAGCCTTGGAAAGTTTTCCCTAATCTGTTTTTTCTTTTTCGTTTCTGTTGCCACTTCCATTTCTACTTGTTCCAGCGTCAATACAGGGAAGACTCTGGTCTGGTACGACAGCTATGTCCGGCCCTTTTCCGTGGAAATCTGAGTGCAAGGACCCATTCCCTTGACCCATATTCACATAGGCTTTAACCATGTAGATGGCTACTTGATTAGGCGAATTTTGATGTGATGGTCAATGGAACCCCTCTCTCGCCAAATTTACAACAATGCTACTAATGAAAGTTTTTACTCAAATTAATTTGAGTCCCTCTGGATCCGAGTAAAAACTTAACTTGAGCAAAAGAATAGAGTAGGTTTTTGAGGGGTTTACTCAAATTTTGAATTTCGTATAAAAAAATGGGTAAGGAGTGAAGATGCTCTTATAAATTTGAGAGAAGCAAAATAACCTTGTAAATTTTTGTAAAAACTTGAGCCTCCTTGATTTGATAAAATTTTTGAGTCGAAAACACAAGAAAAAATGTGCAGGTTTAAGGAAAATGTTAATACCCTAAACGTGGATAAGGTCAACAAAAATACAACTAAAAGAAAGTTTGAAAATTATATTTTTGTTATAAAAGTAAGTAAATAGTAAAGAAGTTGCATAAAGTAAAACAAATATTGAGATCGATCTTTCAGACCGATCTTATTCTCATTACCTTTTTGTTTGATTCTTTTGTTTCTGTCTAAACTTTCTTTTCCATTCTGGCTTTCTTTTGTATTTCTCAGTACAACTTCCATATGTCTATGTACAACTTTATATAGACAATGGAATGAGATAACCTAATAAATATGAATACTATTATAACCATTTTTGGTATTTGTATTAGTATGCAACTAAAGATTAATTGGTACTTTGACAAAGACTCAATGGTTAGACAAATATTTATTTCATAACATTCCCCCTTGGATGACCATTGACTAAGAATATGGCTCGTTAAAACCTTATCAAGGAAAACCCAGTGGGAAAAACCTTTGACGAAGGAAAAAGATTACAGTATTCTTGTGTCCCTTGAATGTCTTTGGATTGCCTCATTAAAACCTTGCTAAGGAAAACCCAGTGGGATAAAATCTTAGACGAAGGAAAAAGAGTGCAATCTCTGTGATGACATTATGTCATTTGCTCCCCCTCAACGTTGCATAACAAGCTCTTTATTCGATGCATTCCAATATTGTGGATTAATTTTTTGAATGTTGATGTCGGCAACGCTTTGGTGACAAGATCCGCCAGATTATCACTTGAACGTATTTGGTGAACATCAATATCTCCGCTCTTTTGAAGGTTGTGTATAAAAGAACTTTGGAGAGATGTGTTTAGTTCTATCATCTTTGATATAGCCACCCATTATTTGAGTTATACTTGCAGCATTGTCTTCATATAAAACAATTGGGCAATCTTTGATTGACGATAATCCACTTTTTTCTCAAATGTATTGGACCATAGACCTTAACCAAATGCATTCGCTACTTGCCTCATGGATTGCAAGAATCTCAGAGTGATTAGATGAAGTGGTTGTCAATGTTTGCTTCACAGAGCCCCACGATATGGTAGTGTCACTATAAATGAATACAAATCTTGTCTGTGATTGGGCTTTGTATGGGTTGGACAAATAACCAGCATCAACATATCCAATTAATTGTGTCTTTGAGCAATTTGAGTAGAATAAACCCATGTCTGTCGTTCCTCGAAGATACTGTAATATATGTTTAATACAATTTCAATGTTGTCGAGTTGGAGCCAGGCTATATCTTGCCAACAAATTTACAGAAAAAAGCAATAGCGAGATGAGTGCAATTAACAAGGTACATAAGAGCACCGATTGCACTTAGATATGGAAATTCCAAACCCAGAGATTCTTCACCATCTTCTTGAGGATGATATGGGTTTATGTCAGGAGTGCTTAAGGGATGTGCTTTATCCATGTAAAAATGTTTTAAAACCTTTTTGTATATGTTGATTGATGTATGAAGATTCCATTTGACAAATGTTCAATCTGCAGACGCAAGCAAAATTTGGTTTTGCCAAGATCTTTCATTGCGAATTCCTTCTATAGATAATCTGCAGTTTTTGTCAGTTCTGCTGGAGTGCCTACAAGATTTAAGTCATCAACATATACAACAATAATAGCAAATCTGGAATTTGATCTCTTAATAAAAACACATGGACAAATAGGATTATTTTCATACCCCTCTTTAAGAAATATTCACTGAGACGGTTATACCACATGCGACCAGATTGTTTAAGACCATATAAAGATTTTTGTAGCTTGAAAGAGTAAACAGTTCTGGGCTTTGAACTACATGCTTCAGGCATTTTGTATCTTTCAAGAATTTTCATGTATATGTCACTATCTAGTGATCCATACAAATATGCCGTAACAATGTCCATTAGATGCATATCCAGACATTCGTTTACTACCAAGCTTATCAAAAATCTAAACGTGACTGCATCCATAAGTGGAACGTATGTTTCCTCATAATCAATGCCAGGTCTCTGTGAGAAACCTTGTGCAAAGAGTCGTGCCTTATACCTCACGATCTCATTTTTCTCATTTCTCTTGCGCACAATTACCCATTTGCAGCCAACAAGTTGCACCTCTTTAGGGGTTTGAACCATTGGTCTGAATACTTGTTGTTCCGCAAGAGAACACAATTCTGCTCGGATGGCTTCTTTCCATTTCGACCAATTCTTTCTACGACAACATTCTTTGATAGATTGTGGCTCAATTTCTTCATTACTTCTAGTAATCTTTCCATCATTACTTCTAGTAATGTCAAGAGCAACGTTAAATGAAAATACATCATAACAATAATTTTTGTTCAATCACATATTTCTCCATAGTTAATTGAGATCTCATTATTATCACGTCCGTGTTCTTCTTCTAGAGATATCTCTTCAAGAGATTTTTCTTCAAGAAATTCCTCTAGAGGGGAAATATTGGGAGAAATTTTGGATAAATCAATTATATGCCCTTTTGGAGCTTTTCTATTCATGGGAATAGCCTTTGCAAGAGCACTAATATCTTTTCGTTTCACATTTCTCTTCCGAGGAGATTTATCTTTTGCACCGACAGGTTTTCCACGCTTCTGTCGTGGTATAGACGGTATTGCTACATTCTTAGTGGATTGTCTTGCAAGGATATCAATCCTTGATGGAGCATAAGTAACTGGAATGTGAGACTTTGTCACTTTCTTTGTATCGATAAAAGCATCTGGCAATTGATTTGCAATACCTTGCAAGTGAATGATTCTTTGAACTTCTAGTTCACATTGATTAGTGTGAGGATCAAAATAACCTGATGAGGAGGTATTCCAAGTAATTTCATGTTTTGCTTCTGGCCATGACTTTTCTCCCCTTAAATGTCGGAACACTTTTTTATTAAAATGACAATCCTCAAAACATGCTTTAAAGACACCACCTGTTATAGGTTCAAGATATCTAATAATTGACAGGGAGTCTAATCCAACATAAATACCAAGTCTATGTTGAGGACCCATTTTAGTGTGTTGAGGAGGTGCAATGGGAACATATACAACACAACCAAAAACTCTAATATGAGAAATATTTGGTTGTTGACCAAGAACTAGTTGTGATGATGAAAACTTATGATATGTCATTGGTCTAACATGAACTAGAGATGCAACATGTAATATGACATGTCCCTAAGTAGAAACAAGGGGTTTTGTTTTCATAAGAAGAAGTCTAGCAATTAAATGAAGTCTTTTAATAAAAAAAATCAGCTAAGCCATTCTAAGTATGAGTATGTGCAACAGGGTGTTCAACATCTATACCAATGGACATGCAATACTCATTAAATGACTGAGATGCAAATTCACCAGCATTATCAAGGTGAATGGTGAATTGCCTTGATCAGATGATTTAAGAACTGTGCTCGCAATCTAATTATTTGACTAAGAAACTTAGCAAATGCATCACTTCGTGTAGATAATAAACAGACATGTGACCATCTAGTTGAAGCATCTATTAATACCATCTAGTAACGAAATGGTCCAGCTGATGGGTGTATATGGCCACAAATATCCCCTTGAATCCTTTGTAAAAAGGAGTGAGATTCATTTACTACCTTGGTTGGTGATGGTCGAATGATCAATTTTCCTTGTGAACAAACATCACAAAGGGATTCGCTTGGTAAAAGAATCTTCTGGTTCTTTAGTGGATACCCACTTGAATTTTCTATAATTCGACACATCATTATAGATCATGGAAGCCCAAGAGAATCATGCCATAGCATAAACATTTTTAGGTTAGAACATTTCTAGTGCATCACTGCATGTGATTCAATAGATCTTATAGTCGTATAATATAGCACACTTGACAAAGCTGAAAGCTTTTCTAATATCAGCTTTTTACCAGACTTCGTTGAAGTTATATAAAGATATTCCTTACTGCCTTCATTTGTGGTTTCAATATGAAAACCATTATGACAGATATCTTTAAAATTTAACAAATTTCTTCTGGATTTGGTAGAATATAAAGTATTGTCAATACATATATTTGTTCCATTAGGCAATATAATTTTAGCTCTTCTTGAGCCTTCAATAAGATCTGTTGTACTAAATATTGGATTGACACTAGCCTTAGTCGTAACTAAGTGCGCGAAATATTTTGTGTTCTTAAGAATTGTGTGAGCTTTTGCACTATCTAGTAAACAAGTACTCCCTCCGTCCCATAAAGTTTGATCACTACGAAACTACGTGCAATTTTCAAACTAAAAAATACGTATTTACCAAAATAATTTTTGAATTTTTTTTGCATCGTATAAAAGTTTTCGATGAGATCTATCAAACAAGATCCATATTGACTAAAAATTTATTTTCATAAGCACATTATTTTTTAGCTTAAAAATTACACGTAGTTTTGTAATGATCAAACTTTATGGGACGGAGGGAGTATCTTCGTCTTTCATCTTGGAAATATCAATGATACCCATGCAGCTACAATTAGATACAACAAAAGTTTATAATTATAAAATCCAAAACTTGATATTTCATAAGATTCAAACAATTACATAAATATTGCCACAATAAACACACGTACATAGAAAGAAACAAACACACGTGCATATTAAAAGAAAAACACGCAAACACACTATTTAATAATAAAAACTAATTTAACTAGTGTGATCTTTTCCCTCACCAGTTAAGAAATCAAAAGTCTCATTTGATTCAATAATATAGTCTTCTATATCAAGATAAGTATCATCAAAAGGCTCATCTTGTTCTTCCAAATTCACTTTAATACCCTTTCCCTTCTCAACAGAGGTTTTGTAGAGGTCTACCCAATACGGCACGTAAGCGACCAATGACCCTTCAACCCACAACAAAAACATTTATCTTCATAATTCTTAGGAGGCTGATTCCGGACCCCCTTCCCTTTTCCTTTGGATGATTATGGGTTATTGTGCATCTTTTGATGGGAAGATGTGGCATATCTATGAGATGGTTCAGGGTGGTTGTTCCATTTTTGGTGAAATGATGGGATCACCGATGATGGAAAAAAATGCCCAGGAAGCTTCTTAGAACAGTACCCTTCAAGTCAAAGAAGTCAGGTGCGGTCAACTGTATCGCACGATACTTAACAGTCATGTACAACACTCCTTTTCGCTGAAAAATCAAGTCAGTCAAGAAAGTGCACCGCACGACACAGTTTGAGTACTGCACAGGAAAGTTGTGTCGCGCGGCACTATCAAGCATCAATCGACTTTCTGCAGAAACTCCAGCAGCTCCTTTGTTTGACAATTGAGGTCGGGCCTCATGATCATTCCTTGCCTAGGTAAAAGGCTATGCCATAGCCCACAATTGCTTTGAGTGGGCATCAAGTTTACATGATGAACAATTGGTTTCCTACGGCTATAAATACCGACCAATGTCCAGGAGAAGAAGAATGGTGAAAAACCTTGAAAATTCTTCTCTAAAGCCCTGCCAAACTCTACCCATGCCTTAAACCTCTAATCCCTATCAATAACCATCTCCAAAATTGCTCCAAAACTCTCCCAAAGAAATCCCAGTTGAAACCCGAGTCCTCAATACTCTGTTTCGATCCAAAACTGTGTTTTGCCCATCCTTTACTCTGTTAATCCAAGAACCAAAAGCCCCATTGCTGTACTGAAAGCAAGATCGGAGGTACAGAGGAAGTTGAAGACTAGGACGAGAAGTTTAAGAAGGGTACCCGTTCCAGGAAGTTTAATACGAAGGTAAAATTTTTGTTTCTTCGCCAAAGTCTACGACTTTGGTACTTTGAGGGGTAATACCAAGTGCAAGATGATCTTTCCATATCATTCTTGTGCGTGGCAGACCAATGGTCCAATAGGAACAGTTAAATCGAAAACCTCCACGATTACGCCATACGGAAAAATTATAAAATCATACGGTGTAATCCCTTAAGGAGGAACATTTTAAACACAAAAACATGAGTCTTTGGTTCTAAAATAAACTGTGTTGCACAACACTCTATCTGTACCGCATAGTACACATAAGAGTGCCGCACGACACACTTTCTAAAACCCGAATTTTTAAAATCATTTTCTTTTAAGGCAGTTTAAAATAATGATTTTCTTTTTATTATTTACTATTATTTTCATTAATTATTATTTATTTTGCATGATTATTTGTCTATTTGGATAAAATTTAGCAATAAAATGTTTTCGAAAAATTCCACAAATATTTAGTAAAGACCAATTTTTAATCGGGTGAGCGGGGGTGCCTTAAAAATCTTCTCCTTCCCAATTTTGAATCATTGGCTCGAGAGTCATTCTTTTCAAACTCATGGTTTCTTGGGTTAAAACCTTATTCAAAATAAAAACTTAGGTGGCGACTCTTTTCAAACACACATTTTCTTTCTCCAGGTGGCAACGTCCACACAAGGCAGTAATTTGGGCCCAAACTTAATCCAGGCATTGTGCCCCCATCCAAACAGACTCTAAGATTAATACATAACTTTGATAATTTGGATCCTCGATTTTAGGTGCTCTTATTTTCTCCTACTTGAGTTTAATAATGTGACTTATTTTATATTTCAAGGACTTTGGTTTCATCATTTTTTAATTTGTAGAGATGATCCGCGAGTGCGGAGTGTCCTATTGGCCATGTATTCGTAAACAAGTAGTATCTTACATAGTTTATTATATGCTCAAAATTGCAATTTCGCCACCTTTATAGCCTCGCGCCCTTGTAAGGGGTTAAGCACTAAAGTCATCACACTCTGGGTTTGTTCCCTAGAGTCACCACGCCCCCCCGAGTCCGTCCTCTGGTGCCATAACCCATATGATCATGCACACAGGTCGCTCTAATACCATTTGTAATGCCTCGTGTAGACCATTGACTTAGTATGTTGAATTTGATCCATAAGCCACACCACATAGCCCAAAATGCTTAAGCCCGAGATACAAGTACTATCTTACCTTGTTTATTATATACCCAAGATCACCCATGTAGACTTCCGATATGAGACTAAACATTCTTTACCCCCCAAATATGAAGTATTACAATCTCTCCTCACTTATAGCCTCTAGCCCTCCCAAAGGGTTATGCACTAGAGTCACCACAGCCTCCTCTAGGTCTGTTCCTAAGTGACCAGAGTTACGACGACGATCCTTGGGTCTGTTCTTTGGTGCCATAACTAACATGGTGGTGTACACAAGTCACTCTAATACCATTTGTAATGCCTCATGTAGACTACTGGCCTAGAACCTTGATTTTGATCCAAGAGCCACGCTAGTTGGCCCAAATACTTTAGCCTAAGTTACTAGTAGCATCTTGCATGGTTTATTATATGCCCAAAATCACCCATGTGACTTGCGATGTGGGACTTGGTATCAACATACTAGTACCTTGCACTTAAGCATTTTGGACCATGTCCAACGCATGTCCAGTGAAGCCCGTTGATTTGTAATGTTTGCTCTGCACATTCGGTGATGCTCATAGGCTTGTAATGTTTGTTAACTTGCATGGGTCGTGCTATTTATTATTCTCATTTGAATTAACAAACTACAACATTTTGTTTTCATTGATTTTGCTTGGCTAGATATTATTCACAAAAGTAAGCGAAAACCATTTGGGAAGAAATTAACATAGTAGCATGGTCGTAATTACACATTGCAAAAAATAAGAATGTCAGTTATCAATATCAAGGTAAAACTTCAAGTATTTTGTTTTTTGTTAATTTATACAGAAAGCACAAGACTATACTACCATGTAGCAGGTTTGGTATCCAAGATCCAATCGTGACTGCGATATGCAGCTTCGATAGTTTCGTTGGAGAGGAAGATCTCAAATATCCGTCGACGTTTCCATCCTCAAATTAGCTGAAGATTAGGTTTTAATTTGTGTTTGTGCACAAAACATTTCCCAACCATCATGCACAACTCAGGTTTCATTTCGATGCTTGTAGAATTCACATGCCCTCCCATCTCCTTGAAAGGTGCGATGGATTTCTACACATGGATTTATTACTCGAAAGCCGAGATACCGAGTAGAAAACTGTCGTCAATGCATAGACTCCAAGTCATCTAATAGGACTCGACGATCATGCAGAAGCTCTCACCAGCATACACTGCTTCAGAACCAAGCTCCTTTTAAATTCGCAAGAGCTGTATTAACGCAAAATAACATCAGATGGTTTAAAACATCTTTCACTTGCAGTAACATCTGAAACAAGAAGACTGAAAGTCCAAGTTGATTCAAGGACACAAAAGGTTTGTTTCAAGATTGAATTGATGGAGGGATTTGTGAAGCTAAGATTTTAACTTACTTCCACCCTCAACATCCTACTAAAAATCGGAGTTCCAAACAAAATCTGAATTGGAAGCAAAGCCAGAAAGGCACAAAAAGTTGGTGCAAAGACCAAGATGTTAAACTGATTGTACTTGGCAAGATGCTCTGAATCTGATCCACATGGTGCTCCTGTCCTAATTTGGCCCTAGTATAATGAAATTCAGGAATAATCAACATCACAGTGACTAATTTAACAAGAAAGAGAGAGACTACTGATAAAACCTTCATAAACTTGGAATATATTTACCATAGACAAACCCATAAAGACATCAACAATGAAAGTGTCGTCTGTCTCTCCAATCCAACAGAATTAAAATGAAGTATATTGGCGATTTGAGCTTTCTAAAACTTGTGGAAACAAACGCAACCACTTTAAAGTTAGGGAAATCTTTCAATTGTATTAGTTATGCATTTTATCGAAGCGGGTTGAAGGATCAACCTCGCATTACTTGAAATCTTCAAAGTTCACTTCAGATAAACTCCGCTCCTCTCAATTAAATTGGAACCACAACCAATTGTTCTAGATCGCTGCAAAAGAAAAATCAATCAAGTCAGCTTTGTTGTGGCCAGGGGTCACTCACACATAAGAAATGAGAGAAAAATTTCACTCGTATATATATATATATATATATATATATATATATATATAAACAATAGACAAGCCAAAAAAAACCCGAAAACCCAAACTGTTTCCCGGGAGCCACACACTGGCTCTCCAACTCATCCTCACCCTCTCTCTCACATCTTCCTAAGCCACACCTCTCACCTCTCAAATACAATCAATACTTATAGGGATTCTCTAGGGAAAGAAACAAAACAAAGGGACTAAGTCAAGCTTTGCGGCAAGCAAATCTTCAACACATACGGCTACCATTTTCCACAACTACAGCTACCAAATCTTTATCCCAATCTTTGACTAGGAGCAACTTCACCCACATGGGTGAATTCCAACAATCACCCCCTTCAGCCACGTGGGGTAATCATCAAACCCTGTAGTATTAGCCCGCTGTGATTTGCAACTCTAGCATTATCCGACTCGAGAACTTTTGCAGCAAGCCTCCGCTCACACTGAAGGCTCAGTCCACCAGATAGTCTCACACCCCACCTGTGAATAGACTGACGTTTGTCTCTATTGACGCACCGCATTCCCTTTTGAGCATCATTGCACCCCCAAAAAGGGATATGCAAATGCTAGAATGTTTTCGTGTTATGCTAGATCTTTAAGCTTCATACTAGCATTGTCATCGATATCTGCAACCCCTTAACAAAGAGCCTGCACTCCCTGATCGTAGTGCCCACACCCACACCTGGATGCATTAATCTGCATTTGCTAATCCTATGATGTCCGTGCCCAGTCACATGACACTATCTCGTGACACCATCTTTCCTCATCATGTGGCCACACATCCAGAGAGGAAGCCATCACAAATCCATAAAAGGAAGAGAACCCTACGATGTATCATCTCGACACCATCTCAATTCCTCTATCTAGAGCCTCCATGGAAACCCCACAACAACTAATTGTTTGCCGTGTGATCAGAAATATCGTACATACCATCCAATTTGGTACCCAACACAAGTTTACGTCTCAAGTCGCGACTCCTCATACTCCTGCGCCATTCATGTGTGTCTCTGCAATTGTTGTTTCTCCTGTTCACCGTCACATAACACCCATACTACTTGTCCTGTAACTAACATTAGCTTTGTTTATCAAAACTCACCACAAGTTTGTATAGGTTGCTTGACATCCTCCTCATGAAGCCCGAATCATAACTGCATGTCCTGATGATAGGTCTTCCAATTGAACTAGACTGCCTTTGATCACCCCATTGACCATCTCCAATCTGTCACTCTTGTAAACACTTCTGTCATTACTAGACGAGCTTATCAACACCCCCTAAATTGGGATACACTACTCGAAGAATGTATCATTGCTCACTAGGTCTTTAACTAATCATGACTCGATGCCCGTCAAATCACAATAATCTGATTGCATTGATCAACCTCCGATCTTTCCGAGTCTGTCCAATCCTTCTTCATGGGTAGTAATCTCGCATTTTTTGCCTCCCTCCCATTTTCCTGGACCTCTGCCACTCCCGTCATCTATCTCGGGTCTCTTCCAACCTCCTTGTTCATTCTCATTCCATTCTCGGCATTGCCCAACACCCCTTGGACTCTATTGGACCTCCCTAATTTGCCTTTGACTCAACCACATCCCATTCGATAGACCCTGACCGCTTCTGATCCTCCTCAATCTCCCAGATGTGTTTAGGATTGCAAAATCCAACTCGAATCTCTCAAATCAGACTCAAATCAGAGTCCACCATCAAATTTAAAACTGTCCCATTAGCTAGGAACAAGCCTCCTCGCAACCCAAAACACCATGGGTTGTCTCGAGAACATCACTTTTGCCCTCCAATTTGCCCGAAACCCTCCAAATATGCTTCAAAATGCCCCAAACTATCCCATACCAACCTGAAACACCTTGAATCGGGCCAAAATTCCGTTGAAATGCCTGATCTAGATCAAACTTTGCCAAAAAAAAACTCCATGAACCACCACTGGAGTCCTCCTGGTCCACTATTGGCCCTTTTGGCCCACTAATGTCAATGTCATGCTGACTTCAACAAATACGGCAAGCAAATCTTCAACAAATACGACTGCCATTTTCCACAACTACGGCTACCAAATCTCTATCCCAATCTTTGACTGGAAGCATCTTCACCCACATGGGTGGATTCTAACAAGCTTCAAGTCCAATGGCTCAATTGAAACGAATGTAATAAGAAAAAATGGATTGCCCAAAACAGTATGAAGTTGCAATGGCAAAGTGCAAGCATTGTTTATCTCAATTTTTACCCAATTTTGCACCTTTCTACACTTTGATTGCAGATAAAAGAATCTTTCTCCGTCTCTCCATCAGTCCTTGGACATGGCTAATCGCAAAACAATGGAAGAATTGCAACAAAAACACGGATTAGTGTCGCCATTCTAGTTGACAGTGGAATACAAATTCATTTACGATTTTCAATCACCGTAACTGATCTCTGTAGTCCACATAAATGAAGATTCGTCTAAAAACTGCTTCAAAATCTTCGAGAAATGTATACCTGTCCATTACAGGTTCATCCATAAACGAAGTTAATTACATGGATCATTAAAAAAACAAGGGCCGAATTGAACTGTCTTTTCGGTAATAGACCTCTAAACAAATGTCTCCTCTCTCATCTCTTACAAATCTTCAACGAACAAATGAAACAACCGTTTCCAAATTATTTTGAAAGCCCCTTCGAATCTCTTCAAATGTATCTGTCAAAAATCATGAACATATAAAAATCAATTTCCATAGCACAAAAAAAAGGCCAAATAAATGTAACTATCTTGGGCCCGTGTAGAGCTTACGAGAAATCCTAACTCTATCATGATCTACCCCAGCCTAGTAGGGTCGTCTAGAGCTTGAATACGTTCCAAGCCATTATAACTCCAGATCTATACATGAAAAACGAAATGCATGACAATCATAATAAGAAATTTAAGAAAAAAAATCAATTATTATGTTCTCGGTATGAATGGTTTTTATCAAGGGTTTACGAATTCAATGGTGATGGAATCCATGTCCAGAGAAATGAAGAGATAGAGTTAGAGAGAGAAATAATTGAGATCCATAGAGAAAATCAGAATTAGATTGTTCCATAAAGATCCAGTAGTTCTTACTTGAGAGGTGATCCGATGACTGATCACATCTATAAATTGACATTTCCATTTTTTTTTAGCAAATTTCAAAGTGGCATAGCCTAATTCTTCAAATAGTCCTCAACAAACATGTGGACGGCCCACCGAAATCATGCGGCGTCGCGCACGAAAAAGATTGTGATTTGTTAGAGTCGCCACCCGGATTTGAGGTCCGAACTCGAGAAACCGGTAAAAATATGACTCGTTTGCCCGTTTGAAAAAGATTTCACTGATCATGGCGGAACCAAAGATTTCTCAGATTCGGGGGTTTGGTTACGAGAGGGGAAGGGTTTTACGGCACCCCTCCCGCCCGGTCCGTGAACCGGTCTCTACTCAATATTTCATGGGATTTTGAAAATGTTTGAAACTTGATTCTAAGCAAGAAATGGGAGTGGGGGATGGGAATCACGTAAACAATAAGAAATTACAGATATGCAAATTTAACGTGGATGCTTGTGCTTGTGATTTACATGGGGATGATAACAATGAAGAGTTATTACGACAAATATTAACAGGGACAAATAATAACAAAAAAAAAAAATGGACAAGTAATTTAAAGAATCACTAGCTTGAAGCTTAATAAAATAGTTTACAATCTGGATTCCAATAGTGGTTGGTTGGCCAATGGTGATACCTTGAAGCCAATCTTCGTAATCGATTTGGCCTTTCCAAAGACCATAGATTGAAGCGCCAAACCCATTACTTAACTCTTTGTGATTTTTAGCTTTTCCATCACTCCTCTAATCACTATCTATAAGATCAACGTTAAAATAGTGTTTTTCATAGAAATTCAGATGAAAATAATCAGATTGATCTTACAAATAATGATAAAAAGAAGAAAATCACCTCGTTTTAACAAAGGAAACATTTGAGAGACAGGAATCTAGATTATAATCAGAGTAATAAAACCCCTCACATATCTGAACTTAAAGAAATCATGATCCATCATTGAGACAACCAAGAATCCGGAAACTGCTCAAGAACAGCTTGAGCGCTCAATTGGTTGGCTTTGAGCGCTCAAGCCATCAAGTGATTTTCTGATTTTCATTAAGAAAGAAGGACTCTGGATGATTCTCAGGACTACAAATGCATGGTATAAAAATTCAATAAGTATCACAGCCACTGTTCCATACTTGAACACGAGATTTTTAAAGATTTTTAGAACTTGATTGTCATAAAATAGTTAATTTGAGCTCATGCAAGAGATTTTAAAGTAAAAAGATACTATTTAAAGATTATGTGAGCATAAATTAACTGTTAAATGATGATCAAAATCCCAGATAGAGCTCAAAGTTCAGTAAAATAGAAACTGTTCAGAATTGCAATTGAGCGCTCAAGGCCTGAGGCTTGGCTGGCCAACCCTCGCTACAAACGCAAATTTTGACAGTGTTTTAAAACAACTTTTAGACCTTTGTGAGTTCAATTCAAGTATAAAGAACTTGATTGAACTCACTGGTCACCCTCAGATGAACCAAAATAGCAAAAATAACTTGTTTTAACTACCTTTTTACCCTTGATTGAAAGCTTGAACTGGATTGTGGGTTTGGAAATGAAGGATTGTTGAGATTTTGGTCAATCTATGGACTGGATTGTGTAGAGTATGAGGTTGATTGTTGAACACAGGTTGAATTTGGTGTTTACAGGTGTTTTCCAGATAATTTTCTGTGGGAGGAAGATGGGTTTGTAGAGAGAGAGAGATTGGACGAAGTTGGGGAGGGCTATGGAATTGAACTGGTGACCCCTTCAATAAGGGGTAGTGGAGGGTATATATAGAGTGGGTGGAGGAAAGGCAGTAGAGAGAGAGGAAGTGGGTTTGTAGTTTAGGTGTAGCTTAGGTGTAGTTTAGGTGTAGTTTTAGGTGTAGTGGAGGGTATTATACGTGTATAGAGGTTGTTAGACGCTCCACTCTGCATGAAATCTCATGATGAGATACTCTGCAGATTCTCGACCGTTCGTTGAGTTGGCCTCAAAGCCATGGGCTTGGCGCCAAGGTGCTCCTTACAGATTGGCCTTTCGGCCTAAGGCTTGGCTCAAGCCAAGGCCTTGGGCTTCGAAGGTGCTTGTTGGCGCATCGCTTGGCTTAGCTTGATTCAACAATGCTTGGTTTTTCTTGGGTTATTTGGAGGTGTTTGGTTGATTTTGATCACATTCAAACTATCTTCACAAGTTCCGGGTAGTTATGATTGGTTCGTTCTCATCATTGGGAATGCTTGAGTGTACACTAGGTTCAAAATCGGGGTGTCTACAAAACAAGTCACGGCATCAAACTTTTGTCTGGCCTAAATTTAGCAATGGCAATATTGCAAGCATCATCTTGGACTTTATAGTCCCGCCAAATGCCACATTCAATGGAAAGCTAGTCACCTTTACTAGAATGAGGTCTCATGTCACCACCCTCACCGAACTTCAAGGTTCTAAACGCTTGTTGGATGGATCCCCATCTCTTTATGGGAAGAGTGTCTCTTATAGACTCCTCCAATAACTTGCCGGCACAATCAACCCACTTCACACCCACCCTCGTGTAGGCAATCTCTTATTTCTCCGTACCGGTAAAATTAGGATTCCAATGTTCCTGCATTGGCAATGTTTGCTTTTGGCAGTCCAAACGCTAGAAGCCTGGAATAGAGTTGACTCCTTGGACTTTTTGCAACACTATCTTTGATCGAATCTTAGCTAAGTCTTTCAAAACTGAAATTAACACTTTTCAAAAGCTCAAGGTTGTGCCCATTAGATTGTTGAGCTAAAAAGGGACCTTCAAGTTGAATATAGCCAAATCCTTAGTTTTGTTTTATCTTTTCGATATTTTCTCAATGCTGAAAAATCACCTCTCTAATGTTCAATTGTTTTCTTCTATTGGTGATGTTACTGTTACCTGTGGGGTGGTGTTCAGTCTTCCCTACCTTTGACTTGACTCTTCTGGTTGAACTTTGATTGTCGCTAGCCTTTCTTTCACCTAGGTCTACGAACAAGTAAACCAGGTTAGTGCCCTACCTTAAGGCCCAATAGGCTGACGTCTTAGGCCCCTAAAAATGGTACAAAAATAGGGCTAGGCCGTAATATTTTTTAGTACCCAATATATAAGCCCAATTTTGTTTTACATAAAGGCCCGTTTTAAAACCCAAACAACCACTTTACATTTAACGGCCATGGGCCATAGGCCCAATGTAACTTATTGCGTCAAAGGAAAAAAAAGGGAAAAAGGAATGAGAGAATTGCAGATCACAGACACCCCTTGAGGCTTGGATAATGATCTCATATAGTTGGGCCATCAAATATTTTGGTGCATCCTTTTTTTGCCCTTTTTACAACTTGTCTCCGTCGAGAAAATACAAACTCTCCTCTCGCAAACTCTAACAATCATCTCCTTTGTTGATTGCTATACAGGTTAGGTAGTAGAATGTGTTTGGATTTTTTTATATATATATGATTTTCTTAGTATTCAAATTGGAATATTGGATTGAAATCTCATTCCCTTTAGTTTTTAGTTGAATCGATGTGTTGAATTTTAGGACTCTTGCCTCTGAAATAAATGAGAATATCAAGTGGTAATCTTTGATTATTTGAATGTTCTCTTCTTTCGGTCTTTGATGTAATTTTTTCTCTAGGATTTAATTAATTTGGTATTTAATGAGTAATAACTTTGAGATTTATAATTCTAATTTTGATTTTTTTTCCTACAACCCCAATCTATTTGAAATCTTTGATTGGCAAGGGCTATAGGGTAGCATTGAAGGTCTCACCATTAAGGAATTATCACAAACGAGTTGGGAAAGTCGCGTAGAAAGTGCTAAAGCCATAGGCACCAAGCTCCAGAAATATGAGATACTTTAATTGAATTGGCAAATTCCTGTGACGAAGTAGGTGCAAAAAGTGAAGCTGAATCCTTAGTAACACATGAAATTGAAATTTTTGGATTCTTGGTTGGCATGGTTGTATTGCATAGTCTGTTGTTTGCCGTTAACTCTGTAAGCAAGACATTGCAAAAAGAAGACATGCATGTAAATGATGCTATTGACCAAATTTCCGGAGGTATAGAGAGAGTGGTTTGTCAGATGCTATAATGGAAGCTAAGAAATTGCATCAAAGATGGAAATCTAGCCCGTATTTTATGAGAAGTGTGTCATTCACAGAAAGAAACAATTCAATGAGTTTGTGGGTGATAAGGTGAGCTTATCAGCTGAAGAATCATTTAGAGTTAATTATTTTTCATTCATTGTCGATCAAACTCTTTCTTTGCTTGAAAGCAGATTGGTGATTTTAACAATATGAGGAAACATGGGGTGTTTTGTTTGATATGAAGAAGTTAAAGTCAATGACCGATCAATGTTTGATGATATCATGTGCCAAGTTAGAAGACATTTTGAAGCTGAAGGGACTTCCGATATTGATGGAAAAGATTTGTTTTCATAATTGAAAATCTTGAAATATTGTTTACCGCAAGAGACAATGAAACCAATTGAAGTGCTCAATTATTTGAACTGGATGGAGGGTTTTTTTCAAAATGCATGGGTCACTTATAGGATACTATTGACTATTCCATTACACTTGCATTCGGAGAAAGAAGTTTTTTAAAGTTGAAGTTGATTAAGTCTTATCTTTGTTCAACTATGTCAAGAGAGAGTTAAATGGACTAGCCACCCACCTCCATTGAAAATGAGATGGCAAAAGAGATTGATTTTGAGGGCATGATTCGCATTTTTGTTGCTAAAACTGTAAGAAGAAGAGTGATGTTTAAGTGACAATGGTGATGCTTTTGAATATTACAATATAATGTATTTTTTGGGTTTTTTTTGTGTTAAATACATGCATGTTGTTTTGAAAAGGTGATTTATCCATTTAACATTTTAGGTTCGCTAGCATTTTTTAAGTGCCTCCATTTTCAAACTTCTTTTTAAGCCCCAGAATGTCAGGGTCGGCCCTAGGCACTCTAATTACTAAGTCAAACCCTTGAATGAGAAGGGAAATGAAGACCTTTGAGGAGGAAGAATTGACATATAGAACTTATCATTGGAATATTTATAGGACATTACATGCCGTTCTCGTGCACCGACATCTCTCGACTGACAATCAGCTCTCAACCACCACCCACCACCATTCTGATTGAAAACCACACATGATGATCCGCAAGCGTTGTATGTTGGTCAAATTGATCATGAGGATGTATGTATAGCGAATAGAGGTGCCATGTGGCCAGACCGTACTACAGTTGATCTCGTTTTGGTAGTACGATGCACAGCTTAGCCACACATCGCAAGGAGACCTGCGCCATGTAGACGACCCCGTATGATCCCTAAATATCACACTGCAGTTGGGCAGCACGGCCATGGCACATGCTGATCAAAGATTGGTCCCTCTACGCCAAGGCGAATATAAACGTACCGTCATTTCTGCCTAACCTCTGCCTTTGCGGTGTGGATCTGTTTTCATGATTTGCCCACTTGTGACGACACAGGTGGGGCAACCATTTTGAACGCTATGGAACAATGTCATCAATGACAATTGGGCTCGCCCATACCTGATGTACAAATGGACCTAGTGTTTTGGGCTCAATTATTCCGGCCCACTACAGTACTCGAACTTGTAAATGCCATACTGCCTCAGCTCCTACTACTAGCCTTGTTTACAAGTTGTTCTACGAGAAAGCAATAAACCCTGAAGATGACATTGCTGCAATTCAATGTGTCTCCGCATCAGTTGGCATACAAGAAATGAGCAAATAAATCCAAAATTCCAACTCTCAGGTGTAGCCCTAGATGCAGGGAAAGAAACAGTACTCAAGTCGGCGATTTATAGCTCCTCTCCAAAGACAGAAAAACCCTTTCGTTCTTGCGCAACATCTGGTTATGTAAAAATTAAACCACGTGAACTTGTGGCGCAATAACTACCGAGGAAACTGGAAAGATATTGAAAATTTGTCCTGCAGGACCATCACAAGAAAATTGCAAACATAAAATTGGTAAACCTTCACAATCAATCAAGTACGTAAAAACAAAAGTAATATTCCACCAAAAAAATGGCATACATAGAGTGCAGCACACATTTACAAAAACCAAAACTCATTGGAATTTACCTCTCTCAAGACATGACTTGAAAGTTAATTAAAACATCACAAGGAAACAAAACAACAATCATCTCAAGAGCCCTACAAGCAGACTGCTAATCTCAATAAACACAAAGCCATTGTTGTATCCAAAATTCAGATTCTCAATACGACTTTTCTTTTTTTTTTTTTGGGCAACTGAGAAACAAAGCCTTCCATGATTTAAGATAGGAGTACAAATCGCATGGAAATTCAAAAATATAAACCCAACACTCATTTATATAACATATGGAATAATTCAACATTAAAATATGTCATTAATGAGATCTAGATCCCCTGGAAGTACGACATATATTACTCAATAAGTAAACAGCAAGCCTTCTCGTACTAAACCTAAACCTGTTTCCAAAATTCACATCCTATCCCTCCCTAATATTCACCTGGAAATCACCTTACTATCAGTCAAAAAAGAATAAAGCTCTACAGGCTAGCTAGTCAATTCCAAGTACTTGTGTCTTATATATACAATCATATGCATTCATTTTCTTGGTCGCCTTCACATTGAATAGTAGAAGTTTTGGCACCCAATTGAGCCCCCTTGATTTGGGAAATGAGACGGTGGCGGTATCGGTTGGGTTTCTACGGTGGTGGTGATGTCGTGAATGCTTGACCTCTTCCTGTCCTTCTTTATCGAGTTCTGGCGGAGAAAGAATTTCTGGGCATGGCTAGCCACTTGGGTAGGTGTTCTAGTCACCACCACATTTCTCGAAATGCTCCTCCAGTCCCCTTTGCCGTATGTTTGGAGACCAATGAGAAATAATCTGCGACAAAGTACCAAACGAAATCAATTTTTCATAATAGAAAATCAAGCAGAAGATCCTGTTTAGTGCTTATAGTAGCTCAGAGCCTGCATAGAAAGTCTCTATGCATGAAAATGTGTGGGAAAACAACGTAAACGGCTTGCTATGATTTATCATGTGGAACAAAAGAACAAAAACATGGTAGTAATTAAAGAACACGAAGGAGGTAATCTAACAAATCAACTGAAATGTGATTTCCCTTTTTGCATCACATAGAAAATGTACGGGAGGAAAAGAAACTAAAGGCATCTTCAGTATCCTTTTCCGTTATACAGTTTCTCAAAACCTGTTTTTAACTCCTACAATGAACCAACATATACTTCTAAGGGAAAATTCTGAATTGTGTCATATGCCTTTCCCTAGCAAATATCTGCTCTCCATTCGTTTTCTTTGAACCAAAAAAGCAAAACACTATATTAAAAGTGAAAACGACACCCAATAGATTTGCCTGGTGGTCAAGGCCTAGGAGAATTTCTCCAGGACTCAGGTTCAAAACTTTATAGGGTCTATCAACTATTGCGGGGCTAGTCCGTAAGAGCTTTTCCCAAGCTTTAAACAGCCTCTCCACAAGTGGCCAATCGGATCGTTCCTCTAGGAATTAATAAAGATGCAAATAAACTAGGCCGAACACCACGAGAGCTATGAAAAAAAAGTGCAACTCTAATTTTCAAAGTCGTCGTTGTCATCAGGAAACAAATTCTAAGACCTCCCCCATCACAGGGAAATCCTTATATTAGTAGACATGCATTCGTAGAATCGCACATATGTACTAACATATTGTACGCAACAAATTTTTGCTACAAGCGGAACTGTCCACAGCTAATAACAAAAAGGCACTGGAACAATATAGTTTTCCTTTAGAATTACTCTGTTTTTTCTCAACAACAAAACAGAGTGTAAACCAAGAAAACTTTCCCTTCCTTTTCTTTTTCTTAAAGCCACACCAGACAGCTTACGTATCATTCAAGTCCGGGCCATTCTTTAAATTGACAAAACTTCAAACATACCATATCAAACTTAACAAAACCTCAATGTCTCACACACACCTTATCTAATTAAAACAGACCCAGTTCATTCATGAAAGTCAAATGGATAATAATTAGAGACATATGCTAATATAACGGACATTGAACGATTCAGCAAAAACCAAAAGAAGACCCAAAATGGACAATTTGACCAAACGTATTTTATTTATATATAAACACAATTAACAAAGGGTATTAAATATATCTGATAAATTAACATCACTATTTCTCATAGTGAAAAAGAAGTGCCCAAATACTTGAAATATGCAATTGTTTCTCAATTTTTTGGTCATTAGATTTCGGAGTTTCTCTTCAAAAAGTATAAGACATAGTTATATCTTTCAGTTCATTCCAAATTCCTCCAAACCAATAGTAGAGCCGCACCAATTGTAGCCACAAACATAAACACAAATAGGACTGCTAAATAAACCAATCTACTCGAGTTCGTGTTTGCATGATAAAAATTCATCCGTTTGTCAAGTAAACAAACCAAGCTAGAACATTTTTCCCAAGCACGTTAATAAGACAAACCTGCTCAAATAAGATACTACTTGCCCGCGTTTGGCTCAACTAAAACTCGTATAGATTCAGCTTGTTTCATGAACAAGTTAAACTTGAACATAGCTCGTTACATTTTTCTAAATCAAACTTGACCAACCAACCCTAAACACAGAACATGAAAACGAGAAAAAAAACTTACAATTTTTTTACCCAACCCAAAACGCGAACTTAAAAATAATACTATCCCTTAGTTGAAAAAATTCAATTTTTTTTCACCCCAAGTAACAAATATCAATGAATACTTCTATCTTCTCAAAAAAGTTCGAACTTCTATGGATAAAAATGCATTTTATTTAAGTTTTCGTTCTGGAACCCAACCGGACAATCGTTTTTTTCGAATGGGGAGAGTTTTTGTATTTTCCAACTGTTCTAGAGGTACATCTAGAAGGTCAAGTAATCGCTGCCTAGTGCTAGAGGGTCCCTCGCCAACTAGCCCAACTTGCTCGACTCGGCTCCGAGTACTCGGCCTGGAAGCTGGAAGCTAGAAGATGGTCGGCCACCTTGGAGGGCCTGGCGAGTTTAGAACCTTGCATATTCCGCAGTATATATGTACATATATGGATGTATATAGGTATGTACCTGTGTTCTTCTTCTGTCCACGGAGTCCCCTTCTTCCTCTCGACCTCCCCGTGTCTATTCTTCCCTCCCGACCCAAACGATATCTGACTCGTCTCGGCGTCCCACCCGAGCGCCGACTCGTCGGGGTAACTCGGAAGCTCGATTCGTCCCGAGTCGATCTCGTAAACGTCCTGTACCAGAGCCTCGTAGTGCGCCCTAACCTCCCCCGCCGACTTTCCAGGGATCCGCTCGGCGATCTTTTCCCACCTGTCGGCTATTTCCTCGGGGAACGCCACCAGCGCCCTCTCAAACTCCTTGTCCTCGTACTTCGTCCACGCCGATTCAGTGGCCGAGGGATTGCCCATCGTCGTCCACCGATAGTCGTTTGTCTGTTTGCCTAGCATCATTGAAAGTCGATTTGAAACAATCCGGTTCTTGTTATTGTTTTCTCTTTCTCTAGATTTTCTCTCTCTTAAAGTTAGGGGTTTGGTGAGAGATTTAAGGGGTTTTTGTTGGGCATATTTGTTGTTGCGATATATACTTGATTAATTTTCGGGTGGTTTGGAAACGGCTATTGGAGTCTTAGGTTTGTATGGTAAATAAGTCGAGCTCAATCACACTGAGAGTTAGCTTGTTTACAAAATAAGTTAATTTGGAACTTGAGTTCTAAATGCGTTTAACGAATGAGCCGATCTCAAACACCACAAAGTTCAACTCGGCTAGGTGACTTAGATCATCTACACCCCAACTCATAATCTAGGTCATGTAATCCTCCGGTACAAAAATTTCATCTTGTTCTCAACTTTCATATGATGCTTTCACTTATTGTCACCGATTTCGAATATCAATAGATTGAGATGTTTTATGTAAACGCTTGTTGGTTTACTCTTGCTCGTCTATTCTTTGTAGGCATGTAAATTATGAAACTTAGCTGGTAACTAAGTGTACAAATCTTTTGAAAATAACTGGTGGGAAACTTTTGAGTTGTTACCAATAAAAAACATTTACCCTCGTAAGCTGCTAGAATTCAACGCAAATTAAACGGCTCGGATTATTCGTGTCAATCCCACGTTGATCACAACGGCCAAAACTCGCCGGTACAGTTCCTTTATCCATTCCCATAAATGTAGACAGATGAGGATTTTTGTTAATTTTCTTGTTTCTGTTCAGTTTGTTTTGATTTCACTTTATTTAGAGAGCAACTGCAACACGTTTGTTGTTTTGATTGGTTGGTGGTTTGGTTTGAATTATTGAAACTGGACACTTTGAGGGTGCCGAAGAGCCGGGGGCTGTTTTTTTTAGTATTTTCCTAATAGCTTAAATCAGAAGTCACTATTTTTCCGGACTTGGGTTGATGTTGTGCAGTCTCGTGCATAACAAGTGTTGTGCATATCTGAGTTGTTTATTATACGGATGAATGGTTTACAAAATTTTAACTTGAACGCGCGAAAATGAATGGTTCAAATACAAAAGTGTCGAGGTGAAATTTAGAATGTCCATCCGAGCAACAGATAATCCAGATGGACATAACACGACAACAAAGGGCTGTACAGCCGCAAGCCAGCAACCCAATTTTCCTATCTCTACTTTGCTTCATAGCAAAAGCCAAACAGCCACTCAAGAAAATTTCTAACTTGCTTCTCCGCAGATTACTGAGCTGATCCCTAGATTATGGAGCTTCTTATTTACTTTTAACAATCTTCTACTCATTTTTCACTTGATTTTGATTTTTCTATTGTTTTGATTTGATATACAAGGGGTGTTTCGCAGCCAACTTTTTGGTTTTTCACTTTTTCATTTTCAACTCAAGGGTGTTTGACAGCCACATTGTAAAAACATATTTTAGGATAATGAGTTTTCAATTTTAAGAGTTAGAGAGAAGAAGTGAAAAAAGAGGGATCGATGAGTTTTTTGACTTCTTATTTTTCACTATTAAAAGTTCATTGTGCTCTTATAGACAACTCACTTTTAGGTGTGTAAACAAAACCAGACTCACTCAAAATAAAGAGTAATTTAGTGTTTTCTCCCACTCTCTCCTGTGAACCCCTCTTAATTTTCCATAGGATTTCCAACTCTTTTCTCATTTTATCCACTCAATTAACCGCCTGAAACTTCCCATATCAACCACCAGATCTGTAGGGATGGAGTCACGAAGGGGCCAGTATGGCGGTCGCCCTTACAAGGAAAAAAAATCCTCTAGTGTTATATAGAAAAATAAAATTTCCATATGAATTATATAAGCCCGCCTCTACAATTTATTTTGAAATTTTTTTTTTGACTTTGCATAGTAAAATTCCTAGTTCCATCACAGCAGATCTGGGTTTTGCTTTCATTTTCACGATTATATCATTTCTACAGTTCGATTGGTGACTGGAGAATGGAGATCACCAAATCCCATGTATTTCCAGCTTGTCGTCCTCAGATTGGTATTTCTCCAACATCTATTCACCGGTTTGTGGCAAATCGTCGGTTCAAGTCTCATACGGCAAACCCCTCTTCACTCTCAGTCTCAATCATTATGCTACTCAGAATAGCATTTGTGGGAGATACAGTATTCGTTGAGGTGCGACTTGGTTGTCGGAGTTTGGAGGTTGGAGCCTTGAGATCTGGATCAGAGTTCGAACCAAGACGTTGAGATTGTGTTTTGTTTGAGTTTTGAGTTTTGGTTTTTAATTTTTGTAATGATTAATGAGAGAAATAAGAATAATAATTAAAAAATAAGTATTAATAATTGGAAAGAGATAGAGAGAAAAATAAAAATAATATTTAAAAATAGAGATAATAATTAAATAATTATTGAGAAAACTGATTCTTAAAAACCAAAACGAACAAAGCTCGAGGATCTCAGTCCGAGTCCGCTTCTGTTGAAACCGCTTTGAACAATTTTTTTGTATAGAATTTCATATGTGCTTTTTTCTAGTTTGAGCTGAGATTCTCATGCTCACAAAAAAAATAATAAGAATAAATTGAGTATCTCTACCACCATATATTTGACTGGCCCTATGCCCCCACCCTGTTATTGAGTCTGCTAGTGTATGAACTCAATTTAGATTTTGATAGTTAGAAGTGATTTGGCAAAAAAGCGTAAAGCTGATTTTTTAGCTTTTTCATTTTGCCTTTATTCAATTTTTTTTTTTTTGGCAATTGTTAGGTTTGCGTCGAATTTTCATGGTTTATGGATTCATCTCGACGAGGCAAACCCAAAAAGTATAAAACTTTGGTCAAAACTAATATTTTTTTAATAAAGACGAAATTAAACCAAAATAAACGAATTTATTGGTTTAATTTTGGCTTTATTAAAAAAAAATTGGTTTAGACCATAATTTTATAGTTGTTGGGTTCGTCTCGTCGAGACAAATCTATAAACCACAAAAACTTGATGCATAACTAACAAATGCAAAAAAAAATTTGAATAAAGACGAAATCAAAAAGCTATTTTTTTCTTTTTTGCCAAACCACCCCTTAGTTAATTTTTTTGTATATTGTTTGTATATTGTGATGAAATCTTTATAGCTTTTGAAAGAGTCCTTCTACCTGCACAGATGTGCATGCACACTTAATGAACGAAATGGAGTGATTTTGGATCGAGCACTTAGGGACGTCCGATCGACTTGATCTTCGCGTGGGCCCCTCGGAATTTGATTTTGAGATGAATGAACGGCTCGGATCAGCCGTGTGGGACCCAAAAATGAGTCCCCAAGACCCATCTGTGCACCATCTGTGCCTTTCGTTTTACCGCTTTTGAAATGATATTAACTAAAAAAAACAAAAGACTATTGAGTCCCACAACGTCTAACTCAGCTACTCTTTTTATTTTTAATCATAACTCAGTCACATCAATCGATCGACACATTAGCATAATAACATTCACCATTGACATGAACATTTTTTTTTAGAGGAGTTCACATGATTGTTTGTTATGACATTATTATATAGGGTTTTGCTAGTTACCACCCTGAATTGAAAATAAACAATTATTTTCTGTTACTTCTGTGCCATTAGTTATCCATTTTCCATAACCTCTGCGCCAGTACTTTTCAATTTTGCACAGAATGCACATTGTTGTTTGTGCCCTTTTTTTTGTAAAGGACAATAAAATACTAAGCCGGCCTTTTACGCATGACCATCTCTAGCAACTATATTACTAGATGTATTCTTTTTTGCACGGCATAATGCATAGAAAAATGCTATAATACACATCCTTTATTTGAGTGTGTATCATAAATATCCCTATAAAAGTTACGAATTTTTTTGTGAAAGTTACGAGACATACCAAATGTTCCGAATAATAGAAAATGCTATGAATAATATTGCTGAAACGTTACAAAAAACTAAAAAATGTTATGGGTACCAATGAGGTCATATGGTACACCCAAATAAGAGGTGTGTATTGTAGTCATTTCCGTATGTATAAGGATATGTAAAAGTGTATTGAAAAGTGTAAAAGGTGTACAGAAGTGTGTGTTATTTTTATTTGTTTGTGTGCTTAAGGTGTGCCCATTAGGCATCCGTCAGCAAGCCCCAAAAACCTTACAAAGTCATTTTATTAGAAAAATTGCATTAGTGGATTTTTTCCAAAACTCAATTTTTTTTGCATAAAGATTAAGGATTTTTGCCTTCTTTGATTTTTCTCCCTAGGATAAACAATGCTACGGGTACACCACACTTGCACATCACATGCACACTAAGGTGATGTGGCGAATGAGTAGAAATTCATCATTTTAGGTGGGCTACACATTGGACTTCTCCTTGTTTGCCACGTCACCTTGGTATGCAAATATGATGTACCTATATCATTTTTCAATTAGGGGTGTTCCACGAAGGCAATATTTTTTAATAAAATGACTTTTTGCTTGAGTATACATAAAAAAAAATGCAGGGATGATCTACGACCATGTGACTTCTTTTTTTTGTTATATATTGTAGAAAGCAAAATTTAGGGAAAATGTGTTGTCAAAATTTTTTTTTGGTGAAAATGCAAATATAAAAAAAAGTAAATACAATTCAGAAACTAAAATAAAAGATATAATGGTAAATGATCACTTTTTCTGATAAAAAAAAGAATAAGAAAAAGAAGGGTCACTTTTTGAATGAAGAGGCATGAATCACTACTTTTTGATGTACAGAGGACTGGCATCAGTTATGCATTAGTCGGGGAGAAAATTTAATTCTTACGGTACGCCCCATTTGATGCACATGCATCACAATGCTGACCACTCTAAGGGTGATTACTAGATTTTGCCTATTATATATTGAAAAATTCTAAAATCAATCACTTAGGTTGATAATAAGCCTTAAAAAGTATATTAGAATATGTGAAAAATGTATGAAAATATATAAAACTGTAGAGACATGTGTGAAAAGTACATATTAAAACTTGTGTTTTTTTGTTATCAGCCTAATGGACTAACAATAGAAAAACTCTTACATATTTTTCAATATATGAAGGTTCGATCACCGGGCCATGCATTCGGCACTGCATTTGGTCAAAGGGGGAAAAAAAACTATTGCCTATCTACATCTCCTACAAAGGTGTATATAGAAATTTGGATTCCCTTGTAATTGATGAACCTTTTCATTGGCTTAAGTTAGCTGTTGTCAAAATTGGTAGCAAAAATCTGGAAAAATAATAACAAAATACAGAAATAAATAGATGTAACAGGAACTTACTGAACCAAATTCAGTACACCGGAATTTGGCAAAAGACGACTCGAATCGAACCGGGGCAAGTATTAAGATACTCGTCCTTAAAAAGCATTCGCCCCACTCCACTACTTGCCGATGGATCATGCTAACGTCGCCTCCCAGACTACCCGCTTTCAATCGCATGCGGAAGTAGCACTACAACTGCGAAAAGATGCAACTTAAAAAAACTACGTAGGAACTCTCAGGAGATTTATGCAGTATGATGCCGAATGTATGCAAAGAAAAAACGTAATGGAATGAGAAGAGGAGGGTTCCTTTTATAGGAAACCGCATTAACCGACGGGTAGAGACACAAAATCGGAGAGGCGTCGTTCTGAATTGAATAAATACTTAACGGCATCGCTGTTCACAAACAAAGGACAACGGAAAGTGGAAAGACGCACTGCTCTCTAAGAGACACGGGATTATTATGGACCGGGTTTGACCCAACCCAGCCCATGTAAATTTTCAAAGAAAAGATAAGAACCCATTGGGCCTAAGCCCATCTTATCTAATGACCCAACCCCAACCCAACCCAACCCAAAATGGCCGCCCGCCGTGACGGACGTATAAGGCTACAAGGTGTGTTATATGGACCATAGTCCACTATGTCCATGCCTTCTCCCTCAACAAAAGTTGTAATGACCCAAAAAGACCCAACCCATAGAGGCAAACTAAGGGTAAATATACCCAATCACTTTGTTCTCCACAACCAATGTGGGACAAGTATTTTCCCCTTCTACCAAATTCATGTAGGCACTTTTTGAGGTCAATTTCTCATTCACTTTAACTTGATTTTGTCTAACCGAAAGTGTTCGGTCTTAATCTCCTAACCAACCAAGAAGTACACAACGGTATGTGGGTCCATCCACGGGGCGTGTAGGGTCCACTTAAATAATTAAATAGTTTTGACATAAAATCAAGTTTTTCCAACAATCCCCACATGAATGAAATTGGCAGGTTAAATAATTGCTATGCGGATGCAAATTACCGAGTTACAATAGGAAATCTCCCCGCATGGGGTCGGGTAGCTTGTGGCTTTGAACCTCACCTTGTGAATAACTATCGGACTTACTAGCTAACCAAATGAACGCGATGTCTTGAACTGCTTCGACCATTGGTGTAAGCCTAGACAATAGCAAACACACGAATCTTTCCAAACGCAGTTTGGTTCTTACGGTTGTGCTCATTATGGCCCTGAGACACTCCTGGTCTTCATGAATGTTTGTAGAGAATTCAGCCCTAGACATTCTCATAGAAGCGGCCCCATCTACATTCACATAGGTGATTCTTAATAAGAGTATCCCCGCTATACCCTACTTGGATTACCAACGTTTAAGAATCATTAAAGGCATTGCCTAACCTTACGCAGCTGCAGGCATCAATTTATTTACATCATAGGAATGGGTAGAGACAGAGTCTCCACAGTGATTCTCCTAAGTCTCATACAACTCGGTTGTTCCGTTGAACCTAGATCTTGGGATCGCCAGTCAGCTAGGTTGGGTTGCCGTTATAGAGGCTTTTAAGCTATGGGCTTTAATCCCATTCCCCTCGATGATCTAACAACTAACTCTCTAGTTAACCCTTTGGTTAGCGGATCCGCGATATTATCTTGTGATTTCAATGTAATCAAGTACGATAATTCCTTGGGAGAGTAGTTGTTGAACGGTGTTATGGCGTAGACGATATGTCGAGACTTCCCGTTGTAAATATGATTATGTGCTCGCCAATTCTTGATTGACTATCACAATGTATGCAAATTGGTGGCAATTGGTTTTAGACCAAGTTGGAATATCTTCTAAGAAATGACGGCCACTCTTCGCTTCCTCACCGGCTTTATCTAAAGCTATAAATTCAGATTCCATCGTGGATCGTGCAATGCACGTTTGCTTAGTGGATTTCCAAGACACGGCACCACCAGCTAATGTAAATACATATCCACTTGTGGATCTTGAATCATTAGAGTCAGATATCCAATTAGCATCACTATATCCTTCTAGCACTGCTGGATAACGAGTATAGTGTAGACCATAATCAATGGTATACCTTAGATATCTAAGCACCCTGATTATAGCCGTCCAGTGATCCTTCCCTGGATTACTTGTATACCTACTTAGTTTGCTAACAGAGTAGGCTATGTCCGTCTCGCATAATTCATCAAGTACATTAGACTACCTATAACTTCGTGCATATCCCAATTGGTTAACACCTCACGAAAGATACTTGTATAGATGTAATGTTGAGTCTCCATCGTGTTTTGGGTCGTGTTGACGCCACCTTTGTTAAACTTTTCTAACATCTTCTCTATATAATGTTTTTGAGACAAGATATATCCCTCGACTTTTTTTGATTATCTTGACTCCTAATATGACGTCAGCCAAACCCATATCCTTCATGTCAAACCTCGAATTCAACATGTTCTTCGTAGATTTGATCATCTCATTATTGCTACCAAGAATGAGCATATCATCTACATATAGACACACAATGACATAATTATTTCCGTTGTATTTGATATATACACATTTGTCACATTCATTGATACGGAAACCATTTGATATCATGACATTGTCAAATTTCTCATGCCATTGTTTTGGAGCTTGTTTCAAGCCATATAAAGATTTGACAAGCTTGCACACTTTTCCCTCTTGACTGAACCTTAAACCCTTCAAAGTTGTTCCATATATATCTCCTCATCAAGATCACCATTTAGGAATGCGGTTTTCACATCCATTTGATGAATCTCAAGATTGTTTAACGCCGCAAAGGCAATTAACATTCTTATAGATGTTATCTTTGTAAATGTGAGAATAAGTATCAAAGTAGTCAAGACCTTACGCTTGTCTATAACCCCTTAACTACAAGTCTCGCCTTTGTACTTGTCAATAGATCCATCTGCTTTCAACTTTCGTTTGAATATCCATTTGTATCCAAGAGGTTTACAACCTCGAGGGAGATCCGTAAGTTCCCAAGTATGATTTTGCAGTATGGATTCTATTTCACTATTTATGGCTTCTTGCCATAACGCAGCCTCTGATGATGACATTGCCTCTTTATAAGTCTGAGGTTCAGCTTCTAATACATATGTAAGAAAATCGGGTCCATAGGATTTTGATGTTCTAGCTCTTTTACTACGGGCGAGGACCATCAATATCATCATCATTCTCTTCGTGAACTAAAACAATCTCCATATTATCATATTCCTGAAGGCTCAGTTTCTTGAACTGACCTAGGGACTCTATTGTCCTTGAACGGGAACACATGTTCAAAGAATGTTGCATTCCTGGATTCCATAAACGTATTCGGATGGATATCAGGAATTTCTGACTTATAGACAAGAAAACGATATGCACTACTATTATAAGCATAACCAATGAAAACACAATCAACAGTTTTAGGTCCTATCTTAACCTTTTTAGGACCGGGAACTGCCACCTTTGCTAAACACCCCCACATTTTTAAGTATTTGTAGGAAGGCTTTATACCTTTCCACAACTGATAAGGAGAAATCCTTGTTTTCTTGTGTGGGATTTTGTTCAGGATATAGTTAGCAGAAAGAATTGCGTCTCCCCACAAATACTGTGGTAATCCTGAACTTATCAACATGGCATTCATCATCTCTTTTTAGAGTTCTCGCTCTTTCGCTTCAAACTCCATTTTGTTGTGGTGTATAAGGAGCGCCGTTTGGTGAATAATACCATGTTCGGCACAAAATTCACCAAACGGTGCTTCATATTCACCACCTCGATCACTTCTAATCATTTTGATCTTTTTGCCAAGTTGATTTGCCACTTCAGACTTGTAGTGGATAAAAGATTCGATGGCTTCACATTTGGTTTTAAGCAAATATACATAACAGTATTTGGTGCAATCGTCAATGAAAGTAATGAAGTATTTATTTCCACCTATAGTTTCAACAGACTTTAAGTCACATAAGTCTGTATGAATCAAACCAAGCTGTTCTCAGACTTCTTTCTACTTTTTTGAAATGAATTCCTTGTCATTTTAGCCTCAACACAAACTTCACATTTATGATCGATTTAATACTAAATTTTGGTATGCAATCAGTATCTATTAAACGCTTTAAAGAACCATAATTAACATGTCCTAATCGACCATGCCATAATTCGAAAAACTCAAGCATATAATCGGTTGTGTTCATTTCATTGACAACCGGAGAGGCCGGAACACATGTCACACCCTAGAGGGCGGAACCTTTGTCATTACATTCATTTTGAACATGCCATTCACCATGTAACCCCTACCCACATACACACCTTTCTTCCTAAGCACAACCTTATCACCGAAAAACAAGCAAAAGCCATGTTTTACCAACAAAGAACCGTAAATCAGATTTTTGCAAATTTCTGGCACATGCATCACCTCTTTAAGAGTCATCTCTTTGCCTGAAGTCATCTTGAGAACCACCGTTCCAACTCCTTCAACCTTAGAGGTCGAGGAGTTTCCCATGTACAGATGTTCGCCAGAATCCACCATTTTATAGGTGGTGAACATCTTCTTATTTGCACACACATGGCGAGTTGCGCCAGTGTCCACAAACCATTCCTTGGGATTGGAACCCACCAGATTGACTTCAGAAACCATAGCAGAGAGATTCATCTCTCCAACACCATCAGAAATAACCTCCATTTCAGCCACATTGGCTTGTGCTTGTTTTTGCTACGACATTCAAAGCACCGATGACCCCTGTTTATCACAGATAAAGCACTTCCCAGTAAACTTGTGCTTGCCATCAGTTTTAGCCTTTTTCACATTACCTCCTCGCGGACCGAGGTTAAAACCTTTGCCCTGAAACTTCCTCTTATTACCATTCTTCCATTTGTTTGGTTTGTGTTCCGGTTCAACCATATTAGCTTTCGCAGCATACTGATAAGTAGCCTTCTTGTCCAAATTCATAGTGTTTTCTTCCATTCGCAGATGCGTAATCAGATCCTCCATCGTCATCTCTTTACGCTTATGCTTCATCTTCTTTTTGAAATCTTTCCAAAGGGGCGGCAATTTCCAAATGATCGCAGCCACTTGGAAAGACTCACTCAATATCATTCCCTCGGCATGAATCTCATGAAGC
The DNA here is from genome assembly GCA_022606695.1 of Vaccinium macrocarpon. Taxonomy (NCBI): domain Eukaryota; kingdom Viridiplantae; phylum Streptophyta; class Magnoliopsida; order Ericales; family Ericaceae; genus Vaccinium; species Vaccinium macrocarpon. Next base: position 25,672,221 of record CM040171.1, read on the forward strand.
AGCACTTGGAGTTCTTGGGTTTGAGCCATCACAGACTTTGTGTCAATCATTTTGTAGTCCAAGAACCTCCCCACAACAAACTTTTTCAACCCGCATCTTGGATATATATTTCTTTTCCAAAGTGAGCCGAGAGTTCCTTTTGCGGTTTGGCCGCATAAATACACGTTATACAACGCTATTGTCCAAATTTTATTGAGAATGTAGTTTCGCAGAGATAGTCAATTCTTCCAAATCATCATATGCAATCCGAACCTGAACATCTGTCTCATCATCTGCCAAAGTGGGGGCATTTTCAGACAAGAACCTCGACAAACGGAGTGTCGTGAGATAAAACATCATCTTCATTTGCCACCTCTTAAACTCCGTACCATTGAACTTTTCCGGTTTCTCGGAATGATTCACCGGTAGCGCGACCGGACCCAGAGGTACAGCAGTTGGAACCACAGGAGGAGGGTTTGTAGGAGGAACATTCGCATTTGGGTTTTCGGCTTCCATTTCTGTTATACAAAACAGAAGATCGACACTAATCAATAAACAACAAATTTTCAAAACAAGGTCCCAAAAGAACTGAATTGCTGTTTACTTAACAGAACCGAAGTGCCGTAAGTAACCAAAGATTTTATCTATATACTGAGTATTTATTTATTTCCTTAGACTGTGAAGATTTTTTTTTTTAAAAAACACCCAAACCCACTGATCAGATTAACAATCAATGACCAGAATGAAAAGTAAACTAATATGACATAAAGGAAAAACCAAAACAAACAGATTGTATTTGAAGGCAATTTAACAAACCAAAACTTATGACCGATGTGATCTAGAGTTGAAACCGTTTAACAGTATACAAACACACAAATTACAGCCTTGGACTAGGAAAAACAATGTCCAAAAAATAAACCGACACAGCATAAATATGGAAAACCAATAGGCTAATAGAAGTGCTAATGTGTGGTTAAGTATCAAAATACTAATTTGACCACTTTGTAGTCCGTTATTCGACAAGAGGCAATTCAAGTGCAACTCCTTGATTATTGGACCACAAACAATTAGGAAAAACCTTAGACTAATTTGAAAAACACGACCTAATGGAGAATAAAATTAAGGTTTGTAGAAATCAAAAAGCTACCCACCTAAAATAGTCCGACCACAAAACTGTAATGAGTAAATTTTTTCAGAACGTAAATTGAGTTTTACTTTTGTTAAAACAAAACAGTACAGATTGGACAAAGAAATTTCCAGATTTATAACCGAATTTATAAAGACGAATCTGTTTTAAGATTGTTGTCAAAATTGGTAGCAAAAATCTGGAAAAATAATAACAAAATACAGAAATAAATAGATGTAACAGGAACTTACTGAACCAAATTCAGTACACCGGAATTTGGCAAAAGACGACTCGAATCGAACCGGGGCAAGTATTAAGATACTCTGTCCTTAAAACAGATTCGTCCTCCACTACTGATGGCCGATGGATCAAGGCTTAACGTCCCGCCTCCCCAGACTACCCTGCCATCAGATGCGGAAGTAGCACTACAACTGCATGCGATATGCAACCGTAAAACTACGTAGGAACTCTCAGGAGATTTATGCAGTATGATGCCGAATGTATGCAAAGAAAAAACGTAATGGAATGAGAAGAGGAGGGTTCCTTTTATAGGAAACCAGACACCCGATCGGTAGAGACACAAAACGGAGGGCGTGGTCGCTCGAATTGAACGATCCGGTAATCAATGCTTCACAAACAAAGGATAACGGAAAGGGAAAGACGCACTCGTTCGGAAAAGACACGGGACTATTATGGACCGGGTTTGACCCAACCCAGTCCATGTAAATTTTCAGCAAAAAGATAAGAACCCATTGGGCCTAAGCCCATCTTATCTAATGACCCAACCCAACCCAACCCAACCCGGTTCGGTCGGACGGACGGACGGCGGCGGCGCGCGCGTGTGTTATATGGACCATAGTCCACTATGTCCATGCCTTCTCCCTCAACAAAAGTTGTAATGACCCAAAGGGCCAACCCATAGAGGCAAACTAAGGGTAAATATACCCAATCAGCTTGTTCTCCACAACCAATGTGGGACAAGTATTTTCCCCCTTCTACCAAATTCATGTAGGCACTTTTGAGGTCAATTTCTCATTCACTTTAACTTGATTTTGTCTAACCGAGTGTTCGGTCTTAATCTCCTAACCAAGAAGTACACAACGGTATGTGGGTCCATCCACGTGGACGTGTGGGGTCCACTTAAATAATTAAATAGTTTTGACATAAAATCAAGTTTTTCCAACATTAGCTTATTTTTTTGTCTTTATTTAATTTTTTTCGTGTTTTTTAGTTTTACATCAAATTTTTGTATATTTGTTTACATCTAAAATCAACCAATCCAATGATTAATTGACACGTAATCAAGAGTGCCAAATGTTGGCAATTACTCGTCGATACAGACACACTGGATTAAAAGAACATATTTGAGTAAATACGATGTCGTATCGTGTTCAAATATAAAAACGGTTATTAGCAGTTACGAACCATCATTATTGGAAAGAATTGACCTCAAAGCTATGGGATCAACTGTTAAGTATATAAGTTCTACGTGTGAACTTGGGAAACAAGGCAGATTGGCAGTTATAACACGTGGAATACTTATAGAAAGGCAGTTATTCATCTTAACGCTTAATCATTTGAGTTCGTTTGAACAACTGTACAGATTCAAAATCAAAGCTTTTAGAGGAAGATTTCAGAAGAATTCAAATTCAGACGTGGAGGAAGGAGCAACTGCCAACTCCATGAGTGGAAGTTAGAGTTCGAAGCAAGCTGATGTTCAAATTCATTGAGCGGGAAGTTCGAATCACAAGCAGCATCTATAAATAGAAGAATTCAAAGAGTAAAAACCCCCGGACAAATCTTCAACAAACAGCTATCAAAAAACTGATGCTTGGTTTGTTCATTGGCAAAGTAGTTTAGGATTTCGAACTCAGTTCGAAGTAGATTAGGAAGTAGATTAGGATTTAGACTAGGATTTAACTCGATTGTTCTTATAACAATCACCCTGATAGGTGTCGAAAAGCACCTATTTGATCCTTTAATTTACGCGTTAATAGTCCATTTGTTATGTTACTTGGCGAATTTTGATAGTTGCATGGTGTTTACAGGCATTGGAGCGGGTTGGACCATGAAAAGATGCAATTTGGATGTCCTAGAAGTGCCAAAAGTGCAAAGGAAACACCTGCAGAACCTGTTGAGCATCGCAGAAAAGCTGTCCGAAGTTGCTGAAATTCTAGTCCGGACGGCCCTTAAGTCCGTCCGGACGGTCCGGACCAAGTTTGGTCGGCAGAACGCGATTTTGTGTAACTTTTAGGGTTTTGCATAAATAGAGGCCGGCTATGTACGTTCTGAAAGTGGAGAAATCAGAGTTTGGCAAGGGAGAAAGGCTACTTAGAGAGAAAGATCAAGAGTTATTGATGTTCTTCGCAATTTCCCCAACTTCAAGCGCTCCAACTTCTTCCATGGCGGCGGCCAAAGCACCTATCTAGGGGAGGATGAAACTCTACGCCGAAAGTAACCTCTTATTTTGTGTAGGTTAGGGTTTTAATCGAATCGGATTATATGTTCAGAACTTGGTTTCATAAAACTAATAGGAATCATGGTTTTATTCTTTCAATCTATTGTGTATTTGCATACCGGTTGTCAAATACTAGTTCATATAATTGTTTTCGATGTTGTGTTTGGAGTTCTGAGATAGATTATGCTCGTGAGACGGATCGTGCCGCATTGTGAGACGGTCCGTGCTACGGGATAGTCTATGCCTTTTAACAAACACGTATTTTCTTGACGATTATCAATGGGGATTGCAAGCCCTAGCGATAGTCCCTTGTGATTCGATTATCAACCTAATCTATCACGAAAAGTCGGTTCACGAGGGTAGAGTGGATTCTAAACCCTAGATTCCCTCTCCATCAATTTAAATCCTTTTTAATTATCGCACTTTTTAGTTTAATTATTTCACAACCAATCAAACATCTTTTTACCGAATTAAATTAAAGGTTAATTGGAAATAATGCAACTCAGCCATTTGTCCCTGCGGATTGACACTCGGACTTGACCACTGTTCTTTTGAATAAGGGTTAATTCCTTGTTTTTATAAATATATTTTTGGTGTGAAAAAGGTCCTACCAAATTTTGGCGCCGTTGCTTGGGACAATTTTTACCTGCGTTTTAGTTTCAATTAGTTTTTATTTTAATTCCTAGTTTAGGACTTTTTAATTTCCTGTTTGCTAAGTGATACTCAGGGCACAAGTACCGAAGCATTCAATTGAGCAGGATCGACCAGTGAAAAGCAGTGCCGTGATATAAAAGCGTTATTGTTGCTCACTGTAAGTCTTGTTCCCTTTTATTTGCTTGTCTCTGTGTATGTTTGGTCGCCGGTCTCAGAAACCCCAACTTGTTCCTCTCAATCTGGATATAGGAAAAAGACGTAGGGTTAAGAGTGAGGCCGACTTAGTTTCAATGGGGATATTGAGCGGTGCTAATCATCCACAGGCCCCTGCCTTGCGCCTCTGCCCCCCCTTTCACACACACTTTTTGCCATCATCTTATGCTGCACCATCATGCATCCAGTTGCCACCGTTCACGGCAACCCACTATGGGATTAAAACCAGCATATTGAATGCGTTGCCCAACTTTCACGGGTTCCCTAAGGAGGATCCCTATCAGCATATTGATGAGTTCATAACCATAAGCTCCACACTTCAAATTCATAATTTTCCTAATGAGGTGCTTAGGTTAATTTTGTTCCAATTTTCACTAAAAGAGAATGCCAAACATTGGCTCAGTACTTTACCCGCGAACTCGATCACTAGCTGGGACCAACTTAAGGATGCGTTCCTTAAGAAATACTTCTCCATAGGGAAAACAGTTCATTATCAGAAACTGATTACTTCGTTCCGACAAAATGACAATGAGCCTCTTCACGAGGCTTGGGAGAGGTATGGTAACCTCCTTAGGAAGTGTCCGCACCACGACATTCCACAGTGGCAATTGGTGCAATGTTTTTATGATGGGCTGAATTCTCATTATAGGATGATGGTCGACACCTCCTGTGGAGGCTCGTTAATGAATAAAAATGAGCAGACGGCATGGGAGCTCTTTGAAACAATGAGTGATACCTCCCAACACCATGCCACTTACCAAAGACCAAAGTGATAGGGCAACCCGGCCAACCCGTTCTTCAAAGCCACGGGGTTTGTATGAGGTTAGCCCCTCTGACCACCTCGCGCGTAAGGTTGACTCTCTCGCTGAGAAACTTGATCAGTTTTTGAATTTGGGCTCGACTTCTACCCCGCCTCCTCCTACTTTTCAGGAGGCTTGCTCTCTATGTGCTAGTCCAGCCCATTATGTTACAGAGTGTCCAGCGAGAGACCAGTTTCCAGGTTTTGCAAAAGAGCAAGTTCACGCTGCTCAAGGGTACTCTAATGTTCAGAGTTATCCTAAACCAGGTGATCCTTCTAATAACGTCTACCACCGGTCTTAGGAACCATCCTAATTTGTCGAGTGGCGGCGGCCCAAAGACAATGCCCCCCTGATCCTAGGCCATGGTCCACACTGTTTAATCCTGCGGCCTATCGGTATGCAAACAATCAGCAGCCCCCCCCCTAATCGTGTGCCAGCCCAGTCCTTGAGGGATCCCTCCTTCGAGGATAAGTTTGTAAAAGCATTTGAGATGATGACTGCTACCCAACAGCAGGTGAATTCTCATACACAATCCATTGCACGGATGGAGGCGCAATTGGGCCAATTGGCTAACACGATGAATCGTAGAGAGGAGGGTAGGTTGCCTAGTCAGCCAATTCAGTACCCAAGAGGCCAACACCAGTGTGAGGGGAGTCAAGGGACTGATAACTTCCAACAAGCGAATGTTCTCATGTCCCTTCGAAATAAGAGAGAAATTGAAACCCGACCAGAGAAGCCACAATGTGTGGAGCATCAGGCTCCCTCTTCCCCATCTAATTCCGGGGAGGGGAATTCTCATAGTAAGGAGGCAATCCCTCCAACCACTACTTCGCCACCCACCACCACAACCATGGGCTCTAAGGCACCATCCTACGTGCCTAAAGCACCTTTTCCTGCTGCTTTACATGGCCCATCTCCCTACGCAAAGAAGCCTACTTCTATGGAGGATACGCTAGAGATATTCAAACGCGTGAATGTCAACATACCCCTCCTTGAGGCCATAAAGCAAATTCCGAATTATGCCAAGTTTCTGAAGGACCTCTGCACTCACAAGCGGAAATCTCGGACAAATGTGTCCAAAAAGGTCCTTCTCACCGAGCAAGTGAGCTCAGTCTTTCAATCCATCACTCCCCCTAAGTTACAAGATCCTGGCACACCTACCATTCCCATTGTCATTGGTAGCCATTGTCTCGAGCGTGCACTTCTAGACTTAGGGGCTAGTGTCAATTTGATCCCTTACTCGGTGTATGAGCAATTGGGACTTGGAGAGTTAAAACCCACAACGGTAACCTTGCAATTAGCTGATAGATCTGTGAAGGTACCGCGTGGTGTAGTTGAGGACGTTCTGGTCAAGGTCAATGATTTCTACTTCCCTGCTGATTTTATAGTCCTTGACACAGAACCGGTGAACACCCTCAGACAGCAGACACCTGTTATACTTGGCCGTCCCTTCTTGGCGACGGCCAATGCTAACATACATGTGAGGAGTGGAGAGATGGAGGTCACATTCGGTAATATGACCCTTAAGCTTAATGTGTATAACAGCGCGAAACAACCTCCAGTGGAGGAAGACTGCTTTTCAGTCGATGTTATTGAGGACTTAGTTGAGGAAGCCATGCCTTACATTTTGACTGACAACCCGTTGGCAGCATGCTTGGCACATTTTGGGTATGAGGAGTTTGATATTGATCGATCCATTGCGGAGGTGAATTTATTGCTTGATAGTTCACCACCGAAGTGGACACCACAGTTTGAACCCTTGCCTTCCCTTTCATCAGTCGACCCCTCCATCTACCGAGGTTCCTCCGAAAATGATTGAGCTTAAGCCACTCGGCTAATCTTAAGTATGTGTTTTGGGTGCCGATGATACCCTTCCTCCTATTATAGCGTCGGACCTTTTCGCTATCGCGGGAGGGTCGGAAATGTTGAGTGCTTAAAGAGCACAAGGGTGCCATTGGGTGGTGCATGAAAAGATTTGAAGGGTATTGACCCCTCCGTGTGCATGCATCGCATAAATTGCGAAGAGAATGCTAAACCCTCACGTGAGATGCAGCGGCGGTTGAACCCTAATATGAAGGAAGTAGTGATGAAGGAGGTAGTGAAACTCCTTGATGCGGGTATTATATACCCCATCTCTGATAGCAAGTGGGTGAGTCCCACTTTCGAGTGGTGCCCAAAAGTAGGGCATCACCGTGGTGGAGAATGAGAGGGAGAGATAGTCCCTACGTCTCACCACGGGGTGGCGTGTGTTTGCATCGATTACCGAAACTTAACTCCATGACTAGGAAAGACCACTTCCCATTGCCATTCATTGATCAGATCCTAGAGCGGCTTGCAGGCCAGAGCTACTATTGTTTTCTGGATGGTTATTCTGGATACAATCAGGTGCCTGTTGACCCCGCTGACCAAGAGAAAACGACGTTCACCTGTCCTTTTGGCACTTTTGCCTATCGGCGTATGCCGTTTGGGTTGTGCAATGCACCTGCTACCTTTCAGCGGTGTATGATGTCCATATTTTCAGACATGGTGGAAAAGTTCCTTGAAGTCTTTATGGATGACTTTTCGGTCTTTGGGACTTCTTTTGAGGATTGTCTCCGCAACTTGAGCAAGGTGCTTGAGCGTTGTGTGGAGAAGAGTTTAGTGCTAAGTTGGGAGAAGAGCCATTTCATGGTTCAAGAGGGTATAGTGCTAGGACATGTAGTGTCCAAGAGGGGGATTGAAGTTGACAAGGCCAAAGTTGACTTAATCTCAAAACTTCCACCCCTCTTACATTAAGCAAGTTCGTTCCTTTTTAGGACCGCCTGGTGGTTTTATCGCCGCTTCATTGAGACTTTAGCAAAATTGCTAAACCCTTGTGCGACCTCTCCTTGCCAAGGACACTCCTTTTGTCTTCGATAAAGGCGTGCATGGCGGCCTTACGTCACTTTGAGAGATGCCCTATCCTCTGCGCCTATTATCGCGATCCCACCCGATTGGTCACTTACCATTTGAGATCATGTGTGGCGTCGACTATCGGTCGGCCGTCCTTCGCAGCCAATATGGTGTGACAAGATTCCCCATGCGATATACTACGCGAGCAAGACCCTCTCCGACGCTCAATTGAATTACACCACTACGGAGAAGGAACTACTCGCGGTGGTATTTGCGCTGGACAAGTTTCGGTCCTATCTCCTCGGGTCTAAAGTTGTTGTGTTCTCGACCATGCAGCTTTTACGACCTTGCTTTCTAAGAAGGGCCTTGGCGAGGATAATTCGGTGGATTTTGTTGCCGGGGAGTTCGATTTTGAAATTGGGACAAGAAGGGGTCCAAAATTCGTGGTGACCATTTGTCGAGGATCCTAGTTGATTCCTCGTGTGACACAGTGCCTCTGCGTGACTCATTCCCCGATGAGCAACTCTTTGAGGTGTCACAAGTCAAGCCTCCGTGGTATGCATACATTGTGAATTACCTAGCCACTGGTGAGATTCCATCTTTTTGGTCCCAACAAGATAAGGGCCGATTTTTCTCGCAGGTTGGGCATTATTTATGGGAAGATCCGTACTTTTCAAGTATTCTTGCGGACCAAGTGATCCGTCGTTGTGTCCCTGAATGTGAGTATCATAGCGTTCTTACTTTTTGTCACACTCTTGAGTGCGGGGGGCATTTTAGTGGGAGGAAAACGGCGGCCAAGGTGCTGCAGAGCGACTTCTATTGGCCGACTCTCTTTAAGGACGCCCATGAGTTTTGTAAGACGTGTCTCCGGTGCCAACGCTCCGGGAATATGTCTCGCCGAGACATGATGCCATTGTCCCCTATCTTAGTTGTGGAAATTTTCGATGTTTGGGGGATTGATTTCATGGTCCCGTTCCCGAATTCTTTTGGGAATGAGTATATTTTAGTGGCGGTGGATTATGTTTCAAAATGGGTAGAAGCGGTGGCCACCAAGACTAATGACCACAAGGTGGTTATCAAGTTCTTGCAGAATAATATTTTTAGTAGGTTTGGCTATCCACGAGCGATCATAAGTGATGAGGGGACCCACTTCCTCAATAAGTACTTTGCGGCCCTAGTCCGGAGATACTCCATTTCGCATAAGGTGGCAACACCTTACCATCCGCAAACTAGTGGTCAAGTTGAGGTCTCAAATAGGGAGATTAAGAAAATTCTCGAGAGAACGGTGGGTGCATCACGCAAAGACTGGTCTACTTTCCGGGGCGATCGCGCTGTGGGCTTACCGTCTTTGCATATAAAACCCCATTGGCATGTCTCCTTACCGATTGGTTTTTGGTAAGGCATGCCACTTACCGGTGGAGTTGGAGCATCGGGCATTGTGGGCCATTAAAAAGTTTAATTTCGATATGGCCGCTGCTAGGTCTCATCGTCGACTCCAATTGAGTGAGCTTGAAGAGTTGCGCAATGATGCGTATGAGAGTTCAAAAATCTATAAGGATAAGACTAAAGCTTTTCACGATAAACACATAGTTCGAAAGTCTTTTGAGCCTAGCCAAAAGGTGTGGCTCTTTAATGCGCGCTTACGTTTGTTCCCTGGTAAGTTGAGATCTAGGTGGGATGGGCCTTTCGTTGTTCATAAAGTTTTCCCTCATGGGGCAGTAGAAATAAGAAATCCACGTGATGGAAAAATTACCAAAGTTAATGGTCAACGTCTTAAGCCGTATGTTGAGGGAATTTATAATGAGGCGGTGATTGAGGAGATTAATTTGATCGAACCGGTTTATCCGGATTGTTGAGCGTTAGTGACGTCTAGGAGACTTTAAATCCATGGAGGTTGAGATACCTCTAGTTTGGCCGTGCTCGAACGGCTTGTTGTGGTCTGGTATAGCCACCTAGTTTCTAGCCTTAGGTTTGTGTATCTGGGTTTCGCACAATCTTATTGCCGTGCCTCGGATAGTCATTAAAAACGATTGGCTCTGGCTTCTTTAAGGAAAAACCTTGAGAAATTTAACCTGTTGAGTCATGACTTACCCGGGATTGTGATGATGACCTTCTCTACACAAATTTTAAGTGAGAAATTAGGGAGAAAAGTAGTACCCGTGCCTTTCGCGTGAAGAAAGTGGTGGATTTAATTGTTTTTGTTTCCCTGTTATTTTATCATCTTTGTTTGTGTTTTGATTGTTTTTCGTGATATTTTTACACTTGAGTCTTAGTTTTTCAGGTTTCGAGTGAGACATAGGATGGAATGAGCTGCTGAAAGAATTGTCCGGACCAAAATGCAAAATCGTCCGGACCGGATGTTTTGACAATGGGTTGAAGTTGCAGGGAAAAGTGGAGGTGAAGTGCTGAAAATCTGGTCCGGACCGGATTGACCACGGTCCGGACGGTCGGGTCTGCGCATACAAAGGCCTCCCTGTGTTACGAAAATGTGTCCGGACCGCTTGACCACAACCGGACGGGGCGGTCGGTCGACGGCATCGTTTCCGAAATTCCGTCCCACCGGGCTTGACCACGGTCCCGGGCGGTCCGAGGCCCTCGATCCGGAGAAAACAAAGCGGGCCTTAGTTCGAGAATGCGAGTCCGGACCGGCGACCACGGTCCGGACGGTCCGGTCAAAGAAAGAAAAATAAATAAAAGGTGGTCCACCACATCCTTCCTTCTCCTTCCCCACATACACCCACCCCTCTTTCTCTCTCTAACCCTCCATAACCATCACCTTCTTCCACCACACTCAACCAATACTCTACCAATCCTTCGCCGACATCCCAAAAACGACCACCCCGCATGCCAGCCCCACCCGTCCACGACCCACCACTCCCACGGTACCGCCTCTCACCCACCAATTTCACCATTAAAAAGGCGAGGGTTTTGCCGCTTTCAAGTTCAGATCTACGTCAACCCGATGCACTTTCGGTAGAACCACCTACATATTCTTACTCCTTGGGTTAGGGCTTCATCCTACCGGTGTCGGTTTTGCTCCGGCGACATTTTCCGGCGACATTTTCCGGCCGCCTCTGCCACAGTCCGGTAACCTTTGATTTTTGTTTTGTTTTCATTCTTTTCTTTGTTTTCTTCATAATTTCTTGTAGTTTTAGTAGTCATTCTAGGCCATGACTCGCCGTCGCGTACGGCAACGGACCGAGGACGCTGAAACGTCCGCTAGTCAACCACCTCAACCCAGTCCTCTTGAGCCCGCATGGATCGATTAGGATTAGTGGGCTACCCCCACGTATTTTCACGGTTGATACCTTGAGTCATATACCATTGATTGTGGAGGGGGTAGCTTTACTTGAACGCAGCGGGCTTGAATATCTTTTGGGACCCTTTCCACCGATCCATCCTCGCCTTGTGCGGCAATTCTTCCAAAATTTGGAGACCCAACGATCTCTCACAACTTTGAAAACGACAGTGGATGGAATTTCAATTTATTTTGAGCCCGAGGATATTGCCGCGGCATTTGGTGTTCCTGGTTCCTATGGTTCGGACTTTGAGGACGTGGTCTTAAACACTCGCCCGGCGGATATGGTCGCTCACATGCGACCCGATCTTCACACAGGCTTTACCTGTATCCGCCGTAGTGAACTTCCCCGTCACCTTTTGTTTGTTGATCTTGTAATGAAAAATGTGACCTTTGGGCATAAGGATGAACGCCGTCATACTCGTTTGCAACTCTTATATGCGTTTTTTACTAATACTCAAATCAATATGCCCTTGGTCATTTTTAATGAGTTCAAGCGTTTTATGAACAACCGGGATACCCGGACTCCTATTCCACTCCCACATTTGGTACTTCCTTTGTTACAAGGTTTTCGCTGATGAACAAGTTTTCCATCTTGCCCCCGATGAGCCTAGTGAACCAGGGTATAAGCTTTATGACACTTCCCAGTGGAATAAGAGTGTGTTGGGCATTCGGGGAGCTGCTGCTCCTACGGTTGGGGCCGATGGGGTGCCGGCCGACCTAGACCCTTTATTTGATGATGCGCCCCATGACGGGCCACCTGGACCTGTGCCTCCGGCCCCGGTTGTTGACCCAATCCCATCGGGTCCATGGTCGTTCGGGCAAGCCCAATATGCACATTTGGTGACCGGGTTGGATAATTTGACTAGGGTGTCTAGGCAGACTGAGCGGCGGGTGGCTAATGTGGAGCGCCGCCAGGACTATATTCACGGGGCTATGCAGTATTATGGGGAGCACCAGGCCCGCGGTGTTTATGACTTGACCACCCTTATTCATTCTTTGCATAACCTTCCTCCGCCTGCACCCTTTGTGCCTCCGTCTTATCCTCTTTATCACGGAGATTTGCCAGTGGTGAGTGACGACGAGTGACGTCGTGTCCTTTGTGTTGTACAGTGTCTTTTGGTCGTTTTTTGTTTTTTTTTCTTTTCTTTTCATTTTGTTATGTTCTTGTGTTTTGCGGACTCACATATGCAGGTTGCTTAATGCAAGTTGGGGGGTTTCCCAACCTATTTTTCTCGTGTTGTTCGCTCGTTCGAGGTGATCTCTTTCCTCTCTTTTTATTTTTGTCCTTATCTTTCAAATTTTATGCGTTCAATGCGGACATTGCACTGTTCAAGTTGGGGGGGGAGAGATTACTTTGTCACTTGTCTTGTTTATATTGTTTATATTTAGAGTCTTGAAAATCCAAAAAAAATTTAAAAATTTAAAAACTAAAAAAAAAAAGTTGCGTCAAGGGCATTGGATGCTTGAGTGCACTTAGTCTTGATTGATGGCTATTGATTAGTGTTGTGAGTGTTTGTCACACGAGTTGATGTCTTGATGCGAGTTCATGGATTGGTTTAAGCTTGTGAATGAAATATTGATAGAAAGCACTTGGTTAGCCCGTGTTATCTATGGTTGGATAGTGTTTGATCACTTGAGTTCATGCTCTCTCACGCGCACTATCCCACTTTGGGTGGTCACTGGCCTAGAATTTGGTTTACATGTCATTGATATTCCGGTGTTAGGTGATTGTGCTCATGGACTTTTTGGAACCCCTTCCCTACATTATGTGCTAAAATTGATACTGCTTATCCGGGCATTCATTGAGTAACCGGGCAATCGGGGTTTGCTCCCACCGTATTGTTCGCATCAAAAGATGGATAGACCTTGTGAAGGCATTGGTTGAATATGGTTAGTTTGGGTCTCTCCCTAAAGCCTTTTTGACTCGAGCAATTAAGTCCGAGGGGTCTCTCTAAACCTGGTACCCTAAGGCCATCTGGCTTGGGGATGGCCGACCTAACGCTCGTTAAAAGGGTCAATTAGAAAGCCCGAGAGAACCAGGCATAGCTTGACCACATGAAAAGAGGAAAAAGAAAAAAAAAAACAAAGCAAATAAAAAGAGGAATCCGTTGAATAAAGGGAGGGGGTGAATTTAGCAACACACCGGGCTATTGATAGTGTGAACTGTTTTCAGGGTTGGTGACTCTCTTTGTGCGGGTCTCACTAACACACATGCTATGTGATACATCCCTATCCGATCATAGGTGCGAAGGCTAATCTTTGTGGTAGAATGAATACGAGAATTCACTTGTTTAAGTCTTTGCATGAATGAAGCATCTTGTCCTTGACTTGCACGGCATACAATGCGGCATTTTGAGATGTTGTCGGTCGGGTTTGAGTTGCATTTGAGTGTTCAATTCCTTGTGTGTTTTGTGGGTGATCACTGCTGAAAATCCTCACGAGACTTCACTCGTCCTACCGGGGCCGCCCGCGGGTTTAAAAGACCTACCTTTTCCTTCTAGCTAGTTTAGTCGCAATGTTCTTTTGCTTTACTAGGGACTAGTAAAGTGTAAGTTGGGGGGTGTGATAGGTGTCGAAAAGCACCTATTTGATCCTTTAATTTACACGTTAATAGTCCATTTGTTATGTTACTTGGCGAATTTTGATAGTTGCATGGTGTTTACAAGCATTGGAGCGGGTTGGACCATGAAAAGATGCAATTTGGATGTCCTAGAAGTGCCAAAAGTTCAAAGGAAACGCCTGCAGAACCTGTTGAGCATCCTTGAAAAAGCTGTCCCGGTTCTTTGAAATTCTAGTCCTGACGGACCCTTAAGTCCCATCCGGGACGGTCCGGACCAAGTTTGGTCGGCAGAACGCGATTTTGTGTAACTTTTAGGGTTTTGCATAAATAGAGGCCGGCTATGTACGTTCTGAAAGTGGAGAAATCAGAGTTTGGCAAGGGAGAAAGGCTACTTAGAGAGAAAGATCAAGAGTTATTGATGTTCTTCGCAATTTCCCCAACTTCAAGCGCTCCAACTTCTTCCATGGCCGGCTAAAGCACCTATCTAGGGGAAGGATGAAACTCTACGTCGAGTAACCTCTTATTTTGTGTAGGTTAGGGTTTTAATCGAATCGGATTATATGTTCAGAACTTGGTTTCATAAAACTAATAGGAATCATGGTTTTATTCTTTCAATCTATTGTGTATTTGCATACCGGTTGTCAAATACTAGTTCATATAATTGTTTTCGATGTTGTGTTTGGAGTTAAAGAGATAGATTATGCTTTCGTGAGGCGGATGGCGTGCGCATTGTGAGGCGGTCCGTGCTTCGGGATAGTCTATGCCTTTTAACAAACACGTATTTTCTTGACGATTATCAATGGGGATTGCAAGCCCTAGCGATAGTCCCTTGTGATTCGATTATCAACCTAATCTATACGAAAGTCGTGGTTACGAGGGTAGAGTGGATTCTAAACCCTAGATTCCCTCTCCATCAATTTAAATCCTTTTTAATTATCGCACTTTTTAGTTTAATTATTTCACAACCAATCAAACATCTTTTTACCGAATTAAATTAAAGGTTAATTGGAAATAATGCAACTCAGCCATTTGTCCCTGCGGATCGACACTCGGACTTGACCACTGTTCTTTTGAATAAGGGTTAATTCCTTGTTTTTATAAATATATTTTTGGTGTGAAAAAGGTCCTACCACACCCCTATCCCGATTGTTCTCGCAACAATCACCTGTTCGAAGTTCTGTATTTGAAGTTGGAGACAATTTCGAAGTAAGTTTATCTTTGATTTATTAATCGAAGTGTCTTGTTTCTTTGTTGTTCTTCGATTTCCTAAGTTTGTTGGTTTACATTTCTTCACTTGTTGAAAAAATCCTCTTAATTGAGGTAATTGAACCAATAAAACACAATCGCCTGATTAGATTTGGTTTTTCCAAAGTTAATCTGAGGGAGGAGATTGAAACTCTCTCTAGCACGCTCACACACAATTATTTTCAATTGCAAAGAAGTAAAATAACCAAACAATATTATTAGTTCGTCTTGGTGAGAGGAATCAAACAAGTAAAAAATGATAATCTAATCATAATTTTTTTTGAAGAAAGACAAAAATAAGTTAAAAAGTCAATTTTTACACTTTTTCGATCTTATTCAAAAAATTGAAAGTTCTAATCATAATTTTTTACCTTTTTGGATTCCTCTAACTGAGACTAACCAATAATAATAATAATAATAATAAAAAGATTCAAAACTAACAAATACAAAAAAAAAAATCAAATAAAGACAAAAAAATAAGTTAGGTTGGTTTTTTAGGCCAAACCTCACCTATGCACATGATTTTAGCACACAGATTAGTCCATGCTAGAGAAGACTTTTCTTCTGTTCATCCCATTCCCCCCCTTTTTTTTCTCATCCATTTATATTTGGGCCACTTTTGGGGCATTATTTGAAATAATTTGTTTAACCAATTTCACTTTTTGGATGTCATTTTTGTAAAATACCAACCTGTCCATCCATCTCTATAGTATAGTCTACATACTATATAAACCACGAGTGACTTTTTGCCGAATGTCCCGGTTTTTTTCCTGTATAGTATATCTCGGCCGGTACTAGACCGGTGCAATTCTGAAAAGTACTTTTCTGCTTATGTGCACTTGCTTTTTTTCCCGTCCGTGTTATTATTTTGCTTGGAGTTTATAATCCTATAGTCAACTTCTTTCACTCTGTTTTGTTAAGAGTTTCGAGAAGAATATTTTGAAAAATATTTTTGAGATAGTTTTTGAATGAGTTTTTGGAAAAAGTAATAATTAAATAGAAGTATAATAATTGGAGAGAGATAGAGAGAGAAATGAAAATTAATGATTGGAGAAAGGGTATGAGTAGAGAAAGAAATATGATTAATAATTGAAAAGATGAGAGATGGGGAAATAATCTTTTTAAAATTTTTTTTAGAAATGTGAAGTGAACGCATTGTTTGTCTCTCTCCGTCCCTATTTGCCATTTTTCTTTTTGCTCTCGTATCACTCCCACTTTTAACTCACTTTGCATCCGAACACGCCATATAGGGAAAAAAGGGGGAAGGGGAATGAGTGACCGAGAGAAAGAGCAACGGGGTATTTTTTTTTCCTTTCTAAATAACTTATAACAGGAAAAAGAAAACAAAAACTAAGGCTTTGTTTGGCTAAATCGGGGAAAATGGTTTATTGGTTTATTTGGTTTTGTCCTTATTCAATTTTTTTTTGCATTTGTTAGTTTTCGGTCGATTTTTTGAGTTTTTTGGTTTATTTTTGTCTTTATTCACAAAACTTTAAGTTTGGCTAATAATTTTATACTTTTTAGATTCCTCTCGTCGAGACAAGCCAAGAAACCTCAAAAAATCGACCGAAAACTAACAAATACAAAAAAAAATTGAATAAGGACAAAACCAAATAAATCAATAAATCATTTTCCCCAATTTAGCCAAACAAAGTCTAGATCTATGCAGAGAAAAATAAAAATAAATGAAAGCCGCCGAAAAGGAAGCTCGGTTTTGGAAAACATCCTTCGTCATGGAAGTGGCTCTGAAAGGGACACTGTCGTTGCCACCTCAGCCATAGCTGAAGAAATCGAAACCAATACAACGAGATTCGATTGACCATAGATTGGTGGTGGCCAATCCGAAAAGGCAAGGAATTGGGGAGATGATCATCTCAAGAGAGGGTCTCAACTCAAATCCACAAGGATAGTGATAGAGGAGATGAGAGGTGGGTTGGGGTGGCTGAAGATGGACGAGGAAGGCGGGGGAGTGCGGCGCCAGAACCCCAAGATAAGAGAATTGCTCTGCACATTCTCTCTCTCTCTCTCTCTCTCTCGCAGCTCGTCTTCATCGACGGGGGCATAAAGATGGGTATCACTGCATTTGGGCTGGCTCTTATGTTCGTGAGACTTAAAGCGAACTTTTTTTAAATGAGATACTCAATCTACTTTGTATAGTTAAAAATACTTAAGAAAAGAAATTTCATATGAAGTTATTACAACCATTTGAGAGTATAAGTACCCAAATCGATAACCTTTGCAGCAATTCAATTTTTATACAAGCCTAATTAGTAATTACTCTATGGACCTATAAAATTGGGGATCCGCAAAATTGGTAAAAAAGTCGAGAACTTAAAACGGTGGTTTTACGAGCTTTAGCTCAAAGCTAGGTGTGCACTACATGTATGATACCCATCAAGACAAACCGAAAGCACTAGGGTACCAGCAAGTATACAATGCTCGCAAGACACTGGTCTAATTACATTGGTTAAAGTCTTTAATTTGTAGAAAATTTGTATGTGTGTGTTACTATGCTATTAACAGTTGATGTAAATACATACATGTCCTATTTTCCAAATCCACCGATGCATGGATTTATTCCAATTGATATTTTACAGCTTAGGTTTGCATTTCAAGGAGCAACAAAAAACAAAACATATAACGGAAATACTAGGGCAGACTGCAGAGAGAATGTTTTAGAGAGAGAGAGAGAGCAAGGGGAGAGGTGTACGCGAGAAGCTTCACCCTAGGCCAAACCCTAGCGACCACCACCCCTCCCCCTCCCCCTCCCCCACCGCAACTCTTCCACCTTCTTCCTCACTCCTCTCCTCCTCTCCTCTCCTCTTTTACTTGCCCATGGTTTCCGGCAACCCCCCACCGTGTGCCAGCTTCTCTCCTCCTCCTATGGGCGGCCAAAACCCGATTTTTTGACAAGAGGGAGCCAAATCTGGGTTTCCAGATACGGGCTCCTGACATTGACGGCGGCAATGGCGACGGTGGTGTGACAACTCCGGCAATCTTTCTTCTTGTTTTTTTAGTACTTTTTCTGTATTTTCCTTTATTTTTTCGTTTTTTTAGCAAGTTGTAATATGATTTGCTTGGTGGTTAATGGAAATTTTCTCTCTTTCTCAAAAAAAAAAAAAAAAAAAACGGAAATTCTAATTACCCATAAAATTTATCTAAGAAATTGTTGAGAATTTGAAATTAGTGGCTTAAATTCACTACTCATAACTGGTTTCAAATTTTGAATAATTTACGATCGAGTATTGCTGAACGTTAAAACTACAGTGGATTATTATTGACGGGTCAACCTTCACAACTGAGGCCTTGCCCGTGGCCTACGCACTAGTGTTTTACTAGTATTAAAAGTTCAAGAATAATGATACTGACACAAACTTTAGGTCACAACCAATCACAAACCCACTCACATGGGGTGTGGGACTCGCACGTAGAGCCCATGTGGAACTCACACCCCATGTGAGTGAGTTTGTGGTTGGTTGTGGCACAAAATTTATGTCACAATCATTTTGTAAGTTCAACCAAGAGTAACAAACTTTGGGTCTTGTTCGTTTTGGTTTTCAAGAACCGGTTTTCTCAATCATTATTCAACTATTACCTCTATTTTTATTTTTATTTTTATTTTTATTTTTCTCTCTATCTCTCTCCAATCATTAATACGTATTTTTTAAATTATTATTCCTATTTCTTTCTCTAATCATTATGAAAACTAAAATTCAAAACCCAAATCAAACACAACATTGCTATCTCGAAGGGATATATTTAATCAGGCCAACCTTATCCATATCCATTCGGCAAAAAGAGATTTTCAACTTTGCACCAATTGTGTTGATTGTGGGAGTGAAGTGGAAGTAAAAAATAACCTCTTTTTTTTTATGAAGAGATAAAAATATCGTAAATCTACCAATAAAGAATACAGCCACCTACAAAAAAAAATTAAATTAAAATTTAAAAAAAGGGAAAGGAAAAGGAAGAAACTACCGGTGCATGCGTCGCTGCTGACACCTATCGCCGCCCGCAGATGTTTGATTCACACTTTTGTAATCTCAATTGCAACAGTTTTCACGTGCTAATTGGGTATAGTTTTGAGAAAAGGAATGGAGTGGACTTTTGAGGAATTTTACTCAAATTTGAGTTTTAATAATAAAAAAAGGGGATAAGAAGTGAAGATAGGGTGCACACCGGTCCGATAGCCCGCCCAATCCAACTTCGTTTTTTTAAGGCATGGGATAACTATTTAGGCCCAAAGGGTTGGGCTGTGTTGAGATTTTAAGCCTATTTACTAAATGGGTTAAGTTTGAGAAATTCCTCTAAGGCCCAACCCAGTTCAATTTAAATAATATTTTATTTTAATACTATATTTATGTTAGTATGTTACCGCTGGAACCTAGCTTCTTACTGCTTAGGGTTAGATTATATTGATGAAGAGGCGCATCTCCTCGTCTCTTTTTATTTAGTAAGATCTCATCGTCTCTTATTCAACGACCTTCTTTGTCTGCACCTTAATATCTTTTAATAGTTTTGAAAAGATCATCAGGCTTGTTAGACAGGCTTGGTATATTAAAATTTTATTTGGGCTGAGTTTTGACATGTTAAATGAAGCCCGATTATAAATTGGCCAAATTATGAATGTACAAATCTTGTTATTATTTAGTACAAGCCCGGCCTGACCAAGTGTATGTGCATCCCTAAGTGGAGATACTCTAACAAAACCAATTTGTTGAGGTGCTTTAGGGATGTTGATGGGCTCGTTTTAAAGTTTTTCTCCTCAATGTAGCTTAGAACAGCATTTAGGGAGAGACGTGATGCTCTCAGGGTTCTTTTTCCACATTGTCTCTCCCTTTCTTTCTCTTGTTCTCTTGATCTAGACTAAAAAAGTTATGTGTGCCCGTTGGATCCAACACACATGATCCAAGTTGTTCAATAATTTATAATAAATGGTTTTAGGGGAAAAAAAAGCTCAATCAATCAATTCTAAATAAATGATCCAATCTTTGAATTTTCATTCAGAATTTAAGGTCTTGAATTGTGAAATGAATTTTTAAGAAAATTTAAACAATTGTGTGTCTGCTACGCTCTGATCTAAACTACGAAAATTGTAGGGTTTGTTGAGAAAAGCGTAGTTTAAAAAAATTATTTTGATCTAACATCCATAGGTATTAAAACAATCCATATTTTGTGTGTTTTTATTCCTATTGATGCCTGATCAAGATAATTATTTTTAGGAATACTTTTCTCAACAAGCCGTACAGCATCTGTAGTTTAGATTCAAGAGATACTGGACAAACAAATGTCTAACTTGCCATCACAATTCATTCAAAATTCAAGAAAAAAATGGAAGATTTTAATTAATTAATTACAATTATCTGAATGAGCTAATTTTTTAGAAGACTGCTCAAATAATTATTTTAAAATTGTCGAACAGCTCGAATCATTTGTATGAGATTCTAAAGTGACCTTTGCACTATGTGATCCACGGATCCTTAAGTAACATAGTTAAGAAAAAGAAAAAAAGAAAGTAAATATAATATAGTAATGTAGAAACATTGATAGAGATGCCAATAACAAAAATGTAAAATGTAACATTCAAAAAAAAAACTAAAATGTAAAATGTACATTGTTCGAACTTGAGGAGGTGTTGTGCACAGCCGTGCAATCCGTGCACCTCTCAGCCTTGCAATCTCCCCAAATTTGTATGTTCACCATCATTTTCACTTAAAAACTGGTGCGCATGCTCTTGTGAATCAAAATCATGCTCATCAAGCCATCCTTTAGTGTTCCGGTTTTTTTTTATAAAAAAAATCAGATGTTCTGACCATTTTATACAAATTTCGATTAATTTTTAGAGACTATTTCCACCGTTCAAGGTAATCCCAATTTAATATTTAGAGAAAACTCTAGATAAACTAACTCTAAAAAAATTAATAGCACTCGAGAGCTTTCGAATGTGATCTTAGCGTGGTTGAGATTCAGGGGAGATGTATGGAATTGACCCTTCCGATGTCGGCAACCGCCGACCGAATGAGATTTGGACCATTCAAACCCGCCGCCCCAGCCTTATAGTATTACTATCTGGAAAGTGCTCTCAACGTCCTGTGAAGCTTCCCACTTTTAAGTTTTTCCTAATCACGTGGCCAAACCTGCCACAGACACGTGTAGACAACTAGGATAATAAGACCAAAACAGCTTTCCAGCAAATGTTTTGGATAAGGTTTTTTGCCACGTCACGTACCCATTACTTTTGAGCAAAAATCTGATGCGGCCGAGTGTAAGGTCTGGATTCGGTTTGGGCCTTACAACTTAAGTAGAATAAGCTTATCATCAAAATAAAGGCTTGTTCCTAGCCAATTGGACTATTTCAGATTTAATTGTGCAAATTTGAGTCGGATTGTGAGGTGTTGAGCACATCAGAGGAGGATCAGACACAATTAAGGTCAATCGAGAGCTATTGGGTTTAGTTAGAGCCGAACTAAGGTGATCCAATGGAGTTCACAGAGTGCTAAGAAAGGCAAGGAATAGAATAGGAATGAACCAAGAGGGTAGAGGAGAACCAGAAGAGATGATGAAAGTTGACGGATGTCCTCTATTGAGGCGACGAGGGTGGACAGTGTATGATTGCTACAACCAAGGAGGATTAGGCAGACTTGACAGAGATTGGATGTTGGTCAGGATAATCGGGCGATTTTAGATTTGACGACCATCAAGTTGTGATCAATTGAAGCATAGTAAGCAAAGATACATTCTTTCGGGCTGAGTATCTTAGTTTTTCTGGTGCTAATAAGCTCGTCTGGTAATGAAACAGACACTTACTAGAGCGATAGATTAGAGATGATCAATGGTGACCTTAAGTAGTCTAGTTCAATTGGGATTCAGGCTGCATGTGGAGGAGGATGGGCAACCTAAACAGGCTTGTGGTGAGTTTTGGCAGACAGAGCTATTGTTAGGTATGGGACAAGTAGTATAGGTCTTTGTGACGGTGAACAAGAGAAGCAATAGTTGCCAAGACACATAGGAGAAGGGAATGAAAGTATAAGAAGTTACAACCAAAGTGTACATGTGTGTTGGGTATCTAATTAGATAGTGTGTGATATTTCTAATTAGATGGTGAGCAACTGGTTGTTGTGGGATGTTCACAAAGGCTATAGACATGAATTGAGATGGCGACGTGATGATGCATCCCAGGTTCTCTTCCTTCTGCGGTTTTGTGACGAGTTCCTCTCCAGATGTGTGGCCACATGATAAGGAGAAAGTGTCATGAGATTGTGTCCTATAATAGGGCATAGGCGTTCTAGGTTCGGTCGACGCGGTTTATGGCATATCGAGTGTGCAATGCAAATGCTTAGTCACGTAGGAGCATGGTATAAATGGACTCTAACGTGAGCACTCTGTTTAGATAAGGGGTGCAGATATCCACCAAAATCGGTGAGCTATAGAGATCTAGCATGTCATGAATACATCCTATAGTTTGTGTTTCGCAATTTGGGGGTGCAATGATGCTCAATAGGGAATGCGGTGTGTTGGTAGAAACAGGTGTGAGCCTCTTCCTAAGCGGTGTGTGAGACAATCTGGTGGAATGAGCCTCAAATGTAAGCAGAGGGATGCTAAGTTGGTTCTCTGGACAGATAGATGCTTGAGTGGCGAATTTTGTGATCACCCCACATGGGTGAAGGGGGTGATTGTTGAAGTTCAACCAAGTGATTGGAGTGCGTGAAGCATTGCATTGAAACCTTGAGGTGTTGGCGTGCTCATGGATGGGGTAGCTGTGTGCCCCCTTGTGAAGTCATAGGTGACGATTTTGGACTCCTCCTTCCCCTTTAAATTGCGTTCAAGAGTGTGGTGTAGCAATGTGAGAAAGGGTGAGGTTAAGTGAAAGGGGGAGCCAGTTGTGGCTCCTTAGAGTCTTTTCAACCTTTGTGTGTGTGTGTGTGCGTGTGCGCGCACACTAAACTTCCCATCCAAACCCTTAAAATGCGGATTTCGTCCATACCTCAAACATTATAGACGCCATTCATGGATATATTGTTGGAATATTTCCAAAATATTCAGTGAATATTAAATGTTGTAATTGGTAAACAGTTTTAATCCAATAAATGTGTCTATTCAAGTTAAATGAATAGTCATGACTATACTAAAAGTTGTGACTATTCAAGATAAGTGAATAGACCCGAAAATTGCATTGAAATGGTTTAAACCAAAAGGTGTGTCTATTTAGGATAAATGAATAGACATGACTATTGGATTTAAATGGTGTAACCATTGGTTTAAATGAATAGGTATAATTATTTGTGATCAATCACAATGGTTTGAATGTAAAGATGTGACCATTGGTGTATGGTCATGAGTCTATGCTCATATAAAGGCTAGCAATTCCACCAATATCCAAGATAGAAAAAAACGATTATGATTCTAGTTGCTGTTTCTCTCTAGAATTATCTCTTACATATATTTTTGGCAGGCTCGCAAAATCCGAAGGTACATGTTCTGGTTCCTCTTCGTCTGTGCATGGCGCAATTGAACAAACAGTCAATCGGGAATGGCCTTCATTGTATCTTAGAGTCAAATTCGCCGGCAACCCAGTGCACACCAAATTCACTCGAATTGGTGGGGGCAAATATCGTCTTAAGAAAAGCGGCATTGTAACGTGCCTTGAAGGAAGCATTTATTCTCTCCATTTTTATCCATTTCCATCGGTTATACAAATTTTGCACCTAACATATAAATTTTCTTTATTGAGGCGAGTCTGGAACTTGTGCAGTTAATAGTTCGATTTCTCCCAGATCCCATTTTAAAATTTTTTTTGAACTAGGCCACCAAATCTGGTTTTGCGCCGTGACATTCTACCAATTTGTTTGGAACTTCTGATACAAAAAAATATGAGCGCTAGGCTAAAATTTACATGGTTTATATAAAAGCCTAAAGGTTATGAATCTATGCAGAAAGACGTCGTGTAAAAAAACTAATAATCGTTAGGGTAGAAATCGTCATCATTTGTTCTCTAAATTCCATGCTTGTTTGAGTCGATACTCATGGGTGGATATGTCAACTCCTAACATAATACGATTTTCTATTTCATAGGTAAGGAATCTACACATAGAGAATATATAAAAAAATAATCACCGTTTCGTTTAAAAATTGTTAGGGTAGCAATCATCACCACTTGTTCTCTAAATTCCATGCTTGTTTGAGTCGATACTCATGGGTGGATACGTCAACTGCTAGGATAATACGATTTTCTATTTCATAGGTAAGGAATCTACACAGAAACAATCATCGTTTTGTTTAAAAATCATTTGGGTAGCCATCGTCACCATTTGTTCTCTAAATTCTATGCTTGTTTGAGTTGATACTCATGGGTGGATACGTCAACTCTTGGTGTAATGCGATTTTCTATTTCATAGGTAAGGATAATACGCATATAGACAATAGGTAAAATAATTACAATCATTTTATTTAAGAAACATTAGGGTAGCTAGCGACCACTATTTGTTCCCTTATTTCCATGCTTGTTTGAGTCAATACTCATGGATAGATATGTCAATTCCTATAATAATGCAATTTTTCTATTTCATATAAAAAATAAAAGTCAGAAGCAAAAATAAACGTTTTTTTTAAAAGTAATATAAAAAAAAAATCTACGTCACTTTTGGGTTCCTATTACAGTGTGATCATTTGAGCAGGCCAATGAAATTAAAATATGCAAGAATGCCAATCTATGTGACGTTATATGCACAGTTAGTGGTACCAAATGTTCGATAGATATTGAAATCCTTTACATTTTAATCTATTGTATCAAAAACTAGTGGGTAGAAGTAATACCACTCATATGAACAAGTTGGGTAGTTTTATTAATACCAGTTTTCAGTCAAGGATTTCGGGCTGGATTTTTTTTTGGTATTTGGAAGGTTTTAAAATTTGTTTTTGCATGATCCAAACTGTCCAATGTGTTTAAAACATGTTTCTAAGAGTCATCGCGAGAAATTATAAAAAAAATACCTAGAAGGGCTTGATTCAAGCAGTTTTTCACAAAAACTGTATGGGAGCTGATTTGGAGGCTTCTTTTTTTGATGCAGGCACTCCAAAATTTAATAAAGTTACAAAACTATCCTTTTCAAAATATAAAAATTACTGGAGGCACTCCATTCCAAAATTATCTCCTCATTTACTTCAGGCACTACTAACTGAAACTACTTCACCCGAACGGAAAAAGCTTTATGAATTCCTCACCGTTCAAAAGTATATGGCTAGACAACACCAAAAAGAACATTCAATTTCACTTATATAAACATAACTAAATAGCCCTTAAAAAAAATCTGGAGAAAGCAAAAGTCAAAGGATTCAATTTCGACAAGCCATACAAGTCATTTTTTCTTTAGTAGATGCATGATATTAGAGCATCGGAATTAAATTCATGACCTGGGATTTAATCATGGACAGCCATAAGAACAACAAAGAGAGAAGCCGATTTGAATCCCTTTCTCTAGGAGGAGCACGACTAAGATTTAATAAAATGTGGACTCAACAGCTTCACAATCTCCAAAAACCTGACTTTGTCTTTAACATCAAATAATGTCTTCAACTTCTCATCACAGAAGATAAAATTTCCATTCTTCAGAACATGAATCTCTTTTTTTTTTCCATTAATTCTCATTGCAGGTGTGAGATGATACTCATATAATTTGCATAGCTATCACGCCATGTAACGAAGAAAAATATAATCAATAACCTGATGGAACAGAATGCAAGCCAGAGAGGACGCTCAGGAGCAACTACTGGCGACGAAAGGTAACGGAGAGCGGCGCTTGACGGCTAGAGTTTGGGTGAGCATCCATTTTTCTTCTTCTGCTAAGCGTTAACGAAGAAAGCAGAGAAGAAGAACACGTAAAAAAAATTGGAGTGCCAGAAGTAAAATTAAAACTAGCAAAAGGGTGGTTTTGGAAAACCACAGTAGTTTGGAGCGCCTCCATCAATTTTTGGAGTGCGATTATCAATTTCCAAACTGTATATGTACAGTTTTTGTGAAAAATTTCTCAGATCAAGCCTTTCATAGTATTTTGTTTTGACGATTTCTGGCGAGGATCCTTAAAAGCACGTTTTAAACACGTTGGATGGTTTGGATCATAAAAAAAATATCGGAAAGGTCGATCCCGGACTCCGGGAATCCCGGACTAGAAAGTTCCTCTATTATTCCATTGATAGTACTTATTCTTCTTTCCTTTTTTTTTTTTCCGGTAGTTCTGATCCTCTCTCCCTAGAGGGAAAAAAACCGTTTGAAATCGAATCGAATTATTAAGAGCCGTGTATTAATAAAAAAATTTATCTTTGGCCAAGAACTTTATATGGCATAAAAAGCTCAATTTATTCGAGTTCATCTCGACATAGTTAAAACTCGTTTAAAATTAGCTTCAATGCTAATAAAATAATTTGTACCTAACATGTCTCACCATGAATCTTTGACAAAAAGTCATACACATACTTGTTCGTGTTCCAGCATGAATGTCTGAAGCGTATCTTTCCTTGCTTCTAGATTAAAAGGAGGACCTTATGCTTCTAAATTGAAAACTCTCTATTTTGGCACTCCCTATCATTTGAGGAAATTGTTTAATGATCCCTAATCTATGTTTGTCTATTTCTTAATTAGGGTGAGTTTCCAAATGAATTTTATCAAAATCTGATAAAATCAAGCCTTTGATTTTATCCATTCGAAAACTGAGTTGATAAAATCAAGGCTTGATTTTATCAAATCTTGATAAAATCTAGATAAAATCCATTCGGAAACTCACCCTTAGTCCTTCTAAGTTGTATTTAGTCAAGTAATCTATTGTAGATACGTGATTTTATTAATTTGATTGGTTAATTTGATACACACACAAAAACCTATACTGTTATAAAATACTATATGGATGGCCCACTTAGAAGACTTCGGCAGCATAAATATGGTTGGCACAGTAGTTATAGTTATTGCTTTGTAAAACACTTTCCCTATAAATGCTGAATTAAATAGATCAGCTTTGTACAATTGATGAGAACGAGAGAAGAAAAGATGAGAGAGATATAGAAAGCTCAAGTTACTCGAGTTCATATTGACATAACTAAAACTCATTGAAAATTGGCTTCAATGCTAATAAAATAATTTGTACCCAACATGTCTCCCCATGGAGAAAAACTTGGGTGCCGAGAGGGTAGCATCCGACGTTGTGCTCTTCCGGCACATTCGAGCCGTCCAAAAGTGTATTGGATGGTCCGGATTAAAAAACTCTCTCACCTCACTCTCTTTCCTCTTCCTCTCTCTTGTTTCTCTCTCCAAATCCGAGCAATCCAATATACTTTTGGATGGCCTAGATATGCCGAAAGGCACCACGTGGTGCCCTATTTGCACCCAAGTTTTTCTCCTTCCCATGAAACTTCGACAAAAATTTATACACAATTACACATACTTGTTCGTGTTCCACACGTGCGTGTCTGGAGCGTATCTTTCCTTGCTTCTAGATTAAAAGGACCTTCATGCTAGGCGACTCTCGTGAATATATATATATATATATATATATATATATATATATATATATATATAGAGAGAGAGAGAGAGAGAGAGAGAGAGAGAGAGAGAGAGGAACTCTCTAGTCCGGGACCCTTGGGTCCGGATCTCATAGTTCCGGATCAAATTTTGATGATCCGATCCGTCCAATGTGTTCAAAAGGTGTTTTCCAAGGCCAACGTGAGAAATCTTCAAAAAAAAAATCCGGGAAGGGCTTGATCCACACAATTTTGTAAATATGCAGTTTTTGCGAAAAACTGGGTGGATCAAGCCCTTCCCAGTATTTTTTTTTGAAGATTTCTAGCGCGGGCCTTGGAAAACACCTTTTGAACACATTGGACGGTTCGGATCGTCAAAAAAATATCGGGAAGGGCTTCAAAATGCTTCAGTCCGGGATTTCCGGGATCCCGGACTAGAGCGTGGGCGTATATATATATATATATATATATATATATATATATATATATATATATATATATTAATGTTATACATAAGGAGACATACATCAATCATGTAAGATTTTGCAGAAGGGTAGATGTTTAATTTGATAGATTAATAATCCATCAACATTTTTTTTGCACAGCGAAAAAAGAATTTCATTGACTAAGGAACCCAATAACAACATACCAAAGGGAGCAATCAACCTAACCCTCTCGAACCCTCTCGAAAGAAACAAAAGCCACAAAAATAATCCAAACAAATACAATAATGATAAAAAACCAACGCTGGAATGGAATGTAGACACCCCAAAAACTATGAGACCACCAGATGTTGGAACCCAGTAGAGAACTCAACTTAGAGAAGACTGAACCCAAGAAAAACTATCCAGAGGCAGCAGCAGCAGGCCATAAAAGCAACAACCCGAAAGCACTCAGCGGCAACCAGAAAGCACATAGAGCATCCATCAACATCCTAGACTTAAATTAAATCTGATTCCACATGGCTTTAACCCAGAAAAATACTCAGGCCCAAAACATTCCAAGACAACTTACATGGTTCCAAAAGTTATGGCCTGAGAGAATAACTAAAGATTAGTGAATATTTTCAGCCCTTGTTCTGTTGAGGGCTTCCATCTCCGCAATTTTGCTAATGACCTCCTCTTCCTCTCCATCATAGCTAATCCCAAAAAGCTTGTCAACTTTCCAGATGGCCTGAGCTTCGTCTAACAGAATTCTATTCTTGTTGTTTAGTGCTCCTGATGATATTGATGCCGATAAAGCTGCTGATGCCACAGTTGATCTTAAAACCACACACTTTATTTTTCTGACCTTTGGAGACTATTGCCTTTACTTTTGTATAACCCAGGATCTCATCAATACTCTTCCTATTTTTTTCCCTTTTATCTCCTTCACTGCTGCGTGAATAGGGATTTGATTAGAATCAAAGTGATCGAGATGCTCTTCATTGACATTGTTACCGGCGTGCTTTTCATGTGGTAGTTCCACAGAATTAACTATCTCCTTCTCTGTTTCAAATATTGTTGTGCTATTCACCAACAAGTCAGATTCTTCATTAGGCTTAGAAAGTTTCCCAAAGCTATCGGCCACCATGTCACTTTCCCCTACCAAGATATTATTTCCCAAGGGAGAATCCATTGAGCCCATCACCACAGCCTCTTCATTAAGAAAATGTGGCACGCCTTCTCCAGTTTTTGAGATTACTGTCTCCTCAGTGCTTGAGTCTTCTTGTTGTGACCCATATTTTGAGTTCACATCATCTGCTTTTTCCACCTCATCCCTACTCCTTTCCATGTCATCATCTTCAACCAATGGATTTTCCTTTTCCATGTCCAAAGCCGATGAAGTACCGAAGAAGCTATCGTTTATGAATCTGAATGAATCTTCTTCAATAACTCTAACGGAATAACTTACCTCCTCAATGATCAGGTCAACATTGCCTTCCAGTTTGTGGAAATTGTTTGTTGCTATCAGGATTTTTGCTTTTGCATAAGAGTGTTCCTTCAAAGTTGCTTCATCAACTTGCAGAAAATTTCCCAATCTGTCACCAATTTCTTTGAAAACTGGATATGACCAAGCATTAAGTGGCATACCAAAGCATGATAGCCAGACAAATCTTTCTTCGCTTGCTTGTTCACCTCTCCAAGGCCTTATTTCCTCAACCCAACTAGTTAACCATTTATCTTTGATGGACGAGTCTCTGGATGCCATATCTGGGAAGGTGATAATTATGAATCTTCCTCCAAGGTTTTTTATATGAACCTTAATGTTTCCTTCTTTTTTGAATACTTGTTCTAGATCTCCTGAAGAGACCAGTCTACTTATTGTAATATCTCTTCAAGGGTACCAATCGAGCCAAGACCGTCATCCACAGTGGAAAGGAGCTATCCTAAAGGGTTCATCAAAACCTCGGACGTTCACCACAGGCAGTAAGCAATGAGAAAGTGAAACTCAAATATCGAAATCAAATACAAACCCAAAACCTCTTGAATTTGACGTATGAGCAAATGAATAACAAAGAACACTTGTTTAATGTATTATACACTTAAGTGGGTTGATTTACAGTCATCGTTAGTAAATAGTTTTTCAAATTATTCACAATTTGAGAATTTTTCTGATTTTTCTGGTCGAGATGAATCATAAACTTGAAAAAAAATTAAAAAATGGACCCAGACATAAAATTCTGCAAAAAACAAGAAAACTTTAAATTTGACATGTTGTGTTGGATTGCCGATCCAAGAAAAAAAGAATGTTGTGTTAGAATATGGATTCTTAGAGAAGTGTAATTCAGAGTCCATTAGTCTCAAATTGTTTGGAAACAAAATGCTAATTATTGGGCTGGGTGAATAATCATTCTTCCACCTTTGGGCCATCCAATAGAAATTTGGGCTTCATATTGTGTTTATCTCTTCAAGTGATTCGGCCCACAATGCCTATGTTGTGCTACCTCTTTATGAAATAGAAGACGAAAGGGGAAAAACAAAGGTAATCTTATGTTGCTCGTCTAGCTCCGTTCTACAAATTGACTTAAACTAAATAAGTTTATGGAACTGGCTTGTTGATTGTAATTGGATTGATGTATTCTAAGAAAGTGACCTGTCTCGTAAAGCGTGATAGTCAATTTTGAGTTTAAATCATATTTATAAAACAAGAATTTGATGTCATATCTCAAAGTAATTCTTGAGTTGAGAATTTGCTGCCATAGCTCCTTTGACATATTCTACAAGGAATCGCATTACTAGACTAAAATGAGAATTTGATTAATCCCTTACTCTGGTAATTTTAGATTTTTGGCTCAATTCTTATAAGTGAATTCCTCCTGCTCCTACTCAAACTCCTATTACATGAACCCCTACAATAGTAGTAACTTAGTAATCAGGGGGTGTTATTGATCGAGTAGAATCAATTGATCATGTACTTTTTCCATATCGGAACATTTCATTACAGAGCTTTGTCCCAATTTTAATTGGACCCCGATACTTGGCAGTAAAATTGTTCCCTCAAATTAATTGATTAAGTTATAAAAAAAAAAAGAAAAAAAGCTCCCACTACAACTTCGATTCCCATGTTAATGCTCTTGTCTTTATGGTTTCTCCTTACTTTTTTTCATCTTTCTTTTCCGAAAATGTTAGGATTCCCCCGAAAACATCCTTGAAACGAAATGGACGGCTCAGACCCATAAAATTTGAATCTGAACCATCTATTTCTCTTTCTTTATGTTTTCGAGGAAAAGTTTTTCTGGACTCTACAACTCTTTCTTTTCTAGTTCAAAGTACCTGTTGGCACGTAGGTAGAGCTTTTGAAAAGGGTATAAGCTTTTGAACACTATTTGATATGAAACCAAAGTTCAAGAACAACTAGTCAACAAAGAAAGTAATATCTAAAAACATCCTTAGCGGAACACCCCCTAACAATAACAATAAAATGGGTTATGTTATTGTTATTGTTAGGGGTGTTCCGCTAAGGATGTTTTTAGAAAAAATTAGATTTTCACGATTTTTTATGTAATGTATTGTGAGAGAATGACATGTCTTGGTTTTTTTGTTGAAAACATTATAAAAAGTCAAAGTAAGCATGGTTGTTAGTAATTTGTCCGTAAAAATACGACGGGCGGACATATATGAAACATACATAGATCCGAGCAAAGACATATATCCAAGTAACTGTCCGGTGTATATGCGCTCCACAATCCACCATGTGAGAGTGAGACTTGCGTGTGTCCGACGGTGACGGACACATCTCTATTTGAATCCAACCTCGCTCATTTGTTTAGCATAGTTCACATGAGGCCCCACTTGCGCCTGTAGTCTGACCGGGAAACAAACCAGCAAAATCAAGCATTATCAAAATCGGCCTAGGGAGTTAATGGAGAGACTTGTGTTCCAAACTCCACTAGATACTTCGGTAATCAACAGTAAATTAAAAAGCCAGCAATGCATGATTATGCTTCAATTGTGGATTAGGAAGTAAAAAATGGTCAAATCACTTTGCTAAAGTTGTGGGAATTAGGCAAAAAGGATCTAATTGAAAATCTCGAAATTTCAGGACAGATGGGTGAGTCTTGGTTTTGGAAAACAGGCCACATGCAATAGTAGAAAAACAAGCAAGAATCCAAAACAAATGTTGGTAAACCATGTGCTTTGCTTGGGAGAAAGGAAAACATAAGTCATGATTTACGCGAGGTTAGGTTAGATTTTGTTTGTCTATTGATATTCTTTAGAAGGATTTTCGGGCACGTACTGTAAAGTTCTCAAATTTTTAGAGTTAGGTATGCGTTGTAAAATTCTCACACTTTCACTTGGGCAAAATATTTAATAAGTAGACAAAAGGACCTAAATGCACATGAAAAAACGTGAAGATAAACTGCATTGTCATTCACAATTGCAAAGGCACGTTGAGAGAAGTGATCCTTATGTCTTTTGATTGAAGAAATCATTCAATCTTACTATACCATTAACATTTCAATTTGTGTACCACATATTTAACCGTGTCTCTTTCAAATTCGTTTGGTTTACTTTTTTTTTTTTTAAAGGCTTCTTAGTTTATTTTTTTGAGCAAGCAAAAATCATTCCATTCATGAAATAGTGCAACACTTGGTTGCATAGTCCATACAATAAATAACAGGCCATTCAAAATCTTGGGGATATATTTTGGTTAACTCTAGGTGGGATATTGTAATTCTGTAAACATTATGGGTAAATGCCCCTACTAGACAAATAATAACCGTAAAAGAATAAATCAACCATAGATCGAAAATTGAGAAATAAAATGTAAGGTGCATCTTCATTTTCGATGGATAATATATTTTAATTTAATGAAAAGCTTATATAATTATGATAAATATTTACAACTTTTGACCTAATTTGTTGTTTTTTAGTGGAGGCACGTAACTTCGTGTAATCTTGCATAGAACTTCCCTACTTGCAACTATTCTAGGCATCATCAACCAAGGTGCTAAGGAATTCGCTAAGAGCATTCTCATCAGACTCAACAAAAATTAGGCCAAATTTAACCTCAAGAATACTTTTTATAAATTAACAAGTCATTTTTTTAAAAACTCACAAAATCAGACTCTCTATTCAGGAAGTCAGGAGAGAGAATTGCTTTGACCTATGAATAGTGGCTCAAAGGATTTACCGAGTTACTGTAGCAAAGTTATAACTTTTGCAGATTTACAAAAAAATTGTTGAGTCTGATTTTGGGGGTTTTTTCCTCTTTCATTCAACAACTTAGCTATCAGGGAGATTTACCTCCCCTGATTAGGATGCTCTAATATGTGTTTGGTTTCGTCTTTAGGTAGCAATTCATGTACTTCTAGCTAATCAAATGTGTACATAATAGTTCATTTTTTTTAAAGGATATTTACATGTAAGAGTTTCGATTAGTTAACTCATATCAATAAATATCTTTAATGAGCACAAACTATTAACTTTTGAGAACCAGATCCTTTCCAGTCCATATTATGTAGGAAAGACATTTCTTATTTAGACCGTCCATTGACATATTAATGATTTTAATTTCCTCATAAACTCTCATGATCGCAGTAAATTAATGGTCTAGATCAGGTTAGTTTCATTTTTTTTAACTTTAGGCAAAATATGAGCGTTACTCGGTCAAATCCGACAGCAGAGGGACTGGGTCGAATACCAAGAGGTGACTGACATAGGTTAATGATCCATACAAAAATTTCCCAAGTTCCAGCAAAGAAGGAAGAGACATGACCATGAA
The DNA here is from genome assembly GCA_022606695.1 of Vaccinium macrocarpon. NCBI lineage: Eukaryota > Viridiplantae > Streptophyta > Magnoliopsida > Ericales > Ericaceae > Vaccinium > Vaccinium macrocarpon. The sequence goes on from CM040171.1 coordinate 25,706,142, forward strand.
CAGCAGCATTGGGAACTTCAAAATGTGGAACCCCCAGATTGGTTGTCCTTCGATGATTTTGTGGGGGCCATATGTTTGATGAATCTGGAATCTTTAGATTGGTTATCGGTGGATAAGATTATGCCCATACTCTGGGCTATGCCCTACTTGTAGCTGGCTAGCTACAGTCTCCAATTACACGTCTGACCCTGAGTCAATTGTGTGTGCGCCCATGAGCAAGAGCGTGACCGTAAAAACGTTTATAAATCACATCTACAATTGATAAAATTGGCATGGGCAAGAATTGAAACCGGCAACGCATGACACTTTAAAAGATTATGTGACTAAGATCTTTCCCCTCCCTTGCCGAAAACTTTTTGCTCCATTTAACTAGCGACAGTACAAGATATCGTAAGATTAGGAATGGTATCAATAAAATCTTAAACCTCAATTTTATCCACCCCAAATTTCATTTCACCTTAATTTTTCACTACAATTTATCAAATTAGACGGTCATTCTTCTGGCACACATTATTTGATACAACTTGTCTGAATATAATTGTAGGGGCTTCCTGATGAATAATTTTACACTGCACTACACTTGGACCATGTCGTGGGACCTACAAGGTGCATGCAAAATAATCAGAAAATGTTGATTGGTTGGGGACTGATAAGGTTGTGCGGCCCATGCTTACACAGTCTGTATGTAGAGTTACAGACTCTACCCTACCCAGGTCCTGAGACAATACGTTGGCAATGGCATCAGTCCAGCAAGGAGTTTTGCAGACAGTTTTCGTGAAATGAAAAACTCATAAATTCCGAAAAGGAAAAGTGTCAACAGAAGCAAAAGACAAGTACTCAACTGATCAGTTTTTGAACGGAAACCAAAGAGTACACTTCATTTTGAAAAGCCCCAGTACTTCAACTTCGCCTTTTTATACACCGAGTGAGTATCAAAATAATTCATATTTTGAGTGCCTTAATACTTATAGATGTTCTCATAATAATTTTTTCATTGAATACTCTACCCAACGAGTCCTACAATACTCACAGTTCAAATCAATGGTTTACTAAACGTACAATTTGTATAACTTTAATTTCTTAAAGATTCTATCAAGTTAAAGGATCCTAAATTATGAATGAAAGTCGAATGTACCAGTCACGTACATATATTCGATGGGCCTAAATAACTGTTTTAAAATGATTTAACAGTTTAGATAATTTGTGTGAAACCTAGAAGTGGGCCCCAAAGGACCTAGAAGTGGGCCCACAGGACAACATTCTGCGAAATACTTTGATTTTCGCTAAAACAATGCCGTTTTGAGTGGTGTTACACGGTATAGTGCATTCTTTGCAATATAGGCACCCAGGTCCCCTTTATTATGTATCAAATTTGCTTACTCATTTAGCATGACCAAACTCACCACATTTAGGTTGGCTAGCAAGAGTAATAACAAAATTATCAATCCATTCGATCAATTATATAATTTCGTCATTTTGTAATAGGTGTTACAAATTTGAACTACATGGTCGCATCCCTCCAATGTCACCCTCACTCGATGCAAAATGAGATCCACCACAATTGCTCTAGGCAATCTAAGCCCTTTATTTTATAGCGTTCTAAATGTTCATTTCTGTCATGACCAAATGTAGTGCTTGGTTTGTCAAATAAGACAGTTCATGGGTCATATTTTGCGTCACATGAAGGGCACATAAGAAGATGTTGATTCAGTGATGATAGCATCTACTATATTCACTATCGTAAGTATATTCCTAACTACCATCATTATGGTGCAAAATGATGATACACAATTGCAAACGAACAGTTTTATAGGTACTAATCAGGTATACCAACCGGCGTTGGGGACCCCCTTGTGGGTCCTACATGGTCGATTCGAGCCGTTCATTCATTTTGCAAGACTGCATGCAAAATGTATAGCAAGTATGTTATCTAGAATGGCAATGGGACGGGGCAAGTTTTGTCATACCTTGATAGGTAGCATGTATAGATGGTACTGAGGGGCTCAGGGACCCATTTTTGGGTCGCAAACGAACAATTCAAGCCGTTCATTCATCTTAGAATGGTTTTCCGAGAGGCTCTGAGGGGAATCAGCTCAATCCGACATCCCTAAGTGCTTGATTCAAAATCATCCTGTTTCATTAAATAGAATGATTTTCCAAGGGGCCCCAAGGGTAATTAGCTCAATCTGACACCCCTAAGTGCTTGATCCAAAGTCACCCCGTTTCAAGCACAACGCTTTCTGGTCACCCTTGAAGAGTACATGCCTCCTCTTTTTTCGCCTCTCCACAGTCTACCTCGACCTCCCGCCTCGATTTTGGACCAGATCTGATGGTGGTGTGAAGTTAAGGTGGTTCAGCTCCCCCTCCAGTGGATAAGCCATAGTCTCATGGCAGTGTTGATGAGCTGACCGGAGTTTGTTTTTTGCTTTAGTTTTTTATTTTGTTTATTGTATTATGGTTTCTCTTTTATACCCGTATATGGGTTATTATACCTTTTGTGGATTTTGATTCCCCTGCTTGGGTTTATCTATGATTTCATCTGTGGTTTATCCTTTAGATTGACCTGGTTTTTCTATTAGGATTCTCTACTACTGGATCTTAACAAGACTCTATGCCTACACGTAGGCTCGGTTAGCCTATTTAGTGCTTATAGCCGTGCTCATGTCATAGGTTAATAGTTTTGATTCATTGTTGTATCTTGTGATGAAATCTTCCTGCCTTTGGGCTTATTGAATAAATAGATCTTCGCTAGTTTAAAAACGAACAAACAAACAAACAGGTGCTTGCGACCTTAGATTGTATCGTAGATGGTGTCGCCCCAAATGTAGGGCTAGGTATCACATAGCATAATAACCAGTAAAATCAGGTCGAATCCACAGAGACCGAATGCGCCGTGCGTGATGGTTGATTTGTGAATGATGGTTTTAGCCTTAAAGCTGCAAAATTGGCTTTTGGAGTTTGTTTGGTGGAATTCTCTTGACTTCGAGAATGACCCAAAGATTTAAAAAAGACTAATTTAAACTAAGCGAAGTCTAGGAGTATTTAACGACCATGACTCGAGTTAATCCATCCCCTCTTTATAACCTGTTTGGGGCATCATTAAATGCCTCCGAACGGAAGATTTAGAGTTTAAAACCTTTATTAGAAAAATGTGTTTTCCTAAAGAATAGGGTTTTCGGTTCATTTGACAAATAGATGGGCTGACATCTCCCAAAGCATCACATGTATCAAGTAGCCAAGATCTTGGCTATGGGTGATCAAAGAGATTAACAAACCCACGTTTTGGTACATAAAAATGAAGCCCCAAATATTTGATAAACAAGCAATGTATGTCTTAACATGAGATGGATGGACTAATTTCAAGTCATTGAGTGCTAATCACCCAAAACAAGCGTCTCTCTCTCTAACGCTTCGCCTCCCTCTGGTTTTTTTTCAGCTATAGCTCCGCTTTGGGGGAGTCGGCTGACTCCTCCCCTCCTCCCCAGGGCTTCTCCCTCTTCTTCCCTCCCCTCTCCCTCCTCCTCCTCCCTCCTCCCCCCCATTTTTCCCTCATCCAGCGTTTTGGTTTTAGGGCAGGGCATCCTTTGTTGGGTCTTGGCTCTTCTCTTTCCCTAACGGCTACCGGTCGGTCCGTCCCCACGCCCGTGATCATTCTTTGGAAGATTGTTGGTTTCCGGCCTAACGGCCAGTGGTGGTTTCCGCGTTTGTTTTGTTGGTGGAACTTGGTGGTGGGTCGGCGGCGGCGGCTATTGTGGGTGGTGGGCGTTTTAGATCTGGGTTCTATTTCTTGGTTTTGCTTTCAGGTGGCTACCATGGAGGTTGGGCTTTTGGGCGTTTGGTGATGTTATGCTTTTGGTTTGGTGGGTTGAACGGCGACTGGGCGGAGGCTGGGTGGCGATGGTGTCTTGATGGCGATGGTGGTCTGATTTGAGCTTTGTGGAGCGGCAGGGGGTTTCTGATGTTGGATGGGCATTGGGTTGGCCTTGGGTGGTTTCGTTGGCAAGGTGTTATTTGCCGGCAAGGTGCTGTTGAGTAGCTGTTTTGCTCTGGGGCAAGGGCTTTGATGCTGATGAAGGTTGGAGGTGGTGTTTCGATGATGCTGATGGGTAGGTTGATGTAGCCGACTTTGGATGTGGTGTTCGACGATGGTGGTGCGATTGGTGTGCGGTGTGGGAGGTTTCAACGGCGATGGAAGCTGATGGGTTGCTCGATGTTGCCTACTGTGGTGTGGCGGCCGAGCTATTTTCCGGGACAGCAACAGGGGCTTGTTTCCCGGGTCTCCGGTGACGGCGTGGCATCGGTTTGTCTCGTTACATGCGGCCATGGAGAGATGGTGGCGGCGTTTGTGCTAGGAGTAGATTAGGGTTTTTCTTTGGGGCTTTGTCTTGTTGGGCTTGGCCCATCTTATCTGGGCATTTTTAGGCCTTTGGGGTTTGAGCTGTTTATTGTATATCTGGGTTTTTTTGACCCATTTGGGTGTTGGGCTTTCGCATTCGGGTGCCCATGATTGGCTCCTTGCCAATCATTGGTTTTGGGTCTCGGTTTGGGCGGTTTCTTTGCTCTTTGAGCATGTTCCGCTGTTGCCTTGTCCTTTTAATCTTGTTCTTATTTCGAGATTAATAAAATCTTTTTGCCTTTCAAAAAAAAGAGTGCTAATCACCCCATGACTAAGCCTACTTAAACTACTCACCCATTACACTAGTTAACAAGTCTAGAATTTTGAAGAAAACTAAATGCATGCTTAATAAACTTGAGAGTTGATTTTTAATGAAAACCTTAAGTGTACCTACAACATTAATTCTTGAGAAATTAACAGACACTTACTAAGAACTAAGATTTTCAAAGGAAAAAGCTAGAAAATATGGAAATAAAATACTTAACTAAATTGAAAATAAACTAGATTTACAGCAAGATCTCAACAAGAGGAGCAAGTTTAATACACGTGAATTAAATGGAAAGTAAGAACTTACATGGGAAATTTGGAGAGAGAGAGCTCAAGAACTCTCCAATGGAGGAGCTAAAAACTAAGAGACTTAAAGAGTAAAAAGAGAGAGATATATATATATATATATATATATATATATATATATATATATATATATATATATATATATCATCTTTTACACTCTCACAAAATATCTAAAAATAAGAATAAATGAGACTTTCCATTAGTAGAAACTCCACAAAGTAGTTCACACAAGTTTCTCGGGTTGCTGGGTATTGATAGCTATCAATACTGGTATCAATACCTACCTTCAAAATGTTCCCTGTAATGCTTGGGTATCAATACCCAATGTTTTGTCTACCTTTGTTCTTCAGAGGTATTGATACCTGTCGATACTGGTGTCAATACTTGTATTAATACTAAAGCATTTGAGGTTGCCTCTTCTTTCTTCGTCATCCATTGGCCTTGTGTGCTACCGGGCATCTTCCGAAACACTTCCAAATATCGTGCGAGCTTCGGGAAGGGGAGCACTTGGTCTCGTGAGTGCTTGTTCACTCCTGGATTTCACCGAGAGTCATTGTACGCCTTGGAAATGCCTTTAGTCTTCAGGCTTGATCTTGTGCCTTCTAAACTTCCCTAGCCTTAGCCAAATATTCATTTCTTGGCTCTTGAGGCTCGATGGTGGAGTGTCATGGGGCGCTTGGCCCTTGAATTCTTGGGATGCTTGACAAAGCGCTTCAAATGCGCCTTATATACGTGTTTCACTTGTAACTATAAAAAACAACACTTCGCGCAAATCAAACATATAAGGTGTTAAAACACGTGTGTGTGAATAAAAAGAGCTAGATAAGCCCAGGATATCTACAATATTGGGGGCTTATCAACAGGCTCTATAGAATTGGCTCCAAAAGTAATATCCAAGATTTTGGCTATGCACAAAAAGAATTATAAGTTGGTCCCCCATTCCCCCCTCTCTCTTCTCTTTCGCTCTTTCTCCTCACTCCCAACTCCCTCCCTAAACTTAGCACACCTACTAGGAACCAATCTTGGAAAGCCTATCTTAGGAGCCACTGTAGATTGTCCAATGGAGTGCAAAAAATGAATAAATATTTATTAACCTTGTCCATGTTTGGATGAAATATTTATTAACCTTGTCCATGTTTGGATGAAATATTTATTAAAATAAGCAAAACTACTAGGAACCAACCTTGGATGACTAATCCCAGGCTTACACCTTTGTCCATGGTTTGGGACAATTTTGCACAGGGGTAATATTTTTGGTCCTTTGGATTTAATACCCATATGGGGTGCTAATTATAGATTGCCAAGATCCTATTCATAAATAATAACCATTCTAATATTCCTTTCAATACCCCTCAATCCATCATAGACCCTCTAATTTACCCTTATCGCCCCATTCAACTATAAAACAACCAATTACTCCTATTGTATCTCCCTTTACTACCAAAATTTTCCAAACCAAATTTTATTTTATCCACCTTTATAAATGTCAACAACTCATTTTGCATACAATTGAATTTTCGGAGCCCAACTATGAGTCCTTTTCGGGGCCCACTCAAGATGCTCATAAATTCTTCCAACATCAGTTGCTGAAAGTGTCCATAATTTAACACGTAGTAACATAAAAAATTAAACACACCAGGCATAGGAATCAAAAGTAGTCAGAAATATCTGTCTTAAAATAATTGACAAGAAGTTTCATTTTCAAGCTAAATCAATAATTTATCTACGAAAAACATGATCAAACTATCTAGCCATACATTATGCAATCAATCTAATTTTCAAAACATAATGAATCCACCCAATCCTGACAGCATATTCCTGCGCTGAAAAGGGCACCACAACCACCATATATTTCCATGACATGGTCATAAAATCATGGAGAGGTGGCTTTTTGCACAATTTAGCCTTTTGAAAATTTAGGGATGGTAAAGTCTTAACCAACTGGGGTTAGCTCAGTTGGCCAGGACTCTTGTATCTCACTAGGAGATCAGGAGTTTGAATCTCTCCGCCTGTGTACGGGGTCTTTTTCTTTCTTTATTTCTACCCTATAACGGGCTCATTTGTTGTATTGATTAAGTTGTTGGGCTTGATTGTCTCATAGACTCACACAATTCATGTAGTGTCCCGGGTTAGTACTTTGTATTTCATATGTGATGTAATTGATCTCTCTTCTATCGATTAAAAACAAAAGTCTCAATCTTTTTTATTAGAGACATAATAATCTTGATTCATCGGAGAAAATGTCGCTTGCTTCTATTTATTTTGCACGAGATCACACACGAATACATCCAACGCCGGGCATAAGAATTTATAAGTAGGAGCACTCTATTAATCATAGTCGTGAAAATTTATTTCACATCGATCGCAATGAGTTTAACACTAAATACATTTTGTTTACTAGTCAAAAACCATTTGCAGTGAATAGCTTCTAACAAAAGAATATCTAAAAATAAGCATCAAATTCGACTCTTCTGATAAAGTTTGCGAGTATGTAATCAAATTTAATCTCGAAAGGTTTTTCAAAAAAAGATTGTTAAGACTTGTCCCACATTGTTCACCTAACTTACCCCAGGTTGGCTGTTATAATTAGAAGTTACTCCACTTATTGCTCATTGGTTTCTACCTGAGTCGCTTCCTAGTCTATCACCTCAACATGCATCCAAGCTGCACGTGAGGGGAGTATGAAAGACTTATGCCAATTGGTTTTAGGTTGGAACCTTCCATGAAATCTAACATTGTATCAGAGCTAGGTCTTAGGTGGTCTCACCTCACGTGGGAGAGTCTCACCAATCTCATCTTTTTGCTCGAGTCGCTTCCTGGTCTGATGCAGACCGGGTTGCGTCAACATGGATGGACAGGTTGCGTCCACGTAGGCCTAAAAAAGCCTAAGAATCGACAAGTGGGTTGTCGGTATCTCGATCGATAATCGTTTTTGCTATATCGATCTTAGGGCGCTTAGTTGGCGAATCGGGAATCAACCCGTATCGATACGAGATTCTCCCTGACGATATCGATGCAGTAATCTAAAATCGTCCGATTAGCTTACTACGTTATTTGCTGTTATTTCCGATTTTTTTCCTTTTTTGGTAATTTTACGTTTTTCATTGATTTGACTTCCTTTTTTCGGAGCAAATCAATTAGGGTTTTTAGTTTCCTATATAATAAGTTGTAAGCCTAAGCGGCTAGGGTTGGTTGTTATTGAATTATAGAAAACGAGTTTTACTCATACTTTGATCGTTTAAGGAGGGAGCACCTCTGGCTCGATCTTATTGTTCGTGTTCCTCTTGCACGATTGATTCTGTTCTATAGCCTGTGCTGCATCAGTTGGTATAAGAGCTGCAAGTTCCAATCCTGAGATGGTTGCCAGAGGACGTGCTGGAGGTCGGGGTGGACGAAGCAACCGTACGGCTGATCTTGACGAAGTCTATGAGCGGGATGAAATCGCTCGAGAAGCTCGGATTGAGGACGGATTTCATCGGATGGGGTTAACACTCGAGGCAATCATGCAGCGCCTTGAGGCCCTAGAAGTTGGGAATCCGACTCGCCGTCGTCCTGTCAGACCTAATCCTCAGGAGGAGGAGGGTTTTTCGGATGATGAAGGTTCCAACCCTTTTGCTGGTCATTACCACCAACAAGGAAGGGGTAGGGAGATCGTGGCTAGAACCCATGACTCTCATTCGTGGGAAAAAAATATCAAGATTGACCTGCCCGAATTTCAGGGCAATCTATCACCGGAGGAATTTCTGGACTGGCTGAATGCTATAGACGAAATCATGGATTTCAAAGGGGTTCCTGTGGTTAGGAGGGTTCCCCTTGTGGCAACCAGATTCAGGGGTAGAGCTTCTGCGTGGTGACAACAACTGAAAATTGGTAGGAGCCGGAACGGGAAGTCCAAGATTACTGATTGGGAAAAGTTAAAGAAGAAGATGCGGGTGGAGTTCCTTCCCCATAACTATACCTGTATCATGTATCAGAGATTGCAGAATCTTCGCCAGAACACGCGTTCTGTCGACGATTACACCGAAGAGTTCTATCAACTTGTCGCCAGAAATGATTTAGCAGAGTCTACGGAGTAGCAGATTGCAAGGTATGTTGGAGGTTTACGTCAACAAATTCAAGATGAGTTAATGATGTATGATTTGTGTTCTGTTTCGGATGCCCATCAGAGAGCTTTATTGTTAGAAAAACGATTCAATAGGAGACCATCGAGTAATTGGAATAGTGCTGTTCGAACAACTGCGGGGGCTGCACCACCTGTACGGGCAGTTATTCCTCAACCCGCAATACCAGCAACTAACAGGGCAACGACTACTGGCTTTAAATGCTTTAAGTGTGGCGAGCCAGGTCATCGTATGTCGGATTGCAGGAAAGGCGATCGTCCAGGAAAGGCCTTGTTCTTAGACCAGGAGGGGATTGTTCAGGAGGCAACTGAAGGTTATGACTAGAAGGCTATATACGATGACAATAATGGGGAGATGGAGGAGATAGAATGTACAGGTGACACAGGGTCGCCACTGCTGGTGGTTCAAAGGGTGTGTTATGCACCCTGAGAATCTGAAGGGGAGTCGTGGTTGCGCAACAACATATTCCAGTCCACTTGCACAATTGGTGGCAAAGTTTGCCGCTATGTGATTGATTCGGGCAGTTGTGAGAACGCGGTGTCAGAAGAGGCAGTGCAAAAATTGAACTTGAAGACAGAGGCGCATCCCAATCCTTACAAATTGAGTTGGCTGAAGAAAGGTAATGAGGTAAAAGTTTCTAAGCGATGTTTAGTTTCTTTTTCAATGGCCTCTAAATATAAGGATAGTGCATGGTGTGATGTTGTGGCTATGGATGCTTGTCATCTGCTTTTGGGGCGTCCGTGGCAGTATGATCGTAAGGTCGCGCATGACGGAGGGTCTAACACTTACAGTTTAATTTATGGTGGTATAAAGATCAAATTGTTACCATCGAAGGAGTCAACTGCTGCGGGTCCTAATCTATTAGCAAGAGCGCAGATGGAAGAGGAGATCGCTGAGTCTGGGATTGCTTACATTCTGGTTGGGAAGGATATTGGGCAGGATCAATCTGAGGCTGCAGTTCCAGCTATTATTCAGCCCCTTGTGTCGGAATTTGGGGATGTCTTTCCAGAGGAGTTACCGGAGGGCTTGCTGTTGTGAAATTTTAATGTACTCGCAAGCGCACGAATCGTACCGAAATATAGTTATGCAAGAGCGAGGTCGAACCCACAGGGACTTGTGTTTTTTTATAGGAAACTAAATAAATTTAAACCGATTGAACCCTAACCTAGTTCCAAAAAGTTGTGAGTTGATTTCTAAATTAAAAATTAAACTAAGAATGACAAAAGAAAAATAATTAAACTTTAACAGAAAAGAAAGTGAAGATTACCGGTTGGATAAGATAACTAGAGTTTCGGAATCCACGCCCATGTATTCATAGTGATTTTTAACAAACTCTGATTTATTTTTCTCTAATTTTCTTCACAGTAATTTGGTGGCTAAACTCTATTACTGTGGAAAGTATCTTCGTTCGGCTTGTTTTAAAGAAAAATCTAATGCATGCTCTTCCTCGCCTCAGAGTTCAAGACACGAAAAATCCGATGTATCCGTTAACAAACAAATCACAACGGATATCCAATACTTGAAATCAAAATTTAATAACCAGGCAAAATATTTAACTAGTAGTTTCAAATCATGGAGAAAACATGATTGAATCCATATCCAAAACCACTAAGTCAAATTAAACAGAGGTAAGAACAATTATCCAATGAAATTATGCATTAAGAAAAATAAAACCGAGAGTTTGTGTTTAATCACTACTAGACATGAGGTTTCATCCTCCACTCTAGTTTAAATGACTAGCTGCTCATGGAGGACATGAACATATTCAAATAATAATAAAACTCCATTAAATAAATGCTTACAAAAAGAGAGAAATTTTTGCTCCAGCCGTAGTGTTCTAGCCGAACTCCTTTCCTTATTGCCACACAAAGACTCTTTGTTCCCCCCCTAAGCAACCCTTCTCTTCCTTTTTATAATCCACCGAATAATCCATAAGGGAAGAAGAAATTCTTTCCAATAAAATTCACTACTTTCTTTGGCAGTATGTTACTAATACTTCTTCCATGTAAATCCTTCTAATTTCATTTCCTAACTAGTGGAATTAGATCATGTCCAATACTTGCCGTATTTCTTACATGTGAATTCCTATTTTTAATCAAAGACTTTCCTTCATAGCCATTTACAAATCTTCTCTTGATTCCAAATCTTAATCAAGCTCATTTTGTTCGTGAATATCTTCTCCAAGATTGCCTTCGGATTTTCCTTCCACACCAAGTAAATCTGACTTTGTGCTTTTTAAATCTAACGGCCGAAATAAAAGAAATTATCATCTTTTTCCTACAAATTAATAATTTAATGTAAATAATCAAAAAGATAACAATAATATCTATTTAAGCACGATAAGGGACTAACAATATGCAATTTAGGGATTTCTAAATGTCTATATTTTGGGCTCATCACTTGCCACCGCTACGTGACATTCAACACCAAATTGATTTAGTGCCCGGTGCTAACTTGCCGAACCGAGCCCATTACCGGATGAGTTCGAAGGAGCATGAGGAGTTGCGTAGACAGGTGGAAGAGTTGTTGTCCAAGGGTTTCATTCAAGAGAGCCTCAGTCTTTGTGCAGTTTCGGCTTTATTAACTCCAAAGAAGGATGGATCTTAGAGGATGAGCGTAGATAGCCGGGCTATCAATAAAATCACTGTGAGGTATCGATTTCCTATTCCTCGTTTAGATGATTTATTGGATCAATTATCAGGGGCCAAGGTGTTCAGCAAACTGGACTTAAGGAGTGGCTATCATCAGATTCGGATCAGGCCAGGGGATGAGTGGAAGATCGCCTTTAAGACTCGTGAGGGTTTGCATGAGTGGCTGGTTATGCCATTTGGTTTGTCAAATGCGCCTAGTACTTTCATGCGTGTGATGAACCAAGCACTGTGACCGTTTATTGGTAAGTCTGTTGTAGTATATTTCGATGATATTTTGGTTTATAGTGCCACGCCGGACTTACATATGCAGCATTTAAGAGAAGTTCTGGAAGTCCTACAAAGGGAGAAGCTGTTTGGGGGCCTGAAGAAGTGTGCCTTCATGACAGATTCAGTCCTATTTTTGGGGTACATTGTTTCAAAGGATGGACTTGCTGTGGATGAGTCAAAGGTGGAGGCGATCAAACAATGGCCCGAACCACGGACTTTGTTTGACATTCGGAGCTTTCATGGGTTGGCGTCATTCTATCGCCGATTCATACCACACTTTAGCACTATTATGGCTCTGATCACAGAGTGTATGAAAGGCGGAAGTTTTACATGGACAGAAGAGGCAACAGTGGCTTTTAGAGAGATCAAGTTGAAGCTAACTAGTGCTCCAGTGCTAATCCTTCCAGATTTCTCGCAGCCATTTGAGTTACATTGTGATGCCTCAAAGGTGGGAATTGGGGTTGTTCTTAGTCAGAGTTCGAAGCCGGTTGCTTACTTCAGTGAGAAGCTCAATGGGGGAAAAGTGAATTACAGCACGTATGATGTGGAGTTCTATGCGGTTGTGCGGGCCTTGCACCATTGGTACCACTACCTCATTCACAGTGACTTTGTGTTGTATTCTAATATGAGGCGCTAAAACATCTGAATATTCAACACAAGCTATCCCATCGACATGCTAAGTGGGCTGCTTATGTCCAACAGTTCACCTTTGTGATTAAGCACAAGGCAAGGACGTTGAATCGCGTTGCTGATGCCCTCAGCCGTCGTTCTTCCTTGCTGACTCTCATGCGCACTGAGGTACTTGGTTTCGATTCTTTTCGTGAACTGTTGGCTGTGGATCCTTTTTTCTCGCATGTATTGGATGTTATTTCTAGGGGGAGGCGAGTGTGTTTCACCTTCATGATGGTTTTTTATTCAAGGGTAATGCATTGTGTGTTCCAAAGTCAAGTCTGCGGCTCAAAATTATTACTGACTTGCATAATGAGGGGCATGTGGGTCGTGATAAGACCCTTGCTTTGGTGGCTGCATCATATTTTTGGCCTACTTTGAGGCAGGATGTTTACTGGTTTGTGGGAGCTTGTCATAGCTGTTGTGTTTCTAAGTGTGGGGCCACTAACACTGGACTCTATATGCCTCTGCCTATTCCTACACAACCATGGGCGGATGGGAGTATGGATTTTGTCCTTGGTCTTCCTCGTACCCAGCGAGGCAAGGATTCTATTTATGTGGTGGTGGATAGGTTCTCGAAGATGGCTCACTTTATTCCTTGCATGAAGACCACCGATGCTGTTAAGGTAGCACAATTGTATTTTGACAGTGTTTATCGTTTACATGGGTTGCCTATGTCTATTGTTTCAGACAGGGACACACGTTTCTTGAGCCACTTTTGGCGTTGTTTGTGGAGGTTGGCAAATACACAACTCGATTTTAGTACTTCATATCATCCACAGACTGATGGCCAAACTGAGGTGGTCAATCGTTCTTTGGGCAACATCTTTGCTTGCTTGATTTGGTGGGTGAACAACTCGGGTCATGGGATCTGAAACTAGCCCAGGTTGAGTTCGCATACAATCATTCAGTGAATCGAAGTACGGGTCATTCTCCATTTCAGATTGTCTATGGGTGCAATCCGCAGTCCCCTATCGATCTCGCTCTGGTGCCTGATTTGAAACGTGTGCATTGGAAGGCCCAAGACTTTATGGCACATTTGAAGGAAGTACATGAGGCTACCCGGAAGTAGTTGGAGGTCTCTACCTCCAAGTATAAGGAAGCAGCCGACAAGAAGCGTCGTTTGGTGGAATTTGAGGTGGGCGATTTTGTATATGCTGTGCTGACCAAGGATCGCTTTCCAGAAGGGAAATACAACAAGCTTAAGGCCAGGAAGATTGGGCCTTTGGAGGTCCTTGAGAAGATCAATCCAAATGCGTACCGTTTAAATCTGCCTAGCCACGTGCGCACATCGGATATGTTCAACGTCAAGCATCTGATTCCGTTTGTGGGCGATAGTTCATCTTCCGATGATTGCAATTCAAGGGTGAATTCTTTTCAAGCAGGGGAGGATGATGCAGACCGGGTTGCGTCAACATGGATGGACAGGTTGCGTCCACGTAGGCCTAAAAAGGCCTAAGAATCGACAAGTGGGTTGTGGGGTATACGATCTTCGCGTTTTTTTGTATGTAAATGCCGGGGCGCTAGTTAGCGGACGAGAATCAACCGTATCGATACGAGATTCTCCTGTGCGATATCACCGAAAGTGTCCTAAAATCGTCCGATTAGCTTACTACATTATTTGCTGTTATTTCCGATTTTTTTCCTTTTTTGGTAATTTTACGTTTTTCATTGATTTGACTTCCTTTTTTCGGAGCAAATCAATTAGGGTTTTTAGTTTCCTATATAATAAGTTGTAAGCCTAAGCGGCTAGGGTTGGTTGTTATTGAATTACAGAAAACGAGTTTTACTCATACTTTGATCGTTTAAGGAGGGAGCACCTCTGGCTCGATCTTATTGTTCGTGTTCCTCTTGCACGATTGATTCTGTTCTATAGCCTGCGCTACATCATGGTCTGTCACCTCCATGTGCATCCGGGTTGCACGTTAGGGGGAGTGTTAAGATTTGTTATATTTGTTCACCTAAGCCACCCAAGCTTGGTTAATATAATCTAGGGATTACTCCACTTATTACTAATTGGTTTTAGGTTGGAATCCTCCCGGAAATCTCACAAAGATTATCATATCAACAACATTTTTGATAAATTTAGTGTTGAATTTTTTTTTTTTATAGAAGTGCCCGGAGGTGTCAAGTTCACAAATCAAATGAATTCTCATTAAAAACTTCAAACCACAGATGTAACACAACCATATTACATTAAAAGATTTATCATAATTATGTTTTTAATTTGGAACTCATAAATCTTGCTATCTGCCATGCACATTTTTTTTCCCGATAATGGGATGTCTGGGGCCAGCTTATGCGCATCTCAACTAACTCTGGTGCCCTTGAGGTAACGGGGTCATAACCCCCAGTTACGCCGCGTCATGTACCTATACCATCCTTCTACTATATAGTATATGGCTCAGACTTTTTTCTTGAAAAGAGTCTTGATAGTACCTATCGTAACATGTATTAATTGATTTTAGCGAATGGGTTGCTAAAATCATTTGACAAACTCAACCAAAATTTTCAAGAGACACGAGCGACAAATCTAAAACCATCATAGGCACATAGATCAATCATTATTATATAGAATCCACGTGTATCAAATGTTTCCGAAAAGATCTGTGTCTAGATCTCTATACAATAAGACCTTGTAGATATCGAATACATTTCATAATTCTCTATGAATTTGACACCCATTAATCTTTCTTTATCTCCAGTATCGTTTTCTATATCATATAATGTTACGTTACAGGTTTTTTTTCTTGTCAAAACAACCGCGATATCAACAAGTAGTACTTGGTAATTTTTTATTGTTCATATTTTCATTTGTGACATAATTAAATTACGTCAAAAGATATGTCATAATTCTTTTGTAATTCTCGTCACATTAATCATGTTTTATTCCGTCTATAGCCCTCTTATCCGTGTTTCTTCTCCGAGCGTTAAGTGGCTCGGGATTTCATGTAATTCAATGGATACAAAAAAATTCATATAAAAGATCCAAAAATATATAAAAGAACCAAACAACACAGCTGACATAATCAAAGTCTTTTTCGAAAATTTCTAAATAATGTTGGGCTCAAATTCACGTGTTGTTTTGTTTTCCAAAAAGACTTTGATTATGTCACCTGTGCTGTTTGGTTCTTTTATACGCCAAAACAGAGGAGGTGGATGGGTAGTTACCAGGGCCGGCTTTGAGTTTTATTAGGCTTAAAGCGAATTTTTTTAAATAGGCCCTTAATCTAATTTGGATAGTTAAAATTACCTAATTTTTTTTATAGGAAAGTCATTACTACAATCACTTAAGAGCATAAGCACCCATAAGTGATTAAATTTGCATAATCAAGTTTCTGCAACATAGTTTTTTTTCGATTCAACAAAGTATTGATTGGTGGGCCGTGAGTGGGTTAAGAGAGTTATATGATTTTTTTGAAAAACAAAAACAAAAGAGCACTATAACAAGGATAAAAAAAATGAAAGTAGATGGGCAAGAAGGAAAGAAGTTAGTAGGCGACAATATTCTTGAAAATAAATCACTACTCAGTAGCGATGATCTTTTAGCTTCTTTTTTAAAAATTACAACCCCTTTAATTTCTTGTAATAACAAAATAAGTACCAAATTATATCATGTTTGGGCCCTTTCACTTGGGCGTTATTTTTAAATTGGGCTCTTAAATGACTAATTAACTTTAATTTTTATGTATGCCTAATTACTATATCGACCTATAGAATTAGGGGCCCTCAAAATTAGTCAAAATTTGAGAGGCTTAAAGTGGTGGCTTTGCGAGCTTTAGCCCAAAGCCGGCTCTGGTAGTTACTCCCTACGTCCATAAAGTTTGATTACTACGAAACTACGTATAATTTTCAAACTAAAAAATAATATATTTACCAAAATAATTTTTGAATTTTTTTTTGCATCGTATAAAAGTTCTCGATGAAATCTATCAAACAAGATCCATATTGACTAAAAAAATATTTTCGTACGTATATTATTTTTTAGTTTGAAAATTGCACGTAGTTTCGTACTAATCAAATTTTATGGGATGGAGGGAGTAACTTTTAGGGAGTGTTTGAAAGCCTCATTTTCACCTTTTTTATTTTCAACTTTTTGACTTTTTGGTTTTTTTAGATTATGGTCAGAATATGTTTTGAATCTTATAAGGGTGTTTAAGAAAAATGTATAGAACTCATCATGATGAGTAGTGTTTTGGAAGCAGAAAGAGAAGTTGAAAAGCTCATCCACAACTACTTTTCACTTCTTGCCTATCAAAACAAGTTTTGGAGACTGGCTCCCAAACACCCAAAAGCTCAAAACAAATAGTAAAAATTGCAAATACACGCCTGCCAAACACTCCCTTATTACAGGTTAATCTCAACACTTAAGAAAATAATCAAATTCATGTTTTTTTTTTCATTCGTTATTCCTAATTTATTACATGGGGTGGGTGGAGGCAAATGAGACTCGGTCTTTCAAAAGAGAAAACATGACTAAATCCCGGAATATAGTTGAGACATCCAAGAGTTCTATCAAATTCATGTTGTTCTGTTAAATTTGTCAGAAATGTTAGATACACACAATTTAGTATTCACAATTTACCTAAACATACACACAAGTTTGTGAGCTCCGCACACACACTTCTGTTTGTTTGGATAAATTGTAGGTACAAAATCGTGTCTATGTAGTGTTGCTCCAAATTTGTACTACAAAACAAAAGTGGGTAATTATTACAGGTTAACCTTTTACACATGAGAAAATCCAAATCCAAATCCATGTTCATACGAGAAGTTAAAATAGGAGCGCTTTTTAAGTGGGACGTGTCTTATCTTACCCTTTGCATGCTGCATTAAATCCGTGCTTATCCCACCAGAAAAACTATAGTATTAAATGAACCTTTCCACTAGCACGGGGTGCACCAATCACATACTGACAACGTCGGGGGTGCCGTTGTGGGTCTAAACCGATTGATCCGAGCCGTTCATCATTCTCAAAATCGAATTCCAAGTGGGTTTGCACTAGAATCGATACAATCGGATGGTTGTATGAGCTCGATCTAAAATCACCCCATTTCATTCAATTTTTTTTGAATGAAATACATATCTTCCCGGGTGTCCACGGAACCGTAGTCAAAACCGCTCACGCTTTTAATTTCCCACCTGTTATTCGTTTTGCTTTTCGGTTGTCCCCCGTTTCTATTTCGGTGGGTGCATTTAAAGGGTGGACACACTAATGGATAAGGGGAGTGATCTCACCTCGTTGGATTAAAATTTCATACACAAATGTACATATATTTTTAGACATTTTGATAATTTTGCCCCAATACCTATAGGCTATTCTCTAGATTTTCAAGTAACATGAATATTTTACGGCCTTACTCAAATGGTTCACCGAATTTCCCTTGATATTTTCCTTTTTTATGACCCCTCATTTTTTAACACACTCTCCCTAGCATGCAAAAAAATAGAGCACTTGGACAAACTTTTTGAGGATTTTTTTCTTTTTGTAAAGTCCTATTTGTTTGCAACTGGTGACTAGTTCTTTTTTTTTTTTTCCAATTGATAACATTCTTATTAATCACTTCAACTGAGAAACATCCAAAGAGGTCACCCTACAAACCCACTGCGGGAAATTCCCTTGCCAGGTTGTAGGAAGATCTAAAGAAAGTGCATATTTGGCTATAACATTAGCCACCCTATTACAAATACGTGAAACATAATTGAAAGAACAAGAATTAAAAAATCTAGCTAAATTGAGCAAATCTTTGATGATCACCTCCAAGCAGGCCTTGGCATTCTTACTTCCTTGCAGCATGTTCACTATGTTTTGAGCTTCTCCATAGTCCTTGTCTGACTTGTTGATCACTGTATTTAGAGCCAATTTAAAACTCAAAGCCTCTACCAACTCTGCCGAAGCAACATTAAGAATAGGAATAGCCTCCATAGAAACAATCTGCCCCAAATTCTCACGCACCACAAGGCCAATACCCCCCTTTCGTGACACCTTATCAAATGCCCCATCTATAATAACCTTTAACACTCATTGAATTGGTGGATACCAATGAACAGCACCCTCTATCGTTTGCTTCGTCGAATCATGCTTCTCTTTGCTCATTGCCATAGGGAAGTGATTAATCTCATCCAGAGCATTACCCAAAACCTTTGTCTCCTCAATCCATCTCCTATTGAAAATCCAATCATTTTGTGCCTTCCAAACGTGCTAGGAAATTGTTGCAAAAAGACTCAATGCATGCCATTTATCTTCTCCTTTGCTAATAACTCCCATCCTACTCCAAATTTCTCCAAATTGCGTCAATAATAATTCCTCGAGCCGTAATCGAAAAAGGGATAGAGTCCACATTTTTGAAGCTCTATAATAGCGGAGAAGCATATGTGAAGTTGTTTCCTCTTCCATACCACATAATGGACATAAACTGTCCACGTGGATACGTTTTTGGGCCAAGGCTACATTCACTGGCAAAATATTTTGAAGGCTTCGCCACAAGAAAAACTTGATTTTCATAGGACAGTGGGCATGCCAAACTTGCCTCCATTTCCCGTCATCTTTAGATTCAGCACTAGGCTGACCCCTCATAGCAAAATTACTCTGTTTCTATTGCACCATCTCCTTAGCTAAGACATAAGCAGATTTAACTAAAATTTACCGTCCCAATGTGTCCTTCCAAATGCATTTATCAACCACTCTCGTAGGAGCTCAGTAGTATACTAAGAATCTGGACTGCATCTCGTTGTAAGAAAACTTCGTTGATAATTGACTCCTTCCATACCATGTGTACCCTATCAATTAGATCACTCACTTGAATCCATCGACTGTCACCCGAGCTTGGGGTTAAAATTCTAGCATATGATAGATCATTAAGCCATGGATCTCCCCAAATTTTAGCCTTCTTACCTTTAGCAACACTCCACTTCCACCCTTTCTTAACCACTCCTTTACTCACCAATATACTTTGCCACGCCCATGAGGAAACTTGCTTAGCTTGGGCTTCTGAAAAAGTTGTATTTGGAAAGTACTTGGCCTTGAAAATCTGAAAAAGGGAGGGTTATCACCTTTCAAGAGGTATCATCCTTGTTTGGCAAGCATAACTAAATTGAAAGCTTCCAAGTCACGGAACCCCAATCCCACCCTTGCCTTTAACCTCTGTCATGCGATCCCAACTCATCCAATGAATCTTCCTAGCTTCCTCTGCTCCGCTCCAAAAAAACGTTGCAATGATGGAATTGAGTTGTTGACAGACACCATATGGGAGCTTGATACATGCCATTGCATAAGTTGGCATTGTTAAAAGAATGGATTTTATCGGCACTTCTCTCCCCGCCAGGTGACTAGTTCATACAGTAAAGCTTTTGGATGTCTCATTATGCATCCTGTTATTGAGTCCATTCTCCCCTCTCCCATGTAATAGATTATGAATGACGAATGACAAAAAAAAGGTCGTTTTTTTGTTTTTTTTTTCTTCTTTCCTTTGGTTCTTGCAGAATTGCGGTATAATTTCTATCTCATAATTTTAGCTTGATGATAATTTTTACATCATAAATTTTGCTTGACGAGAGAAATCGGAAGAGTACAAAAAGATTGGCTAAAGTTGAAAAAATATATATATAATACACGAAAAAGACTAGAAACCGTCGTTTTAAGTCATTTTCAACTTTAGTATATGTTTTCATACTCTTCCGATTTCTCTCATTGAGTTAAAAATATGATGTAAAAATTATACCCGGATTTCGTAAGAACTAAGAAAAAACAACTATAAAGACCGTATCAAAAAGTTCCATCTAAGTTTTGCCTTTCCGGGTGCGAGTAATTTTTAATACTTTATTATGTTTACTGTTTTATGTACTTATAAAAAATTGTTTACTAGAACGGATTTTGTGCAAGTTTCATATTATATATAAAATTTCCTCAATACTAATATATTAGTAAAATATCGGTTTAGAATAAGACGATTGGCCAAGAAATTGAAACAAATGATGTAAAATGGTTTTCTAAACACTACGCCAAAATTAAGCATTACCGGCATTAGAAAACCGCCGGTAAAGGTCTCAAAACCGCCGGGAATTCCCATTAGCGGTGGTAATTACGACCACCGTCTATACGGTCGTCGGGAATACTAAAACCTCCGGGAAAAGATTTAAAACCACCGGTAAAAGTTCAAGCATTAGCGGCAGTTTTAAAACTGCCGACAATGCTAAATCGTGTATATTAAAAAAAAAAAAAAAAGAATTACACGTGGTGCCCCACGTTGCACCCGCATGGCAGGCAACGTTGCGCCATGTGGATTCCCATGTGGCACGAATTATGCTAGAAATGCTTCTCCCACTCGCGCGCAGGCACAACCAACTAAGCTAGCACGCATTTTGTGTTGCTAGGACAAAAATATATATTTATACTATAACGTAATTATTTTTTTGAATTTCATTTTTACCGGCATTTTCTGGAAAACCGCCGGGAATGCCACTTTTGCCGGCGGTAATTTACAAAACCGCCGGGAACGCCAATTTTTACCGGCATTTGTTAAACCACCGGAAAAAGTAGCTTTTTTGGCATTAATAGTCATGCCAAGAATGCCCATTTTTCTTGTAGTGAAAAAAGCTGACTTGCTTACTCAATAGGGGATTGGGGGATCCTGCCGTGTACGAGGGCATGACACTGTGTTATGCACTGCTCTGGTTGTTCGTTGCAAAAATGTACGACTCAGATCAAATCCAACTCCATATGAGAGCCATTGCTTGAATTTAATCTGAGCCATGCATTTTTACAAAAGACGTCTGTGCCATCTACCAACCCCTCGTCCCTCAATAGGTTTAATCCAGTAACGTGACCTTAAAAGAAAGCCATCAAATTTGTAACGGAAAAGGTTAAGTTAAACAAATCTCTAAGTCCCTTTGAGGACATCTGTTGAAAATACTTTAAAAATATGGAACTATTTACCTCAGAATTTGAAAATGAACAGAAATATCACAGAAAATTGGCGGTTGTTTTTGGGTTAAGTCGCGGACTAGGTTGCTCTCTTTAAGACGTTTTGCGGCTCCGCTCTCCTTGTGCAAGCAGTTCTAACCATGCCGTCTCCAGGATAAAATGGCCCAGACTACAACCTCTGTCTCTATCTTTTTTGCAAGGGAACAGACCGAAAATGCAAAACACAATCGATCTTTTCTTGCTCTTTGAATTTCCGTAGTGAAAAGTGTTTTTGGTTTGTTTTAAAATGCTAGAGTAGAGCTCCTTTTATTGGTGACGAAAAATGTTGAATTTTGGAATTAGAATCAATCAAGAATTTCTGTGATTGAACCAAGATTTGTGCATTGATTATTGCACACGTTTTAATCACTTTTGTAACGGTTCTTTACACTAAATTAAAACACATTTTTTTCATTTCTGTAACGGTAGGGAAAAAGTTTCTGTAACAGACAAAAAATCATTTCCAAAACTATTTGTTGGCCAAAGAAAAAAACTTTCCGTAAATAATTTTTTCATAACGTGGGCTAACTTTGTGTGTGCGCAAGGCTTCAAATTCGGGCAACGCACACCCGGTTAACTGGTTTCCGGATCAGTTTTCACAAATTGGCTTGGACCTTGGCCCAACCCGTGTGCGCGTGAGGCCTCCCTTGGGCCTAGCTTATCAATAGTCCATGGAGCCTCCACACATATAAGGAACACAAATGTGTTCTAGCTAGCCAATGTGAGATAAGTGATTTTGAAGAATTCTTTTGAAAAAATACACAACCCCAACAATTCCTCACTTGTATTTTTTTTTTTTAAATATATTCATCGAGCAAGAATGTATAGAGCAGTGTGTAAGTAAAGGTGTCTACTGACTTGAACCATTACATAGTGTAGGTGCTTCAATAAGATACTAGAGTGAGTTGTGGTCTTGAACTCTAAGCCTGAATGCACCACACACACAACTCTACTTTGTGTAATGTTCTTAAGCCAGCACTTTACAACCATATGCTTACATCTCGGTTTCATGAATGACCTAGAGAATTTGCCCCAATTCTCCCGAGGAGCGGCCACACTCCAACATTCATATAGGTGAGTCCATCAAGAGTACTCCTGTAGTCTAGGTACTCCACTCCACATAGAGCCAAAGAACTCATTAAGTGTCATAAAATAACACAACCTTTTTACGCTACAGGATGTCATGCTACTTAGGGATTGAATTAATTTTTAATTTAGCATGATTCTCAACACATCACCCATGTGATTCATTTTTCCCTTTGAACCTATTTCTTGGGATCTCCAATCTATAGGTTGGGTATCCATCACAAGTGACTCATTTCTCAATGGGCCTTAGTCCAATCCTTTTCAAGGTGTACCACACCTTTTCCCAAGCTAGTCCTTTCGTCAAAGGATCGGCAAGGTTCTCTTCCATCTGAACATAATCCACTCTAACAGCACTAGTAGTGAGGAGCTTTCTCACTGTACTGTGCTTACGACGTATTTGTCGTCTTTTGCCGTTATAATAACGGTTTTGAACTATTGCAATAGCCGCGGTACTATCGCAATGGATTAAGATCGCCGATATCAATCTCTCCTATAGAGGGATTTCTGACAAAAGGTTTCTCCACCAACCTACCTCTTCACTAGTATTGGCTAGTGCTATCAACTTTGACTCCCATCGTAGATTGTGCCAATATTGTCTGTTTCTTGGATTTCCAAGAAACTGCACCACCAACAATATTGAACACATATCCACTGGTTGCCTTGGAGTCATCTGAGAGAGTATTCCAATCAACATCACTATATCCCTCTAACACAGCGGGATATTTAGAGTAATGCAATCCAAGGTTCATAATCCTTTTTAGATACCGCATTAGCCTCTCAATAGCATGTCAATGCTTCATACTAGGTCGGTTAGTAAACATGCATAACACACCCGCAGCATATGCAATATCTGGTTTAGTACAGTCAGTAGCATAACAAAGATTACCAATGATACTTGCATATTTAGATTGTCTAACACTATCACCTGTGTTCCTAAATAATTTTACAACAGGATCAAAAGGGGTGCAAACAGGTTTACAATCAAAATAATTATACTTCTTCAAAATTTTCTCAATATAGTGAGTTTGATCAAGTGAGATGCCATTATCTAACCCAATAATTTTGAAAACGAAAGAAACATCAGCTTCTTTTAAGTCTTTCAAGTCAAAATTCTTGCTAAGCAAAGATTTGGTTTCATTCATAACATATAAG
This sequence comes from Vaccinium macrocarpon, assembly GCA_022606695.1. Lineage (NCBI taxonomy): Eukaryota > Viridiplantae > Streptophyta > Magnoliopsida > Ericales > Ericaceae > Vaccinium > Vaccinium macrocarpon. The sequence continues at coordinate 25,730,019 of CM040171.1, forward strand.
CTGGAACCAAATATAAACAATTCATCAACATATAAACATATCAAAGTACATACTGAATTTTCAAACTTGTACTATATGCATTTGTCACTTTCGTTAACCTTGAAACCATTCGAAATGACAAGATTATCAAATTTTTCACGCCACTTCTTAGGGGCTTGTTTAAGGCCATATAAAGATTTAAATAACTTACACACTTTGTGTTCTTGACCGTGGACAACAAACCCCTCTGATTGGTCCATCTAAATCTCTTCTTCTAAGTCACCATTTAAGAAAGTGGTTTTAACATCCATTTGACGTACCATTAAGTTATGGATAGCAGCTATGACAATCAATACTCGGATAGAGGTAGTCCGTGTCACAGGAGAATAAGTGTCGAAGAAATCAATATTCTACCTTTGTCTAATCCCTCAGATACTAGTCTAGCTTTGAATTTATCCACTGTACCATCAGGTTTTAATTTCCTTTCAAGACCCATTTACAACCAATTGTTTTACAACCTGGTGGTAAGTCTACTGGTTTCCATGTTCTATTGGTTTCTAGTAAGTCCATTTCATCATAATGGCTTCTTGCCAAAAATCAGCATCTGGGGAAGACGAGGCTTCTTGAAGTGTAGTGGGGTCCTCTCCTAAAGAAAATGCACAATCTGGACCAAATTCCTTCGAGACGCGAGCCCTCTTGCTCCTTCTTGGTTCAATGTCAGTGTCCCTAGAGTTCATGTTTCTAGGTTCTTCTAATCTAGGTGTACTACTACTAGATTTAGTGCCTCCACTATTTCTTGATTTCAAATGAAACTTATCTTCATAAAAGTCAGCATCAATAGACTCTATAATCACCTTATTGTTGATATCAAAGAATCTATAAGCTTTACTGTTTATAGCATACTAATAAAAACACATTCATAAGCTCTACTAGCTAGTTTTGACCGTTTAGGGTCAGGAATGTGAACATAAGCTAAACAGCCCCAAACTTTGAAATAAGAAACATTGGGCTTCTTGTTTTTCCATAATTCATAAAGTGAAATCAAAGATTTAGAATTAAGAATTCTATTCAAAACATAACAAACAGTCAAACGAACTTCACCCCACCAATGTGAAGCTGCACCCGAACTAAGCATAATAGCAACTACAAGTTCACGCAAAGTTCTATTCTTACACTCTGCCTTTCCATTCATTTTGGGTGAGTAGGGAGCAGTTTTTTCATGAATAATGCCAGTAGAAAAGCAATGAATTCATTTGAGTCATATTCCGTTCCTCTATCACTACGGAGTCTCTTAATCTTTCTATTAAACTGATTCTCAACTTCAGTTAGAAAGATCTTAAATACGTCAAAAGCCTCACTTTTATGTTTCATCAAATAAACAAAAGTGTAGTTTGAATGATCATCAATGAACGTGATAAAATATCGTTGTGCATTTCTAGTGAGAACTCCGTTGTTCACAAATATCAGTGTGCACCAAATCAAGCAATTCTAATTCCTTAGAAATTGATTTATGCGGTTTCTTACTGATTTTGGTATAACTACATGATTCAAATTTTTCAAAATCATTTAAGAAATTGTTAGGAATAAAACCTAAGTTACTCATGTTCTTAATCAATTTCTTGTTCACGTGACAAAGCCTAGCATGCCAAACATTTACAGAACAAACGACAAAAGAAGAAGCAACAATTTTATTCATCTCAACGTTAAGTTTAAACATTCCATCGGTAGCATAACCTTTAACGACAAATCCTCCATTTTTGGTTAGCGTATATTGATCTGCTCCAACTGTCTGAGTAAAGCTAGCCTTGTAGAGAAGGTAGCCTAACACAAGATTCTTCCTGATTTCTGAAGTGTGTAGGACTTCTTTCAGAGTAACAGTCCTTCCAGAGGTGAATTTAATATCAATGTCACCTACACTAAGAACCTTAGTGGTGTGGGAATCACCCAACACCACTTTCTTATCATCAATTTCAGAATAATTCTTAAACAAGGAACGATCATAACAGACATGGCTAGAAGCGCCAGTTTCTATCCACCACCCTATTGAACCACTTATCAGATTGATTTATGATATCATAGCCATGAGTGGTTCATCATTCACCATGTTGCGTGGAGACCAGTGCGACGCCTGGCGTTCTTGCAATTTCTTGCCATGTGACCAGGCTTGTTACAATTGTAACACACAAATTGGATAGAGTCTGTGTTTCGAGCTGGGCCATCTGAAAGGGGTTCGTTCCTATTCTGATATGGCTTCACATTTTGAGTCTTGCGGTTCTGGTTCAGTTTCATGATCTTTCCTTTCGGTTTAAGCACAACCGAACTCTAATTCTGTTTGTTAGCAACAAAAATGACCTCATCTTTCTGATCTTGTTTTTGTGCCTCCTCCTCAACTTGAAGACGGGCAATCAGACTCTCCATCGAAAACTCCTTTGTTTTGTGGCAGAGATCTTTCTTGAAATCTTTCCATCCTGTAGGAAGTTTGTCGATGAGGACTGCAACCTAAAACTGTCCATCAATAGTCATACCTTCAGTCAAAATTGCATGAGTGATTTTCTGTAACTCATGGGATTGGGCCACCACAAATTTTTCATCGATCATCTGAAATTTCAAATATCGACTCACAACATATTTCTTAGATCCAGCCTCCTCAGTATCATATTTTTCTGTAGTGCATCACAAACATCTTTGGTGGTTTCAAAAGTAGAGTGGTAATCATATAAGATATAGTTTTTGCACAAAAAATCATCATTGGTCCAATTTTGAATTTCTTAACAATTTTGGTCAGTAGACAGATTAACAACAACAAGTTTAACAGAAGAACAGAAGGAAGCCAATTTCTGGGTAGTGAGGTAAAAGAACAACTTCTATTTTCATCGTTTGTGGTGCAAGCCTTCAAATCGAAAAGGCTTGTTAATATCGGTGGGAGTAGAAGCAGACTTGCTCTTGAATTCCATTGCAGATAAAAATATCTTAAAATTGTTGAAAATATTTTAAAAATATGTAAGCGTTTACCTTAGAATTTGAAAATGAACAGAAATACCATAGAAAATTGGCTGTTGTTTTTGGGTTGAGTCGCAGACTAGGTCGCTCTCTTTAAGACGTTTCGTGGCTCCACCCTCTATGTGCAAGCAGTTCCAGCCACGCCATCTCCAAGATAAAACAGCCCAAAATACAGCCTCTATCTCGATCTTTTCTACAAGGGAAAAGACCGGAAATGCAAAACACAATCGACCTGTTCTTGCTCTCTGAATTTCTGTAGTGAAAATTGCTTTCAGTGTGTTTTAAAATGCTGGAGTAGAGTTCCTTTTGTAGGTGAAGAAAATGTTGAATTTTGGAATTAGAATCAATCAAGCATTTCTGTGATTGAACCAAGATTTGTGCGCTGATTATTGCACATGTTTTAATCACTTTTGTATCGGTTCTTTACAATGAAATAAAACTCGTTTTCTTCATTTCTGTAATGGTAGGGAAAAAGTTTCTGTAACGGACAGAAAATCATTTCAAAAATTGTTTGTTGGTCAAAAAAGAAAAAAAACTTTCCGTAAATAATTTTTGCAAAACGTGGGCTAATTACGTGTGTGCGCAAGGCTCCAAATTTGGGGATTTGCAGCCCCCCTGCGCGCGAGATTTGCAATGCGCACCTGGTTAACTGGTTTCCGAATTAGTTTTTACAAATTGGCTTGGACCTTGGCCCAACCTGGGTGCGCGCGAGGTCTCTCATGTGCCTAGCTCATCAATAGTCCATGGAGTCTCTACAGATATATGGAACACAAATGTGTTCTAGCTAGCCAATGTGGGACAAGTGATTTTGAAGAACTCTTTTGAAAAAATACACAACCCCAACAACATCCAATAAAATTGGAACGTTACAAAGTAGATTAGCGTGGCCCCACGCATGGATGACACGCACAAAACAAATCTCTAAGGCATCCACTATCGAAGTTTTCACTAAAAAGGGCTTTTTCTTTGTTGATTCTCAAAAGAATTTGGTTGAATAAAAATTAATTTGTTACACTTTATTTGGTTTACTCCATTATATAAATCTAGCAAAAGAGTCTCTTGCAAAGGGCTGTTTGATAAAGCTGAAAATTGAAAATTGAAATTTACGTACTAAAAACTGAATGCTGAATTTATTAAGTTGTTTGATATGTACTGAATCTTAAGCATTGAATAAATAAGTGGTTTAATCTGTATAAGGTAATGACGGGGTGGCGGCAACAGTGGTGGTGGTGGTGTAGAGGTGGCGGTGGCGGGAATGGCAGAGTAATGGTGTGAGTGGTGGTGGTGGAGTGGTGGTGACAATGGTGGTGGGGGTGGCAATGAGGTGGTGTAGTGGCGGCGGCGGGAGTGACAGAGTAATGGTGTGAGTGGTGGTGGTGTAGTGGTGGTGGTGAAGTGGCAGCGGCAATGGTGGTGGGGGTGGCGGAGTGGTGGTTATGGTGGTGTAAGTGATAAGCCCCAAATATTGTATATATTCGAGCTTATCTCGCTCGTTGTGATCACACACACGTGCATTTTGTGCCTTTATACGATTGATTTTGCGCAAGTTGTGTTTTATGAGTTTCAGAAAATTGGAGCTAAAAGGTGTGTCCAAAGCTCCAAATAATCCCCAGTTGTATCCGGAAGTACCCAAGGTCCCGCATTGCCATGGAGGACAATCGCCGAAGCTTAGAAGTCAATTCAAGAAGCTTTGGAAGGTTCAAGGAAGGCCCGGAACAAAAGAACAAGACATTTGGAGTTATGAGCCTCGAGAAAATCTGACCAACAAATAGGAAAAGGATCATTTCTCTCAAGATACAAAGGCTATGAAGATGAGGTCAATTGGGTTTGAAAGTAGACTCATAGAGCTTTCCAACGGTTCAAGAATCGCATCATTCCAAGTTTAGACGAAGCCGGGGCATGCCCGCGATGTTGGGTCAAAAATCTGCCCGAACAGACAAATCTGAATCGATCCAGATCCCTAGTTGATTGATCTAGAACCCTCCGGGCACCATTTTTCAAGTTCTTTTTGCACTTTCCTTTTATGGAAATTTTGGGTTGTTGTATATGCTTTATTAGATATTACGTAGAGAGAGAAATGGAAGACTATATTGGGCTCTCTCTTCTCTCCTTCTCACACACACTTACTCTTTCCTCCTTGGTTAGTTTTGCTCTCCCCCATAGGAGAGAGTTTAAGGTATCTCTCTCTAGAATTTTCAAGTAAGCTTTCATTTCCCATTTATTTACCATGTATTAAACTTGTTCCTCTCGTCTAGATCGTTATATAAATCTTGCTTTCATTTCCCATTTATTTACCATGTATTAAATTATTTAGTGTTCATGTTTTTTTCTTGCTATTTCCTTAGTAACTCTTGTTTTTAGAAGTTGTTAGTCAGTCACACACAACATATTGAAGGAGAAAATGACAGAGGAACTTAGGGAAACGCTATTTTCCACGGAGGGAAAACTTCGCCTCTTAGGCAAAAGGATAGCAAGTGACAAATTAGGAAGATGTACGAGTAATAGTTTGCTGCGAATAAGGTACATCTTATGGAAAAAACTTTTCAACCTGTCTATGGCAGAAGGGGTTTCTTTTATGTCACATCTCATTAAGTTCAATACGATTGTTGATCAACTTACGCCTGTCGATATCATGTTTGATGATGAGGTTCAAGCCTTGTCAATTTTGTCTCAGTTGCCAGAGAGCTGGCAGGGTACGGTTATTGCAGTCAGTAATTTGGCAGTGAAAAAGAAGTTGAAACTGAGTGAGGTTGTTAGTTTTATTCTAACTGAGGAGGTTAGAAGAAATTCGAATGACAGTTCAGGTTCTGGCAGTTTAGGTTCAACCCTATGTTTTGAGTAGCAGAAGGGTCGAAGCCAGAGTAAGGGTGGCCAAAATTAGAATAGGAATAGGTCAAAATTGAAGAGCAGCAAGGGAAATCGAGCTAAATCTCAAATTTGGTCCATTAAAGGTGAATGTTAGAATTGTGGTTAGACAGGCCATTTGTCATAGGCTTGCAAAACACCGAAGAAGAATAATGGTGGGCAGGAGGCTCACATTGTGCATGATGCACTTATTCTTTTCCGTTTTTTCATTATTTATGTGCATGTATCTATATTTGTGTCTCGCTTTCTTTTCCATTTTTCATTCCAAACGAGTACTTATTTTTATGTTCCGTGATTCATTATTTCGAAGATCTGTAGGGATTTTTTTTTGGGTTGTGAAAATCCTAACAAGATTATGGGGTTGATATTAACAAATTTTTAAGATCATATCTGATGCTACAAAACTTGTTTGTTTGTGTTCTTGGTGGGTGTATTGAGTTCAAATAAGGAGTTGTCTGGATTAGTTAACCCATGCAGCTCGATTTATCCTTAGGACTCAATCTTATCGTCTACTATTGGGAATCCTGATTAAATACAAAGCAGGGTTGACCCATAATAATTGATAATACCTGAGAGGTTTTGTGACAACAGAGTACACATTATTTTGGACCTTTTGTTGTATAAAATGTTTGTTATACTAATGTGGGGTAATTCTAAAACCCCTCTTGTTATATATTTCACATATTTAATCTTTTAGAGTGAGTTTCCCATTTTCAACTAAAAGTCATAAAATTCCAAAAAAGTAGTTGAGTATGGCCTTGTTTTATAACGCTGATTCAACACATAAAACTGAATGGATTAAGTAATAAGTGATGAAGTAGGTTTGATAACTACATTTTACATTACTTAAAATATTAAGTGCCTCTTAAAATGTACACGTAAAATATTGTAAAAATCAAGTAGATTTGAGCTACTTAATTTTGGCTGAATTTGTGTGTGTTTTCATTACCACCACTCTGCCACCATTACCACCACCACCATTATCACCACTCACGCCATCACCACCACTCTGCCACTGCCACTCCCACCACCACCCACTACCACTACCATTGCCACTACTACAGCACCACCACCATTACTCCCACCATTACTACACCGCCATGATCACAACAGCAACCGCCACTCCACCACCACCTCCACCGCCACTGCAACAGCCACTATCGCTAATACTATATATACCACCATTACTCTGCCATTTCCATCACCACTCCACCACTACCATAAACACTCTTCTGTCGCCTATATTACCACCACCACCATCACCACCACTCCCACCACTATCTTGCCACCACCTGCACCACCACCACTCACACAACCACTTCGCTACTCCCGCCACAACTACCACCACCATCACTATCAATTCTCCACCATCACCTGCCTAATCCATTATGCCTCCACCACTCCAACCACCAGATGTCGCCACTCGACAACCGCTACCACCAACACCATTACTCCACCAGCACTCCCATTATCAATCTACCGCCACCACAACTGCCATAACTCCCATCAGTATTCTGCCACCACCACTTTCTCCCCAACAACCACCACTCCATCCTACATCATCTTACTAATTTGTGTGTATATATATATTTTACTTGGATAAGTATATGTTTTTTTCATTTATTGATTTGATTTTTGCCTTTCAATATGGTTTTATAAAAGGCAAAGTAGGAAAATTAGTGAATTTAATACTTTAGCTCATTAGACACATCAAACAACTTATTTTTCATTGCTTAAAATTAAGTTTATATCAAACAGCTTATCAGCTTAATAGATTCAGCATTTAGTTTTCTATACTTAATTTTCAGTTTTCATCTTTCAATTTTATCAAACAACCCCAAATGTGAAGAATGACTTGTCTCGAACTCTGTGTTTAGGAGTTTTACGAAATGAGAAACTCACCCTAAGAGTGACAGTAGATATAAAACAAACATATTTTTATGTGTACAAAAAACTTAATGTATTATTATATTTATTACTCCCTCCTTCCCAAAAATTAGTGGACTACAAAAAGATAGGCATTTTTCAAATAAAACAAAGTACTTCCGCTCATAATTTTTAAAATATCTTGAATTAATTACATTGTAGCTCCGCCCATTATCCAAATTCTCAATACCTCAAACAATCTTAGCCGCTCTTACAACTATATTGCACACTTTATAAAGAGCGCTGAAAATTTTGTTTTCAACTTGATTAACGAATTCTTATTTTATGTCCAAAAATTTGGTTGTTACATTCATTATGGTGGAATTGGATCAAGAGATTGATTTCTTTCCACATGTGGCAGAAACCGCGGGTTTTCACCTCCGCTAATGTGGGTCCTACCAGGTGTTTATTGTAATAATTTACATAGTTATCTTGTGCTGCACAGTGTGTTGTGCAGAACCTGGCTCAGCTGCACCGGTGTCAGTCCAATGATCAGAGACATCCATTGCGTAGAGCTCGTCGAGTAGTGCAAGTGTAACAAAAATCGACTTAATCGGATATCGTTAAGTGTGTCATCGGAACAAAAATAACTTGAAAAAAATGGGTTCCATAGTTTTCATCCAATGTTTTAAGTCATATGTGTTCCAATTTTTTTCAAGTTTTATGTCTTTCGATCACGCACTTAATAATATCCAATCAAGCTAATTTTTGACACACTTGTGGTACTTGACGAGCTTTACGCAATGGACGTCTCCGATCATCGGACCAAGACCGGCACGGCCGCACCGGGTGTCACACAGCATGCTGAGTAGCATTGTGCTGCGCAGCACCTCCCCTATCTCCATCTTGTAGGGCTCATGGAATAGGAATAATCTATTGATCTAGTTATCTACACCCCAAAAAAAAACCTTGAACGGACATCAATAAATATATCAAAAATTAGATTTTGGTTTACAAAATAGACGGTTTGATCCTGTTAATAATTGCAAAGTCAAAGTGTCCACGACTATCAATTTTATAAACCAAAAGTCAAATTTTAATATACTTAATTATTGGAGTTCGATTAAGCTAATTATTTTTAGTAGATGTAATACAATGTGGGCCCTGCAAGATGAATTCTAAAATTTAACAATAAACACGACTGTGGTTCTCATAATGATGGTAGCGGAAAACCCATGGTTCCTACAGCTAGCAGAAGGAATTTAATTTCTTGGATCAAACCTCATTGCATTCTATAATTACATATTTAGGTGCTTCTAATCCATTAGTTTAGCTTGCAAGCATCTCTTGTTATCTTTGCGTGGAAGAGGGGCATTTAATTTTAAAGAGTTTGAGTACATGTCACGCCCTCAAATTTAATAATTCAAAAGTAAATAAAATCCACGTGGAACAAGTCAAAGTCTCACGATTTCCCCTTCGAATAGTCAAAATCAACAAAATACAATCTCACCATTTCGAATAAACAAGTTCTATCCACTAGCGTCCATAGCCCGAATGCATAAGTACAAGGTTTAAAAGTTATTACATTGCCAAATAATCAAAAAGATGAACTATCAAAGTTATAAAACCATCTTCCAAAAAATATATTACAAGGATGGGAAAATAACTTCGTGCATGTTTGAGTTGTAAATAAATATCACTCCACACGCATCCAACTTCATACTCCATGCTGTGTACCTGAAAATTGATAGGTTGAGCTCACTAGCCCAGTAGGAAAACTATTCTACCAACGCTAGGTGTATAAACATGATGCATACATAATGAATGTGTATAATATGATGGACACGGCCAAGGTACAAGATTAGGATAAACGGAAGGCTTTAACTCAACCACTAAGTACCCGAAATGTGTTCATGTGTCTAGAATGTGTCCAAGTGTTCTAAACTAAGTTTAAGTATACAATCAAAGTCCACGTAATTGCCAAATCTTCATACCCGTATATAAAAATTCTAATTTTCGCCAAATATTCCAAATTTAACTCAAATATGTCATTTCTAACATTTTATAAGAAAAACATTCATCAATTTAATAGGGAAGTATCCCTCTGCCGGATTTCATGGGCTCCATGCACCCCTGCCGAATTTTGTGGGCTCCGTGCACCGTGCACCCCTGCCGGATTTCATGGGCTCCGTGCACCCCTGCCGGATTTCGCGGGCTCCGTACACCCATGGCCAGTGATACCAAACGGGTGATCCCTAGAGTTCACATTTATCCATAAAATATTTTCGATTTAAAACTCATCTCAAAACTTTACATTTTGTCCCAAAATTATCATTTGCATCGAAAAGTCAAACCAACTTTTTACATTATCCAAACGATGCCAAAATAAGGTTGGAGGGATGTACGATGTGTCCAATATTCAAGGGAAGGATCAAATATGAAAATATGATATTTTAGCGTTTCCCAACCGGTTGGAGGTTTTCGCCCAACTAGTTGGACTAAAACAGAGACGAATACAAGTTTTCAGAAAATTCATCAAATTCATCATTTGCTCAAACAGAGACGAATACAAGTTTTAGGCCAAAAGTGGATATGTGGAGCAACTAATGGACATCAAGGGAGGGTAAATCAACAATCAATTGCATCAAACAACTGTTTTGCCAAACGCTTGCCACAAATGTGGCCAACCGGGTCATATTCGCTCTCAATGTACCCAGCCTAAGGCTCTTCCACCACCACCGCGTGTTCAAACTTTGGGTGCTTGTTTTGGGTGTGGCGGATTTGGCCACGTAGCGAGGTTTTGCCCACAGAAGGGAGGTACGCTGAGTGCAGTCCGTTCCAACCAAATGTAGGGGAGGGGTAGGGATTTGGTCCATGTCGCCAGAGGGGGTACTTTTTCGTAATCATGGCCACACTACCACAAACTAAAAACTGCTCAGGGGGTCACAGTGTCGAAAGGGAGCTAGTTCGTCCATGCCAGTACAAACTACACCAGGTCGGGTTTACACTGTTTCTGTAGTTGCACCGCCACCGCCGCCGCCACCTCATACTACTACTCAGACACCAGAGACTTTTGTTGTAAGGGGTACATTTCTCTTATTTCACTCTTTTGCCAAGGTTTTATTTGATTCAGGCACATCGCATTCTTTTATTGCCGCACCATTTGTTCGTGTTTTAGAGTTGGAATCCGAGGATCTTAA